>OY757914.1:85309541-85334230 GCA_963585895.1 Sepioteuthis lessoniana
AAGTGATGTCTTCCGGCTATCAATCCTATACATTCACCTATATATATATATATATATATATGCCGTATGTACTCGTGTAGAAGTCGAATTTTGAAGACGTCCTTTTACAAAACCAAGCACTATGCTCGACCTATAAACATACAATACCTCATTGATACGCAATGGTTAGCGCGCTAAACGAGCCCAATATTGTTTGTGGGTTCGAGTCTCAGTGCGTGCCTCATACCTTCTGACCTTGTAAGTTAAGCGTAGTATACATGAGTAATAACTGAGAAGTGCGCTTCCCAGTTATCGTCGATAGGAAATGGAATCGGTGACCCGTGTTCAGATCCTGTACGAAGCTGTTTCCGTTTCACTTCACGTTAATCTCCTTAGAAAAGTCATGGATTCATCTCTCATGCCTCCACCTATCATGCTAACTTTGGTTAAGTAGCAGGGCAGTACAGCTTCTTTAGCTTTGGTAAGGAAATCACTTGAGGAGAAGTAAACCAGCTGTACTCCGCCTCTAAAAAGATAAATTCTACTTGTGTATCATCCTGTTAGTGAAGGGAGGTCTCCGTGATGTTGTAGTTAACGTCCAAATAAGCGAGTTCGAGTTCGACCCATGCTCTCATGTTCAATTTCGGACTAACACCATTTGGAAAGGCATGAACTTCCTAATCTCGCCACCTCTATAGTTTGAATTGTACCAGTACTGTCATTTAACAAGGATGGCTTTGGCATTAAATAACCCACAAAGGTTGACATGCTATTAAACAAAGACTGGACAAAACTAAGCATATAGTTCGTAGTGGATAAATACAAATATAATTCCTAAAGAGAGTAATGGTAATCCAGCTAGGCTAGTGTATCATAGTGAGTTCGCGTCTCACTGGGTGATCCCTCTACTTCTGACGTTGGGTTACAAATAATCTAAGTTTAGTAGATCACTTTTCATCAGTAATACTTTTGTAAGGTTAAAATCTAAATTTTATGGCAAAGGTTAAGAATTTCCTGCGGCCTCAAAATTTTTTACCTGGAAATTAATGATTTCATAATTATAATTCAAGGAGTCAACTTATACACGATATCGACTTGCGCACAAGTTCTTGCAATATGTCACACAGAGATCCAGGCCTGTCTGGTGGTTGAGAGTGTTACGTATTTTACTGCGGTGACAAAGAGTTCTGTGTTCAATCGCGGTTTAAGCCAACATTTCTAACGCTGATTTCACTGGCAGACCCTTCACATCTGAAAAACTGAAGCAGCACGATCTTTCTAGTCTAATTCTTTCACTGTTGGCTTTGTGCCATATGATGCAAATAAATATACTGGGCGTCTAACGTAGTACAGTGATTAACGATTTCTGAATTTTATCCTCAGCAGGTTCCCAGCATTTGTGACCTTCTAATAGAATGTTTAACACAATCAATAACCAGTAGGGTGAGCATGGGTGACACGCGTAGAATAATAGTTAACGAGATAGATAAGCTCTTCATTGTTAGTGAATCTTATTTTAAATGAGTGTTCCATACTTCAAGCTTAGTTCTCAACAAAGCTAAGCTTCCGTTTGATTCCTTTTTTAATAGCATTTCAACCTTCGTGGGTTATTTAATGTCAAAGCCATCTGCATAAAAAAAAACAGCAGTGATTTTATTTAACCCATTGCAGGGAATTCAGGACATTAGTCCAAAAGTGAACCTAGTCGCATGACTGTTCGTTAATTGGGTTTTTGGGCATATCAACCATTGTACGTTATTTAATGCCAAATCCTCTTTATATATATATATATATATATATATATATATATATATATATATATATATATGATTCTGTTTGTAGCTTATATAATGCCAAATACTCTTTATATATATATGTATACATATATATATATATATATTAAGCATATATTATTTGTGGGGTTGGATTTCATGGCATATCTACCCTTGTAAGTTTTTTAATGCCAAATCCTCTTTATATTTATATATATATATATATATATATATATATATATATATATATAAAGCATATATGATTTGTCAACGAATATTTTGGATGTGACATTCTAAACAAGCCAGTGTTCATTTGTTTGCGAACAGTTAAATAGTTTCAAGTATTCCAGTCAAACACCAATGATTTTATTTTGTACAAATCATTTGTTTGCACACAGCTAAATGTTTGTTTTTTTTAATTACGAACTAAGAATGATAAATGCTGCAAGTATCGCTATGCAATACTAACAATTCAATTTAACATCAGTCATTTGTCTCCACACAGTTCAAAGGATAAACAGTTCTATTTGTCCCACTTCAGGTCCGAGTAAACATGGGAATAATAGCAATGAAGGGGTACTCCACATTGCCCAAAGCTCCAGCACCAAACCTTCACCATCCGATACAGTGTCACATCTAAGACGTTCGTTCTGGACGGAGAGGATTTTTGTTGAGATGCTGTCTATGAATTCTGTAGCCTCATCCGACTTGGATAATGCGACTGGTGTTCGAACTCGCGAACTTCGATGCCACAGTCTAACACTCTAGCCGTTACGCCACGGTGTCTTAAGCTAAGCTTAGTAAATGACAGTGAGCGTGTTATTTCGCTACCTAGCAATCTACTTTTATTGATATTCGTTAGTGCAGTGAGTTTGATTTTTAAAGGAGTCCCCCACTATTATCGACCCGTGACTCACTACATGACTTGCTCCGGAAGTAACGCCTTCCATTAATTTCAACAGAAACTACAACAGATACTTGAGACCCTGTTATACCGTTGCATAGAGCAAGTTTTCTGCAATAAAAGTATAACGTTTCCACATTGTCGCTACTACTAGCTATGCATTTTCTGCCATAATAAACATACAATACTTGTAAAAATCTGAACCAGCGGAAGCGACCTATTTTCGCAACAGTGATGACGTATGGTGACGTTGTTAGAAAATAGATATCTGCATAATCCATCTTTCACCGACCCGATTAGTGTGGATAAACTGATCAAGAAGCTTTTCATTTCGATAATTGGAAGCAGAGCCAGTCCACTCAATAAGTGTCTTCTCACACACACGACATTGTTAAAGGGGCAATATGTGATTCTATTCGAAGTAATTCAGTATTAAAGAAGTTCTGCTGCAACAGGATGCGTGCATAGCTATACGGTTATGTCATCAGAGAAAATGGATTTGCTGGGTTGAGTTCAGATTCATGTTCAGATTCAAGTGTTTCACTTCGCGCTAATACCCTTAAAAAAGGCATGAATCCATCTCTTCTTCTCCAGCAACTATGGGTAAAATTGGTGGGGTAATCAGTCGATGAGAAGGAGAGATTCTGAATTTGAAATCTCAGGAGTGTTGTTCGGAGAATCGGTACCGCCCCCGTCGTCCCATTTTCCTGATATCAATTCATCCAAAAAAGTATGTCTAGTTCGATGTATATCTTCACCGCTATAAATAAATCGCATCTATACTCCCTTTGCTAAGCTTCACTTTTGTTTGTGGTGTTCATCTATACGGATGACAAGTAGAAATTAGCAGAGTAATGATTCAGTTCAATGGACATTTGTTGCATCTCTGTTATGACCTTGTGCCTTACTTAATTCATTGTGTAATGACATAAATTACATATGCCAGACTCTTAACACAGGCTTACTGTAAACCACGTCTTTATCGAAGTTCGATTTTTTTTCTTGGCCTACTGCTTTGGTTTCGTTGGGTTTTATGGCATATCAACCCTTGCAGGTTATTTAACGTAATGTCCTCTTTATACATATATACTGTATGAATTGTAAATATTTTATTGATAATATTCTTAAACACGTCTGCGATTATTCTTTTTCACAGTTGAATTGTAATTTACAAAACTTTTAGCTTAGATGCGATATAAGGCCACAAGAATGGGGCACCCAGTAAGATTCTAACTCACTTGTGTAGGTTTACTTAACAAGCTTGCTAACCATTACACCACCAGAGGCGCCTTCCATAACTAAATCGTTTCAAGTATTTCTAACAAGAATAATTTTATTTAAGAATTATTTGTCTGAACACAGTTAAATGATTTCAACTATTACTGTGTAACATTAACAATTTAATTTAAAGTCCTTCATTTACTTACACAGTTAAATGCTTATATATATATATATATATATATATATATATATATATATATATATATATATTCTTTCTGAGTGAATAATTTGTTGGTAATTTTATTTTTAAACGAATATGAAATAATTTTTTTGGCACACAAGTATTCCTACTGATTCTCTGAAGTGGTTTCAAGCATTTCTATTAAGGCTAATTATTCAACCTGGTTCAGGGGGTGTCCTCGTGGTGTAATGTTTAAAGCGATGGACTGCGGAATCGTAGTACGCGAGTTTGAACTCCAGTCGCTCTATTACGTTCACTTTCGGGCAAATACCTTTGGGAAAGGTATGAACCCCCTTATCCTCCCATCTATGGGTTAAATAGTACCACTACTGTTCTTCTAGGAGAATGGCTTTGGCATTAAATAACCTAAAAAAAGTTGATATGCCATTAAACAAAGAAACCAAACCATCCAGTCGCTCTATTACGTTCACTTTCAGGCAAATACCCTTGGGAAAGGTATGAATCCCCTTATCCTCCCATCTATGGGTTAAATAGTACCACTACTGTTCTTCTAGGAGAATGGCTTTGGCATTAAATAACCTAAAAAGAGTTGATATGCCATTAAACAAAGAAACCAAACCAAACTAACCTGGTTCATTTATTACCGAACAATTGGTCGAATGAGTAAAGAGTTTGCCAATGGTCTGGCAGACAAAGGTTCAATCCTAGGTCAAGTCATACTCAAGAAATGGAACTTTATACCGCTTTGCTAAACACTCACCACTGTTAGGTACGAATCAAAGATAAAGAGGAGCTATTTAGGGAATGGAGAAGTGCCCTCCCCTACACCTCGCTGTAGTAGCAATTGAATAAGCAGCGTTCGGGTTACCCACGACTAAGGTCGCCAACTTTACTTTATCCTATTTACCAACCCCTCCGCTTGGGCAGGATATGACACAAGGACGATTTTTAAGCGGAGTTTAACAGGTTTGAATTCAGAGTTTTCCTTCTCTTAGACTAGTTGCCTCACCAAGGCTGAAGAACTCAGTCTGCCCTACTATTTACCTATAGCTGGAGGGAGAATAATTGGATTCATACCTTTCCCAAGAGTATTGGAGCTATGTGAAATGCAATCAGTCTCGTCCAGGATTTGAATTCGTGCCGCCGTGTCCATTTCCTACGACGATAACCATTACACCACGGGCACTTCCAAAAACTTCTAACTTTACTTTATTCATTCATTTGCACACTCTCAAATGGTTCCAAGTATTTCAATGTAATACCGATAATTCTATTTTACATACGGTTTCAAGTATTCTACACTAATTGTTTTATTTGCAGAGTTAAGTGGTTGCGAGTATTGCTATGTATTATTAACAATTCGATTAAACATCAGGCATTTATTTATACACATTTAAATGGTCAAACAGTTCTATTTGACCCATAGTTAAGATCTTATCAGGTGCTAAAACTCCGGGTTAGAGTGGACTTGGGAGCAATGGTAATGAATGGGTACTCAACATTCCCTAAATTCCTGAGCTGGAGCCTCCTTATCAGACGGTTTTGTGTCATATCTAGGACATTCGTTGGGCTTTCTTACCTCTCTGAAGAGATACAGTTGATGTATTCTACAGTGACAGACGATTGGGCTTTTGTTTTAACCTTGTGTCAGACTGTGTTGAGCCTTTAAGTGTTTAAATTTATTGTCGAAGGAAACGGACTTGGTAAGCCGACTTCAACTCCTGGAAGAATCTGCTTGAATTTCCATACACGCTAATAGTCTTCGGAAAGCCATGAATCCATCTGCTAAACTTCCAGTAATGGGTAAATAGTAGGGCAGACTGTTCCCTTTAACTTTAGAGCAGCAACCAGTACAGGAGAAATAGAATGCTGAATTGAAACCAGTTATATCCCGCTTTAAAATGATCCTATGCCTCATCCTGTCCGCAACGGAAGGGTTGTATACTGTTACTCATGTTTATAAATCCGCTTTGCATAACAATTATCGTCATCGGAAATGGAATCGGTGACACGAGTTCAAATCCTGGACGAGGTGGATCATTTTTTCACTTCGCATCAATGTCCTTTGGAAAGGTATGAATCCGTCTCTTATATCCTAATTATGGGTAAATAGTAGGGCAGTTTGGGTATTTTTAGCGTTAATAAAGCAACCAGTCTGGAAGAAGAAAAAGTCTAAACTCAAATCAGTTGTCTCATCATCATCTTTTCGTGCCACCAGCAAGGATATCCCTGACCCTCTCTCGCCACTCCTTCCTATTGTTCATCGCTTCTGGCAGGTCCTCTGGGCGACATCCCGTATCCTCACAGAACAGCTGTATGTAGGTTCGAGCTGATCACCCTGTTTTTGCTCGGCCATGTGAGGGGGTCCATAGGAGTACATCCCTTATGAGCTCATCCCCGCTTCTCTAGCAATGTTCTGCATGTCTGTTTCGTCTAACTTTGATAGTTTTCGGGATTGGAGGTAGGTGGCCGTACAGCCGGTGCTTTGTGGGGTATTGCCTCCGGGACTTTGTCAATACTGCTAGATGGAAATCAGTTGTACTCTGCTTAAAAAGTAACCTTGCGTCGCATCCTGCATGCGGCAGAGGATTTGGGTAAATACAGACATCCATCAATATATTTGAATATACAACCTATGACAAACGTTCGGTAGCAAGAACAGGGCGGTGATATTTGGAAATCATGACTCTCAGGTGACTGATTTAGATACTGAGTGCTTCACGAGTGTGACCAGCAACAATTTTCCCGTCCAATTCCTTACACAGCCCTATCAGTGAGGCTTAAATATGCCGACTGCATTTCCTGCAGCAGAGTACGACACCTACTAAAAAATAAGTCTGTTCTAGGAATGAAACTAAATTGCTTTCGGTGATGTTCCGCTTCTGGAAATCTGAAAAGTGTAGAATTCCCCTTACTTACCATTACCTTTATGTTCACTCTGATCAGGGGTAGTAATCCTTGTGTCTGAAATAAAAATGTTTGATTATTATTCTTATTCGTCTGGAATACTTGAAACCATGAAATGATGGTGCTGTCCGGCACTACGTTTTTTTTTTGACGCCCCATCAGGAACAGGATGTTACACAAGTACAATGATTAGTATTAAAAAGGAAGTGGAAGAGAGACCAGGCGGTGTGATGGTTAAAGTGCTGGATTGCAGTCTTGAAGTAAGTGAGTTCAATCTCCACTGATGCTATTGCATTCACTATCGGATTAATACAGTTGGAAGAGATATGAAGCCTCTTATCCACCCAAGTTATTGGTTAAATCGTATCCCTACAAGGATGGCTTTGACATCAAATAACCCACGATGGTTGATATGCCATTAAAGAAGGAAACAAAGCAAAACCATTGAATAGAGATAGTACTCGAAACCATATTATTGTGTATAAATTATTAGTATCAGATAGGAATATTTCAAACCGATCAGTATTATTATTAAATTATTAGTATTATACAGGAATACTTTAAACTATATATCATAACACAAAACAAATTATTATTAAATACGAATAGTACTTGAAAACATATAATTGTATTTCAACTATTAGTATTACTAATAGTAGTATTACTAATACCTGATTGCATTTAACAATGCAAGTTAGTGGTGGGCATATATAACCCGCCCATTGACCTGGTGTTCGCCAAATGGCCAGGGAGATCAGAGTTCGATCCTAGGTCAAGACATACCAATGATTCAAAAAATGGTACTTGATACCTCCTTACTTATCACTCAGAGTAGTACACAATCCTAACATCCTTTTGACTGTATTTTTCGATTTTTTCGAGTTCTCCAATATTTTCCTTCTCTGCCTGATGATTGTTATTATGATATGGCATGAAACCCTGGGTCAAAGAGAAGCATCCATGCTATTGAATATATATAAAAACTAATATATATTTATTTGTTATTATATAATAGCTCTATCACAGATATTGAGCACTCTCCAAATCATACCGCATTTGGTCTGTCACAAACCCACTAAGTGATATAGTGACAACCATAAACTGTTATGATAGATAGATAGATAGATAGAATCAAGTCGCTTTGGTAGCAAGAAGTTTGCTGACTCTTTATCCCTATATGTCCCTATCATCAATGGCTTCAATCAAGTCCTTTTGTCTGCATGTAGTATACGTATAGAGCTGATGTATGTAAGCCCTTGCTGGTCGGTCAACACTGGTGTGTCTATATGTAAAAGTCAATACGTATATTTCAATGTGTCAGCGTGTGTGTGTGTGTTTCGTTTGCACACTCATAAAAGAAAGAAAGAAAGAAAGAAAGAAAGAAAGAAAAAAGGAAAGAACTACGAGTTGCATATTTGAGTAAAAAGATGAATGACTTGGCGAGAGAGATTTGTCTAATGTCAATGAACACAATGATGACTACACCTCCGACGCTAAATGGACGAGATAGACGAGAGAATATTTGTCAATAACCACTGACTCTCTTTGGTCAGAGGTGTCGACGTCTATGTCGAAGGGCAGCCATCAACATGTCGTTGATTTCGATTGGCTTTTAACCTAACGGAGACGAGACAGTACACGATAGAAAAGACGGTGAGAAGAGGAATAAAGATGGATGGCATCCCGTAGTTAAACTGTTCATGACATTTACAAAATGGAAAACAGAAGAGATTTTTAAAAATATGCTAAAGGACCATCAGTATTTGATTAATTAAAGAAAAGATTTAATGGTTTTCTCAATATTTACATGTATCAACCTCAGAAACATGGTTGCCTAGTCGGTTGGGGCTGTACAATACACCGACTGTTCTCAACAAAGGAGTAAGACACCCTCCCAACAAGTGTCTAGTATTTGACACTAAACAATATGATGGTAAGGTTCCAGTAATGCTGAAGCTTTGGGGAATGTGGAGTACTCACCCCTTCACTGCTGTTTCTCCTAGGTCCACACTGGCCCGGAGTGGTAGCACCTGATAGGGTCCTATCTATGGGTCAAATAGAACTAAACTGTGTACTTATGCTAAACTGAATTGTTTGAAATAGAATTGTTTTTTTTTAATTGAAACTGTATACTTATGCTAAATTGAATTGTTTGAAATATATCTCTTTAAAAATTTAAATGTGTGTAAACAAAAAAACAATACTTATGCTTAACTGAATTGCTTGAAATAGAACTGTTTATATGTATAAAATGGAGTTGGTATTTATAACCTACAATGTGCCATAAAGCCAAACCAAACCAAACCAAAACAAACCAAATCAAAAACATGAATTCGATTACTTAGAAGTTAACGATATGTTCTATGAACTCACATTCTTAGGCTGACGGTTATTGTTAGAGAAAATGGAATCGGTGTGCCGAGGTAAAACCCTCGACAAAACTGCTTGCATTTCATAAGGCTCTAATGACCTTGAGAAAGGTATGAAGCCATCTCCAACCAGCTCTGAGTAAATTATTGGGTACTAGCGGTCTTGGAGGAAAACGCTGAAATCAAACCGGCTTTACTCCTCTTAAAAATTGACCTTGTGTCACATTCTGCTAGTAGTGGAGGGGTTGAGTAAATGCACACATTCTTAGCGTAACAGGGCACCTCAGTTAAGACTAGCAAATCATTACGAGTGAGTTCGAGTCTCACTAGGTGCCTTATTCATACGGCCTAAGGCCACATCTAAGCAGAAAGTTTAGTAAATCACTACTTTAGGAAATAAATATTTGATTTTTAAAAAATATATCCAACACTAACTTGCGAAAGTCTTATAGATGCCATTAAGATAGTGTGTGTGTGTGTGTGTGTGTGTGAGAGAGAGAGAGAGAGAGAGAGAGTTTGTCTGAATATATGTGTGTAGATTTGTCCACGTGTATATTCACATTAGCCTAATGGGTAGAGTGTTCGCCAATAGCCCGGGAGACCAGGTTTCAATCTCATATTGAGTCATACCAAAGACTCAAAAAATGGTACTTGATACCTCCTTGCTGAACATTCAGCATTATAAGGTACGTTTCAAGGGTAAAATGGAGTAATCCAGGGGAAGGAATAACGCCCTCCCTTACACCCCGGTGGAGTAGCTATTGAAAAGGGAGCCTTTGGGTTGCCCTCCACAAAAGTCAGCCTTGCCGAGGAAGTTTAGAATATACCTTCGGCAAAGGGTTGAGACAACCCCCGACTCAGAAATATTATCTCGGATATGACATTGAACTACACATGGTGGTGAGACTCTATATATCTGGAACCCTGGAAAATGTGGAGAATTCCTTAGTTTCCATTACTCCAAGGTCCAATTCGAGCTAATGCCCTTCAGAAAGGCCTGAATCTCCTGGTTCCTTCCTCAACTATTTACTTGTATTTGGGAAGTTGGGGTTGGTTAAAATTGGTACAGCGATTAGTCTAAGATAACACTCTGAATTTAAACCATCCGTACTCTGCTTAAAAATTTACCTTGTTTCGCATTCTGGTAGAGGCGCAAAGGCTCGATAAATACATATATTCTCATTTCTGTCTTACTGAGATTCAACCCATAAGAGAAATAAATGAATTCTGAATACCGACACGAATAAAGAAATTTATATAAATATATAGAGAGAAAAAGAAAAAAGGGAGAACATTGTTCAAACATCATAACATTAAGGCCTTATTATTGGCTCTTGTACACTGGCCAAATGGGTTGAGTGCATGCTAATGGTCCGGAAGGCCAGAGTTTGATCCCAGGTCGAGTCATACCAAATACTCAAAACATGGTATTTGATACCGCCTAGCTTAACACTCAGCATTATAAGGCAAGGATCAGGGGTAAAGTGGGGCAATACAGGCAAAGGAGTAGCACCCTCCCCTATACCTCGGTGTGGTAGCTATTGAAAAGGGAGCCACCGGTTCATCCTCGACTAAAGTTGCCAACTTTACTTTACTTACACTGGTTTTGCACGAGAATTTCACGTTCAGTTTTATGTTCAGAATCTTGAAGATGACTTTACTTTAACTGGAAAGTTGTGAGGACAAAGGAAGAATGTATAATAAGGGTGCATAACCCTTATGTGGCAAGAAAAATCCTTTATTTTCCTTTGAATACATATCAAAATGGGATATTATTTCAAAACATCATATATTTAAAAAAGATGTCCCAAAAATTGTCTACCCACTTTCATTTATTATAAATAAATTATTTTTGGAGGTTCCCGTGGTGAAATGGTTAGCGTCGTAGGAAATGGACTCAGTGATACGAGTTCAAATCCTCGACGAGGCTGATTGCATTTCACATTGCACTAATACCCTTGGAAAACGTATGAATCCAATTATTCTCCCTCCAGCTATGGGTAAATAGTAGGGCAGACTAGGTTCTTCAGCCTTGTTGAGACAACTAGTCTAGGAGAATGAAAACTCTGAATTGAAACCTGTTAAACTCCGCTTAAAAATTGACCTTGTGTATATCCTGCCCAAGTGGAGGAGTTGGTAAATATGAATTATAAATACAACATTGATTAATATATATTTTAGAATTATAAGCCAAGTTAAAGAAGGCAATATTGAATATACTGAAGCATTGCAGGTGTTGCAACTGATGATCGTTTTGGTCTAGGCACATTTTTAGGGACACCCTGTATACGAGGGTCATTCAATTTACAAGGTGAATCTTGACTAAGGCGCAGGCAATAGGAAGCACGGTTTACAATGGCACCTTTTTCAAGCAAATCAATACTGATGGATCCTTTCATATCCCAGAACACTGTCAGCGCGACCTTCTTTATTTACCGCTACTCCGGAACATTTTCTTTACCGGAGAGTCAAATGTACTTCCACTCTATCGACTGGATTTTTGACTCAGGCTCGTAGCGGCAAACCAGTGTTTACTGAATTTGTATACATGTTTTTGTGCTTCTCTGTACACATCATCAATTCTTTTGTAAATTTCACATATATATAAATTTGATGACAGACCTCTGTTCAAACCAGACAGAGCTTTGTTACTCGAGTCACACGCCGGCCGTGTTTCTATATGCACAATTCGGTTCCTGTAGCTTGGTCGCTTGGCTTCATCACGTCGGTCAAACCTGCCTGATATGAGTACCGGGAAGCCGGTAATCATGTCACGCGCACTAAGACCGGCTCTTCTCAAGCCTCAGGGGACCATCGCCCCAGGCTCAAATCCTCACTGGGGTGAGGTTTATCACCTGACCCCAGAGGCGCACCTTTTTTGAGGAGTACCTCAGTGGCCCGAGGTATTTCTGGAGTCGGCGGGTGTTTCTGGGCCTCAGATCCGCCTTAAAATGGCCTTGTGCCGCACTCGTCCGGTTGGTGGGACGTATGTCAAATACCACCTCTGTTCAAACTTGGAGCATATCCTTGGAATGAGCTTAAAACAAATATTTTACGAGATTAAAAAAATGTTTGCTCTAAATCAGTTCCAGCTTATTTGGAAAAAATTTTCTGAAAAATTATCAATCTTGCTTTTCCTTTTTTATAATTCCCATTATATATTAATTGGCCCTCTGTCCTGAATCGGAGTAGTACCTTTAATCTAGGAGTTATATAATCTCTTTAAAGATTATTTGTATAAGGATAGGAATCTGTGTGAATTCACATATACACGTATGTGTCTGCCCTGTTGACATAGTTTATTAAATGCCGACTGTACTCTTTCAGAAAGGTTTTCTTGCATAACTGAACAACTTCTAGTAACGAAGCATTACCTCTGGAAATCTGGAAAATGTGAAGAATTCTTTAGTTGCCATTAACCCAAGGTTCAATTCAAGCTAATACGCTTAGGAAAGCCTGAATCTATCTATTCCTTTCATAGCTATAAGTAAATAGTTGTGTAGTCTGGGTTCGTTAAATTTGGTACCGCAATTAGTCTAGGAGAAATAAAACTCCGAATTCAAACCAGCTGTACTTCACTTAAAAATTAACTTTGAGTCAAATATTTTCCTTGAAATCATATAACTTTATGCTAAGTATCTTTATTACGGATAGTTACTTGAAGGTTTTTGGCAAATGAACATTATTATTAGTTTCTTGAAATCATATAATGCTTGCAAAACGGAAAGAAAGAAAGACTTCGATGTTAAACAATCCAAGTGGTCAACACGCAATAAAACTAACCAACCATCCAACCATCCAACCAATAACTATATATAGAGTATTATCCCAAAATAGATATACTCCTGACAGGTTATGCCTGTACAACATCACCTGTAAATAAATGCACTTCAAAAACCTTTTGAAGTTATCCCCGTGGCATAATGGCAAACGTACAGTACTTCGACATGGTAATAAACGAGTTCGAACCCATGTTGCGCTATTACATTCACTTTTGCACTAATACCCTCGGGAATGGCATGGACTTCCTAATCTTTCCTGCTATGGACCAGATAGTACCTCTGCTGTTCTACTAGGATAGATTTATCATTAAATAACCCACGATGGTTGATATGTCATTTAACAAAGAAACCGAGATCGAAACCAAACATCTTTTATAAAATGATGATTTACTTCTAAACCAAAAATTCAAGGATTTCATTATTCTTAGTGGAATATGATACAATCAAAACGGATATCATTAAACATCATTTATAACGAAAATCAACAAGATTGAATCTCTGTAACCAAAAAGTGCATAAATGCTTAAAAAGTATGTAATTATTTTTTTACTCACTCATATTATTGGTTATATATTCGTTGTCGGTACAAATATAACGTTATATTGATGAAAATGGAGGAGCTCGTGGTATTATGGTTATCGCCATAGAAAAAGGACAAGATGACCAAAGTTCAAATCCTTAGGAAAAGTATGAATCCAACTATTTTTCCTTCAAGTTATGGGTAAACAGTAAGGCAGACTGATCTTGTTCACATTGGCATGGCAACCAATCTGTGAAAAGGAAAACTCCGAATAAACATTGATAAAAAAAATTTGACCTTGTGGCACATACAGCTCGTTCGGAAGTATTGGGTGAATATATATATATATATATATATATATATATATTGTCATCCACAGACATACTGTTTCGTTGTATCACAACTCTTCAGTGTGGCTAGACACATAGGACGCTTGAAGCTGGGATCGAAACCCGCCCCACTTTACGTTAGACTTAGTATCAGACCGATCGGCCAACAAGCGTACCATGTTTGCTAGGGAATTATAAGATATTAAGTAGCAGCAGTAGCAGCTAGAGACGTAGGACGCTTGAAGCTGGGATTCACCCAATTATATATATATATATACACATTCTCCCTATTATATATATATATATATATATACATATATATATATATGCATTCACCCAATAATATATATATATATATATATATATATATCTTCACTCAATTATATATATATATATATATAAGAAAAATAGTTGTACGTGAGCAAACAATATATATACATATATATACATACTTTCACACACACACATCTTTTCCTTTAGCCATTACGTCACGAGGATTTCCCCCAAGCAAACAACTCTGTGTATATATATATATATATATATATATATATATATATATATAAGAAGAAGAAACTCATGAATTAAGTAAAAAGTAAAATTGGTGACCATAGTCGAGGATGACCAGAAGGGTCCCTTTTCGATAGCTACTACACCAAGATGTTGGGGAGGGCGCTACTCGTTTCCCCGTATTGCCCCAGTTAAACCTTGATCCGCATCTAATAAGGCTGAGTGTTAAGACAGAGGCATCAAGTACCATTTTTTGAGTCTTTGGTATGGCTCGACCTGGGATTGAACCCAGTTCTCCCTGGCCATTGGCGAACATTCTAACTATAATGCCAATGTGCCGGTCAAGAAACACGTATCTTCATAAAATTTTCCTTAATTCCAATACCCTCTCACTTTTTCATCTGTCCTTCAAAATTCTTCTTCTTTTTCTTCTTCTTCTTCCCGCATTACTTAATCATTCTATTTTTACACACCACCGCATTCACCGTCATTTTGCATTCCAGGAAGCTATCAGTGGAATAGGAGTAGGAGAAGAAAGAAAAAGAAAAAGATGTGCTTAGCAATGGCCGCCGTTATGATCTTTTCGCCGCGACGTTTTGAAGAGGTTAGGTGTTAACAGCAAGAAAGAGACTCAGTGACCAGTGCAACTGTCCGTTTTTGGACGGGCATCTTTAAGCGGTCAGCTTGCCAACTGTCCAAAATCGCTGTCGGCTATTCAATCTCAGTAACCACCACCACACACACAATTACACGAACCGCTATATCTTCCTTTGTCCATCTATCTATCTATTTAGTTTCATTCATCTCCAGTGTCCAATGACAGATCAGTGAGCAGCGCCCCCAGCCGGGGAAACTGACCGTCTAACCTACTGCTCTGGTCAACAACAACAACTTCCGCTGACTCTTCCCACTCTATCCCCAAACATTGTATTTGTCCCCTTTCCCCACCTTTCACAGTTATTTACTACGCCCACGCAGCTTAACCTGGTATAATATTGGGTTGCGTCCACCGCTCAGTTCGCTGCAAATATAATGGTCAAGATCACCTCCGTTCCTATCGTTACAGCCGCCATCATATTCCCTGTTCACGGCCACCATTAAGTCGTCTTGACCGAATATGCCGCGAAATGCTCTAGGCTATCGACGGTCAGACTGGACACCAATTACCTAATCGTCGTTGACCGTTCCTTTCTATCTCCTCTTTCATACTGGCTTTCTTCCAACTTCAATGCTTCTCCTTCTTTCTCTTTCCCTCTTCACTGAGAGGACTTCTTTATTTGCTTTGCTCGTCCTCTACCTTCTCGAATACTTTCTTCTTCTTCTTCTTCTTCTTGTACGTTCTTCCTCGTGATTATTTTCTCCTTCTGCCTAATTCTTCTTCTTCTTCTTCTTCTTCTTCTTCTATTTTTTTCACAAACACTTCCTGTTATTTTTTCTTCGTTTATTTAGGTTTTTGCATAGTTTTCTATTTCCCTTCTTTCTCCTCTTTTTCTTTTAAGTTAATTCCCGTCTTGCTCCAACTCCTCCTCCTTCTTATCCTCTTCTTTGTCTATTTTGTTCTCTTTCCTAGATTTCTTTACACTTCTTCCTCCTTCTACTTCTCTTTTTTTTTCCTTTCATTTGCTTTTTACTTAGTTACTTCTTCCTCTTCCTCTCACTTTTTTCGTCTTTATTCCCGCCATATTCATCCTCCCCTTCACATTTTGTTTCTTCTTCTTCTTCTTCTTCAGAGAATTTTAAAACCTTGAAAATTCTTACTTTATTTTTTCACCCTTTTTTTTTCATGACCGTTTCCTTTCTTTATGTCCATTCTTTCCTTACTTTTCGCTTCTTATCGCATTTTCGTTCTCCCTTGACTTTTGTCCTCTTTCGTTAAAATTTTCTCGCTGTCTTACTTTCCATTCTTCCAACTTTCCCTTCAGGCCGGACAGGCTATCAATGGCCGGACATTGTAATCTGATCTTGTAACATCTTTTGTCCGTCATCTGACAAATGTTACATGATAGAGGACAGGGGAGAAAAGGTTTAGCTGAGTATAGAGGACTCGAAGAGACAGACAGATATTTATAACTGGATGTTCTCGAAGATTAGGCGGATGTACAGAAACGTCAAACCTAAGAAGACTCTACAGCGCCAGGGTAATAAAGCAGCATTCGAAATTATTTAATCGAATACAGACGTCAAATACTAAAGGAAACTACTCGAGTATCTACACCAACCAATAAGACACACATACGAACACACACACACACACACACACACACACATATATATATGTATATATATATATATATATGCTATCTTGCTGACAGAACTGAAGCTTTCTAATTCTCTCTCACCATCCACCTTATCATACATCGCTTTACAGAAAAAAAAACATTGGCACACACACACACACACACACAAATATAATTACGCACACAAAGATACACACACATGCATACACACAAGTCACGTTCACGATGAATGCAGAGGTGAGAAACTGACAGTTTCAAAGTACCGTTGACTCTTTTCCTGCGCTATTCTAACTTCAATATATACACTCTATCAATGATAGTAAGCACTCTATCAAGATAAAAAAAAACGACATTATATAAATATATATAAATATATATAATGAAGAGAGAATGTGCGATAAAGAGTGAAAGAAAAACATCCCGGGATAAATGTAATTATGCTTTCTTACTTGGCTTTACGATATTTCAATCCGTGTTGGGTTATTTTATGCCGAGGACAGTTAAATAGTTACTGTCTCCAATTATATATAGTGCAAAAAAAAAAAAAAAAATTAAACAGGTAATCACTGTCAGTAATTAACAATGACTTAATGCAGTTTTTAATCATTTAAACAATTTCTCAAACAGATCAATTTGACCCTAACAGCTACTATCACTTCAGAAACTAGTGGACCTGGGAGTAATGGCAATACAATGGTAACAACCCCCACTGTGCTCCTAAACTAGTGCTTCACGACGCAGTTTCCTATTTTATCTACCAAATGTTACTTTCTTTATCTTTTTTTGTATTATAGCGTATCAACAATTGTTGGTTATTTAATGCCAAATCCTGCTTTAACATATACATTAAATATGATTTGAAAACACATTCTGTAAATATACACAGTAAAAGTTAGTTGGAGACCAGAAGGCTTCCTTTTCAATAGCTACGACACCGAGGTGTAGGGGAGGGCAACACTCCTTTCCCAGAATTGATCCACTTTACCCTTGATACATACCTTATATTGCTGATGGTTAAGCAAGGAGGTATCAAGTACCTTTTTTAAAGTCTTTGGTATGATACAACCTAAGATTGAACCCAGGTCTCCCGGATTGGCAAACACTAAGTTCTACTTCTCATGATTTAATTTAGCATTAGTCAACAAAGTTAAATGGCTCCAAGTATTCCTATATACCGGGAAGAATTCAGTTAAATATCAGTCATTTGTTTAAACGAAGTTAGGTAATCAAACAGTTCTATTTTAATCAATTTAGCATTAGTCATTTGTTTGTACTGTGTTTAAAAGTCAAACGGTTCTATTTGACCTATAGGTAGGAACCCATCAGTTGCTACCACTCCGGGCCTGAGTGAACATAGGAACGATGGCAATGAAGGGGTATTCTTCATTCCCCAAAGCTCCAGCATTACTGGAGCCTCACTATCAGATTGTTTAGTGTGATATCCATGGGGGGGGTTACCTCTCTGCAGAGATGCAGTCGGTGTATTCTACACTCTTAGCCGACTAGGCTGACCCAATGTTTGGCATTATGTATAACCAAACTTGACGATATATCCCTGTAAGTTGAGCAAATACATATAAAAGGGTGTACTTTTTTTTATGGCCGACACTGTATTTATAGGTACTTTTCTAACTTCTAACCAAGTCAGAATTTAAGTCATTAAGTCATTTTATTGTTTGATGTGGGCACCTTAGAATGAGATTCATGTATGGCTGTCACAAAAATGCTTTGTCTCCTCGGTATTCTCCTTCATAAGATCGACAATGGAGGTGCCCGTGGTGTAACGGTTATCGTCGCAGGATGTGGACACGACGACACGAATTCAAATCCTGGACGACCCTGATTACATTTCACATAGCACTAATACCCTTGGGAAAGGTATGAATCCAATTATTCTCCCTCCAGCTATGGGTAAATAGTAGGGCAGACAAGGTTCTTCAGCCTTAGAGAGGCGACTAGTCTAGAAAGAAAACTCTGAATTCAAACCTGTTAAACTCCGCTTAAAAATTGACCTTGTGTCATATCCTACCCGAGCGGAGGGGTTGGTAAATAGGATAAGCTCGACAATGCCCCCTTTAAACAAAGGCACAGGTACAGCCAGTTGGGGTTAACTTTAACTAACCCACCTGGTGAGAACGCCAAAAATCAGGAGGGGATGTACGTATTTGCCAATCCCTACACACGAGCAGGAAACGAAACACGGTCAATTTTCTATGCGGATTTTAGTTTGGTTGAGTTTGCTTTGGTTTTATGGAATATCAACCCCTCGTAGTGTAATGGTTAAAGCGATAGACTGCGGAATCGTAGTTAGCGAGTTCGTACTCCAGTCGCGCTATTACGTTCACTTTCGGGCAGATACCCGTGGGAAAGGTATGAACCCCCTTATCCTCCCAGCTATGGGTTAAATAGTGCCACTAATGTTCTTCTAGGAGAATGACTTTGGCATTAAATAACCTACAAAGGTTTATATGCCATTAAACAAAGAAACCAAACCAATATCAACTATTGTAGGTTATTCAATGCTAAATCCACTTTATAGGTATTTATTAAGAATATATAATTTGGTTTTATAGCATATCAATTCTGGTAGGTCATTTAATGCTAAATCCTCTTTATAGGTATTTATTAAGTATATATAATTTGGTTTTATAGCATATCAATGCTGGTAGGTTATTTAATGCTAAATCCTCTTTATAAATACATATCAAATATATGATTTCTAATATGATTTTCGTAGAAAACATTTTAAAACAAGCCTGAGTTCATCTTTTTTAATGGTTTCTCTTATTTCTATAAAATACGAATTATTCTATTTAATCATTTGTTTGCACACAGTTTTCAAGTATCGCTATTTAACACTAACAATTCTATTAAACATCAAATAGTACAATTTCTAACAAGTCAACACAAGTCATTTGACCCATAGATAGGACTCTTTATAACTGTGGGTCTGTGTGGACCTGGGAGCGATGGCAATGAAGGGGTACTTTTGCATTCCCAAAGCTCCATCAGATTGTTTACAGCCGTATTCAGGACACTCATAGTGAGGGTCTAACCTGCATAGATGCAGTCGGTGTATTCTAAAGCCCCAACTGACTGGGCTGGCGAAGTTTAACAGGTTTGAAGTGAGAATTTTCCTTCTCCTAGTCCGGTTGTTACATCAAAGCTAAATAGCCAAGTCTGCCCTACTAATTACTCATAGCTGAAGGAAGAATAGTTTGATTCATACCTTTCCTAAGAGTATTAGTGCTACGTGAAATACATGCAGATCTATCCAGGATTTGAACTCGACAGTAACCATTACACCACAGATGCCGCCGTGTATGTATGTATTTATGTATGTATAGCATTGTTAATATTTTTAACAATTACCGTGTTAGTCGTTTAAGTACTTATGCACGGCCTCACCTGCACTATGTATATTTAGGTAACCCCTTATACGTACATACACACCCCTACCACAGGCAAGAAGTGGCACAAGGTCAATTTCTTAAGTGAAGTACAGTTGGTTTCTTTTTTCCTTTATCAACCAGTTACCTAACCAAGACTAAAAAGACCAGTCTACAATTTACCCACAGCTGAAAGGAGGGAGAAATAGATTCATGCTTTTCCCAGTGTCATTAGCTCGAAGAATTGAGTAAAAAAAAAAATTCATCGGGGATCTGAACTCAGCATTTTGTGTTTTATTTCAAAGATGACAACCTTTACGCTGCGCTTGGTTTGTGGGTGTTTAGAGGGTTAAATAAGTGCAATTTTTACCCCCGACCTTGGTTGAGGCTTATTTAACGTAAAAGTTATCGTCGTTGGAAATGCAATCGGCAGCCTGAGTTCAAACCTGGGCGAGGCTGTTTGCTTTTTACTTCGTGCTTATGCCCTGAGAAAAGGCATGAATCTCTCCCTTCTTCATCCTAGGAATGAGTAAATAGTAGGGCAGACTGGTTCTTTAACTATTCTAGGAGAAGGAAAACTCTGAATTCAAACCAGATTTACTTTGCTTAAAAAGTGGTTTTGAGTCACATCCTGCTCCTGGAGGGATGTTTAAATTAAAACATTCTTTCCCTTTTTATTTCCCTGTTTTCCTTTTACTATTTTTTAAAGATATTTTTTTACCTATGAAACAGTCATCTCAGCTCAGGTTAGCTTCTTTAAAGTTTAAGGTATTAAAAAGATACAATCGCCTTTTCTTTCTTTCTTTCGTTCTTTCTATCTTGATCTATTTATCTTTATTTTTCTCTTCCTACCTTTGTTTATTTATGTCTTTCTTCCTTCCTTCCTTCTTTCTAGCTTCTTTCTTTCCTTCCTTGCTTCTTGTCTTCCTTACGTTCTTTCTTTATTTTTTCTAACATCTTTCTATCCTTCTTTTCTACCTTTCTCTCTCCCTTCCTTTTTTTTCTTCCTTTCTTTCTTCCTTCCTTTCTTTCTTTATTTTTTCCGTTATTCATTTATCTATTTATTTATTTCTTTTTTTTTCTTTTTTTCTTCTTCGTCCTTCCTTGATTAATTCATTTCTTTCTTCCATTCTGCTCGAATTCTACCATATTCCCTTTTCTCTATATCTCTTGCTTATTCTATCAAGCAACCTTTCTATTCCGCCATCTTTTTTCCCTTCCGGTCTCACCTTTCCATCTGCTCTTTCGTCTCCATTTTGCATGCTCCCAGCCTTCTCAGTGTCTGACCTTCTTCTTCAATTCCCTTAACACCACTGACCAACTGACCGACAAATCAAGCGTCTTACTGACCAACTGACCGGCAAGCCCCCTTTCAGCTAACCCCACTGCCTAACACAATTCTCAAAACCACTTTCATCTGACCTCCCCTTCCACCTGGGATTTTTCTTTGAGTATCTCTCCCAGCCAATCTCTCCATCATTGCGAAACGCTGCTCTTTTCTTTCTGAGGTAGATGGCTTAAGCGGCCATTTGACTACATTTACAGTTCGGGTGATAGGCCGGACTGGACAACGGTTCAAACGTGTATTACGACAGATGGTTAGAACCTTTAGATGTTAAACTGTCAAGGTCAGAACATGAGAGGGGATGAAAATGGATAATGGGAGAGAAACTAAGAGAGGAGAAGAGAAAGATTGATGCAGGAATAGAAAGAAAGGAAGATGAAAAAAAGAGGCTGAGGTGAATGGAAAGAAAGAAAGAAAGAAAGAAAGAAAGAAAGAAAGAAAGAAAGAAAGAAAGAAAGAAAGAGGAAACTGGTGGAAGAGGACCCGAAAAAAGATAAAAAGAAAAAAGAAAAGAGAAAGAAAGAGAAAGATCAGATCGAAGAAAAGAAGGAATCCCCCTCCGATGAAAGAAAGAAAGAAAGAAAGAAAGAAAGAAAGAAAGAAAGAAAGAAAAGCAGGATAGATAATGTAGAAAAAAAGATAGATGAAACTGACAATGAAGAATGAAAGAGAGATTAAATTAATGTTAAAGAAAGAAAGAAAGAAAGAAAGAAAGAAAGAGGAAACTAATGATGAAGAAGAATAAAAGAAAGAAAAACTATTCAGAAAGAAAGAAAGAAAGAAAAAAAGAAAGAAAGAAAGAAAGAAAGAAATTTGAAACGAGTCCGAGAAAGAAAGAAAGAAAGAAAAAAAGAAAGAAGCATGAAAAAAGGTAGAAAGAAAAAATCTAAAAAGAAGGGAAGGAGAATGAAAGGAATGGTAGATGAAAAAAATATGTAGAAAGAAAGAAAAAAAATAACTGAAAATAATAGAACTATCAAAAAAGGAACCCCACTGATACCAAAATAGTAATAATTAAAAAAAGATGAGAACTAAATCAAAAGAAAGAAAGAAAGAAAGAAAGAAAGAAAGAAAGAAAGAAAGAAAGAAGGAAAGAAATATGAAAAGTGTCTAAAGAAAGAAAGAAAGAAAGAATGAAAGAAAAGCGTGACAGAAAAGAAAGAAAGAAAGAAAGAAAGAAAGAAAGAAAGAAAGAAAGAAAGAGAGAAAGAAAGAAAGAAAAATGAATGAATGAAAAAAGAAAAAATCTAAAAAAAAGGGAAGGAAAATAAAAAAAAGAAAGAAAGAAAAAAGCATGAAAAAAAGTAGAAAGAAAATATCTAAAAGAGAAGGGGAGGAAAATGAAAGAAAAAGATAGATGAAGAAAAAAAGAATGTGTTGAAAGAAAGAAAGAAAGAAAGAAAGAAAGAGGTTTATAGAATAGAAAGAAGAAAGAAAGCAATAAAGAAAGCGAAAAGAATGGGAGTAAAGAAAGACTTGATGAGTACAGATTTAATGTGTCTGCTTGGCTGCCGACGGTCACTTGCTAAGAGACTGACCACTCTTCTAAGTGGCAGGATTATGAGATTTAGGGCTTGAGGTGGAGGAAGGAAATGGGAAGAAGGGCAAGATGAAACAACATTCAGTGGTAATAGTCGTTTTAATGGCATCGAACCGGCTGGACATCACGGAGAAGAAAAAGAGCAATTGAAAGGGTGGATGTGAATGAAGAAGTGGTAAGAAAACTATAACAGTCCTGGGAAATGGCAGAAGGATAAAAAGAAAACAGAGAAAGAAAGAAATGTAAATATAATGTGGAGGTAGATGCTAGATAGAAGAGGTTGAAAAGAAAAAAAGAAAAAGAAGGAAAGAAAAGGGCGATAGGATTAAAACTCAGTAAAATGCTTTAAAGGGGTTACATACAATTATCCATCTATTGGGAGTCTTCGTAAACTAAAGTGCTGGACTGCAATCTTGGTGTTAGCGAGTTCGAACTCCAATTACGCTAATACATTCGCTTTCGAACTAAAAGAGTTGAACCTTCGTATTCTTCCAGCAATTATGGAGATACCCGTGGTGTAATGGTTATCGTCGTAGGAAATGAACACGGCGACACGAGTTCAAATCCTGGACGAGTCTGATTGCATTTCACATAGCACTAATACCCTTGGGAAAGGTATGAATCCAATTATTCTCCCTCCAGTTATGGGTAAATAGTAGGATAGACTGATTTCTAGGAGAAGAAAAACTCTGAATTCAAACCTGTTAAAAAATGACCTCGTGGTTGGGTAAATAGGGTATTCTTCTAGCAATGGGTTAAATAGTATCATTGCTGGCTTTGAAGAACAGATTAAGGTTGATATGCCATTAAGCAAAGAAATTGAATCATTAATCTATCAAACCTCTCCCCCCTCTCTCTCATTCAGTCGGAGAGAAGTTCATAGAGCTTACATTGAACCGGCAGTAAGAATAATCAATACCAACTTGTTAACCATTACTTCGTGTGGAGGTTCCCGTGGTGTGATGGTTATCGTCGTTGGAAATGGACACGGTGACACGAGTTCAAATGAGTTCTGATTGCATTTCACATAGGACTAATACCCTTGGGAATGTATCAAACAAAATCACTGCTGCTTTTCTATGTGGATAGCTTTAGCGTTAGATAACCCACGAAGGTTGATATGCTATTAAACAAAGAAACCAAAACTAAACAAAATACTTATAACTAGTAAACTCTAGCCTTTATGGGCATTGCCCAATTGAAGCGTATTGTTCATAAGTGTTTAAACAGGTATAAAAGAACTTTTATAAAGTTGTAGGATTCAAATTGTGATTACTCCATTTATCTGGGGCTGTAGAATACGCCGACTTCATCTTTGCACAAAGGTTTAACCCTCTCCCACAACAAGTTTCATAGATATGTTGAGGCTCTAGTCCTAGAGCATAAGAAAATGTGATCCACCCCTTCTGTAATATAATGGCCGAGGGATTTCGTTTTATGCCTTTGGGTTTAGTTAGCCTGAGAACCTTTCGGTTCATTGCATGAGTTACTTAGGTGCAACATTAACGCAGGTGTTCGCGTGCGCGCGGAGCGATCGTGTCACTCAGAGATGTCACAATAGAAACCCAAGATGGGAAACGGGGCTAGGGAATGCGAATGATGTCAGGCACCGGAAGCGCGCGGAAGATTTTGGGAGATTTGAAAAAGTCAGTTGGTAGAGTTGAAAACTAGACACCAAACGAGAAG
>OY757914.1:85334430-85344430 GCA_963585895.1 Sepioteuthis lessoniana
GCTATGTGAAATAAAATCAGTCTCGTCCAGGTTTTGAACTCGTGTCGCCGTGTCCATTTTCTTTGACGATAACCATTACACCACGGGAACCACCTTTGGGGATATATTCACGTGTTCTTTACTTTTTCTCATTCTTCCTTTCATATAAGTGTTTTTTATTTTATAACACCTCACATTTGCACTATTTCTAATATCTTGTATTTTCTATGAATTATTTTCATCTATCGTTTTATATTCCAAAGATTGGTTAACTACTTCTCAAACTTTACGGTGTAATAAGTAGGTAGATAAGAAAATTGATTCAATTATTTATTTCTGCTGAACGGTTGGAAATATGAAGATATAGTTTTTATCTAATCAGTGACAAAGTATATTTAAAAGATGTAATTCTTTTCATTGCGTCACTTTTAGAAAGAAATATTAGAAGAAATCTATGATATAATTGTTATATTTTACGCCGAAATATCTTTAGTAATCGTATGATATCCTTATCCGGTGCAGAATTATTAATAACTAGCTCTTGAAAGTTTACTAGTTCACTACCATAAAATTTATCTTTTTTTACAAAAAGTGTGTGGCTTGATTATATTATATCATCATCATCATCATCATCATGTCGTACCACCAGCACGGATATCCCTGACCCTTTCTCGCCACATTTCCCTATCGTTCATCGCCTCTGGCAGGTCTTCTGGGATACATCCCGTATCCCTCATACAGCTGCTGTATGTATTTTCTAGCTGGTCGTCCTGCTTTAGCTCGGCCATATGTGGGGGTCCATAGGATAACATCACTTATGAGCTCGTCCCTGCTCCTTCAGCAGTGTCCTGTGTGCCCTCTTCGTCTAACTTGGATAGTTTTCGTGATGGGAGGCAGGTGGCCGTATAGTTGGTGCCCTGTTGGGTGTTGCCGCCAGGACTTGTTTAATATTGCTCCTAACATTCTTGTGTATTGCCGTCCAGCTTCTTCTCCAGTCGTTTTGTTAGCGTCCAAGTATCCACACGACCGCTGCTTGGAAGAAACTGCGTTTCATTTTATTGGTCAGGTCTAGAGGTCAGTTTGTAGTTACAACTGCATGAACACACTCACATACACACGCACGCACGCACGCACACACGCACGCACGCGCGCACACACACACACTCACATACTCTATGATTATGTACACAAATACACACTAAAACACACATGTACGGTATCGCTCATCAGTACATCTCTACCCATTATTTTTTTAATAAGTTAATTTTCTAAAGAAAAGATTCCAGGAATTTATTATTTCTAGTGAAGCATTATACAATTAAAATAGAATATTCATATTCTATAATCAAAAAATAAAACTGAACAAATATATATAAGGGTTGTATTTATTTTTGGACTGCGTTATTTTTTGTTACATATTTTTAGTGCTGAAGAGTTTGGTAAAAAGATAATACCTAATAATATTTATTTTGCTTGCAATAATAAAATCATTGTATTGTTGATTTAAAATTGATATTTTATAAAAAATGATCAGGATATACTTATGTATGAGTTATTCTGTAGCGACTTTAGATTTAGATGTCGTTTACATGAGTGAATAATCAAAAACAAAACAATTCAAGGAAATCTTTTGCTTCAAAAAAATTATCAAAACTTTATCTTCTCATTACGAGATTTTGTGATGAGAAGATAGATATTGGGTAGTACAGGAGAATTCCAATGAAGATCTGCTTTATCCGAATTTTAACGTCCTGTCAGTCACAGACCGTTAAGATCAATCAATTATTCAATTCTTAATTGTTCGTCATGTATTTCTTTGTGAACTTGAACCCTTGTTCTCGCCTTCGGACAAAGTAGATCTTCATTGGAATTCTCCAGCAATACCCTGTAACTATCTTCTCATCTGGGGTTATGTCATGTCACGAGTTTAGGGAATCGTGTTCATATTTATATTTTTTGTTGTTTCCTAAAGTTTTTTTACACACGATTCTATCGAATAGAAATAATTTTTAATATATTTATTTGACTAAAATATAGGACCCTAACTACTCTGGCCAGGGTGGACCTGAAAGTAATATCAATGAAAGGATACTCTATACTCCCTATATATTCAGAACTGGAGTCTCATCATCAAATGCAGTTTAGTGTAATTTCCAGGATACATCTTTTTTTTTGTGGGTAAATAGAATTTATAACCTAGCAAAATGTTCATCTAATTCATTCAAACATTAATGGAAGTTGGTCAATTTTTAAGCGGAGTTTAACAGGTTTGAATTCAGAGTTTTCCTTCTCCTAGACTAGTTGCCTCAACAAGGCTGAAGAACCTAGTCTGCCCTACTATTTACCCATAGCTGGAGGGAGAATATTTGGATTCATACCTTCCCCAAGGGTATTAGTGCTATGTGAAATGCAATCAGTCAAGTCCAGGATTTGAACACGAGTCGCCGTGTCCACATCCTGCGACGATAACCATTACACCACGGGCACCTCCTATTTCTATTTAATGATACTCCTTTGCTTGCACAGTTACATGGTTTCAATTATTAGTAGTCAATAATGATAATTTTTAGACAGATTTATTTTAGCCATGAATGGGACCTAAACAGGTAGAAATACAACAGTTCAGAGGGAAGCTGGGGATATCCCTGAAGAGATACTTCACACTGCCCAGATCTACAGACCTAGAACATCACCAGTAGACCCAGTTTAGTGCATAACCCAGGACATACCGGTTTTGTAAACACAGTTTATTGAAATGGCTTTGACAAGGTTGTTTGTTGACGTTTGACACAGCATAAAATAAGGCTGAATATGTTACAAGACTGTTGTAACCTAACAAAAGGTTACTGACTAAGAAATAACCAAAACAAAATTCAATACTCACCAGCGGCGTGAAGAAGGTAGCCACTGCTCGTGGTGACTACTTAGTAAGCATGTTTCACCACCTTACAATAATGTCCAAGGTATTTATGAAGAATGGGACATACCTATAATGTTCATAGGTAAGGTATATAACAAAAACTTTTAAAAAGAACATATAGGCTGCATGGATACATGTCAAAATGAGTGGGCTGACTCCAATATTGGATAGAAAATAGACAAATGAATTTGGCCAAAAAGTAGTTGCAGGTCTTAGACAAAGAGGAACTAAAAAAAGCTTCAGCCAGTAAGAATCCTAAAGAAAGTGATGGGGTCAGGTTTCAGTCAGAACATGTCACCCAGTCGAAGAAAGACCGGCGTGGAACGTTAGAAAAACAAACAATTTAGACAAAGGCAAAAGTTTCCATTGAAAATTTTTAGTCATTAAATCTTCCCCGATGAAAACATGACCATCCCCGTCAATATCTGACAATGCTAAATTCCATGATCCTGCAAAAATGAATTACACACACAGAGAGAGAGAGAGAGAGAGAGAGAGAGAGAGAGAGAGAGAGAGAGCCAAGGTAACAGACTGAGATAGATAGATAGATAGATAGATAGATAGATTTGGTTTCTTTGTTTAATGCATATCAACCTTCGTGGATTATTTAATTCCAAATCTATCCTTGTGTAAGAACAGAAGTGATTATTTTTAACCCATAGCTGGAGGAACATATCTTTCCCATGGGTATTTGTTGGATAGTGAACGTTATTGTGTGAGTGGAGTTCGAACAGGTTTATTACGATGTCGCAATCGAGAACGTTAGCCATTATGCCACTGAAACTACCCCGAGATAGATAGATAGATAGATAGATAGATAGATAGATAGATAGATAGATAGATAGATTATGCTTGATTGAGTTTGCCACACGGTTAAAATAGCATAAGATCTTGTGAGCATTAAATTCATTACCTATGGCCTAGTAGACTAAGGATACTCTCTATAACCGATGCCTCTCAATATATATATATATAGAGAGAGACAGACAGACAGACAGACAGACAGAAAGGTGGGGTGAGAGAGATGGGTTTAGAGAGGAAGAAATAGAGAGAGAGAAAAGAAAGAAAAGGAAAAAAATCGGAGAGACAGATGCATAGACAGAAAAACAAAGATACACAGATATGGATCTGATGCAATAAGTAAATCAGTATTATTCCTCTTTGCACGCATATGTGCACATATCTATGTGTATATGTGCGTATACTTGTATACGTGTGCGCATGTGCATGAGTATGTACGTGGGTGAATGTCCATCCATAGGAAAAGAAATATATAGTTACACTATTTGAATGTAGAAACCTTGTTATTTTATTGATATATATTGAGTTATTTTTATTGTAAATTGAAGTCTCCTTCGATGTTATCAGAGCGATATTCGTGACTTGGTTGGCCAGAATTGTTGTTCGTCTGTTTGTTGTTTGTTTAACTGTTTTTATGTTTGTTTATTTAATATCCCCAAATCATGAATTCCATCAAGTAAAACAAATCAACAGTGACAAGGAAAACAAGAAATAAATTCATGAAGCTAACGGAATATCGCAAGGGGCAACACGGAAATCAGGCAGTCCGGGATATCGGGAAAGAGAATGTAGAGGAAGAAAGAGATAAACCAAAGAAAGAAAGAAAAAAAGAAAGAAAGGAAAAAAAGGTCCTAAAATGAAGACGTTGAAGGAAGTTTTTTAAAAAAAGCAAATAAATAAAGCTAGAAAGACAAAAAAGAATGAAACATAGAACTTTATAAAAAAGAATGAAAATATAAAGAAAAACGTAGAAATAGATAAAAAGAAAGAAAAGATGTGACAATAAAGAAATACGGAGAACAAATAAGAAAGAAAGAAAGAAAGAAAGAAAGGGAGAAAGAAGAAAGAAAGAAAGAAGTTACGAAGTGCTACAAGAGAATTCGTATAAAATATAAAAAGTAAACAGAGATCCAAGATAGATATAGAAAACCGAAGAAGACGTGGGGGAAGAACCGTATGATTATAAACCAAAAGTGAGAAAGAAACGAAAAGAATGAAAGCTAGTCGAAAGTGATAGTGAAAGTAGAAATGAAAACGAATTAAAGAACAATAAAAAAAAAATGAGGAAATGAAAACGTATAGAGAGTAGGCGAGCAAGAAAGAAAGATATGCGAAGCGAACAGTTTGCATCAGGCAACATACAGAAATGTGTGAACTGAATGGCGGCAAAAGGGGGTTGAGTAATCGCTTATGTTTGTTTTGGGCACTTGTTATGGATATGGTGAGAACCTTCCTCCAACTCCTTGGGAGTGCATTTTAAAATGTGCAGTCCGTCCCTGCTATTTCTCAGCGGAATTTTAGACGGCAAAGAGGGAAGGGTGTCAAAGTGAAATCGATAACTCCAAAGAAGGGTGGAGGTGGGTACTTATCCAACCCACTTTTCGACCCCAGGAGTCCAGATCTGAGCGCAACTTGTGCGCCAAGTAGGCGGCACTGTAGATTTTCATCGGCCTCCTCTGACGGGTATAGTCCCCTGGACCGTGTTCAGCGTGACATACGAAGTAATATTAATACGGTGTTTCTTTGTTGGGGAAACACTGTCCGCGATCATATTAGTGTGTCAATCGCATAGATAGATAGATAGATAGATAAACAGAGTAAGATAGATAGATTTGGTTCCTTTGTTTAATGGCATATCAACCTTCGTGGGTTATTTAATGCCAAAGCTATCGTTGAAGAAGAACACTAGTGAAACTATTTAATGAATAGCTGTGGAAACAAGATGGTTCATAACTTTCTCGATTTTATTTCTCTGAAAGTGAATGTAATAGTCAGACTGGAACTCAAACTTGCTTACTTCAAAGTAGCAATCAATTACGTTAACCATTACGCCACCGGAATTCCCCGCAGATATCTATAAGCAGGGTGAGATAGATAGATAGATAGATAGATTAGTGATAGCTAATTTTTCAGAATTTAGCTGAGCTGCATCGAGTGAGTTTGAAGCATTTTTACTGATACACTGCTTACTCCTTGAAAGAAATAGTTTAGCTATTTAAATAAGATTTTTACAGTTTCTGGATTTTCGTTTCATTACTTTTATCTTTACTTAGCCCTAAAATACGCATTACTTTAATATATAACCGTAACCTAATAAATCACATTTAACATATTTTCCTAATAATCACAATTCTCAATATAAAGAATTTAATTATGAAATGCTTACAATTATTCATCATTTTCTAAGTAGATGCATCTATTCTATCATCGTCTGCTGTTGCAACGGGATGACTGGTCACTTGCATATTATATATATATATATATATATATATATATATATATAACTGTAACCCAGTTAAAAAAGCGACTTGGAGAGAGATTTTTATGAGAGCCAAGTTCTGAAAACCTTCAATAAAAAGAAAGCAATTTCTAGTCCATTTTGCAAATATATATTATAACTCCCAGACAGACTTTCGTTTTATCACAACACTTCACTGTGGCTAGACCCACCAGATTTCATGTTGAGATCGAGACCCGGCTGAATTTATGTCAATCAGACATCTTACCACAGAGCCATCGTCATTCCCAGCGTAAGTGAAAGCATTTTTTACGTATATCTTTCTAAACATATATTATTGGCTCAAATCTTGGGAAGAGCCGTTGTATTTCAGCGTATTGGACGCCGGCAAATTTCCACATTAGAGTGCTTAACCTCCAATATATATATATATATATATATATATATTGTCATCAACGGACAGATTGTTTCGTTGAATCATAACTCTTCAGCGTGGCTAGACCCGTAAGATGCTTCAAGCTAAGATATATATATATATATGGAGAAAATTTTTTTGGTGGCAATTACACAAGAACACTGCGAGCATTATTAAACATGTACTGGAGGCAACATCCCACAAAGCAGCAGTTGTACAGCTACCTACCACTCATTACGAAAATTATCAAAGTTAGACGAACAAGACATGCAAGACTGCAGGAGAAGTAAGGGCGAATCCATAAGTGATATACTCCCGTGGACCACTTTACATGGACGAGCAAAGGCAGGACGACCAGCTAGAACCTAAATACAACTAGGTCTGTGTCGATACAGGATATAGCCTGGGAAGACATCCCAAGAGCGATAAACGATTGCGACTCGTGGTGAGAGAGGGTCAGGGAGACCCGTGCTGGCAGTGTAACATGATGATATATATATATATATATATATGTGTCTCTGTGTGTGTCTCTGTGTGTATGTGTACCCTCGAGGTTCAGCTGAAAAGTTCATGAGCTGATTCAATTCTATATTATCTTGTATAAAAAACAAATTTAATTTGATATCTTATTGGATAAAATAAAGTATAATTCAATATGTATAATTCATATGGTAATCTATAGAATAAAATTTAACTTAATTCAATATTAATACACGAGGAACCACCTTTCCCGTTTGATTACGTAAGAAATGGTTACTGTAAACGCGTAATAACATCAACCGCCGAAAGTAAACGCGTTTTTTTTTTGTTTTTTTTTAAATCATAAACTTCACACTGAAAATGAAGATTAACGTCCAATGTAGTCTCTGCTCTTAATTGATCTGGCGTATATATATATATATATATATATATATATATAATTCTTTTAATACCCTATCCGGTGGCAAAAGCTGCTTGGTTGCGCCAGGAGTGGCAGTACCGCCTTGAGATACCGAAACTGTGTTATCACCCATGTTTGGCGGTTGATGAGGACATGGTATCGCACGTGCTTTCACACTTTGTATGATGGAAAAAAATTATATTGTATAAATATATTGTATAAAATTGGTAAATAATATACGTTCATGAATTACTAATTTAGCTTCAAAAGATTACGATGCATTTCACAAAACCGAGTCATGGCAAGCCTCTGAAATTAGTAGACTAGTTCACATATCTAGGTAGCAATATCTTTAGTATAGCTGACATTAACATACCCATTGGAAAGACATTGATTACTATTAACTGGCTATCGATCATTTAGAAATCTGATCTCCCTGAGAAGAATGATATGGTCCTTTTCCAAGGTCTGACAATGTCAATACTACAGTATGGTTGTACCACATGAACGAAGCCTTTATAGAAAAAACCTTGATGGGAACTACACAATGATACTTCGTTCTGTTTTGAATTAATCTTGCAAACAGCTCTACCACAAAACAGCAACTGTACGGCAACTTACCTCCCATGTCAAAATTACTTAGTTTGAAGTAACTGATGCTTATCCTTAGTAAATATATAGCTTCAAGTAAATATTCGCCCAAATCCCTACACCATGAGAAGAATGTGACTCAAGGTCATTTTTTGCGGAGTACAACTGGTTTTACTGCAAAGTTTTCCTTCTCCAAGACAAGTTTCCTTATCTAGGTTACAGAACACAGAACCCTATTTACCAATATCTAGGGAATAACTGATGGATCTATACTTTTCCCCAAGGGCATTAGCACAAAATGAAAAGCAAACATATTTATCCAGTATTTGAACTAGTGTTGCCGTTTTCATTTCCTATGGAAATATCTGTTACGTTAAGTGCTATTGTTAAATATTTCCCCTTTGACAGGCCACGTAAGTTACGCGAAGTTCAAAACAGGATGCAACTGTGCTTTAAGGTAAAGAAGATGTCAAGGGAATTGCATGAGTGGCATGCTGGAAAAAGAGTAACAATCAGGTGCGTGGGTGTCCAGAAAATATACAATGATGGAAAATTTCGACTCTGCGGCAGGGGTCACAGCAGAGAGAGAGAGAATAGAGAGTAGATATCACACCATTTTGATTTAGCCGTGGACCACACGACCCAGGGTTGAGAGTTTGAGAAAAGCCTTGAATGTACAAGACTCTGATCCCAGAAGAAAATAGGAACCCCTAGCAAAGGGCTCAGTTGTTGAAGTAGCCCTGTACCAATCTCATGAACGAAGGGCGAAGAAGTAACGAAGATAATTAAATGTTTTAAGTCAGCACTGTGCCAGCCTCGTGGAGGCAAAGCGAAGAAGAAAGGTCTTCTGAAAATTCCGTATATCAGTCAGGGAGTAAATCTTAGCGGTTCCTTGTTTAGTCTTTCTCTCTCTCTCTCTGTCTCTCTCTGTCTCTCTCTCTCTCGTACGCGCTCGCTCTCTCTTCACGCAAGTATTTCACCAACTTTTTCGTACTTTCCCTAATAAACAAAAAGAGAGATCACATTTTTATATGTGAATGTTGTCGTCCTTTCTTCATTCCGGTATGCAACAATTCTATTACATCTTCAATAAACAATTCGTCATACAAATAATTTTCTAACAGTTATATGGTATCAATTGTTCTGGTCATATATGAATAATTTTCGAACAAATCAACTGGGGCTGCAGAATACACCGACGACATCCCTGAAAAGGGTCAAGACTCCCGCAACGAGTGTTCTGATATATGTCACAAAACAATCTGATGTGAGGCTTCAGTATTGCTGGAGCTTTAGGGAATGTGGAGTACCCCTTTATTGCCCTCGCTCCCAGGTCCACTCTGGTCTGGAGTGGGAGAACCTGATAGGGTGCTGTTTCAAATTGAACTATGTTAAACTGAACTATTTGAAGATGAATTGTTTATATATATATAAATGGATTTGGCATTAAATAACCTGCAATGGTTGATATGCAATAAAACCAAACCAAACCAATGAATTAGACTCGCAGACAGGACCCTAAAAAGTTTTATCATGCCAGACCCGAATGAACCCGAGAGTAATGGCAACGAAAGAGAGGTTATCGTCGTAGGAAACGGACACGGTGACACGAGTTCAAATCCTGGCCGAGACTGATTGCATTTCACATAGCACTAATACCTTTGGGAAAGGTATGAATCCAATTATTCTCCCTCCAGCTATGGGTAAATAGTAGGACAGACTAGGTTCTTCAGCCTTATTGAGGCAACTAGTCTAGGAGAAGGAAAACTCTGAATTCAAACCTGCTAAACTTCGCATAAAAATTGACCTTGTGTCATATCGTGCCCGAGTGGAGGGGTTGGTAAATATGAATGGCAACGAAAGAGAGACTCCCCAATCCTTACTGCACGAGAAGTGGAGCCACACAACTTGAGGCAATTTTGTGTCGTACCCAGGATCCTTCTTTTAGAAAGGGGA
>OY757914.1:85349430-85369430 GCA_963585895.1 Sepioteuthis lessoniana
TGTTTGAAATAGAACTGCTTTGACGTTTAAACTGCGTACTTATTCTAAACTAAATTGTTTGAAATAGAACTGTTTTTGACAAAGAAACTGTACTTACGTTAAACTGAATTCTTTGAATTAGAACTGTTTTACTAAATTGAATACCTTGAAATAGAAACGTTTTTGACAAGTAAACTGTGTAATTACACTGAACTGAATTGTTTGAAATAGAACTGTTATATTTGTATAACAAAGAATTTGGCATTAAATGACCTGAAAAGGTTGATATGCCATAAAACCCAAACAAACATACAAAATCCGGCATTAAATAACGCAAAGGGAGTTGGCATGTCGTTAAATAAATGAACTAAACAAAAAGTAAACAAATATAAATTTCTCTTATAGCAATCAAACATTTCTAAACTAAACAAATATCGGTATTAAATATCTCATAAGGAGTTGTAGTGCCGTTAAACAAATAAACCAAAAGAAAACAAACCTTTCTTTTTCAATAAAACGTTTTCTTTTTAACTCTCTCTCTCATTCACACACGCAATCGCAGACACACACACACACACACACACACACACACACACACACATATATATATATATATATATATATATATATATATATATGTAAGTGTGTTAAAAAGATTCGTCTAGATCTTCCCATAATGTCTGACTGACCAACAGGCTGTCGGCGATAGGACTGAGTTTTTCTCCAGTTTTCTACGTTTATCAGATATACTCAGTTGATACGGCGAAGAGAATATTTTTTAATGGTCTCTCTTCATGGCGTCAAGATACCCGCTATTTTATAACAAGATTGGCGCTGATTATTGGCGTGAACAGGCGCCATGTTCCGTCTAAGGTAAAGTTCTCTTGGCCGGACGAGACCATTCAAGCGATTTATCCAGACATTTTGTTGTCTGATTCTGGCAGAGGAGCAGGCCACCCGTTTAAACTGGGGCCTAAAAGAATATGGACTTAGCTATTGTTCCACTGTTCTTGTATGATAAACTTGTAAAAGCTCAACTTTTAACAAGTTTGAGACTAAGAAAGAAGATAGGAAATGATAGAGATACGAGAGATTCCCCGGAAGTCAAACCGTATTTTTTTTCACTAAAATTGCAACAGATACAGGAAGCAGAATTATACCATCAGATAAGTAATTACCATATTTACCACCCCCTCCGCTCGGGCACGATATGACACAAGGTCAATTTTTAAGCGGAGTTTAACAGGTTTGAATTCAGAGTTTTCCTTCTCCTAGACTAGTTACCTCACCAAGGCTTAAGAACCCAGTCTGCTCTACTATTTATCCATAGCTGGAGGGAGAATAATTGGATTCATACCTTTCCCAAGGGTATTAGTGCTATGTGAAATGCAATCAGTCTCGTCCAGGATTTGAACTCGTGTCGCCGGGTCCATTTCCTGCGACGATAACCATTACACCACAGGCACCTCCACAAGTAATTACTGAAGACAATTGATACGAAACGGATGTGACACAAACCCAATTTTCCAGTAATTTAATCATTTCAAGTAATTTCTTTTTGGATAACAATTACAAGTTTAGTAACTATTCTAAATACAAGTAAGTATCCAATTGCCCAGTCGACTAGTGCTGTAGAATACACCGACTCCTTCTCTGCATTGGGGTGACACCGCCAGTGAGTGTCCTAGATTTGACTCTAAACAATGACGGTGAGGTTCCAATAATGCTGGAGCTCTGGGGAATGCGAAATACCCCTTCACTGCCATCGCTCCCGGGTCAATTCTGGCACGGAGTGGTAGCACCTGATAGGGTTCTATCTATGGGTCAAATAGAACTAAACTGTGTTATTATGCTAAACTGAATTGTTTGAGAGAGAATTACTTTTGTATGTTAAAGTGAATTGTTTGAAATATAACTGTTTTTGACACTGAACTTGTGTACTTATGCTATACTGAATTGTTTGAAATAGAAATGTTTTTGACATTGAAACAGTGTACTTATGTTAAACTGAGTTGTTTGAAATAGAACTGTTTATACGTATAACAATGGATTTGGCATGAATAACCTACAATGGTTGATGGGCCATAAAACCAAACCGAACCAAACCAAACCAAATAAGTAACTAAGGGCTACATGGCTTCAAATATTCCGATATCATCATCATCATCATCATGTCATGCCGCTAGCACGGATATCCCTGACCCTCTCTCGCCACTTTTTCCTATCGTTCATTGCCTCTGGCAGGTCTTCAGAGCTATATCCTGTATCCTAACATAGCTGCTGTATGCATGTTCTAGCTGGTTATCCTGCTTTTGCTCGGCCATATGTGGGGGTTCATAGGAGTACATCACTTATGAGCTCGTCTCTGTTTCTCCAGCAGTGTCCTGCGTGTCTGGTTCGTCTAACTTGGATAGTTTTCGTGATGGGAGGTAGGTGGCCGTATACTAGGTGCTTTCTGGGGTGTTGCCGCCAGGACTTATTCAATATTGCTCGCAACATTCTTGTGTAATTGCCGTCTAGCTTCTTCTCCAGTCGTTTTGTTAGCGTCCAAGTGGTGCATCCATACAGCAGTATTGACACGACCGCTGCCTGGAAGAAACTACGTTTCATTTTATCGGTCAGGTCTGATTTCCATATGATCGATAGCTTATCGATAGCTGTCCATGCCGTCGTTAGCCGCTTGTCGATTTCTTTTTCGGTTGATGAGACACTGCTTCCTAGGTAGGTGAGTGTGTCAACCAGTTTCAGAGAGGTTCCGTCCAGTGTGGAAATGTCGCCTGCTTGATTAAAGAACATATATTCAGTCTTGTGTGCATTGACATGGAGGCCAATGCCTGCAGCGGCTCGTTCCAAACTATACAGTAGTGTTTCGGTTGGTTGGGCGTATTTGCCAGTATCGCTATGTCATCGGTGTAATCAGCGTCGGTAATTGTTTTTGCGGGGTACCTTCTGCTTCTTTTCTTTGTCAGCTCGAAGCCTTTTTCTCTGATTTATCTAATTTAAATAGAGGAGGAATTCATAGTGTAACGGTTACCGTAGTAGGAAAGCGACACAGTGGCCCAAGTTCAAAATTCTGAAAGTAGCAATCCATATTTCAGATAGGGTTAATACTCTTGGTAAAATTATGCATCTGACTATTCTCCTTCAAGCAATGAGTATATAATAGGGCAGACTGGGCTCTTTAAACTTAGTATGGCAACCGATCTAGAAGAAAGAAAGCTCTAAATTTAAACAAAAAGGAGCTCTTTTTTAGTTAGTCAAACTACTTTTTAAAGCTCCTCCTTCTCCCAATTGATAAAAATTGATTTAATTTGAAGCAATTGACATTAGTTCTCCAATGTTTTAACGAGTAATTATTTCCTTGTTAGACACGATATCAACACTTTAAGAGCCAATGTGTAAATGCAGTTCAAAATCATTTTAAACATTATCTCAAACAAATCTACGTACATGTGGCCTAAACAGGTACTAACACATCGGTTCCAAATAGATCATCGGGTAAACTGCGTACTTATACTAAAATGAATTATTTGAAATAGAACTGTTTTTGACAAAGAAACTGTACTTACGTTAAACTGAATTCTTTGAATTAGAACTGTTTTACTAAACTGAATAGCTTGAAATAGAAACGTTTTTGACAAGTAAACTATGTGGTTATGCTAAACTGAATTGTTTGAAATAGAACTATTATATTTGTATAACAATGAATTTGGCATTAAATGACCTGCAAAGGTTGATATGCCATAAAACCCAAACATACAAAATTCGGCATTAAATAACTCAAAAGGAGTTGGCATGTTGTTAAATAAATAAACCAAACAAAAACTAAACAAATATAAATTTTTCTCAAAGCAATCAAACATTTCCAAACTAAACAAATTTCGGCATTAAATATACCATAAGGAGTTGTAGTGCCGTTAAACAAATAAACCAAAAGAAAATAAACCTTTTTTAAAATAAAAAGTTTTTAGTCAGGCTATTCCATTCACCCAACGCGTCTGCAAGGCTTATTTTTCCGTGCCTCCCACCAAGCAGGATTTGACACAAGGTCTTTTATTCATTGAGGAGATTTAGGGGACGGTTAGGCCGCGCAGATGCCGAGGTTCGAGTACAGTTGGACAATGCTGGTCAAAGAATCACTAAGTGCAATATGAACTATGCTAGCCTTTCTGGTCATTGATTCATAGGTGACCTTTCTGGTCATAGATTCAATAGACCGGAATGTCCAGTGCAATGTGAATGTATAATTATCATTGATACACCGCCAGCCACGCATGCTTGGCAGCTCAGACGAGGCTAGGTGCTCTCAAAGTAAATAACAACGCTAGGTAAGTATCAACGCCTCTGCCAGGCGAAGAAGGCAGTACAAGGTCAATTTCTAATCTGAGTACTGCTAGGTTTAATTCAGAGTTTTCCTTCTCCTTCTCTGGTTGCCTGACCAAGACTAAAGAATACAGTCTAGCCTACTATATACTCATACCTATTAGGAGTCGAAAACATGGGTTCATGCCTTTTCCTATGATAACCAACGCACCGAAAGAGTTACTCCGCACTCGTCCTGCTGCCCAGTTGGCTGGGGCTGTAGAATACACTGACTGCATTTCTGCACAGAGGTAAAACCCCGTTCCTAACGAGTGTCCTGACATTAAATCATCTGATGATGGGGCTCCAAACTTGGAGCTTTGGAGAATGTGGAGTGCACCTTCATTGCCATTGCTCCCAGGTCCACTCTGTCCCGGTGTGGTAGCACCTGATAAGGTCCTATCTATGGGTCATATAGAACAAACAATGTATGTAAACAAATGGCCGATGTTACATTGTGACTGTTATATAGCAATACTTAAAACCATTTAACTGTGTGTAAAAAGACCTTAGGCTCGTTTAAGAATGTTTTCTACAAAATCTGTTTACAAATTATATATATATATATATATATAATTTGTAAACAGATTTTGTAGAAAAAAAAAATATATATATATATAAAGAAGATTCCGTATTAAATGACTTATAATAGTTGATATACCATAAACTCCATAAAAACTCTTCTAACGGGTTCACATCACCGAAATGATATATAGGGCGAATACCCAAAATGCAAGTACTTTTTAAGAAATAATACTAGTCATAATCTTTTTTTTGTGTTTTTATAGCAAAAATGGTGTTGGATACCAAGTGGGGAGAGACGCTACGTTTTGTCTTGAGATTGTATAAATAGCTACAGGTTTGTTTTATTGAGTGACTTTATCTAAATCTGATACACACAGCCATCGAATCTGCCTGAGGCAAAAGTGAAAAAGAAAACAATGTTAAAACGACGAGTAACTTAGTACTAAATTTTTTTGCTTTTATTTTTGGTGTCTTTGTTTTTGATTTTTATTTTTTGTTGCTGTTGTTTGTTTTGTTTTTCTTTTGTTTTGTTTTGTTGTTTTTGTTGTTGTTGTTTTTTCTTATATCTTTTCAAGAATATCCATCAGCTCCTTTTTAAAACATAAATGCTAAAGATATATCGGAAAAAAATTCAAGAAAAATTATTAATTTTGCCTAATCTTTCTTGGTTCTTATTTTGTGTTCCTTTACATCTAATGGTTTTAAAAGTCTTAAACTGTCTTAATTTCTTTATTGGGAGTCCCCATGGTGTTTTGGCTAATGTGATGGTCTGCGACATCGTAGTGAGTGAGTTCGAACTCCAGTCAGGCTATTATATTCACTTTCGGAATAATACCGTTAGAAAAGATCGGAACTTCTAACATCCAGTTATGGGTTAAATGGTTCCACTCTTGTACTTCTACAAAGATGGCTTTAGCCCTAAATAACCCACAAAGATTGATATGCCATTAAGGAAACCAAACCAAACCAGAATTTATTATATGCGGAATTCTAATTACCAGCAATACTTACCGTTATTACTTACGGTTTGTAAGACCGTGATTATCAAAATGTTAAGACGTAAATTTGCTTTTAGTAAAGTATACGATAATTGTTTCTAAGAAGTGCTTATCCATATGAAATATAGGTTGTAGGATGGTCATGATTAAAAATAAAAAATACATAGTTGTTTATGTTAAAGTTCAAGATAATTATTTGTATTTAAATGACGTTTATTTGTTAGTAAGGTTTATTTAGCATGAATTACTGCTTTGTTCATACCGGGGGTGTCGTTCGGAGAGAGATATCAAATAATTCCGAAAAGCACTAAAAATTGATACATATTTCAAATAAATATTCAATTGTATTATTTTCTTTAAAATATTTTATGGACTTGGATGGGTAATATTAACCTTACTCTTTTTTCTTTTTTCTTTTTTTTTTTTTTTTTTTGTTATGGATTTCTAAGCTTTTTCTTTTTGGCCAGACGACCGTTGCACTTAAAGGAATTTCGTATTAGTGAGACAAACGAGGGAGTCTAAGTGTATATAGAGAGGGAGAGGAGCCATCTGCCTTGCGTAATGATTACCAAGAGAGTGGGTTATTGACGTTGAACGCAAGGACACATTGTCAGTGAGGTGGACGGTCAAACAGAGTGAGAGACCGAACCCAAGTGATATATCCTCCGTGTCGGATATTCTACTCTATTTTAGAATATTTCCAACAGTACTTACCGATATTAAATACGATTTGTAAGACGGTGACTATTAAAAATGTAAGACGTAAATTCGCTTTTAGTAAAGTATTCGATAATTATTTCTAAGAAGTGCTTATCCATATGAAATATAGGTTGTAAGATGGTCATGATTAAAAATAAAAAAATACATAGAGTTGCTTTCCAGACATGACTAACAATATCTGAATAATTGGTTGAAATTAGACCAAAAATAGCGGAGCCTTTGTTAAATGGACGGATGGACATTAGGTGCATTATAGTTAGTTTAATTTTTGTTAAGACTTTTTTTACCTTTTACACGTATATCTCGGTTTCCTTATAGTCTTAAATGAAGCTTTGTCATCGTTCCTTTTTAGCAGTCTTTCTTTTATTTTATTTCTGTTCCCTTAATAACTAATAGTCGTAAGTAGTAAGTAAAGTTAGCGACCATAGTCGAGGGTGACCCGAAGGCTCCCTTTTCGATAGCTACTACACCAAGGTGTAGGGGAGGGCGCTACTCCATTCCCATAATTGCTCCACTTTGAACCGTACCTTATAATGCTGAGTGTTAAGCAAGGTGGTATCAAGTTCCATTTTTAAAGTCTTTGGTATGACTCGACCTGGGATTGAACCCAGGTCTCCCGGGCCATTGGCGAACACTCTAACCGCTGGGCCAATGTCCCGGTTAAATTTTCTGATTTTCTAGAATGAAGACTCTTTTGATCTTCTACACTTTTAAAATTTTTCTTTCATTTTATTCCTATTCCTTTAATAACTAATAGTCGTAATATTCTTAAATTACCTAAATTTATTTTTGGAAACACTGTCATTGTTTATTCTTTTAATTAGTTTTTCTTTCATCTTCTGTTCTTTTTAAACATAGCGGTAATTCTAGGTATTATAGATTTAAGTTAACTTTTCTTTCTTCTCTCTTGATTCTATTGCTTTCATCACATTTCCAAGATTTAGGGAAGAAATTAATATTTCACTTTCTTGGGAAAGTGTTTCCAAATTCTAGGAAGGTACTGGGGAAAGTTCTGGAGATTTGAGATTAGAGAACCTATTCAAACAGTGCTGATGCAAGGGTCAGCCAGGATACTGAGAAAGGTGCAAGAAATTTGAAGAAACTAGCTGTCAATCAATCATGTGCAGTCCCGAAATAATTTTTGACCTTTATATGCACTTATACAAACCAAACAACAAAACTTGAAACGTTTAATTGATTCTTCTAAAACTCATAGATACTACGAGATAGATAGATCGATCGATAGATAGATATATAGAAAAGAAGTCTGAGATAAACAGATATGAAGAGAAAGAGCTACATAACAAGAAAAAGCATAGATTAATAGCAAGGGAAAAGGTCCATTTACGTAACGCATTCACTGCATGCCTTACATTTTTTCAGATTTTTTTTTCTTTTTTGCTTTCTTTGATTTTTACTCTGTTGTCTGCCGGTACGACAAAGTTCACTATTTGCCAGGTCCCCTTCTTCTTTATTTATTTATTCTATTTATTAATTTTTATTTATTTATACTTTTTTTTTTGTTAACTATCTCCAGTGTAACGTAATGGCCAAGGGATTTTGGTTCATGCCTTTGAGTTTAGTTAGGCTGAGAACCTTTCGGCTCAGCACATGGGTTAGTTAGGTGCAAACGGGGTGGACGTGCCACTCAGAGATGTCACAATACCCCGAGATGACGGAACGGAGTGACAGGGTGCGGGTGACGCCACGCACCGGAAGCACGTGGAGGTTTGTGGGAGATTTGAAGAAAGTTAGAGAGTTGATTACTTGACGCCAAACGAGGAGGATCGACTTTTGGAGCTCACAGACGCGAGGCGAACTTGCACCCTATGGGGGCCGCTCGAGATGGTGGCCAATTCAATAAGACAGCATAGAAAATTATGTTTCTCCTCCTTATGTCGAAACCTTTAACTCAAAGTTAATAAAAAGGTTTCGTACCTGAACAAGAAGTCGTTACGTGTTTTCGAATTTCGAGATTCCTGTTTTTTATGTGTTCTACATTATGTATATATGTAATGAACGTCCCATGTACGTTTCGCAAATAGCCGTATATACCTATGGTACACCAATTCTGGTCTCCTGGCCGGGATTAGTTATCTGCTAGTATCTCAAAATTCAAGAGAATTTTAAGTGTCTCATTCTTTTAGTATTATTTCACACTTTTGAGAGTTTTTCACGTCAGCATTAACCGATGATTTCTTACCGGAGTTTGAGTGACAGCAAGTCTCCTCAAGTCCCCTGGACTCTTCTCAATATTCTGGTCGAACTTATCAATGGATGGTTTCCATTCTTCCACTTATTTCAAAGTCCTCCAGTCCCTGTACCAATTCTTTGGTGATGGTACCGAATGCTCCAATTACAATTGGCATAAACATCACTTTTATGGTCCATATTTTTTTCAGTTCTCTAGCAAGGTCCTGGTACCCATTCTTCTTTTTGCTTTCTTTCAATTTTACTCTGACATTAGCCGGAATATCAAAGTTCACAATTCGGCAAGTTCTCTTTTTTGTTGATGATTATTAGGTCTGGTTATTATTATTATTATTATTATTATTATTATTATTATTATTTACTCATTATAGTTTTTCACATCAGCATTAGCTGATGGTCTTTCACTTGAGTTTGAGTGACAGCAAGTCTCCTCAAGTCTCCAGGACTGTTCTCAGTATTCTGGCTGTTCTCAATAATGCTGTAGTTTGGATGGTCTCCACTCTTCCGCCAACTTCCAAGTCCTCCAGTCCCTTTAATAATCCTTTAGTTACTGTACCGAATGCACCAATCACGATTTGTATAATCGTCACCTTCATGTTCCATACTTTTTAATTCCCTGGCAAAGTCTACGTATTTATTTTTATGATTTTCTTGAAACCATACAACTGGCTATAGTGTGGAAATGAATTGTATTAGACAGGAATACTTGATACCATATAACTGTGTGGAAAAAATTATTATAAGTATTAAGCAAGAATAGTAATATGAAACCATGTTATTGTTTATAAATTATTAAATAGATAGATAGATAGATAGATAGATAGATAACGAACAGACTGAGATAGATAGATAGATAGATAGATAGATAGATAGATAGATAGATAACGAACAGACTGAGATAGATAGATAGATAGATAACGAACAGACTGAGATAGATAGATAGATAGATAGATAGATAACGAACAGACTGAGATGGATAGATAGATAGATAGATAGATAACGAACAGACTGAGATGGATAGATAGATAGGTAGATAGATAGATAACAAACAGACTGAGATAGATAGATAGATAGATAGATAGATAGATAGATAGATAAGAAGTCTGAAATAAGCAGATATGAAGTGGAAGAGCTAGATACCTAGATAAAGCATAGATAGATAGCAGGGGCAAAGGATCCATTTATGCACGGCATGCCTTACATTTTTTCAGATTTGTTGAATTGTTTAGTCCGAAATTTTTTCACACACACGAAAAAAAAATTTTCTGATAAAAGCCCTTTCAACTTTGGTTCTATATAAAAACATTTTGGATTTGAATGGATTGAAATGCGAGCTGAAATCAATTCGTGCAGCAGAATTTACATAGAAAGCGTCAAGCATCCAAGAAGTCGCAGAGATAATACGGAAACTTGAACTGAACCAAGCTCTGGCAGAATGGTTTGGTTGGGTTTTATGGCATATCGACCATTACACGTTATTTAATGCCAAATCCTGTTTTACACACACACAAACACACACACACACACATATATATATATGTATGTATATGTCATTTGTAAACACATTTTAGGGATACATTTTCTACCCAACACAGATATTTCTATTTGTTTGGTTTGGTTTGGTTTCTTTGTTTAATGGCATATCAACCTTTGTAGGTTATTTAATGCCAAAGCCATTCTCCTAGAACAGTAGTTTCTATTTGTTATTAATCATTTGTTTGCACACAGTTAAATGCCTCCAAGTATTGCTATATAACAGTAACAATGTAATATCAGTTATCATTTGTTTGCACGCAGTGAAGTGGTTATATGTGTTGCAATTCAATATTAATCATTCTATTCAAACAGTTCAATTTCAAACAATTCGATCCAGCATATGTCAAACGGTTCTGTTTCACCCATTGATAGGATCCTATCAGGTACTCCCACACCGGACCGGAGTGGTTTCAGGAGCGATGACAATGAAGCTGTACTCCACATTCCCCAAAGCATTACCCTTAGATCCAGTTTAGTGTCATATACAGGAAACTCGTTGAGATACATTCAGTGTATTGTACAGAGCCTGCCGACTGCACTACCAAGCGGTATTTGTCTTCCGGCCGACCAACTGAAGGAGTATAATACAAGGCCTTTTTAAGGAGGGTCCGGGCGTAGTGCCGTAGCCCACACGCACCCGGCATTTTCAAAAATACCGAGGGCCTTGCCTCAGGTGCCAGGCAATTAACCTAAACCCTCCGAGGAGGGTTAAAACCTGGGGGACGCCCCCACCTGAGGCTTTAGGAAAAGAGTCCAGTGATGAGTCACACCCCATCAGATCCGTGCCGCTGCGGCCACGGCTGACCAAAGTGTAAAACATGGTGCTCTTACATTTAACAACAAGTGATCGACGAATTTTCTAAAAAGGAACAAAAAATTGAATTGATGTACAAATAAATTTTAATAACAGTCACATTCGTCGCCAATGTATATCTAATGGGAGGGATATCGAGTCCACAGGAGAGGAGTCTCAAGTCTGAAGCGGAGTCTGTTGACTAAAGAGTATTTTCTCACATTAGAATTTCTTCACATCAACGTCATAGATAGAGAATGGAATATAATTTTTCGGGGGTGCAGAGTTAGGCTTTTCTTTTCTCTCTCTGCCTTGGTAATTAGCCTCCATAATGAACTGTATGCCCTGGTTTCCAAGTCACCCATTCCCATAGATAAATAGATAGATAGATAACAAACAGACTGAGATAGATAGATAGATAGATAGATAGATAGATGAAATTTGAGATAAGAAGATATAAACAGGGATACCTACATTACATGATAGATAGATAGATAGATAGATACGTGGTACCTTCAATAAGGTTCCAGACTTTTTTGTACAGGCATTTAAAATTGTCATAGACTCTTGAAGATTCAGTATGTTATTGCAACATATCTTATGACTGACCAATTTTTATGATTTCGGGTTCAAATGAACAGCTACAGCAGCAAACTAAAGTCTGATTGTCACAGCAGGTGAATTTCAAAAATGCAATCCGGACTTGAGGACAATTTATAAAAAACGATATGCAAGAATGGAGCCTTCTAGAAGTTGTTGGGACGGTACAAGTGCATTGCAGCCGGAGGAGATTACTTCGAAGGAAACTAGAGTTCCATGTGAGTAGTATCAATAAAAGTGCCCTAAAGAAAAAGTCAGGAAATTTATTTAATGATCCTCGTAGTTAGATAGATAGATAGATACGAATAGACAAGAATAGATTGATAGATAATTGATAGAGGATAATAGATTGAGAGATTAATAGATAGATAGAAACGGCCAGACAAGGATCGATCGATAGATATTGACCGAAGAGAATAGAGAGACAGAAATGAACAGTTTGAGATGGTGATATAGATCTTTTTTGTAACCTGGTGGGGAATAGTTGCGAGTATTCCACTGCTTTCACACATGTGTATATATGTTAGTGATCCCAAAAATGTGTTTTTAGTAAATCACCTAGATATACTTCCTTTCATCAGATGACTTTAACAAGTCATCACCTGACGATCAGACGATCAGTGAAACACCTGATATGGAACACAACAGTTTTGTTTAAATTGGTGGAGAATTTGACGAAAAAAAGTGAGACTGAGAGACAAGAAAAGAAGACCAAATTGCTGTAAAATGGCGGAAAAAATCTGCCCTTGAGTTGTTTAAGAGAGCAATATAAAAAAATGGTATTTTTATTTTTATTCTGTGTTTTAACGAAGATTCACCATTTCCTTTGAAGAACGTCTGATCGTTTTATGAATATTTTCTCAGCCATCAAAATCGATAACTGAAACGACAAAGTGAGAAACTAATTCGATAATCGGGTTTCGAAAGAGAAATATCACGATCAAAAGGATTTCAGATGAGGTTCTTCTGAAAACGAACTACGTTAATGACATAGAGACGACCAAAAGATATGTTTATCATTACTTATGTATTTAACCACATATACAATTTCAAATAGCAATTTTTATATATTGATAAACATATTAATACATCTTTACATATGTACACATAACCTTATATATATATATAGATATATATATATATGTGTGTGTGTGTGTGTGTGTGTGATAGGTTTTTATTAAGAGTGTATATATTGATGTATAAGTTTATGTTGACCGATTTCTATTTTAATGAATGATTTCAATGTTATATTGATTTTTCTGGTAATGAGTCTTTTATTTATTCGAAGTAATTAATAAGTATGTAGGTAGTTTTTCGTAAACTATCAAATATTATCATATTACTTCTCAAAGAAAAAATATGAGCACATCCAATCATCTCATATATAAACATATATATGTGTGTGTGTAAGAGTGTGCGTATATATATATATATATATATATGAAACTCTAGTCCCCTTCGAAGTAATCTCCTCCGGCTGCAATGCACTTGTACCGTTCCAACAACTTCTGGAAGGCCCTATGGAAGTCCTCTTATGTGAGCGTGTCAATGACCTTCGTCACAGCTTCTTTCATCTCCTAAATTGTCACATAACAACAGCCCCTGGGCTTAGGGAATAACTAAAAGTCACAAGGAACAAGGTCTCGACTATAGGGAGGCTGAGGAACTGTCTTGATGCCCATCTTGGTCAAATAGTCTGTGACAAGGATGGAGTTGTGAACTGATGCATTGTCCTGCTGAAAATGCCACTGACCCGCTTTGAAGAGTGCTGGTCTCTTCCCTAGGAATCTCGACCTGAATTCCCTTAAAACCTCAACATAGTAAGCCTAACCCTAACCCTTTGGCCAATCAACTCTGGAGTATTGACTCCCTTACTCCTCCCACACAGCTCATCATCCCTCGCAGACTCCTTGCCTTCCTTGAATCTCTTATGCCACTCAAAAACTGATGCTCGATTCATGCAAGATGCTCCAAAAGCAATCTGAAGCATTTCATACGTTTCTTTGGCATCATTTTTCCAAGTTTAAAACAGAATTTTGTTGCATATCGTTCTTCTAAATTGTCTTCACATACAGATAGCATTTTTAAAATTCACCAGCTGTGACAATCAGACTTTAATAGGGTGTATTCTAATTGTTGCTGTAGCTGTTCATTTGAACCTGAAATAATAAAAATTGGTCTGTCAACTCATAAGATGTATAGTAATAACATACTGAATTTTCAAGAGTCTACGCTAATTGTAAATGTCTGTACAAAAAAGTCTGGAAACTTATTGAAGGTATCATGTAGATGCTACCTCTCTGTGTCAGAGTGGTCCTGGAAATAGTGGCAACGAAGGGGTGCGCCACATTCTCAAGAGCTACAGAACAAGAACCTAACCAAAAGATTTAGTTTAGTATCATACCCTGAATATCCCTATTATTGGGGTTCTTACCCCTATGTAAGGGATGCAATCAGCTAATTCTAATTGTTTGCTTGGGTTTTATGGCATATTAGCCATTGTTGGTTATTTAATGGCAAATTTTGTTTTTATATATATATGTATCAAATATATGATTTGTTAACTCATTTTGCAGATAATATTTTTAAACGAACATGAGCTTTCATTTATACACAGTTAAATGGTTTCAAGTATTTCTATCAGGTTGTGAATAATTCCATTTACTATTAATCGTTTGCTTGCACATAATTAAATGGTTTCAAGTAGTGTTATATAACGATAACAATTCAATTAAAAATCAGCCATATGTTTACACACAGTAAATGATCAAACTGTTCTATTTCTAATAAATCGATTTAACATCAGTTATTTGTTTGCACACAGTTGAATGGTTTCAAGTATAGTATATGATAGAATAGCTCTATTTAACCTATAGATTGTACCCTATCAGTTACTACCACTCTGGCCAGAGTGAACCTAGGAGCAATGGCAATAAAGGGATACTCAACGTTCCTTAAATTTCCTGGGCTGGAGATTTACCATCAGATGGTGTTGTGTCCTATCCAGGATACTCATTGGGTGGGGGTAGGGTCATACCTCGATGCAGAGACGTAATCGGTGTCTTCTACAGCTCCATCCTACTGGGCCGAGCTTATTCTAAGCCATGCCAACTGAGTGACTTGGAACGAGAGAACGAAACATCTAAAAACCATAATCGATGGAGCCACATTTTGTGCATCTCAGAAAATCTGACTAATTCTCGAAAGACTGGGAGACATTTTCCTATATTATACGACGAAGATTGATGGCTGGTTGGCTGGGTTTTTTATGGCATATCAACCTTTGTAGGTTATTTAACGCCAAATCTATCTCATGCAAATAATCAGTTCTATTTCAAGCAATTCAGTTTAGCATGAGTACACAGTTTAATAGTAAAAAACATTTCTATTTAAGCTATTCAGTTTAGTCAAGCAGTTCTAATTCAAACAATTCAGTTTAGCATAAGTGTGCAGTTAGCTCTATTTAACACATAGATAGGGCCCAATCAGGTGCTACCACTCCGGACCAGAGTGGGCCTGAGAGCAATGGCAATGAAGGGGTACTCCACATTCCCCAAAGCTCCAGCATCATTGGAACCTCACCATCAGATTGTTTAGTGTCATATCCAGGACACTCGTTGGGGGGGGGTCTTTACCCCTCTGCAGAGGTGCAGTCGGTGTATTCTACAGTCCCAGCCAACTGGGCAAGACGAAGATAGAGATCACTATACAAGTGTTAAAAGTGTTTTATTAATTACTACGTTTAGCTTAGTCTGGGCACAAAGCCGAAGTAATGTTAGTCACAGTTAGGATTAAAATCTCTATTTGGCGGAGATGGTCGTCAGCAAGGCACGCTTGAAAAACATTACCCCATGAAGAGTCTTCCAAATTTTACCTGAGTTAACGTCTCTTTTCTAACTAAAACATGATTACACCTGCTGGCTTATACGTTGTCGTATTAGCTTTTAGATAGATAGATAGATAGATAGATAGATAGATAGATAGATAGATAGATAGATAGATAAAAAACGGGGTAATGTTAATTGTCTGAGAAAGTCGACAAGCCGGAAACTTATGCTTTATGTGTTTGAAGTGGGCCTTACTCCACGGAAGCCACCAAAAACATGAAGTGAAGACACATTAGAGTAACCAGACGATTCAAAAAGCTTTGTTCGAGTTGCAGAAAATTCGACGACCTAACGAGGTCAGGTAGACCTAAAACCTTATATATCGAGGTCATTCTCAGTCATGGAGGTGAATCTGCCGAGAATCACTTGGAGAGTATATATATATATATATATATATATATATATATATACGTGGGGCCTTCAATAAGTTTCCAGACATTTTTTGTACAGGCATTTGAAATTGTCGTAGACTCTTGAAAATTCAGTATGCTATTGCTATACATCTTATGAGATGACAGACCAATTTTTATTATTTCAGGTTCAAATGAACAGCTACAATAGGAATTGGAATACACCCTACTAAAGTCTGATTGTCACAGCTGGTGAATTTCAAAAATGCAATCTGGACGTGAGGAAGAACGATATGCAATAAAATTCTGTTTTAAATTTGGAAAAAATGATGCCACAGAAACATATGGAATGCTTCAGATTGCTTTTTGAGCATCTTGCATGAATCAAGCATCCGTTTTTGAGTGGCATTAGAGATTCAAAGAAGGCAAGGAGTCTGTGAGGGATGATGAGAGGTGTGGGAGGTGTAAGGGAGTCAATACTCCAGTGTAGATTGGCAAAAGGGTTAGGGTTAGGGTTACTATGCCGAGGTTTTAAGGGAGTTCAAGAAGAGATTTGGTCGGAAGAGGCCAGCAGTCTTCAAATCGGGCCAGTGGCATTTCCACCAGGACAACGCACCAGTGCACAACTCCATCCTTGTCATAGACTATTGACCAAGATGGGCATCAAGATAGTTCCTTAGCCTCCCTCTAGTCCAGACCTTACTCCCTGTGACTTTTAGTAATTCCCTAAGCTAAGGGGCTGTTGATATGAGACAATTGAGGAGATGAAAGAAGCTGTGACGAAGGTCATTGACACGCTCACACAAGAGGACTTCCATGGGACCTTCCAGAAGTTATTGGAACGGTACAACAAGTGCATTGCAGCCGGAGGAGATTTTTTCGCAGGGGACTAGAGTTTCATGTGTGTACTATCAATAAAAGTGCCCATACGAAAAAAGTCTGGAAACTTATTTAATGATCCTTGTATGTGGATTTGAACTCGTGTCGCCGTGTTCATTTCCTACGACGATAACAATTTCACCACGGGCACATCCAAAAATTTTTTTATTTATAAAAGATGAAAGTGTGTAGACGATTTTTGTGACATCTTTTATAATATATAATGTTTTGAAATAATATTCCATTTTGATATGTATTGAAAGGAAAATAAATTATTTTTCTTACCTCATAATGGTTATGGACCCTTATTATGCCCATAGGGAAAAAGTCTGGAAACTTATTTAATGATCCTCGTATATGTGTGTGTGTGTGTGTGTGTGTCTGTGATACTCTGTTTATGTGCGGATATGTATTTTTTTAATTCTCAACATAATCTTTGTCAATGAACTGCAGTCAGTTGTGTATCTTTGTGATATTGATCGTCCTTTTTTATCAATCTTCCTACCAAAAGTTCATGCTCCTTATGAAGGTGAGGTACTCCAGAAGATGCCAGTTTTATTTGCTTTCTATATATACAATATATATATATATATATATATATATATCAACTAAGATAAACGTAGACTCACGAATACATTAGATCTCTGTCTTCATATTTTTTATGCATCGATTTCATAAAGTTTTCAAGTAAAGGAAGTGAGAGGGATAATATTCTTTATTAATAACATTAGTAATTTCCCTTGTGTGTTGCGTTCATTTCAATAATAATTTGTTTATTTTCCTTTTTCTTCTTTATTCCATTAACCTCTCACCACCACCACTACTAACAACGACAACATCTCTTCGTCCATTTTCTTTTCTGTTCGTCCAGCTAGCCGACTGACCGCTGGCCTCTTTTTTTTCTGTTTTCTGTTTTCGATTTTCAAATCAAAGTTTCGATATACGGCTTCTAATTTTCTTTTTATAAGCCTTGATGCTATTATTATTAGAGTCTTAATTTGACGACGTTGTCTGTGAGGGCTTTGGTGAATTAATTACTTGTTTGTTTGGGGTTTGTTTTCTTCTTTTTATTGAATTATTCGAAGAATCAGAAAATATGACGAAAAACACAAAGTAAAAAAAAAATTGTGACAAGGAGAGGAAGTAGAAAATGATGGATATCTGATTATGGATTTCTCTTTGGTTTTCTTTATCCGTATGAAAAATCTTAGCTGAATTCTGTTCTAAAAATTTCACTACATAATGTTAATATTCACCAGTGGGCATATATATATATATATATATAGAGAGAGAGAGAGAGAGAGAGATGCGTGTAGTTCGCTTATTTGGTTTGGTGTCTTGGTTTAATAGCATATCAACCTTCGTAGGTTATTTAATGCCAAAGCCATTCTCATAGAAGAACAGTAGTGTTACTATTTAACCCATACCTGGGAGGATATGGGGGTTCATACCTTTCCCAAGGCTATTTGCTCGAAAGTGACCATAATAGCGCGACTGGAGTCCGAACTCGCTTACAACGATTCCGCAGTCCATCGCTTTAACCATTACACCATGAGGACACCTCCAGTTCGCTTCTATTTTATGGTATATCAATCCTTGTGGGTAATATAAAAATAATTTGCACACCGGTTGCAAGTATTCTTATATAATACTAAAAATCTAAAACAGATTTTTTTGATCCATAGATGGGACTCTAGCGAGTAATACCACTGCGCATCAGAGTAGACCAGAAAAGAAAGAGCACTGCACACTCCCCTGAGTTCAAGAATTAGATCCTCGCCACCGGATGCAGTTCATTTTCATACCCATGACACCCTTTAAGGAGCTTAACTCATTTGTAAAGGATGCAATTGCCCCTTCCCGAGCCTCATTGACCGGGCGTGGTCTGTTTATCGCAGTTACTGTTCACTATGAAATTTCAACATGTTATTTATATTTGTAAAATATATTTAATACTATTATCAGTAGTCCTTATACAATGTATTTCTCAGTGGGTGTGGGGGTTTATACAGTATCAATGTACTTTTTATACATTTTTGAAGCGGCACCCAAAGGAATTAATGACACGTGACGCCCGAGCATGGTGGAAGTCCCTATGGTGTAGTGGCTAACTGCGACATTATAGTAAACAAGTTCGAATACCAGTCGCGTTCTTGCGTTCACTTTAACTATTACACTTGAGGTAGGTACAAACTCTCTCATCCTCCAGCTATGAGTTAAATAGAGCCATTACTTTCTTTCTACTAGGATAGCTTTGGCATAAAATAACCCACAAAGATTAATATGCCATTATACAAAGAAACCAAAACCAAAACTACGAGTAAGTCGTGAACTGCTTTTTTAGATATTGTTTTGTATCGTTTGGACAAGATATTCTGGCGTTTATGTGACAGTAGAAGAAATGAGGGGTTCACAGATGTTAACAGGGGTGTCCTCGTGGTGTAATGGTTAAAGCGATAGACTGTGGTATCGTAGTAAGCGAGTTCGTACTCCAGTCGCGCTATTACGTTCACTTTCGGGCAAATGCCCTTGGGAAAGGTATGAACGCCCTTATCATCCCAGCTAGGGGTTAAATAGTACCACTACTGTTCTTCTATGAGAATGGCTTTAGCATTAAATAACCTACAAAGGTTGATATGCCATTAAACAAAGAAACCAAACCAAATAGATGCTAACGTATTCTTGTTCGAACGTGCTGTGAAAAAGAAAGCAATCTCCTCGGCTTTTTCCTTGTCATTATAACAACTACTTATGTTGTGTTCGAGTCATTGTATTATGCCCATATGAAAAAAGTCTGGAAACTTATTTAATGATGCTCACACACACACACACACATATATATATATATATATATATATATATATATATATATATATATATATATGTGTGTGTGTGTGTGTGTGTGTGATGATGCTCTGTTTATGTGCGGATATGTATTTTTTTTTAATTCTCAACATAATCTTTGTCAATGAACTGCAGTCAGTTGTGTATCTTTGCGATATTGATCGAACATCAATAGAAAATTGAGTCCTTTTTTTATCAATTTTTCTACCAAAATTCATGCTCCTTATGAGGGGGAGGTACTCCAGAAGATGTCAGTTTTATTTGCTTTCTATATATACAATATAATCAGCAAACTCATTCTGCAGGAAAGGGTAGA
>OY757914.1:85374430-85566930 GCA_963585895.1 Sepioteuthis lessoniana
TTGATTTGTTTTTATGGCATATCAACCATTGGAAATCATTTCATGTCAGATCTTTTCTATACATATATTAGATGTATATATTTTATTATATATATTAAACATAAGTCAACAAAGTTAAATGGTTCCGAGTAATCCTATATATCACTAACAATTCAATTAAAAATTAGTCACTTGTTTACTCACAGTTCAATGATCAAACAGTTCTATTTCAAACAATTCGATTTTGCATACGTCATTTGTTTGCACTCAGTTTAAATGTCAAAGAGTTCTATTTAACCCATAGATAGGACTCTATCAGCTGTTACCGCTCCGGACCAAATTGGGCCTGGGAGAGATGGCAATGAAGGGATATTCCGCATTCCCCAAAGCTCCAACATTACAAGAGCCTCAACATCAGATTGTTTTGTATTTTATGGAGGACACTCGTTGGGACGGGTGTCTTACCCTTCAGAAGCGATGCAGTTGGTGTATTCTACAGCCCCAACCATCTGGGCTATGATATCATTTTAGTATCCTTAATCCATTCTTGATTCTTTGCAATTCCTAGAGTAATGGTGGAACCAAAATTCCTCATTCTTGAAATTATAATTTCTAAACCTTTAAATTTTGAAAGTTTGCCAAATTCTTCTGCTGAAATGTTTTTGTCGGATCTTTTTTTTTTTTTTTTTTTTTAAGCAAAATCTAGATTCGATCTCCCTGCCTGAATAAAGAGATCCGTTTAAATTTCAAAGTCAAAAAATCTACTTTACCTATACTCAAAGAAAGCTTCTTGTTTGTACTTATTTCATAGATCTGCTCGATCAAATCCAAATTGTAACTTTTTTTCTTATTTAATAACAATCTTTTTTCATCCTTTTCTTTCTTTCTTTCTGTAATGTTCGTGTTATTGCATATAAGTTATTTTTCTTTCTTCTCTTCTCATCTTTTAGAAGTCCTACTGATATATGTTTCTCTAATCTTTTGGTCTCCGGGTGATGAAAATGTGGCTATAAAATAGCCGCTTTGATCTCTAATGCGAATCATTGAAATCGATCAAAAATCCATTTATTGTGTTGTATCCATCGATTTGAATGCACCCCCACGCACACACACACTTGTCTGCTTCTTTTCACTCATTTTTTTATTCTAATCGTTAATTTTCTTGTTGACGGTTTTGTTTATACATTTCGTCTCGAATCGATCACATTTTTTCTTAGAGCTGGTCATGTGCTTGCGGTCATGATCCCGATAGTGGCGTGGGGATGTTGATGATGAAAAAAGGATGATGATGTTGGTGATGGTTAAGGTTGTGGTGGCTTTGGGGATTCAAATTATCGTATTGTGGCTATGAAAGAGTAGAAACTGTCGATTTTAATACGAATAATGACGACCGGGTTCCCTAGGTGTAATGACTTAAGTGCTGGCCTGCGACGTCGGAGTAAGCGAGTTCGAACTTCAGTCGTGCTATTACGTTCACATTTAAATTAATACCTTTGAGAAAGTTATGAACCCCCTCATCCCTGCTACCTATGTGTTAAATAGTATCATTGCTGTTCTTCTATAAAAATGGCTTTGGCATTAACTTTGGTTAATGAATCAAACTAAACCAAACAAAGATGGTGAGACTATTGACAAGGGCAGTGAGTATTACTCTAATTATAATGATACTGGTGATGATGATGGTGTTAATGGTTGTGATGGTAAAGATGATAATGATGACATTAATAACAGCAATAATTATATTGTAACGAATGATATATTGGAGACTGACTTGAAAATGCATTTGGCATTGTACGAAGACCTCGAAGAACCGAGTCACGTAACTTGTAGAGTGATCAATTCGTTTGTCTGTTATTGCTGATATTTTTCAAGGTTTATTTTTTGGTTTCTTTGTTTAATGGCATATGAATATTCGAATAATTTAATACTAGTTAAAAAATTACCGTGATATTATTTAACCCATACCTTGAAGGTTCATACTTTTACCAAGGGTATTCGTCTGAAAGTGAACGTGATAGCACGACTAGAGTTCGAACTCACTTTACAACGATCTCACTGTCCAGAACGTTAGTCACGACACTAAGAGTACTTCACCACTCCAAAAGTTTAAAAGACTGCAACTAATTTAAAAAGTCAACTGAGAGAACACCGTCGAAAAGTGGGCGTCAATCTAAACGGCGCTGGATTGGATTGGAATGAATTGGATTAGTTTAATTCGGTTTCACAACATATCAAGTATTTTAGGTTATTGTTGGTTGGTTGGTTGGTTGGTTGGTGGGATTTTATGGCGTATCAACCTTTATATGTTATTTAACGCCAAATCCATTTTTATGCAAATAGTCAGCTCTATTTCAAACAGTTCACTTTAGCATGAGTACACAGTCTAATTGTCAAAACAGTTCTAATTCAGCTAATTCACTTTAGTATAAGTACAGATTTTGTTTACACACAGTTCTATTTAAACAATTTAATTTAGTGTAAGTACAGTTTCAATGTCAAAAACAGTTCCATTTCAAACAGTTCAGTTTAGCATAAGCACGTTGTTTGAATGTAAGTTCAGTTAAATAGTCAAAAACATTTCTATTTTAGCTATTCAGTTTACTCAAAAAGTTCTAATTCAAACAATTCAGTTTAGCATAAAAATGCAATTAGTTCTATTTAACCCATAGGTAGGGCCCTATCAGGTGCTACCATTCCGGGCCAGAGTGGACCTGGGAAAAACGGCAATGAAGGGTGCTCCGTATTGCCCAAAGCTCCAGCATCACAGAAGCCTCACCATCAGATTGTTTAGTGTCATATCTAGGACACTCGTTGGGGTGGGGGTCTTACAGAGGTGCAGTCTGTGTATTCTACAGCCCCAGCCGACTGGGCAAATATTTTAGGTTATTTAATGCCAAACCCCTTTATACATGTATATTAACTTATATGATTTGCAAACACCTTTTTACACACAGTTAAATGGTTCCAAGTATCGCTATGTATTACTAATAATTGCTCTAAACACCAGCTATTTGTTTACACAGAGTTAAATGACCGAATATTTCTAATTTTCCACAAGTGGCCACAAGAAAATGATAATTGAAAACAATGGGGAATATATAAAAGCTGGAAACAGACATTGGAGAGACTAAATGAGGGAAGGAGAAAAGTATGTCAAGAAAGATAAAGAGGCAATAACAGTAGATGCAGATGAAAGAGTTTGAATTAGAAATCTCATTGTGAAGGGAGAAGATACGTGAAAATAAAAAAAAGATATCAGAAGCAAAAAGCGCAACATTAAGAGTCGGAAAATGTCGGAGAGGATATCAAGAAATTATAAAGATAATATTTATAATATTTATAATATTTAATAATTTCTAATATTTCTAATATTTCAAACAATTCAATTTCGTATAAGACAACAAAGTTAAACTTGCCTAGTTAGGCTGTAGAATACACCAACTGCTTTTCTGCAGAGGGGTTTAGAATCCCCCCTCAACCAACGAGTGTCCTGATATGACACTAAATAATCTGATGGTGAGGTTCCAGTAATGCTGGAGCTTTGGGAAATGCGGAGTACTCCTTCATTGCGATCGCTCCCAGGTCCACTCTGGACTGGAGTGGTAGCACCTGATAAGGTCATATCTATGGGTCAAATAGAACAAAACTGTGTATTTATGCTCAACTGAATTATTTGAAATAAAGCTGTTTTGACATTTAACTGTTTGTAAACAAAAACTATACTTATACTAAACTGAATTTTTTGAAATCTAATTCGGTGTTAAATGACCCGAAAAGGGTTGATAGGCCATAAAACAAAACACCAATCAATCAATGAAAAAGCTCTATTTCAAATAATTCAATTTAGTGTATGTCCTTTGTTTTCACACTGTTTAGGTGTCAAACAGTTCTTTTTGACCCATAGATAGTACCGTATCAGGTGCTACCACTTCGTCTCACAGTGGACCTGGGAGCAATGTTTATGAATGTTTCCTCCGCATTACACAGACACTTGTTGTGGGAGGGTCTTACCCATCTGCCGAGATGCAGACAGTGTATTACGGCCCACGAAACTGGGGTAACGGTGCGAGAGAATCAAGTGTTAAAAATTATGTGTGAAGATGGAGCAATCGTACGCTACGGACCAAAACTTTTGGACCACAATAATTTGTGCTGATATATGTGTGTGTGTGTGTGTGCGTGTGCATGAATATACATGTATATGTATATGCATGTATATAAATACGTGTAAAAGTAAGTAAGTAAAGTTAGTGATAAAGTTAGTGACTTTCGCCGAGGGCGACCAGAAGGCTCCCTTTTCAATAGTTACTACACCGAGGCGTAGTGGAGGGCACCACTCCTTATCCTGGATTGCTCCCCTTTGCCCTTGATACATACCGTATAATGCTCAGTGTTAAGCAAGGAGGTATCAAGTACCATTTTTTAAGTCTTTGGTAGGACTCGACCTGGGATTGAACCCCTGTCTGCCGGACCATTGGCAAACACTCTACCCACTAGGCCAATGAGCCGGTGACTGATTGTAATGAAACAGAGTGAACTTGTTTTTGACAATATCTGGATTGTGTTAATGTGAAAAATTAGATTTTTGTAGTTTTACCAGAAAACTGGTTGATTGTTGATAAGACCAGGTGTGACCACGAATAGCGAGAGGCCAAACCGCGTTGGGAATTCAAAGCTGGTAACAGCAAGATGAGCTAACAATATTGGAACATTGTTTTGAGCAAATGATTGAGGAAATGACCTACGAATTTTATTTGAACAATAGCTGATTTGGGAGGTACTTTCAGCGTGGGAATAGATTCAGATAAGGAAAAGAAGTGCAAATAATATACTGATATTTTACATCTCAATTTAACCGTGTTCAAATTATTCAAAATTAAATGAAGATAACTTTGAACTGGGAAGAGAACGGATCAACTCGTTTTGATAGACTCAATTTCGATTGCTGTCAGCTGAGAGAAAACTCCCATATCTGAGCACTCATCAATGAATGACTCCAACATTTCACTCAGTTGCTAAAATTAACTTATGGCCCACTCACATATAGCCAGTCAAGACTATATTCTGTTCTGTATAACTATAGATGCCATAAGACATGTTATTAACAGTTATTATATGGTTTACATTAAACCAACTGGAATTATTGTTCTTCCGGAGAATGGACCGACTTCCCCCGTTTAGAATATCTGTCACTAGAAGAGGTAACCCCGGCTTTTGCGTTTGGAATACACCCGTCTCCGTGGCATAAAACACTTTCTGAATATCAAGCTAGACGATCGACGAATGAAACTTTCTCTTTGAGACAGTTTTGAATTGTAAACGTCCCACCGTCTCGACAGTAGTGTAGAGAGTGAGATTCTATACGGGGTTCGAACTGAACTACGCATTGATCAGAAATACGGCGCGTTTGGACAGTGGGGGTAGAATTTATACATATATATATATACTACGGAGTAAAAATTTGGGACCATATTGATTTTTCCTCAAAACTTTAAACATGAATAAACTTCTATGTCTTTAAAGAATTAAATTTTTCTTCTAAGTTTGTATGCAATTATGTAATTATTTAAATCAAAATGAATATAAAATAATTATAATTTCAGTTTAGTTTTGTGGAGGTGCCCGTGGTTATCGTCGTAGGAAATGGACACGGCGACACGAGTTCAAATCCTAACTGCATTTTACATAGCACTAATACCCTTGGGAAAGGTATGTTCTCCCTCCAGCTATGGGTAAATAGTAGGACAGACTAGGTTCTTCAGCCTTGGTTAGGCAACTAGTCTAGGAGAAGGAAAACTCTGAATTCAAACCTGTTATGTTCTCCCTCCAGCTATGGGTAAATAGTAGGACAGACTAGGTTCTTCTGCCTTGGTGAGGCAACTAGTCTAGGAGAAATAAAACTCTGAATTCAAACCTGTTAAACTCCGCAAAAAAAATTGACCTTGTGTCATATCCTGTCCGAACGGAGAAGTTGGTAAATATGATAATTTCAGTTTAGTTCATTTCTTAGTGCAAAGCAAATTCTTGGCATCCTTTCACGTAACATATAAAAGTATGCGATGGGAAGTGATTTCCAAGTTGAATATAAATGTGCTAACAACACTAGCTTATCTTAGGCAGTTCACTTCGAACTTTACGGTCCCTTTCATCCAAGAAAAGTTCACTTGGAGAAAGATCTGAAGACTGAAGCGACCAAGTCATGATTTGCAAACTTCCCTTATCTTCCCTTGATTTTAAAATACTTATACACAGTTGTGAGCTGTGTTTTGGATTAGTATCTTGTTGAAAAATAAAATTTTGTCCGATCATACATCTGTCAGAAATTGCATGCTTCTGTGAACTGAATGATACTTTTTCTTTTGCATTAAATTTTTAATTTGAACCAAGTCTCCAACAATATCACCTCCAAAACATGCCCAAATCATTGCAGCAACACCACAATACTTAAGATTAGCACAAAGCTAGTTTCACTCATTGTTTGGAAGGAGTTCGTCTAAAACATTCTTCGTTTGCTTTAAGATGTTCAAATTTGGACTTATCAGTCCATAGTACCAATTTTCTAATCTTCTAAAATCCAATCATTGTGCTGTTGAATCCATTGCAGTCTTTTCAGCTTATTTTTTCTTTTTTAGTAGATGTTACATTTTGACCTTTGACAGCGTGTTAGTTGTGGATTTCTAAACAGGATATTGCCCCTGTGTAAACAAGGAGACATCGGATATAAATCACAGGAACTGAGAACAGGAATTAAAACGCGTGGGTGTTGAGAATAATTTATAATGACTGGAGATTCGCTGACAGATTCGGCAGAGATTCGGTCAGATTCAGAGAGCAGTTAGAGAGTGCTCAAAATGGGGTGACCAGCAGGACCCCAACTCCCACCCCGGCGGAGAAGCAGAAACTAAGTTGGGCTGTGTAAATAGATCTATCACAACGTGGTGTAAATATGGATATGTGTCCTCAACGTGGTGTCAATGATCGCAGTTCGAGTCATTCGTCTCTGTCTATTTCTCTCTCTCTCTCTCTCTCTCTCTCTCTCTCTCTCTCTCTCAGACACACACATACACACATACATACTTGTAGCCATTTTGACCCTTTCGTAATAGTAAAGAAGAGAAAGTCATATTTTCATACCCAAGGGTAGGGTATCACCCACCTTTCTCCGCACAATGAACTAGCCCATCTGCCATATATGGCAGTCGCTACTAATACCAGGGCAGACTAGAAGGTGAAGAGCAGCTTCTTATAGGAATAGTATTAAAGCGTTGGAGACTGGAGATCGCACTAGATCACCTTACTTGCTACCGTAATAACGGAAGCCAATATTATCGTTGGACTATATCTTTATTCTGTATTCCCTAATCCTATGTTCTTGTCTACTAATAGTCTCTCTACTGTATATACTTTTTCCTGAGAATATATCTCTATTTCCTCTCATATCGTGGTTTGTCCTTTATTTAATATTACAAGCGTTCAATAACCAGAACGCAACACCAAGTATTGTTGTTTTTTACCTTCCGGCTACACAATGTAGAGACTTCTTCAATGATAAACATCTTTTAAACCCAACAGAAAGAACTCTTTTACTTAGAAATCAGAACAAGTACTGGATGTTGATGTGTAAAATTAAATTTAGCAGTCACTTTGGAAGTTGCTTTCATTCTGTTTCTTTTGCTAGACACGATCAAGTTTCTATCCTCCGCAAGAGATCTCACTCTGGGTCTCCCAGATCTTTTTCTCTTAACATTTGTGCTAGTTTCTGCATGTTACGGCAGGCAACGGTACACCCTATTTCTCGATATCTGTAATATTCTAGAATTATGACGCTCAGAATACCCTTCAAATGAGAGAATTTTTATTTGCGCTTTTTTTTTTTTTCATTATAAATCTGTTTAGATCTTGACATTTTAACGGTTTTTGAAAATTAATTTCAATCAAATCCGAATCTAGTTTGAATTGAACCTCTGCCAAGCAGTGGAAAGGAAATATGTATAAATATTTGATCTTGAGTTCACAGAAGTCATCGGGCATGAAGGAAATTTCTAAAGATTATGCCAATAAATTCATAATGACTGTAGAATAATTTGTTTGAATTTTATATTAGTATTTGTTAGTAAGGAGTTGGTGTTTTTATTTATCCAATTAATGGCAAATGATCTTTTTTTAATGAACGTAGAAAAACCACTCACCATGGTCCCAAACTTCTCATCGGTAGATAAGTAAGTGAGTTGGCGACCGTAGTCGACGGTGATCCGAAGGCTCCTTTTTTGATAGCTACTACACGATGGTGTTGGAGAGGGCACTACTCCTTTCCCTGGATTGCTCCACTCTACCCTTGATCCTTACCTTATAACGCTGGGTGCTAAGCAAGGTAGCATCAAGTATAATTCTTTGGTATGACTCGACCTGGGATTGAACCTAGGTCTCCCTGGCCAATATATATATATATATAATATATATAATGTGTGTGTGTGTGTGTGTGTGTGTGTGTGTGTGTGTGTGTGTGTGTGTGTGTGTGTGTGTGTGTGTGTGCGTGTGTTCTGTTTGCTCTGCTTATCAAAAAAAGTGCTCAATATCAATAGACGTTACATTTTGACCTTTGACGGCGTGTTAGTTGTGGATTTCTAAACAGGATATACCACCTGTGTAAACAAAGGGACATCGGATATAATTCACAGGAATTTAGAACCGGAATGAAAACGCACGGGCGTTGAGAATATTATTTAATGACAAGAGGTTCGTATATATATATATATATATATATAAGTGTGACATAGAGTCAAAGGTGCTTTGTGAATATAAGCTCATGCGATTACAGTTTATGGCGAGAAACTGACAGTCACTAAACGCCGTTGATACTGTGTTTACGGTAATGCAACCAATATTTATCCTTGTACTGAAATACAAAGGATTCCGTCCAGGATTTCAAATTGAGTTACCGATGTCATTTTCTTTGACGGTTATCGTTATAGAAAATGACATCGGTCGGTCACTCAAGTTCACTAATCGCAATTTCAATCTTTTTTTTTTTTAAGATGTGGACGGTTGAAAATTTGCACCCCGTCTTCATATTGCAATAATGCCCTCATCGACCGTTCTTTTTTAAGAGGGATTCGAGATATAAATCTGGGATCCAAATATAATTCTAATTCTGAGGCCAATCTTCATTGTGTATTTTTTACTTTATTTCTCTTTTGTATTTCTATTATTTAATTGAAAAATACTGTAAGCTTTTTTTTATTTTTGGTTTTACTTTTTTTTCCTCACCTGCAGTCATAAATTCATCCCTTTTATTTGCATAAAACAGTTTTTTGTATTTTTTTTTTCTTTAATGACGGTAAAAGATTTTATATATGTGTGTGTGTGTGTGTGTGTGTGTGTGTGTGTGTGACAAAGACTAAATCATTTTAGGGGAAACAAAAAAGTGTTGTTTTTTTTTACGAGAAGGCGAAAGATCGTAGGAGAACAAGAAATAAAAAGGAAAAAGAAATTAATAAAATGCAAAAAAAAAAAAGATTTTTCCAAAAAAAAATGTCGCTTTGTATCTCTTTCTCAAAATCTTGAAGAAACCAACCTAATCACGTCCATTTACTTGTATCATTTCGATATCTCTCTCTCTCTCTCTCTCTCTCTCTCTCTCTCTCTCTCTCTCATTATTATTATTATTATTATTATTAAGGATCTAACTCCTCGGGAGTTCTTCGCACTAACTTTAACCGATGATTTTTCACCGGATGCAAAGTAACACTTAACACTAAACCAATGTGATCGTAATTGTTGGAGTTCTTTCAGTGGATCACAGAGATTTTTGACAATTATTATTATTTGATAGGAGTACTTGAAACCATATGACTGTACACAAAGGGTTATCATTATTAAATAGGCATAGTTAAGTGTAAGTTATTAGTATTAAAGATAATTACTTGAAGTTGTAATTATTTACAGACGAGAACTATAATTAATTACTTGAAAGCATATAATTGCTTGCAAAAATATTGACAAGGTATTAAATATAGCAAACAAGAGTTGTCATAATCAACCAACTAACCAATATATATATATATATATATATATATATATATATATATATATATATATATATATATTTGTGTGTGTGTGTGTGTGTACTGTTTACTGGTTCTGTAACCTGATTTTCGGTTGTAGAAGCGCTATTCATATGACGTTCGTAGGTCAGAAAAAACCTAGCCGAGACCATTCCTCTCCAGGTCAACAACTGGTTTAAATTCAGAGTTTTATTTATTATTATTAAAATGTACATAGCGTCGTTCAGGATTTGAACCTGGATGGCCGAATCCATGTACGAGAATAATAACCATTTCACTACAAGCCCCGCCCCATATATATATATATATATATATAGAGAGAGAGAGAGAGAGAGAGAGAGAGAGTCCTCGTAACGGGATGGTTATTCAAGGTCAATTTTAAAATTCGATTTTTGGTAGGTTTAAAATCATAGTTTTTCTTCTAGAGCAGTTGCCATATTAAGATTTTTAAAAAAAACAGCCTGCCCAACTATCTATCCATAGTTATAGGGAGAATTAATGGTTTTATCCCTTTCCCAAGGGTATTGTGAAATACCAACAGTCTTATCTCAGATTTGAACTCGGATTACTGCGTCCATTTCCTACGATGATCACCATCACAATTTTGATTTATGCTAAATTGGATTGTTAGAATTAGAACTCTCTGAGCATTTGACTGTGCATAAACAAATGACTGATTTCTAATTGCATTGTTAGTGATACATAGCAATACTTGGACCACTTCCGACCCTACCTATATAATTATGGGTGTGTCTGCGTATCTGTGAGTGTGTGTCTATCTGTCTGTCTGTGTTTCAGCTAAGTGAATTTAGAGGGCTGTGTTTAAGAAAGTGAAAGAGTAAGGAGGAAAAACGCTGAAACATGGTTAAAATATTACTTAATCCCAAAGAAATAAAAAGAGAAAAACAAATCCAAATTAAGAATATTATTCATTTTCTGGTGCAGAATATTTCAAGTGTAAACAACTTGAGAAAGAAAATCGACAGAAAAGATTTTAAATGAAAATAAATAAAATAAAATACAAAGAAAAGAAAATCTGAAGCGCCGGCGATGAAATCGAACGAAGAGAATAGATAAACACCACCTTCAGTCGAGAATAAGAAAACAAATACGATTTGACTCCTTCCGTCTTTAAAAAGGATTCCTTGCTTTGTTACGAGTCGAGCAAGAATGTTATAGAGAATTGTGCGTAAAGAGTTAGTTAAGAAATTTTATTTGATATTGTAGAAAAATATTCTTTTAGGTACTCTGTGATGAAAGGTAAATTTGGTTTGGTGTGGTTTTATGGCATATCAATCATTGTTGGTTATTTCATGCCAAATCTATTTTTATACATGTAAACAGTTCTATTACAAACAATTCCGTTTAGCATAAGTACACAGTTTAAATGTCAAAAACATTTCTATTTCAAGCTATTCAATTTAGCATGTCAACAAAGCTAAATGGTTCCAAGTTTTGCTATGTATCACTAACAATTCAATTAAACATCAGTCATTTATTTACACACAGTTAAATGTAAAAATAGTTTTATTTCAAACAATTCAGTTAAGCATGAGTACACAGCTTAGTTCTATTTTACACATAGTTAGGACCCTATCAGGCGCTACCACTCCGGGCCAGAGTTGACCTGGAAGCGTTAGTAATGAAGGAGTACTCTGCATTCCCTAAAGCTCCAGCATTAGAAAGCCTCACCATGGTATTGTTTAGTGTTATATACCGGACACTCGTTGGAGAGGGTCTTGACCCTCTGCTGAGGCGCAGTCGGTGTATCCTACCGCCCCACCCGACTGAACCAGAAAGGTTAATGATGAAATGAATTACAGAATTAAAGAAAAAACTAACTGCAAAGCAAACAACAGGAGGTTGAGTTGAAATAGTTGTCACCTTTTTATACATATAATTTTTTTCATTAAGCAATAACTTACAAAATATCTTTATGAGGATAAATTTTAATATATGTACGGTGAACAAAAATATTTTTTGTATTCTTTTTAATTGCTTACTTTTGTGTCAATCCTGAATTCATTCGATGATAATATTTAGTTATCGTCATGAAATTCGGGACGATGAATTTTGCTTCAGCTATGGAGAGCAAACGTCAGTCTTCTTCAACAACTGAACTGCTACTACAATTATCGCGAATTCTGGTATTCAGACCGACGAAATTTTTCTTGGTGACAAATTTGAGAAAAGATTTTTTGTTTAAAATTATGACAAACCTGAATTTTTTGATATGGTGGAATACTTGGTTTATGAACCAATACAGCTTGATTCATTCAAACACTTTTGAACGATGTCATGAAAAAATGAATTTGGAGTATTCTAATTTACGTTGGTTGATGCACACCTACACAAAATAGTGCTTCCCATTCTACGACTATCACGCACCACTCTCTTTTTGACATTACCGAAGGCAAAGTTTTTATCTATTTTTTAATATGATTGATTCTTGATAAGGTAAAACTGGATATTTCTCAGCAGAGGGTTGCGTTCATATGGCATACATGTTTCGATGAAGAACTCCATCCCCCAATAATCCAGTTTCACACGTTCTCTCTAAAAGTGCAAGCCTACCCCAGCTTCATGAACAGACTCCCAGCAAAATGTTTATAATTTACGCCAAAGATTGACTCCGTCCTTCGCTTGACTTGAAAATCACACGCGCAGATATTCTCATTATAACAGTGGAAACCGAAAGTGGAAACCGAAATGATCGGCAATGTTCACTTTGTGGTAGATGCTGCCACTCTCTGTCAAAGTTATCTTCCGATTTATCGGTTGTTGACACAAGACAGAATACAGAAAGTGGGTGGACATGAAACTGAACTGATACTGACAACAAATATATTATGCAAAGCTCTTCGAATAAATGATAGATGTGCAAGTGCATTGAGCACTCTGGTATCCGGTAAGATATAAATGTAAACAAACGAAAGCTACTACTTAAGGCCATATAATTCCCAAGCTGACGGGGTTCACGTGTTGGCTTAGCGGTATGAGACTAATTCTAACGTAAAGTTGGGTGGGTTTCGATCCCAGCTACAAGTGTTCTACGTGTCTAGCCACACTGAAGAGTTGTGATACAACGAAACATTCTGTCTGTGGATGACTATATATATATATATATACATGGGGGGATTATTAACTCAGCCAATTTTAGCTTATAGCTTCACAGTTGCTTATAATCGTAAAAGATGGTAAAGAGCTAGTTACACTTTTTGTATGAGCTAACAATAGAAATATAGAACAGTTTAGGTTTCGATTCAGCTTTTTTTCTTTCTACTAAATCAGTTGCCCCCACCAAAGCTTGAGAGCCACTCGATTCGTACTTTAAGCAAAGGTTAAGTGAGAGAAGAGATGGACTTATGACTTTGTCAAGGGTACTTGCACAAAGTAAAATGTTGTCTCAGCAAAAATTTGAAGTTGACCAACTTTAGAACACCTTACTTGGGACAATGATTACCAAGCTAGATTATCAGACGATTCTTAGTGAGTTCAATCCTCACTATGTACCCCATTTTCTGGCTTTGTGTCATGCTTAGAAAAGGATCTTACTGATTCGATTTTCTTCGTCGATAACCCTTACAGCACCTGCACATCTATCATATTTATTTGTCTATATTTGATTGAATTTAACAGCATGTCAACCTATCTAGGGCTACATTATGACTAGATGTGAGCGAATCATGTTCATAGTACGTACATATTTACGTTTTGTGTTGTTATTTCTTCGGACGAACAATTTTTAGATAAATCTATTTGACTCAATGAAGGGACCCTATAAGGTACTACCACTCCCGGGCAGAATTGCCAGGGATTAATTTCCAGAAACGGAGCCTCGCCATCAGGTGCAGTTTAGTGTCATATTAAGGACTCTCCATTTTGCGGAAGGAGTCTTACTACATATTCAAACAATACGGAATACTCTAAGCCCATCCGACCGGTTGTTTTGTTGATTTACTCTTGTATGTAAATGTGTATGGAATTGAATGTATTCGTATATACATGTACACATCGCATAACAGTGTATCTATTCAGGTTCGTATACACAGTATTACGCACGATACAGTTACACAATACGAGATAATACGTGTGTAAAATAAGATTTTGATGAGTAATAGGTATATCCAAATCTGTAGATACACGTGCAAAGCCTATTAAAAATATAAAAACAAGTGCTCCACAATTACAATATCCCTAAAAATAATTTTAAACAGGGTCTTTTTTCTCTCTTTTTTTTTTCAATTTTCTTCCATTGTAAACTGTTAAACGAATTGTTATGTAATAAAAATAACGTCAATCATATCATTATTTCTTTCAAGATTACTTCCCTTTGTCTAGACATGTTTTCGTCTGTTTTCATTGGAAACTTTTTTTTTATCAGTTCCCCCGTGGTGGATGCTGGGTAAAGGAAATGAATTGTGCTTCCGGTCTCTTTTGTTTGTAATTCAATTGTATTCACAAGTTAAATTTTTATTCCGTCCTACCTTGAAATTCGACAATATGTGCGCGAAAACGAAAATAGTAAATAAAGACCAAAACAAAAAAAAAAACAAACTCAATAGCTCCCCTACACCAGGCATTCGGTTTTGCATAAGCTCAGTGCACACTTATAACAAAGATCTATGGGGCGTAGCGTAATGGTTAAAAAGCTAGACTTTCAGATCAATTTGCTAATGCATAAAGCTCGATCCCCACGATACTTTTCTAATGGGTTCCTGAGTCAGAATAAACTATGTTTTGTGGACAACTTTTATAAAGTGATAGGCTTACGCTCTAAACACAATGTAAGCACCGTTTCCTGCCAGTTATAGAAGTTAAGTACCGATGTGCCATAACAGTATTCATATGGGTGACCTCTGAGTAACAGCAGATATTGTAAGCAGCATGTAAGTAAACATTACGTCATCAAGCCTTCAGTTACACGCAGTACACTCACACACACACACACACACTCTCTCTCTCTCTCTTCATATATATATATATATATGTGTGTGTGTGTGTGTAGGTATGTGTATGTGTTTATCGAGGATATACGTTTCTCTCCAATGCGTTCCTCTGGCCTGATAAACACATTGCAGTGATACTGACAGCTAGCAAGCACCACTGACTCAAAGTTTACGCTATTCTAATATATATATATATATATATATGTGTGTGTGTGTGTGTGTGTGTGTATCCAATAAATATATATATATATATATATATATATATATATATTTCCCGATCCCCCAGCTATGCGTAAATAGCAGAGCATACAATATTACTTTAGCCATCGTATGGCTACCGGTTTAATAGAAAGAAACTCTGAGTTCCATCTTATTTAACTCCGCTTTAAGATTGTCCTTGTGTCACACCCTGCTCGTGCTGAAAAGTGAGATGAATGTATATATGTATCATCATCATCATCATATCGCGCTGGTAGCACGGATATCCCTGTCCCTCTCTCGCCACTCCCCCCTATCGTTCATCGCCCTAGGTAGGTCTTCAGGACAACATCCCGTATCCTCACATAGCTGCTGAATGTATGTCTGTGCTGGTCGTCCTGCTTTTGCACGGGCATGTAATATATGTATATATACATATTATTATTATTATTATTATTATTATAACAGTTTTAGTTATCACTAAATCACTTTGTGGGTTTTGGGCGAACCAAGTGCAATATAATATTGAGACGAGTCGCAGACTAAATTCCATGGCATTAAATATATGAATCAAATTTTATATAACTCAACAGTGGTTCAGTTACATTAAAAATTCTTCAGTATTTGTTGCGAACTGATCCCGGTAAGAGACTGATATGTTTCACTATACTAGGTCCACTCTGGCCCGCCGTGGTAACACCTGATAGTGCCCTATCTATGTGTTGAATAGAACTAACGGCATACTTATGCTAAACTGAATTGCTCGACTAAACTGAATAGCCTGAAGTAGAAATATTTTTGACAATTAATCTGTACTTACATTTAAACTGCGTGTTTATGCTAAATTGAATTATTTGGAATGGAACTGTTTTTTAAATTGAAACTGAACTTACACTAAACTGATTTGTTTAATATAGAACTGTTTTGACATCTAACTGTGTGTAAATAAAATCTGTACTTATACTAAACTGAATAAGCTGAATTTGAGCTGCTTGACTAAACTGAATAGCTTGAAATAGAAATGTCTTTCACGATTAAACTGTATCTATATTTAAACTGAGTACTTATCCTAAACTGAATTGTTTGAAATAGAACAATTTTCATAAAATTGGATTTGGCGTTAAATAGCCTGCAAGGGTTGATATGCCATAAAACCCAACCAACCAACCATATATATATATATATATTTGTGATTTTAAATGTATGTATATATATGCATATACATATAGATGTATATATTTTTATGTATATGTTTGTATGCATATATACATGTATATATATATATATATATTATTTGTGTATATATATGTGTGTGTATGCATGTATGTATCTATATATGCATCTATGTATATATGTGGTGCATTCAATAAGTTTCAAAACTTTTTTGTACAGGCATTTAAAAGTGTCGTAGACTCTTGAAAATTCACTATGTTATTGCTATACATCCTAAGAGATGACTGACCCATGATTTCAGGTTCAAATGAACAGCTACAGCAGCAATTGGAATACACCCAACTAAAGCCTGATTCACAGCTGGTGAATTTCAAAAATGTAATCTGGACGTGTGGACACTTTAGAAGAACGATATGTAATAAAAAACGTATGGAATGCTTCAGACTGCTTTTGGACCATCGTGCATGAATCGAGCATCAGTTTTTGAGTGGCATAAGAGATTCAAGGAAGACAGGGAGTCTCCTAGAGATGATGAGAGGTTTGAGAGTAGTAAGGAAGTCAATACACCAAAGTTGATTGGTCTGAGGTTTATGGTTACGGTTACTATATTGAAGTTTTAAGTGAGTTCAGGAAGAGATTCCTAGGGAAGAGGCTAGCACTCTTCAAATCGGGTCAGTGGCATTTCCACTAAGACAATGCACCAGTCCACAACTCCATCCTCGTCACGGACTATTTGACCAAGATGGGCATCAAGACAGCTCCTCAGCCTCTCTAGACTTTGCTCCCTGTGACTTTCGCTTATTCCCTAAGCTCAGAGGCTGTCGTTATGAGACAACTGAGGAGATAAAAGATGTTGTGACGAAGGTCATTGACACGCTCACACAAGAGGACTTTTATGGGGCCTTCCAGAAGTTGTTGGAATGGTACAACAAGTGCATTGTAGCCGGAGGAGATTACTTGGAAGGGGACTAGAGTTTCATGTGTGTACTATCAATAAAAGTGCCCATACGAAAAAAGTCTGGAAAATTATTTAATGAGCCTTGCATGTATATATATGCATGTATGTATATATGTATGTTTATATGAATATGCATATACATATATATACTTCTATATCCATGTAGAAGAATATATGCGTATATATACACACATACACACATATATATATATATATATATATATATATATATATATATATATATATATATATATATATATATAATAGAAATATGAGGAAAGGTGGATAAATCTTCTTGTATTTCATTTTTAAGAATTTTCTCAAAGCAGTTTGAGAAAGTTCTTAAAAATGAAATAAAAGAGCGAAATATCGCGCCTTCTAAACCGGTTTTAAGTGTTGATTTATCCAACTTTTCACTTATTTCTATCATATTGACAGCTTCAGCATAATCGCTTATTTCATACACACACACACACACACACACACACATATATATATATATATATATATTCTATTTCTATAATATTATATAATGATTTATTTGCATATTCATATATATTATATAACTATATAATAATATCAGCCGAGATAGCTTTGGGCAGTTGAATACACCGACTGCGTCTCTTCATATGGTTACGATTGCGCCAATAAATGTCCTGGATATGTACTAAACTGCATCTGATGATGAAGCTCCAGTTCTAGATCTTAATGAAATATAGAGTAGTCCTTCATTGTCATCATTTCCAGGTTCGTTCTGTACCGGAATGGTTGTACCTGATAGAATCACATCTAAAAGTTGAATAGAAATGTTTATCATTTATCATCCGGAAAACCATTCAACTGTGTGCAAACAAAAGACTGATATTGATATAAAGTATTACTCTAAGATAGCCATACTTGAAATTAATTAACTGTCTGCAAATAGAAGTATTTGTGTTTGAGAACAATACTTGAAACCGTTTAACTGGGCAATAATAATTATTAGTGTTTGCAATACTTGAAACCATTTAACTGTGTGCAAACAAATGAGCTCTGCTTAGTTTTAAAATAATGTTACCTACAAACTATTCGTTTTCGAATCATATGTTTAGTATATATATATATTTATGAAGCGGATTTTGCATTAAAAAATCAACAAGGGTTGATCCGCTATAAAAACGAAAAAACAAAACTAAATATAATAATCTATTTAGGCATTTATACTTATAAGATATATCTACGTGTCGTAAACAACTGGTTTTGGTCAAAAATATTTCTTTTTTAACCGGCTAGTTTGCTTTGTTTTGGTTTGGTTTTATGGCAAAGCAACTATTGTAGGTTATTTTATGCCAAATCCTTTTTATTCATATAGAAATTAATTCTATATGATTTCTAGATACATTTTGTTGTTGACAGTTTTAAATGAGCCGGAGCTCATTTTTTAGCACACAGTTAAATGATTTCACTTATTTCTATGTAATACGAATAATTCTATTTATTATTAATTATTTGCTCGCACACAGTAAAATGTTTTCAAGGATTCGTATAAAACAGTAACATTTTAACATAAGTCATTTGTTTGCACATATTTAAATGGATATACATGATTTACAAGTAATTAATTAGTTGCTAATTTCATAGTTAAATGAGTTAAAACTAATTTGTTTGCACACCAGGATTGCTATTGTTTTTAAATGGTTAAACGGTTTCAATTACTGCTAACACTTATAATTCTATTCTATATAACTCTTTTGTTTGCACGCAGTAAAGTGGTTACAAGAATTGCTATGCATCATTAACAATTCAATTAAACATCAGTCATTTGTTTATATACAGTTAAATGGTCAAGCAGTTCTATTTCTAACAATGCAATATAGCATAAGTTATTTGTTTACACACAGTTTAAATGCCAAACAGTTCTGACCCATACATAGGACCCTTTCAGGTGCTTCCGCTCCGGACCAGAAATGACAAGAGAGCAATGGCAATGAAAAGGTACTCCACATTTCCCAAAGCTCTAAGACTGGGACCTTACCATCAGATTGTTTAGTGTCATATCAGGACATTCGTTAGAGGGATCTGATATCTCTGCAGAGATGCAGTCGGGGTATACTTCTGTCCCAGTCGTCTGGGCTCAGTAGCTGCTTGTATTTTCTAAAACTGCTGGTTTTTTAGTGGAGTGTGAGTGACAGCGATTCCTTTCGGGTCTCCAGGACTCTTCTAAGTACCCATGCCGATTTTGATAGTGCTGGAATCTGGTTCATTCAGTCTCAAAAAAACGTTTTAATTTCCAGACCTATAATGTACTATTCTTGGCGTACAATAGCCTGCTCTCGAAAGAATCTTCATGAAAAATTTCACGATACATAATTTCAGTTTTTGAGATGAAGGTCAAAAAGGTAGAAAACGTTGTCGCCAATTTATCGATGTTTACAATAAATACAGCGTAAAATGCTGCATTTTTTTAATTTTTCGTACATTCGCAGAGCACTCTTCTCAGAATGAGTCAGTCTATTGCATTAAAAATTCTTGATAAACATATATATAGATATCATTTTTTTTTTCTTTTTCTTGTGCCATTTTTCGATTTCTCTATAACATTCAAAGCATCATTTCATTCTTTCTGCTTAAAACAATTCAATTAAACAGAGAAAGAAAAAAAACATTTTTCGTTTCAATTTTTATCAAGACAAAAACAAATCTATGAGTGGCGAACCCCTATTTTTATCTTCTTTTATTGTTTTTTTTGTTTTTGTTTCAAAAAGTCTCCCATTTTTCACATCTGCTAGGATTTCTTTTCCTGCTACCGATTCCTTTCTCCTCAAAGATCTCAATTCCTCTCTGAGCGTCTAAATTTTCCCAACACCTGACGCTTCCGACGATAGGAAAGAAGCCAGCCGATCCATCACAGCCGAAGGAGGCATCCATCTTTGCATCGTGTATTCAATCCAGTAGCAAAAAATAAATAATTAAATAAATAAATAACTCAAGATTACCCGTATCAATTTTATTCAAGATACGCGCATGCTCCGTAACTGACGCGTACTCGAAGGAAGGAAAACAGTCGTGTCCAAACTCGTTCACAGGCTTTTGCACGCAAACACACGAACAGCGTTCACCCGTATCTGTTGTCGTATAAGAAAACAGAGAGCCACTTACTCACGTAACCCTTTCACTCAAGCAACAGAAACAATCTCGCTGGATTTTTTTTTCTTTATTTTTTCTTTACATTTCGTTTCGCTTAAATTTTCCGTTTTATATGTACTAGTTTTTGTTTGTTTGTTTGTTTGTTTTGTTTGTTTATTTGCTTGTTTGTTTGTTTGTCTCTCTCAATCTATCTATCTATCTATCTATCTATCTTCATTTATTTATTTATTTATTTGTTTGTTTTTTCCCTTTTGCATTACTCTTAAGTTGTTTTTCTTTTTACCTCAGTTTATTTATTTATTTATTCATGTATTTATTCACTTATTTTATCAATTTTTTATAGTCTTTTCCGTTGCTCTTCAGTCATTCTTTCTTTCTTTCTTTCTTTCTTTCTTTCTTTCTTTCTTTTCTTATTTATATATTTATTTATTTATCTATTTATCTATTATTTATTTGTTTAGTTTTTTTTTTTTTTTCCGTTGTTTTTCTATAGTTCTTTCTTTTCTTCCTCTGCTTATTTTTCACTCTCTCCGTAGTTCTTCCTTCTTTCCTTTCTTCTTTCCTTTCTTCTTTCCTTTTTCTTATTTCTTCTTCTTCTTCTTCTTCTTCTTCTTCTTCTTCTTCTTCTTCTTCTTCTTTCATTTTGCTTTCATTCTTCCCATCTGCTTTCTTTCTTTCTTTGATTGTACTTTCATCCTTTCTTCTTATTTCTTTCTTTAACTGATTTTACTCGCCTCGTTCCCTTCATATCTTTCCCTCTTTGTTTCCTTCTATCTTTATTTCCCTTCCCAATCGTCTTTTTTCGTCCTTTCTTTCATCCTTTTTCCTCTCTTTCTTTCTTTCTTTTAATCATTTTAATGAATTTCTTTTTTTTCTCTTCCTTGGTTTTTATTTTTTTTAACTTTTTCTACTTTTGTCCTGTGCAACATTCTCCTTTCTTTCTTAATCTTACCATTTTTCTTTTTCCAATTTTCTTGCATTTTTTTCTTTTCTTTCATTTGTCTTTCTTTTATTTTTATCCTATTTTTTGTATTCTTTTTCGAATTTCATTCTAATTATATACTTTTTTCATCTTCTTTCTTCCTTTTTTATATTTTATTTCTTATCTTTTTCAAATTTATTTTTATCTTCGTAATTATTTTCTATTTTCAGATTTCTTCAACTATTTTTTCTCTTGATATATTCTTTCTTTCTTTCTTTCTTTCTTTCTTTCTTTCTTTTGCAGTTTATTCACACTTTTGCCTTTTCTGTAACCCCATATCATATTTCTTTAAATCTTTATTTAATCATCTCATCAAAATTTTTCTTTTTTCTTTCTTTCTATCTTTCTTTATTTTAGGGATTTATTCACTTATTTTCTTTCTTATTTTAATTTCCTTCTATTTCTTAACATATAAATTAATTTTTTTGTTTTCATTCGTCTCCTTATTCTCCCTGATCTTACTCTACTTCTTTCTTTCTTTAATTCATTCATTTGTTTCTTTCGTTTAATCACGTGTTTTTCTTTCTTTTTTTTTTTTCTTAAGCATATCTTATTTTTAGTATTTTTTATGTCCAGCTTTCTTTAACTCCTTTATTTTACTCGATAGTTTCTTTCTTTCTCTCTTTCTTTCTTTCTTTCTTTCTTTCTTTCTTTTAATATTTTTTTCTATCTTTCTCTGTTTCTTTCTCTAAATATTTTTTCTTTTCCTTCTTTCTTTCTTTCTTTCTTTCTTTTTTCTTTTAATATTTTTTTCGTTCTAATATTCCCTTCTTTCTTCCTATTATTATTTCGCCTTTCTTTGTATCTTTCTCTTAATATTTTCTTTCTTTCTTTCTTTTAATATTTTCATTCATTCATTCATTCATTCTTTCTTTCTTTCTTTCTTTTAATATTTTCTTTCTATCTTTCTCTGTTTCTTTCACTAAATATTTTTTCTTTTCCTTCTTTCTTTCTTTCTTTCTTTCTTTTGATATCCTCTTTCGTTAAAATACTTATTATTTCGTATTTCTTTGTATATTTATCTTAATATTTTTTTCTCTTTTTCTTTTTTTTCCTTTTTCCTTCTTCTTTTCTCTAGATAATTTCTTTCTTTCATCCTTTCTTTCTTTCTTTCTTTGAATATTTTCTTTCTTTCTTTTAATATAATCTTTCTTTCTTTCTTTCTCTAAATATTCTCTTTTTTTCTTTCTTTCTTTCTTTCTTTCTTTCTTTCTTTCTTTCTTTTAATATTTTCTTTTTTTCTAATACTCACTTCTTTCTTTCAATGATTGTTTGGTCTTTGTACGAACGGCCTATTGTAGGTAGAGTGTTCGCAAATGGTCCGGAAGACCTGGGTTCAAACCTTGGTCGCGTCATACAAAAGACTTTAAAAATTGTACTTGATATCTTCTTTCTAAACTCTCAGCAATATAAGATACGTATGAAGGGTAAAGCGGAGCAATCCAAGGAAAGGAGTGGCGTCCTTCCCAAAACCTCGGTGTAGTAGCTATTTAAAATGGAGCCTTCTGGTCGCCCTTGACTACGGTCGCCAACTTTTATTTTACTCTAAACATTTTCTTTCTTTCTTCTTTCATTTCTTTCTTTCTTGAAATATTTTCTTTCTTTCTTTCAATATTTCCTTTTTCTTTCTTTTTTTCTTTTAATGTTTTCTTTCTTTCTTCCTTCTTTCTTTCTTTCTTTCTTTCTTTATTTATTTATTTCTTTTAAATATTTTCTTTCGTTCAAATGCTTCCTTTTTTTTGCCTATTATTATTTCGTCTTTGTATCTTTCTCTTAATATTTTCTTTCTTTCTTTCTTTCTTTCTTTTCTTTTTCTTTCTTCTTTTCTCTTAATATTTTCTTTCTTTCTTTCTTCTCTTTCTTTCTGTAAATGTTTTCTTTCTTCCTCTGTTTCTTTCTCTAAATGTTTTTTTCTTTCTTTCTTTCTCTTAATATTTTCTTTCTTTCTTTCTTTCTTTCTTTTCTTTTTCTTTCTTCTTTTCTCTTGATATTTTCTTTCTTTCTTTCGTTCTTTCTTCTTCTCTTTCTTTCTGTAAATGTTTTCTTTCTTCCTCTGTTTCTTTCTCTAAATGTTTTCTTTCTTTCTTTCTTTCTCTTAATATTTTCTCCCTTTCATTCTCCCCGTCTTTCTCTATATATTTTATTTATTTATTTATTTATTCATTCTTTTCTTTCTTTCTTTCTTTCTTTCTTTTAATTTTTTCTTTCTCTCTCTCTCTCTCTCTCTCTCTCTCTCTCTCTCTCTTTTTCTCTCTCTCTCTTACGTTCTCTAAATATTCTTTCTTTCTTTTTTTCTTTTAATATATTCTTTTTCTTTTTCTCTTTCTCTAAATATTTTCTTTCTTTCTTTCTTTCTTTTTTCTCTTAATACTCTTTTTCTTTCACTCTTTCTTTCTCTAAATATTTCTTTCTTTCTTTCTTTCTTTCTTTCTTTCTAATACTCCCTTTTTTCTATATATCATTCTTTCGTCTTTCTTTGTATCTTTCTCTTAATATTTTCTTTGTTTGTTTCTTTATTTCTCTTGAAATTTTGCTTGTTTGTTTATTTCTTTCTTTCTCTTAATATTTTCTTTCTTTCTTTTCTTTCTTTTCTTTCTTTTTTCTTGTTCTTCTAATATATTCTCCGTATCATATCATCATCATCATCATTATCATGTCATGCTGAAGAACAAAATTCTCTGACTCTCTCTCTCTCTCTCTCTCTCTCTCTCTCTCTCTCTCTCTCTCTCTCTCCATCCTCATCATACATTGCTCTTGGCAGGTCTTCAACGCTGCATCTTGTGTTCGCAAAAAGACAGAGGAAGGTAAGTCCTTGATGGTCGGCCAACACTGGCACGTTCATGAGTAAGTGTCAATAAGATAACATTGCTTATGCGTTCGTCCTAGATTCCCCTAAATTGTCTCACATGTCTTGTTTGTTTTACTTGGATGGTTTGTTTCGTAACCTTACAAAAGGTTACTAGATGAGTAATAACCAACACGAAGGTTGGAAATGAAATGGAAATCTTTATAAGATTAACAAAATGCAATACTCAACAGTAGCGTGAAGAAGGTAACTACTGCTAGTGGTGACAACTCAGCAAAATTACCCCCTCACAATAGTGTCCAATGTATTTATGAGGAATGGGACATACCCATTATTGGTCACCGGTAGAGTATATAAAAGTTTGTGAGATGGGAGGCTGGTGGCCGTACTGTTGCTGTTTTGTGGGATGTAGAATTCATGTGTAGTTCCCATCTAGCTTTTCTCTATGCGTTTTGTTAACGTCGATGCAGTGCATCCATATTGTAGTAATCTACTAATCTTTGTAGCTTACATTTGGCACAAGGCCGTATGTATGGGGCAAGTATAGCTTGCTATCCATTACAACCCAAGGTGTTCTGTGCATCCATACAGTAACACTGACACAGCATCAGCTTGAAAAAATTCCGCTTTATGTTATCGGATAGTTTAGAGTTCTATATGATCGAGAACCAGTCAATAGCTTTCAACGCCTTTACTAGGCTTATACTGACATTACTTTCAATAGATGAGATGTCGTTGCCGAGGTATGATCTTCTAATCTTAGAGGCTTCTCTTGTACTAAACCATTATTATGGTAATTTCGTTTATCTGTTGTCCTTTCTGTCCCTCTACCGTATAAAAATATTTCGTTTTATTCAATGTTTTCCACATAAGGAAGGATGAATATCTCTATGCATTTACTGTTTGTTGTTAGATTGAAAAACTAATTTGAGAAATATTTCAATTGAAAGGTCTCTTCTGCTTTAAATTAATTCAAAATCCTCATTTACCATCCCCTAGATAGATAGATTGATAGATAGATGTAATTTGGTAAAAACATTTTTGTGTGCATATATATATATACGTGTACAGACACTGATGAGGAAACTAAACAAGAATCCCTGCTATGGATTAGGCTGTAGTACAATGAGTTCAAATTCCAATCGTGCTATTACATTCACTTTCAGACAAATATTTTTAGGAAATATGTGAATGCCCTTATCCCCTAACCTTATTATGGGTTAAATAATATTACCGCTGTTCTTCTTCAATAATGGTTTTGACATCAGAACGTTCATGTGATAAAAAAGAACCCAAACTAAACAATAATAAAGTTGTGTGCCCATTGAGTTATTTACTACAGTATATATATATATATATATATATATATATATATATATATATATATATATATATATATATATAAAGCTTTATATCCAATCTATAATTCTGTTAGTGTGAAAAAAAGCAAGATCGTACAATTTACAAATTCTGCAAACTGTTAGCTGTGGGAAAAAAAAATTTGTAAAAGAAAGGAAAAGACGAAAAACACACGTGCTACTTGAAAATAATCAAGTAGCATGTATGTCTCGTCAAAAGAAAAAGACACTGACAGAATTACCTCAGCTAAAACATAATAAAGGGCTCAATACAAGAGATAGAGCTACTATTATGAAAATAATTCGTACATATAGGAATTATTTTCATTATATATATATAGAAATATATACACCGTAATAAATAAATCAATGCCCACAAAACTGTATTCTTGTTCAGTTTGGCTTATATATATAGTCATATACTGACAGACTGTTCCGTTGTATATATATATATATATATATATATATATATCCCCTCAACACGCGCAGCATGGGATACTAATTCAATTTTTAAACAGATCTTAACAGCTTTCAATAAAGTATTTTCTTTCAATCAAACAGCATGTATTTAATTCGAGTTACCGAGTCCATTTCCTTCTAAGATAACCATTACATAAGTTATTACCCGCTAATATATTTTTGTTATTTTCGAAAAGATCCAATTTTTTTTTTTTTTTTTTTTTTTGTCGAGTATTCTTTGAGTTACAATATTTTATGACCTTACATTATGGATATGACAAGTTGAATCAGTTCTTTAAGAATATTTCCACATCATGTTAGAATGAATACAAGTTGTTACTCGAGGGTAAAAATGAAAAGTCATCTTACGAGGAATGCGTTGCAAACTATTTTTCAACAAGTCCACCAAAAAAAAAAAAAAACACATCCTCTAAGTTTGAAAGATTTCGAGTTTAAAAGTAATATTTACTACAATGTTACAGTCCAGTACGTTAGCCACTACACCAACGGGACGATCCCCATTTTTACTTAGAGACTATTAGATGGGTTCATCAAACTGGCTAAGCCATACACCCACGTTGATGAAGAGGAAGTTTACACTGTTAAGCATTGCCAAAAATCTATCTTAGTCCATGAAAATCAAGTCTAGACTACAAAAAGCATTCACAATTTTGACATTACCATGGTCGCTATATGACAGTGCGGAAACATGTGAACTGTTGGAGCCTTCTTGCCTTGGAAATTGACCAATTTATTTCATATTTCTGATATTGGTTTTTAAGAAGGTGATGAGTTGATGGTACTCCGGATTTCCGACCCCAAACTAGTTGACAGGGCCAGGAAAGACATCATAATTTTTTTAAGCCATATTATTAAGATATTAATGTTATTTCCCTCACTCATAAAAAAAAGGTTATTTTCTTGTTAATCTTAGCTTCGTTAACGGAGTTTATACACCGTTGAGAAAAGCTTACAATGCTACTGTTTATATCAACGTTAATTCCAACCACCTTCAAAAGTCCAGTCGGAAGTGGCAGTAGAATACGCCGACTGCATCTCTGCAGAGAGGTAAGAACCCCACCACCACCACCAAAGCGTTTCCTGCATATGACACTAAAAATTTGATGGTGAGGCTCCAGTAATGGTGGCGCTTTGAGGAATGCAGAGTAACTCCTCATTGCTGTTACTCCCAGGTTCACTCTGACCCAGAGTTGTAGAACCTAAAAGGTCCTGTCTATGGATTAAATAGAAGAGTTTGACCATTTAAACTGAGTGCAAACAAATAACTTCAGTTCAATTAACTTTTAAGAAATATAAGTATTTGATCATTTAACTATGTCTAAACAAATGACTGATGTTTAATTGAATTGTTTGCGTTTCATAGTAATACTTGAAAAGATTTGACAGTGTGCAAACAAGTGAATAATTGTAAATAACATTATTCGTATTAAATAGAAATATGTGAAACCATTTAACTGTTTGCCCAAAAAATGAGCTCAGGTTTGTTTAAAAATGTTATCAACAAAATTTGTTACAAATCATATATATATATATATATATATAAGTATAAAGAAGATTTGCCTTTAAATAATCTACAGTTGTTGATGTGGCATAAATCCATACCCAAGCAAATTTTAGATAATTAATATATATGTATAAAGAAGATTTGACATTAAATAGCTTACAAGGATTGATATGACATAAAACATAACCAGACCGTGTCATATGTATTTAATATATATGTATAAAAAGAATTTGGTATTGAATAACTTACAGTGGTTGATGCACTATAAAACCCAACCATAACAAATAGTATATATGTATAAAGATTAAATAACCAACAATAATTAATCTTCCATTAAACTAAACAAAACACAACCAACCACCTTCGAATTGTTAGAAACATCTTAATAAGGCTATTTCAAGCAGACTAACCACTAATTTAACCCATAAAAGAACATTCAATTATACAATACACGATTATAAATCCGCTCTGTTAGTACAGTTTAGAATACGCTGAGAGTATCCCGTGCAGATGAGTAACCCCCCTCCCATAACCGGGGTATGATACTAATTGAATCTGACGATGGGGTTCCACTTCTGGAAATCTGATGAGTTTAGAGTAGATCTTCAGCTAATACTCCTAGCTTCAAGCCAAGTGGACCTGTGGCTGTAGAATACACTGCCTGCATCTCTTTCGAGGGCCAACAACCCAAAACGATTGTCCTGGATATGACGTTAAACCATCTGACAGTGAAGCTCCAGCCTTGGGGATTTGGGGAATGTGGAGTACCCATTCATTGCCATTGCTCCCAGATCCACTCTGACACAAAGCGGTAACACCTGACTGGGTCCTATCTATGGATCAAATAGAACAAACTATGTGTCAAACAAATGACTGATGTTAAATAGTGACTATTATATTGCAATATTTGAAACCATTAAACTGCATTAAAAAAAAACGAGCTCAGGCTCGTATAAGAATGTTATCTACAAAATGTATTAAAAATCATATATACATTTGATATATAAGTAAAAAGAGGATTTGATGTTAGATAACCAACAATGGTTGATATGCCATAAAACCTAACCAAACCAAATCATATATATTCAATATATATGTATAAAAATGATTCGGCATTGAATAACCTACAATAGCTGATAGGCCATATAATCCAACGAAATAAAATCACGTATATCTAATATATATATGTATAAAAAGAATTTTGCATTAAAATGATCCACAATGCTTGATATGCCATAAAACCCGACCAAACAAAATCATGTATATTTAATATATATGTATAAAAAGGCTTTGGCATTGAATAACCTGCAATGGTTGATATGCCATAAAACTAAACCAAACAGAAAACTCCCAGCTTCACTCTTCAGTGGCAGTAGCTGTTAGAAACCTATATAAAATAAACGTTTAAAAACTGGTCGCATTCGATCAGACCATGTGCCAAAAAAAACTCTTAATAAACGACAACTCACACAATTTTATATGAATGTACAATGAACCTGATTCTCGAACCTTTTGGCATGAAATAACTCTAGACGAGTTCCCATACCGTTAAAATCAATAAATCAATCCGTTTATAAGGTTGCTGGCAGAAATTAGATAATAATGAATCTAATAAAAGTAGACGTATCATTTGAGTTAATCGATTCTATAGCACATGTTCAATCTAATGTGGCCCTTATCATCCTTAAGTTGTTGGATAAACATTTCCACAAAATATGTTCTGTGAAAAACCTCTTAAATAGAAATTCCTTAAAGATGAGCTATTCATGAACAAAAATATTTGCAATTTAATTATTTGAATCTCTATTAAAATTCTGTGATAGATAGATAGATAGATAGATATGAGCAATCGGATTATGATAGATAGATAGATAGATAGATAGATAGATAGATAGATAGATAGATAGATATGAGCAACCAGATAGATATATAGGTATGAGCTCTCAGATAGATAGAAGCTCTCAGATAGATAGATAGATAGATAGATGTCAACTTAAATATTTCTATCTTCGTCCTTTCCTTATCTGTCCCTCTTATGGATCCATTTCTTTTTGTCCTTCTATGCAAATCCCCAGTTCGGCCCAATTGCTTCGGTGTTCACCATTCTCTTAGATTTATGGGGACAAACGCCGGCCCGATCTCTTGCAAGTAATATTTCAAGCCTCGCAACTAGCATGATGGTTGGTCACTTATCACGGCTGCCTACCGAATCCCGAGGGCTGGACGTGCGTCACGTGATCGTTTGCCAATAACACATTAACGCCCGTGTAATCCTTGGCCGCCTCGCTCAAGACAAGGTTGAGCGGCGAAGCGGACATCAGACCCCCATTTGTGAAAAGATAACTTCAAATTAGATTCTAAAGTGGTTTTGTTGAGTAATTCTTTGAAATGGACTCGACTTCGCCCTTTCTCTTCTATGAGTAATGGCGGAATATAAGTAACCGTAAGTAAGAGAGCGTGTACATGCGTATTCGAAATGGATTGGTCCGGGATAATTGGTATATATATATATATATATATGTGTGTGTGTGTGTGTGTGTGTGTGTGTGTGTGTGTGTGTGTGTGCAGAGATGGATAAGAAGAAAAATTGTTATATGCAGACATTCGCCGACAGAAAGAAAGAAATGAAGAGACGGAGATAGATAGATAGATAGATAGATAGATAGATAGATAGATAGATAGATAGATATGAATAGACTGAAACACATAGATAGATAGATAAGAATAGACTGAAACACATAGATAGATAGATAGATAGATAGATAGATAGATATGAATAGATTGAAACACATAGATAGATAGATAGATAGATAGATAGATATGAATAGACTGAAACAGATAGATAGATAGATAAATAGATAGATAGATAGATAGATAGATAGATAGATAGATAGATATGAATAGATTGAAACACATAGATAGATAGATAGATAGATAGATAGATAGATAGATAGATAGATAGATAGATAGATAGATATGAATAGACTGAAACACATAGATAGATAGATAAGAATAGACTGAAACACATAGATAGATAGATAGATAGATAGATAGATAGATAGATAGATAGATAGATATGAATAGATTGAAACACATAGATAGATAGATAGATAGATAGATATGAATAGACTGAAATAGATAGATAGATAGATAGATAGATAGATAGATAGATAGATAGATAGATAGATAGATATGAATAGATTGAAACACATAGATAGATGGATAGATAGATAGATAGATAGATATGAATAGACTGAAACACATAGATAGATAGATAAGAAGAGACTGAAACACATAGATAGATAGATAGATAGATAGATAGATAGATAGATTGAAACACATAGATAGATAGATAGATAGATATGAATAGACTGAAACACATAGATAGATAGATAGATAGATAGATAGAATGTATTTGTACGAATGGGGAAATAAGATCTGACAGTGAAATGCGAGTGAAAGTTTCTAATTGCTGATCCACTGCGATTCGCTTACATGCAAATCTTGGGCTCTTAACTTGTCGAGTCGTCCTCGGAATTTCACAAGACAAGATTTCCTTTTATTTCACTTTCGCAAAGCTGTTGAAATAATAAGATATGTTCGGTTGTCTGAATTGGTCAGTTTGATCAGTGAGAGAAAAGTTGACCAAGTTGTAGGTGTTTTTTTTTTTTTTGTTTGTTTGTTTTTTGTTTGTTTGTTTTTTTTTGTTTTTTTGTTTTGTTTTCTCTTTTTGTTTTTCCTCGTTACTTAGTTGGAAGATAAGGCTGCAGATCCCATAAATATATAAATATATACATATATAAAATCATACTCCATAATGTGTTTGTGTAGAAAAAGGAAGAATTACTGACAGTGTTGATATGAGATTTCGTAAGTTTGGTTGGTTGGTTGAGTTTTTTTCTATATAACACTATGATTAGTGTCAACACAATGTGCGCGTGGGAAGTCCGAACAAACTGGCTCACCGGAGAAAAACCAGCTTATAAATGGCCTGCGGCGCAATACGCACTCATAGGACCATATATGGCATATCAACCATAATGAGTTATTTAATGCCAAATCCTGTTGATATATCATCATCATGTCGCGCTGGTAGCACGGATATCCCTGACCCTCTCTCGTCACTCCTCCCTATCGTTCATCGCCCTAGGTAGGTCTTCAGGACAACATCCCGTATCCTCACATAGCTGCTGAATGTATGTTCGTGCTGGTCGTCCTGCTTTTGCACGGCCATGTGTGGGGGTCCACAAGTGAATAATTGGGAGATAGCTATTTTAAATAAAGTTTTAGAGTTCATTTAAATGGTTTAAAGCATTGCTATTGACCAGTAACAATTCTTTTTGATATCAATGATTCGTTTGCAGACGGTTAAATGGTTCCAAGTATTGGTTTGGTTTCTTTGTTTAATGGCATGTCAACCTTAGTTGGTAATTTAATGTTAAAGCCATCCTTCTAGAAGAATAGCAGTGATGCTATTTAACACATAGCTCGGAGCAGAAGTGGGTTCGATACATTTTCCAAGGGCATTTGTCCAAAAGTGAACGTTATGGCCCAATCTAACATCAGTTATTTGTTTGCACACAGTTTATTGGCAATTTTATTTTTAGAAGAGTTGAAGCTAATTTGTTTGCACAATAGTATTGTTATTACTTCTTCACAGTTGAATGGTTTCAATTATTGCTTTCTAACACTAATAATTCTATTCAATATCAATCATTTGTTTGTAGACAGTGAAAGGGTTACAAGTATTGCTATTTAATATGTACTAATTATCCTATTCAACACTATTCATTCATTTGTACATAGTGAAACTGTTTCAAGTATTGCTTTGCCTAGTCAGCTGGATCTGTAGAATACACCGACTGCTTCTCTGCAGAGGGGTTAGACACCCCGCCCAACGAGTGTCCCGGATATGACACTAAATAATCTGATGGTGAGGTTCTAGTAATGTTGTAGCTTTGGGCAATGCAGAGTACTCCTTCATTGCCATCGCTCCCAGGTCCACTCTGACCCGGAGTGGTGGTAGCACCTGATAAGGGCTCTATCTCTAGGTTAAATTGAACTAAACCATGGTTTGAGTTTATTTGGGATGTTTGCATTTAAACTGCGTATTTATGGTAAACTGAATGGTTTTAAATAGAACTCCTTTTGACATTTAAACTGTACTTTTACTAAACTGCGTTGTTTGAAATATAATTGTTTATATGTATAAAAATGGATTTGGTATTAAATAACTTACAATGGTTGATATGCCATGAAACCAAAACTAACTGAACCAAAGCAAATTGTCCGAGTATATAATATCGATCGATAGAGCCAGGACAGTATACAATAAATGAAAAAATCAATTAAAACATTTCCAGTGAATAATCCAATCACAATTTAAACACATCATAAATATGAATTAATTCATGAAATTCGAGTTTTTGGAGCTCAAAATATGTTTATAAAGAATTATGCGAATTTTCTTAAAGAGATAAAGTTATGTCAGTTCAAAAAAATTTACAGGAAATATGAATGTTTCGCGTTTTAAGACGATAAATCTCACAAAAAATTCAGATTGACTGATTTCAACAGCATGTCAATATGTCTGGGGTTATTTTATGCCGGAGCGTCATGGAATCGCATACATTGTATTTCTATATTTATACTTTTTTATCATAGTTTCTATAGAGTGTTTTTGTTTTTTCTTTTTTTTCGTGTTGATGATTTGTGAAAATCATCTTGAATTGTTTTCAAATAATCACGTTGTAACGTTTATTGATCATGTTTACATTCATGATTTTTGCTATAATCTTATTTCCCTCAAAAAGGATAAAATGTCTTCCATGTCAACATTTTCAAGTGAGTCCTTTATATTGTTTGCTATAAAAATAGTTATCTATTTGAAAACTAAATCTTCGCATTCGATGGGAAAATGTTTAACTGTGTTCATTATTTGATATGGTATACACCGTGTTTGTTCCTCTCCTTGGAGTATAAATGAGTACATAGATGCCTGTGATCAATGCTAAATCTCGGCATTTGATAAGAAAATTAACGGTGTACAGTGTTTGACATGGTATATACCACGGTTGTTCCTCTCGTTGGATTATAAAGTCGGGCGTAAGTATAATGTGACCAATGTGGAATCGAGATAAAGGGAACTATTACTTTCGGAATTTTTTGTAAACTGGTTTCTGTTTTCTTGATATGAGTTTTATCAAGAAGAGTTTATTTTGTATGTTATTTCAACATTGTAGCCATTTTGTGTAAATGAATTTATTGATTTTGGTTTTTCAAACTATTCAGTTTAGTCAAACAGTTCTAATTCAACAGATTCTGTTTAATATAAGTTTAGATTTTGCTTACATACGGTTAAATATAAAAACAGTTCACTATTAAATAATTCTGTTTAGCGTAAGTACAGTTTCAATGTCAAAAACAGTTCCATTTCAAACAATTCAGTTTAGCATAAGTACACAGTAAAAAATGTAAGTACACAGTTTATTTGTCAAAAACATTTCTATTTCAAGCTATTCATTTTAATCTAACAGTTCTTATTCAAACAATTCAGTTTAGCATAAATGCGCAGTTTAGTTCTATTCAACCCATAGATAGGGCTCTATCAGGTGTTATCACTCCGGGCAAGAGTGGACCTGGAAACGATGGCAATGAATATGTGCTCCGAAGTCTTCAAGCTCCAACATCACTGGAACTTTGCCATCAGATTGTTTTGTGTTATAACAGGACACTCGTTTTGGGGTACCCCTCTGCAGAGGTGAAGTTGGTGTATTCTACAGCCCCAGCCGACTAAGCAAATCGATTTGAGGTTTCCAGTTAGTGTATGGAATTCTGATTTGAGTAAATCAATGTATATAATATATTTTCCCAGGTATTTTTTTAATGATTTTGAATTAAATTTTTTTTAAAAATTCTTTGTGTATCCATTTTGTCAATGGGTGTCAGTTGTTTGACAAGTGATGATTCAGAGATAAATACTATTTGTAGTCTAAAAATAAACATGACGCACTGTCAATGAGTACAATTCTATAAATTATATGTAGGTCAAAAGTGTAGCAAAAAGACAAGCCAGGGGATATAGCTCAGTGGTAGAGCATTCGACTGCAGATCGAGAGGTCCCCGGTTCAAACCCGGGTGTCCCCTTCACTTTTATTTTTAACTTTTTCTCTTTTTATTTATATCTCGGTTGTATCACTTACTATGACTAGAAATATTTGATAACAAGTTGAAATTATACGTTGTTTATTGGTTGCAGCTGTGTGTTTTATTTATTAACAAGGTTATTTAAAAACGATGTTAACATACTTATGAGAATACTTTTATGATATAATTTCAAATAGTCTTCACCTGTTCACCATTCCTGTCAACGCTTTGGAATATCCAGCAGTTGATTGAAAAATGAAAATACTTCTTTGGGTATATGGTTATTTGAATAGCAGAACTGTTATTACAGAGACTACTTGGGTAAAATTATCTGTTTTGACCAGGATGGCAAACAAAGGGAGATTTTGAGATCAAAATATTGCAAAGGAACTCCCATAAAAAAGTTCACAGTTTTTAAACACTATATATATATATATATATATATATATATTGTGTTCAAAATCTGTGAACTTTTTGGTGGGAGTTCCTTTGTAATATTTCGATTTTAGATTATTTCCAATAACTCTTCCCCCACCATTGAACTTCTTGATTGAATAAACGTCGTATATATGTTAAAATGTCCTTTAGGAGACTCTGTCTCCAATGAAAATAATACGTACAGTGGTATTACCACTATGACTCTTTCAAGACGTCTTACTATGCACCCTATTGATTCTAACATCATAGCACAATTCCCAAATCCAAATTTCCAAAATTTCTTGCAAAAATACCCCTATAATAGCACACGAAATTAATAAGCTACGACTACAAATCCTAGAATAACGACAAATAAATTTTTTTAAAAATTAGAATCAATAAAATTAACTTTGAAAATCGCGACTATGTTTTGAAATGCCTTTTGTCTTTTTTCTTTTTTTTCAAACATTTTATTCCTCTAGATAATATTCTCTTTCCATCAACGGAAATAGAATATTAGAGCATTCTGTATTAAATTCGTTCGATGTCATAGGCATCTCAGTTTAATCCAACTACACTTTTACGTAATTTTTTAAATGTTATAAATTTTTTTTTTTTAAATAAACAATCTTTACACTTGTTAACACCCGCTGATAATAGTCTATGATAGGTCTGAATGCGCTCGAGACAATTTCGGTAAATTCATCTCCCAACTCCAACCTCAATCCAAAACATTTGTCAGGAAAATTGAAAGCATCCTAATAAAATTATATAGATAAAATGTGTCTCTATTATCTAATCAAGCATTCCTAAATAAAGAACTTCCGCCCAACCACACACACACACATACATACATATATACATACACATACATACATACATACATACATACATACATATATGAAAGTAAATATGGATCAAAATCCGACAGTATAAAGATAGTAGAAAAACATAATCCAAATAAGTGAATTAATTATGATGTAAAGTCGACGTTAACGTTTCGGTTTCAGTAACCATCATCAGGACTGGGATATTAGAATAGTTCACATAGCGATGGATGCTTGCTGAGATGACAAGTGCAAATGAGAAATATTTCTCATTTTCTCCTGATGATGGTTAGTGAAACCGCAACATTAGCGTCGACTTAACATCATAATAAATTCACCTATTTGGATTATGTTTTTCTGCTACCTTCAAATATACATATATATATATATATATATATATATATATATAGAGAGAGAGAGAGAGAGAGAGAGAGAAAGATAGAGAAAGAGAGAGTTTATTAAGCTTAATAGCTTTTCAAACGTTGATAATTATTAATTACCAAACCGTGTTTATACAAATAGGATTTGTGACTTTTTGCAGGTAATTTAATTTTTAAATGAATTAGAGTTAAATTGTTTGCATACATTTAAGTAGTTTCAAGTATTTCGATTGCTTGCTCCCATTGTTGAATGTTTAAAGTATTGCTGTCTAACATTAATAGTTTTATTCGTACACAGTTAAATGATTTTGAGTATAGCTATGAGACACTAACAATTCATCTTAACCCCAGGCATATGTTTACACACAGCTAAATATTTAAAGAGTTCTATTTTACCCATAAATAGTTCTGTAAAAGGCACCACCACTCCGGGTCATGGGGTACTTGGGAGCGATAGCAATAAAAGGGTAGTCTACATTCTCCAAGGCTCCAGCGCTGGAGCCCGACCACCAGATTGTTATTGTCATATCTAGGAAACTCGTTGTGAGGGTCTAACCCTCTGCAGACATGCTGTCGGTGTATTCTACTGCCACAGTCGTCTGGGATATATATATATATATATATATATATATATATATACATATATATATATATATATATATATATGTAGTTAACTACATACGATTCTCTTACAGATTATATATATATATATATATATATATCTGTAAGAGAATCGTATGTAGTTAACTTTATTTTAAAACGAGTTGTTAGAGATCATTTGTTTGCATACTGCTAGATAGTTTCTAGCATTCTTCTTTAACACTAATAATTCTATGCAAAGTAAGTATTCCCTGCAGCAAGAAAACCTGGGTCAAGCCGATTCAGCACAGTGACCCATTCCTGGTGCCAACGCCAGGCAGCCCCTTACATACCCCAAAAAACGGGCGTGGGGCAAGCCCGTGGTATTAATGGCTAAGTTAATTGTTTGCCTCCAGAGGCACTTTAAAAATGGAGATTACCGAAGGTTTTAAGTATTTTTTGTGACGGCCGTGCACTAGTCTCAATTCGTTCGAGGCTCCCTTAATAAAATGACCTTGTGTCAAATCTAGACTACTAGGAGGGTGGATAAATATCTAACACTAATAATTCAATATGATATTAATCAGTTGTTTGCACACAGGTAAATGGTTTCGTGTATTGCTTTCTGACACTAAAAATTCTTATCAGAATTAATCAATTGTTTGCACACAGGTAAATGGTTTCAGGTATTCCTATTTAACAAAAGTAATTCTTTTTTTTTTTTCAAGAATTTCTAATACAATTTATTTGCGCACAGCCGTATGATTTCAAATGTCTAATGTTATTATTCCTTTCTAAATAATTAAACAGCTGAATTTGACCCATAGAATGTACACTAACAAGTGTTTACAATTCGTGTCAGACTAGACCTAAAAGTGATGGCAATGAGGTACTCGATATTCCCCAAAGCTCCAGAACTAGAGTCTCACCATCAGATGGTTTAGGGTCATATACAGTATATTCATTGCAGAGTCTCACCCCTCTGCGGAGATTCATTCGTCGAATTCTACAGCCCCAAGCGGCAGAACAGCCTATTTGTTTAGTTTCTTTTGTCACGTGGTGTCCCACTGAGAGTAAGGAAGTAAGATTTAATTTCCTTTCCCCGTCGGTGTTTGAACTAACTGCCCTGCGACTGACTGCTGCGGCAGGTGGAAATCGAGGTCAAGCTATCTGCATTCCATAACCCTAAGTTGGTTGATAGAGAAGGGGACATATATGGTAGCCCGAATGAATCGCATGACAGGGTGAGAAAGAAGAAAGAGGCCAAATGATTGGCCAGAACCCTAAAGCCGGAAGTAGCACCCTTTTCGTCAGCGGAAATAAGAATAAAGAATTCAGTTTTCAGGACGGAGGTTGCCGTGAGAGGACGGGTGATCTCATGCCAAAACTCCGGGCGAAGAAGCAGAGCTGCGTTTCAGGACAGCAGTTGGCGTGACAAGATGTATTGAAACCGTCGCCAAAACTCCGGCGAAAAGCGGAAAGAATCTTGGACAAGAAGATAACCGGTGCCTTCAAGCCAAGCTGTACAGAACCCCGCTAGCCCGTAAAAGAGAAAATGCTCTCACAAGAAACCTGTCGAGAAACTAAGTAAACCTTAAAACCGTTTTCTCCCTCCACCCTTCCTAAGTGTTGCAATTTATGCTCTCCCTCTCAATTTAAAGAAAGAAGCATATAGAGAATTATATGCATTAAGACAAGAAGAGAAATGGAATGAAAAGATTCATTTCATGAACTGTGAACATGTGAGTGGACTTTGCTACCTTTTCAAGGTTCAAGGGAAAAGATAGAAAAGTAGAAAGAAAAGAAAAAGAATGAGACATTTGTGTTTAAGTCTTGTCTGCTGGCAATATAGCCGGCACCTTAATATTTGTCTGTGTCAGTACGTATTAAAAACCTTGTTATATTTTATATGTCCCCTCGTGTCAAAACGTATTCGTTGTGTTGTTTGCCTATCGAATTGCCTTCTTTTGCATGTTCCTTTTCAGCTTCATTTTCGCCTCAATTTATTCTCGCTAAATGTCTTATTCGCCTTTAAAAACATTACACTGGAAATTGAAATTGTCGACTACGATGAATAAAATATTATAACTAAACCTAGAGGCCCATATCTTCCATTATCCTAGGGATAGGAATGAAGTGGTCTGGTGTGTGTGTGTAACGTGAAATTTGTAAACCCCTTGCCAGCGGCGGTCAGTCTAGCCCCAAGTTAACCCCCACATTATCTGCCAGTTCCCATATGCCCGAGAAAGGACTCTTAACTAGGACTTATTCTGCGAGGGATCTAGTGCCAGACTGCCCCGACTACACACGTGCGAAAAATAAACTCCCGAGCTGGGATAAATATTTTATGCCACGTCACACTTTGTATAATGACATAAAAACCTTCAGGTGTTATTTAACGCCTAAAACATCCTTGTAAAAGAACAGCACTGGAACGTTTTAACCTACAGCTGGGGAAGGGGATAAGAAATACTTTTCAAAATTCACTTTTTTAGATGTCACAATCTAGCACGCTAATAACCACGCTGCGTAGATTCGCAACAACGGCTTAAACAAGCCGAGGAACATAAATAAAGAGCCTTGACTTGGGATGGTCCTCAAAACAGTATTTTGCCAGCAAAAAGATGATTGTTGATCGCGATGCTCCCTGGGTGCCCGACGTTGTTCACGATAAATAACGTAATATAAGATTTCTTGCAACCGAAGAATCTAACATTAATTTTGCATGAGATAAGCAGAATTGGACACCGAGTAAGGATCGAACTTGAACAGAATTTCTTTTTTATTTTTATTTATTTATTTTTTTCTTAGAAACATTTAGCCTCGTTCGACTACCATACAAAAATGCTATTCATAGTAGTCTGAAAATACACTTGAGCGACTCTTCAAGTTCTATGCATGTCTTGTGAAATAAATATATATCTACAGAAGAGACGGCCCTCGCAATTGGGGATATAGCTCAGTGGTAGAGCATTCGACTGCAGATCGAGAGGTCCCTGGTTCAAATCCGGGTGTCCCCTTCATTCCTCTGTGATGACTTTTTCAATGTAATCATGAATCTTAACTAAATGTAGAAGAATCTTTTGCGGAAAATTAATTTCCTGAATATGACACACAAGTAGAATAAATCAACCGATTAAGATAATGATGTGCTTCTGCCAACAGCAGTGTGATTTTTATTCAGGCTCAGCTGAGGCTATAAATATCTCCAACCAAACAGGCTGTGTGTCATTTCGTCCTTACAAAGCTTATTTTATCAGCTCTTTCTCACGAGTCTCTCTCTTAAGTACTGAGTAGGTTAATTGCTGCTTTAATTTCAGTGGTTTAGTTGGAACTGGTACTTTAATGATGACCTCATCGAAATTCTGTTCTAAGCATCTCATTGCCAAATAAGGTTGGATTTGGTTTTATGACACATCAACCATTGTAGTTTATTTAATGTCAAATCCACTTTATACATATATATTAGATGGGTAAATAATGGACTGTAATCCGACAATATATAAAGAAAAATTGATAACAAGGTAATCCAAGTAGAAGGAGAGATTTATTGAGAAGCAAAGTCGTTACTATAGCGTTTCGGTTCTAATGAACCATCATCAGGACTATGAGGGATGATATTAGTGATGTTAAATCAAAGATGGATGTGTAAAAAAGTGCAAAATATAAAAACATTGGGAAAATTTGTATAACAAGAAAATGTTGGCCGTTTATGACAAGAAAAATTTGATCGTTCAATTAATGAATCAGCGTTTTTTGTCTTTAATTGTGTCATTTGATTTATAAAAAATATTGTGGAGAATTTATATTCCCTTTGTTTATCGAGAAAGATTTCAAATCATTCCTTGTTTTCGACGAAGTTCTAATTCTATAAGTCTGGCTTTTTCAAATGTATGTGCCTCGGAAAACTTTACATCACAAATAGAAGATTCAAGGTATAGACGCTAGTAATCCTTGAAAACATGTTGGGATGGACGAAGAAAACTGGACATACTGGTAGGTATGATTTTTTTTTTCTTGTATATAGTTGGTTAGAAAAGTCCTCTTGCTTTTGAAGGAATGGGCAATGATGAAAACAAGGAATGATTAGAAATCTTTCTCGATAAACAAACAGAACATAAATTCTCCACAGTATTACTGATAAGTTAAATGACAATTTAAAACAAAAAACGCTGATTCATTAATCAAACGGCCAAGTGTTTCTTGTTATAAACGGCCAACTTTTTTTGTTATACAAATTTTCCGTAGGTTTTGATATTTTGTACTTTTTTACACATCCATCGTTTATTTAACATCACTAATATCATCCCTCATAGTCCTGATGATGGTTCATTAGAACCGAAACGCTATAGTGTCGACATCTCAATAAATCTCTCCTTCTACTTGGATTACCTTGTTATCAATTTTTCTTTATATATTGTCGGATTACAATCCATTATTTACTCCCATCTAATATATATGTATAAATGTGATATTAAATAAACTACAATGGTTTATATGTCATAAAACCAAATCCAATCTTATTTGGCAATGAGATGCTTAGAACAGAATTTTGATCAGGTCATCATTAAAGTACCAGTTCCTACTAAACCACTGAAATTAAAGCAGCAATTAACCTACTCAGTACTTAAGAGAGAGACTCCTGAGAAAGAGTTGATAAGGTACGCTTTGTAAGGCCTAAATGACACACAGCCTGTTTGGCTGGAGTTATTTATAGCCTCAACTGAGCCTGAATAAAAATCACTCTACTGTTGGCAGAAGCACATCATTATCTTAATCGGTTGATTCATTCTACTTGTGTGTCATATTAAGGAAATTAATTTTCAGCAAAAAACCTTGGGAAAATTTGTATAACATTTAGTTAAGATTAATGATTACATTGAAAAAGTCATCAAAAGACATTAAAGGGGACACCTGGGTTTGAACCGGGGACCTCTCGATCTGCAGTCGAATGCTCTACCACTGAGCTATATCCCCAATTGCCATGCTTGGCTTTTCTGTAGATATATATATTTGTTTCCGAAGACATACACAGAACCTGACCAGTCGCTCAAGTTTATTTTCAGACTACTATTAATAGCATTTTTGTATTTTAGTCGAACGTGGCCAAACGTTTCTAAAAAAAAAAAAACGAAAAAAAAAAAATTCTCTGCGAGTTCGAACCTTACTCGGTATCCAGTTCTGCTTGTTTTAAGCAAAATTAATCTTAGATTCATCGGTTGCAAGACCTCTTATATTACGTTAATTATTGTGAACAACGTTATTGATTAATTTAAGCTTTCTCTCGCAAATACGCCGGGCACCCAGTGAGCATCGGGTTCAACAATTATCTTTTTTGCTGGCAAAATACTGTTGTGAGGACCATCCCAAGTCAAGGCTCTATATCTATGTTCCTCCGCTAGATTAAGCCGTGGTGGCGAAACTCCGTGGCGTAGTGGTTCATGTGCTAGATTGCGACATCTAAAAAAGTGAATTTTGAAAAGTATTCCTTATCCCCTCCTCCAGCTGTAGCTTAAAAAGTACCAGTGCTGTTCTTTGATGAAGATCATTTAGGCGTTAAATAACACCTGAAGGTTTTTATGCCATTATACAAAGAAACTAAACAAATAGGTTGTTCTGCCTGTTGGGGCAGTAGTATACAACAAATGAATCTCCGCAGAGAGGCAAGACTCTGCAATGAATATCCTGTATATGACCCTAAACCATGTGATGGTGAGACTCCAGTTCTGGAGCTTTGGGGAATATCAAGTATCTCATTGCCATCACTTTTAGGTCTAGTCTGACATGGATTGTAAACCCCTTCGACGGGTCAAATGCAGCTGTTTAATTATTTAGAAAGGAATATTAACATTAGTCATTTGAAATCATACGGCTATACGCAAATAAATTGTATTAGAAATTCTTGAAAAAAAAAAAGAATTACTTTTGTTAAATAGCAATTCCTGAAACCATTTACCTGTGTGCAAACAAATGATTAATTTTTACAAGAATTTTTAGTGTCAGAAAGCAATACTCGAAACGATTTAACTGTGTGCAAACAAATGATTAATGTCATATTGAATTATTTGTGTTAGATATTTATCCACCCTCCTAGTAGGCTAGATTTGACACAAGGTCATTCTATTAAGGGAGCCTCGAACGAATTGAGACTAGTGCACGGCCGTCACAAAAAATACTTAAAACCTTCGGTAATCTCCATTTTTAAAGTGCCTCTGGCGGCAAACAACTAACTTAGCCATTAATACCACGGGCTTGCCCCACGCCCGTTTTTTGGGATATGTAAGGGGCTGCCTGGCGTTGGCACCAGGAATGGGTCACTGTGCTGAATCGGCTTGACCCAGGGGTTGTCGCTACAGGGAATACTTACTTTGCATAGAATTATTAGTGTTAAAGAGGAATACTAGAAACTATTTAACAGTGTGCAAACAAATGATCTCTAACACCTCGTTTTAAAATAAAGTTAACTACATACGATTCTCTCACAGATATATATACACACACACACACACACACACATATATATATATATATATATATATATATATGTATCCCAGATGACTGGGGCAGTAGAATACACCGACAGCATCTCTGCAGAGGGTAAGACCTTACGACGAGTGCCCGCGATATGACGATAACAATCTGGTGGTCGGGCTCCAGCGCTGGAGCGTCGGAGAATGTGGAGTACCCTTTTATCATATTTACCAACCCCTCCGCTCGGGCAGGATATGACACAAGGTCAATTTTTAAGCGGAATGTCCTTTTATTGCCATCACTTCCAGGTACACGCTGACCCGGAGTTACGGCGCCTTTTACTGACCCATTTGTGGGTAAAATTGAATTATTCCACTATTTAACCGTGTGTAAACAAATGTCTTATGTTAAATTGAATTGTTAGTGTCATATAGCTATACTCGAAATTATTTAACTGTGTACCAACAAAACTATAAGTGTTAGACAGCAATACCTGTAAAGATTCAACTGTGGACAAACAATAGAAATACTTGAAACTACTTAAATGGATGCAAACAGTTTAACTCTAACTCATTTAAAAATTAAATTACCTGCAAATATTCACTTACAAATCCTATTTGTATACACATGTGTAACATATTGACCCTCGACCGAGACGTCAATCAAGAGATGCACCTGGGTAACAGTGAAACAGGTGCATCCACTCGAAGATATCGGAATATCACCTTGACCTGTGGACATGGTTGAATTCGGTGCAGATGCGTACGCCCACAGAAAGCAGGTGGGCCTCAGACAATTATATAACCAGGTGCCACAGACGGCTTGGGACAGTCAGTTGAGTTCCAGTCGCAGTTGGAGATTGGATGCCCGCAGAATGAGAACCAGCTCCAGACAGAGGGCTTGGGCCCTCAGTGACCCACGGTTGTGCAGCCCAGCCAGAATGCGAAAGAAGTGATGCTATGGTCAGAAGAACTTTGGGTCAATATGTAGCAGTCTGTCCCCGTCTCCAACTCACCTCTCACACACAACCAACATCAACCCTTTCGAATAAACTGTGAGAGGTATATTTTTATAAAGAAGTTGTTCGTTCGTTCTTTGAAGTTCGTATATTAATGTTGACTATGTTTCCACATATAGTTGTATATGTATACGTATAGTTGTGTGTGGCTATACAACATATAGTTTGGTGATTATTAACTATCAAGGGTTGAAATGCCATTTAGCTAAATAACCTCTCTCTCTCTATATATATATATATATATATGTGTGTGTGTGTGTGTGCGTATGCATGTATATATGTATATATGTCCGTGTGTGTGTGTGTGTGTGTGTGTGTGTGTGTGTGTGTGTGTGTGTGTGTGTGTGTGTGTGTGTGTGAGCAGAAGTTCTTCATTTAAGCATGTTTGATTAGATAATAGAGACACATTTTATCTAAATAATTTCATTAAGATCTTTTCAATTTTCCTGACAAATGTTTTGGATTTAGGTTGGGTTTCGGAGATGAATTTACCGAAATCATTAGCTGTTATTTGCAAGTGTAAAAATTGTTTATTTAAAAAAAAATTCATAACATTTACAAAATTACGTAAAAGTGTTGTTGGATTAAACTTAGATGCCGATGACATCAAACGTATTTAATACAGAAGGCTCTCAACGGAAAGAGAATATTATCTAGAGGAATAGAATATTTGGGAAAAAAATAAAAAGACAAAAGGCATTTCAAAACATTGTCACTATTTTGAAAGTTAATTCTATTGATTCTATTTATTTATTTTTTAATTTTATATGTCGTTATTCGGGGATTTGTAGTCGTAGATTATTAATTTCGTGTGCTATTAGAGGGGTATTTTTAGCAAGAATTTTTGGAAATTTGCGTTTGGGAATAGTGCTATGGTGCTAGAATTATTAGGGTGCATAGTAATACGTCTTGAAAGAGTCATAGTGGTAAGACCAACGTACGTATTATTTTCATTGGAGACACAGTGTCCCAAATGACATTTTAACATATATACGACGTTTATTCAATCAAGAAGTTCAGTGGAGGGGAAGAGTTCTTGGAAATAATCTAAAATCGAAATATTACAAAGGAACTCCCACCAAAATGTTCTCAGTTTTTGAACACAATATATATATATATATATATATATATATATACATATTGTATTTAAAACTTTGAACTTTTTTATGGGAGTTCCTTTGTAATATTTTGATTTTAAAATCTCTGTTTGTTCGCCATCCTGGTAAAAAAAGAAATCTTACCCAAGTAGTCTCTGTAATAACAGTTCTGCTATTCAAATAACCATATACACAAAGAAGTATTTTCATTTTTCAATCAACTGCTGGATATTCCAAAGCGTTGACAGGAATGGTGAACAGGTGAAGACTATTTGAAATTATATCATAAAAGTATTCTCGTAATTGTGTTAACATTGTTTTTAAATAACCGTGTTAAACACACTGCTGCAACAAAAAAAAAAACATATAATTTCAACTTGTTACCAAATATTTCTAGTAAATGATACAACCAAGATATAAATAAAATGAGAAAATGTTAAAATTAACAGTGTAGGGGACACCCGGGTTTGAACCGGGGACCTCTCGATCTGCAGTCGAATGCTCTACCACTGAGCTATATCCCCTGGCTTGACTATTTCCCTCACTTCGACATAGATATAATTTACAGAATTCTTGTTAAAATGTATTCATTGACAGTGCGTCATGTTTATTTTTAGACTACAAACAGTATTTATCTCTGAACCATCACTTGTCAAACAACTGACACCCAGTGAAAAAAATGAATACACAAAAAATTTTAATAAATTTAATTTATTCAATATCATTAAAAAAAAAATATCCGGAAAAATATATTATATTCAATGGTTTACTCAAATCAGAATTACATCCACTAACTGGAAACCCCAAATCAATTTGCTCAGTCGGCTGTGCTGCAGAGGGATGCCCTAAAATGAGTGTCCTGTTTTACAATCTCATGGTGAGGTTCCAGTGATGTTAGCGTTTGAAGACTTCAGAGAATCTATTCATTGCCATCGTTCCCAGGTCCCAGTGCTGTTCTTTTACAAGGATGTTTTAGCATGAAACGAGTGTACTAGTATTAATAAGAGTCCCACTCCAGTTATGTATGCATGATCCATATGCACATGACTCCATTACTCCATGAATATAAAGTAGTCTGTGTAAAATTTCTAAATTCTTTACATTTTTTGCATCTTTTTATATATTCTTCGATATCTCCTAAATATCCCGACCACCGCTACTCCACGGTGTATATCATCGTGTACACTTTTTATCATCAATTTTCTATGTTTCTGGGGGAATTATTAGATCCCCTTTACAAATCACTCCATTTTTCATCGTTAATTTATGTCTTATTTCTTTGTAGGATCTTTCTGCACTGGAACAATTTCCTCATATGTTTTTTCTTATTCTCGATGTTATCCTTCTTAGTACTGGATCATATCTAGTTTTCGCAGTTATTCTGTCTAAAGACAAAACATCAGTCTCTACCCAATGTAAAAATGTATCTTCAAATACTTCATGTTTTATCACTTGACACCATACAAAATCGCAATCTTGATAGTGCATCTACGTGTGGAATAAAATTTCCTATGATATATCCTACATCCAAGTCAAATGCCATTAATCTTATTGCACATCTTAGTATTCTTGATGTCGTGACTTTGGGTAATTCTTTTCTTGGATTGAATATAAACTCTAATGGTCTTTGATCCCTTAAGAAAAGAATTTTTTTTTTCCAATTAGAAATTGTCAACCTCTAGTGGTTATCCACACAATAGCCAATGCCTTTTTCTCGATATATGAAAAATTTAATCCAGTGTTCGTAAGTCTTCTTGATAAATACATTATCGGATGTCCTTCTTGTGATAATATTCCAGATATTGAATGTTTACTTGCATGTGGTTTACGTTATGTCCTTTTCTGGGTCAAAAATGTTAATTCTGGATTATTTGCCATAATTACTTTTAATCTATCAAAAGCTTTTTGTTGTGCCTCTGATCAGGTAGAATTCAACATTCTTTTTTCTTAAATTTGCAAATGGTCCAGTCTGGTCCGTATATTTTGGTATATATTGCCTGTAGAAATTCACGAATTCCAAAAAAGATTCAAGTTCTTTTTTATTTGTAAGTGTAGCTATTTTTAGTATTTTTTCTATCAAGGCTTGGTCTAGTGATATACATTCATTTGAAATGGAATAACCGAAAATTGATATATTACTACAATTGTTTCTGCATTTTTTTTCTTTTATTGTCATTCCAGCATTTCTTAATCTATTCAAGATGTTGTCGGTTTTCCTTTTTAATTCATATTCATCATGAGCTCCTATACGTATACCGTCTTTTTAACAAACCATATTTTTCATATTTTCTCCTAGAACCTGTTCAATGGCTCTTAGAAATGTGGTGTTTACCGTTTTTTATTCCATATAGCATCCTTTCCCATGTTGGTATCTTCATGGCGAATTTATCATCGTTACTTCTTTGAAGTTATTTTTTATTGGTATTTTGGGGCATGCTGTTTTCAAATCCATATTTATTAAAACACTCATTCCGTCTAGTGCATGTATTGTTCCTTCAACATTAGGTATAGAATATGAATCAAAGAAAACTTTGTGATTTACTCCTATTTTATAATCTCCACATATATGTATGTCTCCATCAGACATTCTTAAAATTACAATGGGTGATACACACCTGCTACTCCTAGGAGGACCATGTTCAAGAAGGTCCTGTTCTACTAATTTTCATAGTCTGGCTACTACTAATGGCAGCAAGTGTATTGGTAATTTTCGTGACTCATAATAAAAGGAGGTAACATTTTCATTTAATCTTAAACTTGATTTATAGTTTTTTTAACTATCCAGTTTTATCTATCCTTCTCTCATTAATTGGTAGAATTTATGGTAAGCATATCGTTTCCAAGAAGTATTGCTTTCTGGCACAAAAATTCTATTTAAAATTAATCATTTGTTTACACACAGGTAAATGATTACAGGTATTGCTATTTAACAAAAGTAATTCTAATACAATTTATTTGCGCATAGCCGTATGATTTCAAATGTCTAATGTTAATATTCCTTTCTAAATAATTAAACAGCTGAATTTGACCCATAGAATGTACACTAACAAGTGTTTACAATTCGTGTCAGACTAGACCTAAAAGTGATGGCAATGAGGTACTCCATATTCTCCAAAGCTCCAGAACTGGAGTCTCACCATCACATGGTTTAGGGTCATATACAGGATATTCATTGCAGAGTCTCACCCCTCTGCGGAGATTCAGTCGACGTATTCTACAGCCCCAACCGGCAGAACCGCCTATTTGTTAAGTTTCTTGGTATAATGGCATAAAAACCTTCAGAGGTTATTTAACTCCTAAACCATCGTTGTAAAAGAACAACACTGGTACTTTTTAACCAACAGATGGAGTAGGGGATAGGGAATACTTTTTAAAATTCACTTTTTTAAATGTCACAATCTAGCACGCTAACCACAACGCCATGGAGATTCGTCACCACAGCTTAATCTAGCAGAGGAACATAGATAAAGAACCTTGACTTGGGAGGGTCCTCACAACAGTATTTTGTCGGCAGAAAGATGATTGTTAAACCCGATCCTCACTGGGTGCCCGGCGTATTTGCTAGAGAAAGCTTAAATTAATTAATAACGTTGTTCACAATAAATAACGTTATATAAGATTTCTTGTAATCAAAGAATCTAAGATTAATTGTGCACAAGACTTGCAGAATTGGACACCGAGTAAGAATCGAACTTGCTCAGAATTTCTTTTTTTTTCTCAGAAACATTTGGCCATGTTCGACTTACATACACAAATGCTATTAATAGTAGTCTGAAAATAAACTTGATCGACTGGTCAAGTTCTGTGTATGTCTTCTGAAACAAATATATATCTACGTGAAGATTAACGTCAGCAATTGGGGACTTGACTGCAGATCGGGAAGTCCTCGATTAAAACACGGGCGTCCCCTGCAACTTTTTTATCCATTTAATATCAGTGTTGTAGAAATCGTTGCATTCTTCCTTTTTCATAAACACAAAATAAATCACAATACATGGACAAAATTAAACAGGTTCTCGGGGATATAGCTCAGTGGTAGAGCATTCGACTGCAGATCGAGAGGTCCCTGGTTCAAACCCGGGTGTCCCCTTTAATTCTTTTGTTTTTTTTTTAAATGTAATAATGAATGTTAACTCACTGCAGAAGAAGAACCTTATAATATTTTGCGGAAAATTAATTTCCTTAATTTGACACACAATTAGAACAAATCAATCGATTAAGATAATGATGTGATATCACCAACAGTAGAGTGAGGAAATCTTGAAGAATTCTTCTTTGAAGAGTTTTTTGGTATTACGACTCTTTCACTGTATAATAATACATTATCCCATAGTGAATAAGTCTCCTCAATTTTTTCGTTTTTCTCTCATAGTTTCGCCTTTATTTCTTTAATGAAATTATCCCTTAATGCTTCTCTTTTTATTTCCTTCAGAGATACCGGTAGTTCTCTAATTGTGTTGTTTAATGTATTCTCTACCTCATTTTCAGATCTGAGAGCTGCCATAACTGTGTCTTCAAAGGTTTCTGATGTTCTAGGAATGAGTCTCGATAATTCATCCACATGCCCTATCTTATTCGTGGATAGATATTGAATCTGAAAATCATAGTTCAAAAGGATGGTTCCACATCGAAGCTGTCTGTAAGCTGTAAATGTTGGGAGTCCTTTCCCAGAACCAAAAATGGTTACGAGTGGTTTGTGGTCTGTTTGTAATGTAAGCCGTCGTCCATGAATAAATCTATTGAATTTTGTAACTGCGAATATTATAGCTAGAGCTTCTTTTTCGATTTGTGAATAATTGCGCTCTGCTGGAAGTAACGATTTGCTTGCGTGTGGTATAGGTCTGACTTTCCCATCTTTCCACTTGTATAATATACATGCTCCTACTGTTATATTTTGACCTTCGACCCGGCCCAAAAATACTATTCCAAGGTGATACACCGGAAGGAAGGGACACATTCCAATGGCCAGTAATCGAAAGAGATCACGTGGGCGGATTAAGGCTTATGATATGGGACAAGGTGAAGGTCCCATTCTGCCACTACAGTGATGCACCGGAAGAGAGTAACCTCTGAACTGCATGACAGTTATTTCCGCTTGATGACGATTAAACATTCGATTTCAAAGATCCAGTGGGCGATCGTGTGGGCGTTGAATTATTATATAATTGAGTTGAGTTCGGGTGCCAGAGCAGTTGCCAGCAGAATTCCAGACAGCTAGAGACCAGATGTGGTAGGGAAAGCCACATCCGACCGAGGGGGCCCTCGGAAACCCCCGATTGAGTGGACCTCACGGCCCTGGTTGAGCATCAGGATATCAAGAAAGACACAACGTGACGGTCATAACAGTGGGGTCAAAATATGAAGTTTATGTTCGATCTCTAGCACCCTCTCACATGCAACCCTTGAACAACCCTTTCGAACCTTGCAATAAAGAGAGGTAAATATGTTGTTAAAGAAGTTCTTCCTGCGTCCTTTGTTCCTGCATCTTTGTCAATGCGTCTTTATCATGCGTCCTTTATTCTTGCGTCTGTTGTCACTGCGTCGTAAAGATACTGCATGAACGTGTAAATGACTATATAACACTACGCCGTGTGTACTGGCGTCGCTAGCTACGATTATGTCAAGATTAGGGTGGAAGTGTGTTAAGAATAAGTCAGATGTTAATTTTTCTTTAGTCTCATGAAATTCTTGCTCGCATTCTTTCGTCTAAATCCATTTCTTTTCTTTATGTAGAAGTTCGTTAAGCGGTGCTCTTAAGTTGTGTAACTTAGGTATAAATTCCTGATTGTAGTTTACTAAACCTAAGAAGCTTTGTAGTGATTTTTCGTCTTTTAGATTAGGCATGTCTTTGATTGCTGAAGCATGACTTTTGTCTGGTTTCTTGCCGTCCTTATTGATTACATGTCCTAAGTACTTAATTTCTTCCAGTAGGAAGTCACATTTATTTTCTTTCATCTTCAGCCCATAATTCCTAATTTGTTCAAAAAATTTTTTCAGAAAACTTTTATGTTCTTCGATAGAATTACTTTTAACTAGAATGTCATCTAGGTACTATTTACCAACCCCTCCGCTCGGGCAGGATATGACACAAGGTCAACTTTTAAGCGGAGTTTAACAGGTTTGAATTCAGAGTTTTCCTTCTCCTAGACTAGTTGCCTAACCAAGGCGGAAGAACTCAGTCTGTCCTACTATTTACCCATAGCTGGAGGGAGAATAATTGGATTCATACCTTCCCCAAGGGTATTAGTGCTAAGTGAAACGCTATCAGTCTCGTCCAGGATTTGAACTCGTGTCGCCGTGTCCATTTCCTACGACGATAACGACTACACCACGGGCACCTCATCTAGGTATGCCGTTGCAAAATCTAGCCCAGCTATCATGGTTTCCATGATTTGCTGAAACACCAAAGGTGCAGTCTTAACGCCAAAGGGTAAGCGTTCGTACTTGAACAAACCCCTATGAGTGTTAATACAGGGTAATTTCGAGCTTTCGTCATCTGTTGGTATTTGGAGATAGGCCTCTCTAAGATCAATTTTCGCAAAGTATCGACCGCCATTTAGTTTTGTGAATATTTCTTCTGGGCTAGGTAGCGGATAATGATGATCTTCTATTGCGCTGTTTAAGCCTGTGGAAATATCTGCACAGACACGTATTTCTCCTGATATTTTCTTTACATATACAACAGGAGCCGCCCAGTCGCTGTAGCCGACTTTTGAGAGTACTCCGCATTGCGTTAACCTTTCCAGTTCTTAATCAATTTTGTCTATAGCAGCGAAAGGAATGCTTCGTTTTTTTTCTGCAGACTGGTTGTACATTTGTTATGTTTTGACCTTCGACCCGGCCCCCAAAAAAATGCGATTCCAAGGTTATGCACCGGAAGGAAGTGACACATTCCAATGGCCAGTAATCGAAAGAGATCACGTAGGCGGATTAAGGCTTATAATATGGGACAAGGTGAAGGTCCCACTGTGCCAATACAGACTGATGCACCGGAAGAGAATGACCTCTGAACTGCATGACAGTTATTTCCGCTTGATGACGATTAAACATTCGATTTCAAAGATCCAGTGGGCGATCGTGTGGGCGTTGAATTATTATTTAACTCAGTTGAGTTCGAGTCCAAGAAGCAGTTGCCAGTAGAATTCCAGACAGCTAGAGACCAGATGTGGTAGGGAAAGCCACACCCGACCGAGGGGGCTCTCGGAAACCCCGATGGAGTGGACCACAGCATCAGAAGAACAAGGAAGACACAACGTGACGGTCATAACAGTGGGGTCAGAATATTTCAGTTATGTTCGATCTCCAGTTCCCTCTCACATGCAACCCTTGAACAACCCTTTCGAACCCTTGCAATAAAGTGAGAGGTAAAATATTGTTAAAGAAGTCTTTCTGCGTCCTTCTTGCGTCCTCCTTCTTGCGTCTTCCTTCTTGCGTCTGTCATTATCATTGCGTCTGTCTTAATTATTGTGTCGTTGTGATGCTGTCGATGACTATACAACACATTCTTTTCTAGTTTAATTTTGGCAGTCATTTTCGTGCATCTACCCAAACCTTCCGTGAAGACCTCGGGAAAGGTTTTCTTTATTTCTTCCTTTATGTTTTGGGAGTCGTCTTTGTATTCTTCTATGTTGTTACAAAAAGACGATATGGGTAGATGCCATGAGTTGAATTTCGTGATAGTATCCATTCCAAATAGGTTATTAGTGTTTCGCGTAACGAATATTTCCATTTTTTTTATTTTGTTATTAAAATTGATGTTCAACCAAACTTCGCCTACAAAGTTTATTTTTCTACCTGTCACGGTTCTGGCGATTTTGTTGGACTTTAAGAGTGTTGGTTTCCCAATATTTTAGCAAGTCTGAGTGTTTATGAAAGAAATGTTTGAACCCGAATCGAGTTGCATTTTTACCTTTTTGTTTTGGATTTTTACATAAAGGTATTTCCTTACGTTTTGTTCTTGATCATCAATTTGAGTGATTTTAACTCGACTTTGTTTTAATTTCCTACAGCTCGACAAGGGCAATCATTGTACCAGTGAAAGTTTCCGCATCCATAGCATGCGCTAGGAGAGGGGGGTCATAGTTTTTATTTGTACTTGAGGGGGACTTCCAATTCCGTCTATGTGATGGTGAATGATGTTTTCTATAAATTTTCCTGACGTTTGCTCTGCCCGCTTCTTCAATTTTTTGTGAGCCTTGTTTTATGTTAACACATTGTTGGCAATAATCTGCCAAATGTTGAAGCGACATATTTTGTTAGTTTTCTTGCTTCGTAAGGATTCGTCTACGCATATCGCTATCTTTTTTTCGAAACTAGGCCTAATACAAAAATTAGACATTTGAAATTGTCAACTGTCAATTCCGATAGACGGAAGTCGTCGCAGGTTTTGTTAATAACTGATGCGTAGTCGTAAAGTCTTCCGATTCGTTTTTCTGGATATTAAGCATTTCCATCTTTTGTGAAATAAAGACAGTCTCGGGTTAAATAGTTCTTTTAAGAGCTCAATTGCTTCATTAAATTTTAAATCTCGCGTTTTCTTGGGTAAAATGAAGTCGGTGAACTTGTTATGTTCGTTAGTCCCAAGTTTTGAGAGCAGGAGTCTAATATTTTTCTCATCGGTCCAAGTTTGACAATCAGTACCGAAGAAATCTTGATACTTTTGATAGAAACGTCCAAAAGTTTGATCTTCCTCGGGATTGTAGTTGAAAATTTCGGTGAACCAAATTGTATTTTGGGAGCAATATTTCTCGTCAGAATTGTTTTCTTTAGCTAAAATAGCCTAATAGATCAGTTCTGAAATTTCTAGTCATTATTTTCCTTTAATTCCAAAATTTGTTGTTGAAATTTCTCTTCATTCTTGATCTGTCTCTCGTGTAGTTTCTTTTGAGATTGTATTTGAAATTTAATAAGTTCGAGGATTGACGATTGGAATTGTTCCATATCAGTTACAAGCAGCGCGAGAAAAAATTATGTGTGTGTTTTCTCTGTGAGGAGGGCCAAAAAAGAAATTTTTTTCCGTAGCCACGTAAATTTAGCACGGAGAATGAGGGTTTTTTTTTTTGTTGGGGAGGAAACAATAAAAAAATTTTACTAATTAATAAGTTACAAATTAACTTACAGTTTCCGGCAAATATGTTTACGTTTGTATTTTTAATCCTCTTGGGTTTTTTTTATCTTTTTTTTTTTTTACTGTTATGTGAAAAATATCTTTTTCGTCACTGTTATGTTCTACGAGTTCAAAGTTCCTTGTCAGCACTGTTAGCATATGACGGTGGTTTTATTTGTCCAAGTGATTTCTTGTTTGAAAATCTCAGTCGTCAACTGTTACGTCCTGGGTGGGTTTTTCTTTTTTCGCCGTGTTTGAATTCAAAATTCGTCGCCAAACTTGTTGAGTGGGACGATAGAATTTTTGTGTGCTGAGTTCGGTTTCTTGTGGCCAAACTGTTGCAGGGTGAATGAATTTTTGTTGCTGTGTTCGGTTCTTAATCGCCAACTTTTGCAGGGCGAACGAATTTTGTTGCTGCGTGTGTTCGATTCCTCGTCGCCAACTGTTGCTTTCTGGTTAGTGAACGCTTGTAATATTAAATATAGAACAAACCACGATATGAGATGAAATAGACATATTTTTAGGAAAAAGTATATACAATAGAGAGACTATTAGTTGACAAGAAAATAGGATTAGTGAATACAGAATAAAGATATAGTCCAACGATAGTATTGTCTTCCGTTATTACTGTAGCAAGTAAGGTGATCTAGTGCGATCTCTAGTCTCCAATGCTCTAATACTATTCCTATAAGAAGCTGCTCTTCACCTGCTATATATGGCAGATGTACTAGTTCATTGTGTGGAAAAAGTTGGGTGATACCCAACATATATTAATGTTATTTGGCCTTTCTAAAAGATAAAACGGAAATAATTTAAAAAAAAACAAAAACGATTGAGCCCTACACATAAAGCATAGAAAAATGATGAAAACTACCATATGTAATTTTAAAAGGGAGTAAGGGAGACAGAAAGAAAGTGAGAAAGAGGGAAACGTACAAGCAGGTTTCTGTGAAAAGAGAAGAAAGAAAGATGACCCCTGAGACAGATATACTATCCCTAGGTTAAAATGGTTGACAGGTCATAATGTAAACTTCCACTTGGTTTTTGAGTTTTAATTTCTATGAATGAATTTTATAGTAAACAAATTTTTTATGAATGAAATTTTGTAATAACTTGTGAATGCTGTCCTAAAGCATAGTAATTTGAAATTAGGATTTTAATCTGAGATCTAAGAGGATTTCGGGGCATCAATGATGTTGTCTAGAGAATGCTCATATGCCTTTGGATTCGTAGTTAAGGCTGTGTGACGGATTCGATGTTTGGAAAAGTTGTGGAAATTGGGAGTGTTCTGTGAAGTCTCCCTAGAATGAGATCGATATCTTGGGTAGAATTTTGAAAAAATAAGCATGGGATGATTCTTATATATTGACCCTCGACCGAGCCGTCAATCAAGAGATGCATCTGTGTAAATAAGCGGAAGAACAGTGGAAGCAGATGGCCGTTAGAAAATAATATAGCCAGGTGCCCGGCGGTTCGCGTCAGTTGGAGATAGGATGCCGAAGTGAGAACCAGCTCCTGACAGAGGGCTTTGGGCCTTTAGTGGCCCCCGGTTAAGCAACCCAAGCCAAGATGCGAAAGAAGTGCTGCTATGGGCGAGGAAGTACTTGGGTCATTATAGCAGTCCATCCTTGTCTCCACTCATTTCTCACACACAACAAACAATAAATAATGGATTGTCGGATTACAATCCATTATTTACTCCCATCTAATATATATGTATAAAGTGGATTTGACATTAAATAAACTACAATGGTTGATATGTCATAAAACCTAATCCAATCTTATTTGGCAATGAGATGCTTAGAACAGAATTTCGATCAGGTCATCATTAATGTACCAGTTCCAACTAAACCACTGAAATTAAAGCAGCAATTAACCTACTCAGTACTTAAGAGAGAGACTCGTGAGAAAGAGCTGATAAAATAAGCTTTGTAAGGCCTAAATGACACACAGCCTGTTTGGCTGGAGTTATTTATAGCCTCAACTGAGCCTGAATAAAAATCACTCTACTGTTGGCGATATCACATCATTATCTTAATCGATTGATTTGTTCTAATTGTGTGTCATATTAAGGAAATTAGTTCTCTGCAAAATATTATAAGGTTCTTCTACTGCATTGAGCTAACATTCAATATTACATTAAAAAAAAAAGAATTAAAGGGGACACCCGGATTTGAACCGGGGACCTCTCGATCTGCAGTCGAATGCTCTACCACTGAGCTATATCCCCAATTGCAGAGACTTTCGAAAATATAGTGTGAAAGATTTATATTTATATAAAGAAGAGTATTCATTCGTTTGTTGAAGTCATTATTACCGGTTAAAGATGTTTCTGCATGTAAGTGTATATTTGTATATGTACACGTGTAGTTGTATTGTGGCTATACAACACAACTAATGATTTATTTACAAAAGATTTTATATGATGAGGATGGGAGAAAAACCCCGAAATATAAAATAAAAACATGGAAAAAATCACCCGTTTGGTTACCCTCCCATCCCTCCATCTACAAAATGGAGGGCTGTTTTCCAGTGCCCGAAATCATCGAAATCACCGAAAACAAGACCCGAAGTTAGAGAGGGTTCCTAATCTAATTGGGCAAAGAAAAGACAGGGTTGGGTGCGGTATTAGCAGTTAATGGCAGATCATATGATTTTTATACACATGAAATTCCAAGATCTTCAACAACAAACAGAACATAAATTCAATATTTCTTACAAGTCAAATGACGCGATTTAAAACAAAAAACTCTGATTCATTTATCAAAGAACCAAGTTTTTGTTGTCATAAACGGCCAACATTTTCTTGTTATACAAATTTTCCCAATGTTTTTATATTTTGCACTTTTTTTACACATTCATCGTTGATTTAACATCACTAATATCATCGCCATAGACCTGGTGATGGTTAATTAGAACGGAAACGCTATAGTGTCGACATCTCAATAAATCTCACTTTCTACTTGGATTACCTTGTTATCAATTTTTCTTTATATATTGTCGGATTACAATCCATTATTTACTCCCATCTAATATATATGTATAAAGTGGATTTGACATTAAATAAACTACAATGGTTGATATGTCATAAAACCTAATCCAATCTTATTTGGCAATGAGATGCTTAGAACAGAATTTCGATCAGGTCATCATTAATGTACCAGTTCCAACTAAACCACTGAAATTAAAGCAGCAATTAACCTACTCAGTACTTAAGAGAGAGACTCGCGAGAAAGAGCTGATAAAATAAGCTTTGTAAGGCCTAAATGACACACAGCCTGTTTGGCTGGAGTTATTTATAGCCTCAACTGAGCCTGAATAAAAATCACTCTACTGTTGGCGATATCACATCATTATCTTAATCGATTGATTTGTTCTAATTGTGTGTCATATTAAGGAAATTAGTTCTCTGCAAAATATTATAAGGTTCTTCTACTGCATTGAGCTAACATTCAATATTACATTAAAAAAAAAGAATTAAAGGGGACACCCGGATTTGAACCGGGGACCTCTCGATCTGCAGTCGAATGCTCTACCACTGAGCTATATCCCCAATTGCAGAGACTTTCTGTAGATATATGTTTATTTCACAAGACATACATTGCACTTGACCATCTGCTCAAGTTTATTTTCAGACAACTATTAATAGCATTTGTGTATGGTAGTCGAACGTGACCAAATGTTTCTGCGAAAAAAAATGGAAAAGAAATTCTGTGTGAGTTCGACCCTTACTCGGTGTCCAGTTCTGCTAGTCTTGTGCAAAATTAATGTTAGATTCTTCGATTGCACGAAATTTTATGTTACGTTATTTATTGTGAACAACGTTATTAATAAATTTAAGCTTTCTCTGGCAAATATGCCGGGCATCCGGGCATTATTTTATATCGGTGTGATACAATGTACATATCTTCAATTAACCTTAATTGGATTAAGTCCTCCTCAATCGTCTATTCTTCTTGTCCAAGTTTTTCAAACTCACATTTCGTAGATGGTGGAGATATTTTATGATTGGTTCGTCAGTTTCTTGTTTCATCGACATGAACTCCGTTCTTTCTGCCACAAACAACCTCGAATGGTGTAGTTTCAGTCCGAGAACTTTAAGTAATGTGGAGTAATTCTTTATTTCCATCGCTCCCAGGACCACTCTGACTCGGATTGGTAATAGCTGTAAATGTTCTTTCAATGGGTCAAATTAAACAGTGATCAAACAAATGCCTGATGTTAAACTTAATTGTTGCTGTTGCATAGCAATACTTGAAACCATTTAACTGTGTGCAAATGAATGAGTAATGTTGAATAGAATTTATAGCGTTTGATAGCAATACTTGAACCCCTTTTACTGTGTGCTAAAAGTGAATTCGTGATATTACATAGTAATAATTTAAACTATTTGACTGTTTGCAAATCAATGAATAGTCTTGAACAGAATTATTAGAAGAAAATAGCAACACTTAAAACGATTCAACTGTATACAAACAAATTAGCTCTAACAGTTTAAAAGTAAAATTACCAGCAAACAATTTACTTACAAAATCATACGTGTAAAATCCTTTAACTGGTTCCAAAACATATGGCTGATGTTAGATTAAATTGTTAGTGTTACATAGCAATACTAGAAACTGTAATATATGTACTTGGGTTATGTTATTTGAGATAATAAATAAGAAGTACAAATATTAACTTTAAAAGAGGAATTTTATTCTTCGTATACAACATCACGTGTTGGCTAGAAAATGTCCGGCGGTCAACACGTGTGTTTAGTGTTTGGAATCTCTTCAACAACTGCTTCCTCTTCTCTTCTTGGGTCGTCTTTGGCAACTGCTACTATCTCCGCTGATTGGCCAGAGGGAGAGGGAGAGCGAGAGAGAAAAGGAGAGAGAAGGGAAGAGAGAAGAGTGAGAAGCGATGGATTCTGGGGTAGCATTCCTTGGCCGAGGTGAAAGTAAGGACCAAGATTTCTGTTAAGGTAGTATTGACTGCCCATTTACTGACCTTAGTAAATGAGGTGATACTACAAAACCATTTACATGGGCAAAAAAAATGTGCTCTGGCTCGTCTAAAAATGCTATCTACAAACTATTTCTTTACAAATCATTTATGTTTTATATTTATGTATAAATAATATTTAACAGTAAATAATTCACAAGGGTTGATCTGCCATAAAATTCAACCAACCAACCAACCATCAGAAGAATTCTGGAGAACTGAAGAGAGTTGCTATCATTCGAACTTCAGTGAATAACCCCAGTTCTCTCCAGATGTAAAAAAAATTCTTAAAATAACAATCATAATAATAATACTGACCATATGAACAAGTAGCATATGCATAACCTGGAATCCGTTCCAGGGAATGAGGCGCACAAAGTTCACTGGGATTTTGAGATACAAACGGATCAGCTAATTGTGGCCAGACGACTAGATCTAGTTACTGTCTACAAAAAAGGGAACCTACCGAATAGTGTACCTTGCCTCCCCGGCAGACCACTATGTAAAATTAAAAGAAAGTTAAAAGAGAGATAAATATCTGGACTTTACCAGAGAACTAAAAAAAGCAATGGGATACGAAGGTGACGGTAATACCAATCGTAATTGTGTAACATATTGACCCCGGCCTAGCTGTCAAAATAGAAAATGCACCTGTGTAAATAACAGGTGCATCCGGTCGAGGAATATCTGGATATAACCTTGACCGTGAACGGGTTGAATTGAGTGCGAAATTGTGACGCTCGCAGGAAGTAGGTGCCCGTCAAAATATTTTATAACCCGGGTGAAGACAGGAAGTCAGTCAGTTGGGGATAATATGCGGTAGAGAAAACCAGCACCCAGTAGAGGGGCCCTCAGGACCCCCGATTGAGCAGTTGGAGTTCAGAGCCTAAGATGAATTGGAGATATGCTGGAATGAGGAACATGTCCCAGAGAGGCTGGGCCCCCAGGCCCCCGGTTGAGCAGCCCAGGAGAACGGGAAAGAAACGCTGTTATGGCCGTAAGAATGGGGGTCAATATGTTGCAGTTCTGTTCAGCCTCCAACTCACCTCTCACACAGTAAAACCTTTAGTAACCCTTTCGAACCCTTTCAAATAAAGTGAGAGGTATATTTTTCTAAAGAACTGTCTCGCTTGTCTTTATTGTGTCGTCGTTATGATTCTGCATACAGATGTGTTTGTATTGTTGGTCATGGCTATACAACAATTGGTGCGCTCGTAGGATTGGTAAAGGAACAGGAAGACTTGGAAAGAAGAGGACAAGTGGAGACCATCCAGCCTACAGCATTAAGATCAGCTTGAATACTAATAGTCCTGGAGACTTGAGAAGACTTGCTATCACTCAAACTCCAGTGATAGACCAACTATTAAGGCTGGTGCGAAAAATTCTTAAAAGAGTAAAAAAAAATAATCCACTTTACTTCGAGGATTATTTAATGCCAAAGCAATCCTTGTAGAAGAACAACAATCATACAATTTAACCCATAGCCTGCCGGATAAGAAAGTTTCATACCTTACTCAAGAGTGTTATTCAACTATAGAACCACTGGAATTCGAACTTGCTTACTTCGCGGCCACAACGCAGCAGTTTGTCAATTATATCACTGAGACTTCACCTTTAATTTTCTAATAGTGCTGGTCAATTGATTCAGCTCCTTCACAAAATTGTAGTGTTTGCCTAACTGCCCCGCCAAAAGTAGAATATGTGACAAGGTCAGTATTTTTTACGCTTATAACAGCTGGTGCCCGCGATGTACTGGCTATTGTCGTAGGAAATGGACACGGTGACACGAGTTCAAATCCTGAACGAGACTGATTGCATTTCTAATACCCTTTGGAAAGGTATGAGTCCAATTATTCTCCCTCCAGCAGTGGGTAAATAGTAGGGCAGACTATGTTCTTCAGCCTTGGTGAGGCAACTAGTCTAGGAGAAGGAAAACTCTGAATTCAAACCTGTTAAACTCCGCCAATGGATATGACCTTGTGTCATATCCTGCCCGAGCGGAGGGGTTGGTAAATATGATAACAACTGGTTAGAATTCAAAATTTTCCTTCTCCCATTCCGGTTGCCGTAATAAGGCTAAAAAGCCCAATCTATCTTACATTTTAACGAACGCCAAGAGCCTCGTCCAGGATTTGAACTCAACTCACCGTGTCTATTTTCTCCGATGATAACCATTATACAAAGAACGATTGACTGATTGATTGATTGATTTTAATGTTATGTCAACCAGTCTAGGGTTATTGTGTGCCTCAGATTAGAGAATCGCGTTCATCTTTCCTCTGCCCTGCCGACTGGAGCTGTATAGATCGCCGACTGTGCCTCTGCAGAAAGGTAAGACAATCCCTAAAGTGTGTCTTTCATATCACGTTGTTATATAACCGTGAGGAATGAATGAAAGACCATAACACTTTCTTTACAAATTTCTATCTCTCTCTCTCTCTATGACTGGAAAGGTCGAAATTCTCTAAGTGTGAGACAGAGACAGGGAGACGAAAGACTTAGACACAGTTGGCAGAGGACTGCTATATTGACCCATATCTTCTTAACTACGTTGATTCTTTATTCAGACCGGTGGGGGCCTACTGCTTCGCACTGCAGGTGACGCCCTGAATTGGCTGTGGTTCCAACTGGCTGGCTGTGACTGCCCGTGACTGACTACGGGTACCTGTGTATACGTAATTTCACAGCGCTCACATTTTGTTCACGTGATCTGCTTCCGCTTGTCAACTCACACGAACTTATAGCATGTTTACACAGCTGGAGCATCAGAAATCCCTGATTGACGGCTCTATCAAAGGTCAATATGCAACAACACTAAACTGCATTTCATGATGAAATTTCAGTCCTGGAGTTTCTAGGAATGTAGATTACACCTTCATTGCAATTACTCTTGGGTTCTCTCTGAGTGGGAGTGGTGGTACCTCTTAGAGTTCAGTCTATAAGTCAAATAGAACTGTTTAATTATTCACCAAGGATTATTATAATTGATTATATAAAACAGGATGGCTGTGTTCAAATTATTTATATTACATATGAATATTTCAGAAATAAAATTCTTAATGTTCTATACAAATACTTAAAACCATTTAACTTTGAGCAAATGAATCATTAATATTAAATAGAATTCAGATAGTGATACTTAAAACCGCTTAAATGTGTGCAAAACCATATTGATATTAAATAGAATTATTAGTATTATACTTGAAATCATTTAACGGTGTTCAGATAAATGAGTTCTAACTGCTCGTTTAAAAATAAAGTGACCTAAAAACTATATGCTTATAGCGTATATGTAAAAACTTATACGTAAAAAAACCTTCACTTACACCAAGAATGACGATGGCCCAGAGATAAGAGGTCCAACAGCTTAAAGTATCTCGTCGGTTTAACCACACTGAATTGTTGTGATACAACTAAACAGTCTGTCTGTGGATGACAATATATATATATACATATATACATACGATTTCGCATTAAATAACCCACAATGGTTGATATGCCATGAAACATAAACAAACAAATCAACAATCATATTTTTTTTTCGTGCATAGGTTTTTGAACACACTCTTATCGAACTAGAATCATTTTTAACCAGGTATATTCGACACAAAGTTGGAACCCCAACAGGTACTACCAATCCTAGTCGAAGTGAACCTGGAAGTAATGACAAATGAAGGATTACTCGACATTCTTCAATCTCCAGAACAGGAGCTTTACCACTAGATGCAATGTAGTGTTATACTCTGGCGCCTTTTTTTGTGGGGGTGGTGGATCTTAACCCTCTGCAGGGGTTACTGTCATCAAATTCTAAGCCCGAAAGTAGGAAGAAATAACATAAGGAAAATGCCTGCAATCATCCTTATTTTACATGAACTTTAACTTGAAAATTTTCGTAGTAAAATTTGCATAACGCAATGAAATACATGAGAATAGCAACTCTCACGCATTTTAAGCAGTGTTTTCTTATTTTCCTTATAGAGAAATTGGCATATATATATATTAGTTTTTTCTAATCATTAAAAACCGACAAGTGTTTATAATAATTCTACAAGGATAACAACTAATTTTTAAAAATTCAGCAGATGAAAATAGACAGAAAAAAAGCAAACTAAAAAGTAAAAAATTTATATCTGGATTCCCCCCACCCCATCTCGAAATCGTAATTTACAAAGCTCTTTACTTTGATGTAGCACAAGGCCAAATGAATGGGGCACCAAAAGAGACCCCATCCCGAAATAGATAACTTTCTAATCACAATATTTTGGCGATGGATCTTATAAGATCAAAAGTAAAAAAAAAATTCTCTGTTTAGATACCTGCGAAATAACAATACGTCAGTAACATATATAACAGCTGATCTCTCTCTCTCTCTCTCTCTCTCCCCTCCCCTTTTTCTCTGTCTCTGTTTTTCTCCCCTCCCTCTCTCTCTCTCTCTCTCTCTCTCTTCGATCAAATAACAGCTGGTAGTTTGACAAAAGCCGTTCTATGTACAGCACAGGAGAAATTAAAAACAGGTCATGAGAACTGATGAAATGTAAACTACAAATTGTAAGTTAACAATCACGGACGTTGGGGATATAGCTCAGTGGTAGAGCATTCGACTGCAGATCGAGAGGTCCCCGGTTCAATCCCGGGTGTCCCCTTCTCTGGCACTTACTTTTTAAAAAATTATTTGCATTTTTCTTTCACCAGATTGTCTCTTGTTTCTTTCTCTGTCTCTCTTTGATGCACTCATACTCATATGCACACATAAACTTTCTCTCGATCTCACACACACACACACACACACACCCATATATGTTTGTGTATATATGTTCTCTTACGAAATATATGTAAAAACTTAATCGTAAAAAATAATCCTCCCGCTTACGCCAAGATATATATATATATATATATATTAAATATCCAGTCAGTGTCCAGGGACAGTAGGTGTGGATTATTCTTTACATAGAATATATGAGGAAAATCATATAAATCTATAAGAGTGCTCAATGTATGGCTATTGTTAGTTCCCTATTTATTTTCTGGGGTATAACAAAACTCACATTCAGTGCGTATATAGCCCATGTTAACATGTTAACCCCCTCGGCCCACGTCTATGAATGAAATTATTTGTAATTTGATTTCCACCTTTTTTTTTTTTTAATTTTCTTTTTTTTTATTTTTTTTTTTTAATTAATTTATTTATTTAGTATTTTTTATTTTTAATTCCTTCATTTTATCTTCTGAATACGAACTATAACTCCACATTTGTTACTCTGCGACGAGAGAGAAACATGTAAATAGTCATCTGACGAGACAGAGAGTATAGTAATATTCTCCGCCGAAATAAATTTATTATGACGACTTAACCGAGTTTGAGTCTCCATTAAATTGTACTATATATATATATATATATGTATATATCTTGCTCTGCTATATATATATATATATATATATATATATATATATCAGAATTGAACTTGTGTTATGGTAATATAAGTAGATAATTGAATTTTTATACGAGTGCATATTCCATATAGAGAGGTCTTTCAACAGTACTAACATATTGAATCAAAATCAAAATTGGCATCACCCTACCGGTTTGGAAATTTATTCTCTCTCTCTTTCTTTCTCACTCTCACACGCACACACACACACACTCTCTCTCTTTCTCTCTATATCATCATCATCATCATATCGCGCTGGTAGCACGGATATCCCTGACCCTCTCTCGCCACTCCTCCCTATCATTCATCGCCCTAGGTAGGTCTTCAGGACAACATCCCGTATCCTCACATAGCTGCTGAATGTACGTTCGAGCTGGTCGTCCTGCTTTTGCGCGGCCATGTGTGGGGATCCATAAGAGTACATCTCTTATGAGTTCATATCTGCTTCTCCAGCAGTGTCCTGCATGTCTGGTTCGTCTAACTTGGATAGTTTTCGTGATAGGGGGTAGGTGGCCGTACAGTTGGTGTCTTGTGGGGTGTTGCCGCCAGGACTTGTTCAGGATTGCACGCAGCATTCTTGTGTAATTGCCATCTAGCTTCTTCTCCAGTCGTTTTGTTAGCGTCCATGTAGTGCATCCATATAGCAGTATCGATGTGACCGCTGCCTGGAAGAAACTGCGTTTCATTTTATCGGTTAGGTCTGATTTCCATATAATCGATAGCCTATTGATAGCTGTCCATGCTTTCGTTAACCTCGTTTCGATGTCCTTTTCGGTTGATTCGACGCTGCTTCCTAGGTACGTGAATTTGTCTACTAGTTTTAGTGGGGTTCCTTCTAGAGTGGAGATGTCCCCCGTTTGGTTATAGCACATATATTCCGTTTTGTGTGCATTAACATGGAGGCCTATGCTTGCTGCTGCTCGTTCCAAACTATGCAGAAGTGTTTCGGCTTGGTCAGGTGTATTTGCCAGTATCGCTATGTCATCGACGTAGTCGGCATCGGTAATTGTTGTTGCGGGGTATCTTCTGCTTCTTTTCTTCGTCAGTTCGAAGCCATTCTCTTTGATTTTGTCAATCGATGTTCTAAGTACGTAGTCTAGACAAATGATAAAGAGGTACGGGGCCAGCGTGTCCCCTCGTAGTACTCCTGCTACAATGTCAAAGTATTCTGTGTCTCCATCCGGTGATCGTACTTTTACTTTAGTGTTTCTATAGAGAATCGTTATTGCTGCTACGGTTTCTTTAGGTATGCCGTACGCTAGTAGGATTTGTTCCATCTTTCCTCTGGGAATGGAGTCGAAAGCCTTGGTAAAGTCGACAAATATTAATGTCGCTTGTAGGTTCTTTGCCCGTACACCTTCGAGGATTCTGCGGATGGTTAATATTTGTGAGGTCGTGGATCTATTTCTTCGAAAGCCATTTTGGTTTTTTCTAAGTATGTTGTCGATTTTGGGTTCTATTCGGCTTCGTAGTAGGGCATTGTAGATTTTGGCAGCTATGGATGTAAGTGTTATGCCTCGGTAGTTTTTGGTTAATCCGAGGTCCCCCTTTTTAGGGAAGGGGAGTATGCATCCCTTCATCCATCTATCTATCGGATTTTGATTGTATACTGCGTTGCAGTGTCGGAGCAGTATGTCGTCGAATTGTCTGGTCTTCCATACTTCCGGGGGAATTTCGTCCAGCCCAGCAGCTTTCCTATTTTTAATTTTTCTGAGAACCGAGTCGAGTTCTTCTTGTGTGAACGGTCCTAGTTTAATGTCTAATTGTTTGCTAATTATTCTGGTGATTGGTTCATGCGTTATTTTTGGTGGGTTTCCAAGTAAGTTTTCGAAGTGCTGTTTCCACTGTTTTATTCTTTCTTGTTGGTTTGCTGCTTTAAGTTTTGCTTTGGCTGTGTTCTTTCTTCTGCTCACTTCGTTTATTGTTTGCCAGGCTATTCTAGATTGCTATCTTCCACCGAGTCTCTAATCTTATCTATCTGATTTTGAATGTATTCTGTCTGTTCCTTTATATATATGCCTGCTAATTGATATTGTGCCGTTTTTAGTTTTAAGGCATTTGTGTTTGTTGGGTTTTTTCGATAGTTTTTGGAGGCTGTTTTCACTAGTGCACGTTTTTCTCTCACCGCTAAAGTTTCCCATGTGACTCTATATTTAGTTTTAATTTTTGTTGGAATGTATTTTGCTGCTGCCTCGAGGTGTGCATTGACGAAATTTTCGTATTCATCGTTTTGTGTCCTTTTTTCCGTCTTTTCTTGTAGTGTTTCGAATCTGTTTCTTAATTCTAATACGTATTTATCTCTTATATCTTTGTTGTTTAATAAGGCCCAGTCATAGTGTTTGGTGGTCGCTGTTCGTTTGGCGTTTTTTCGTAGGCTTAACCGTATTTTCGCCGTGACTATTCGGTGATCGGTGGTCACACCCTCAAAAGAGGAGTCTGCCTCGCAATTCAGTGCACTATTTTTCCATTTCTTGTTTATAAGGACGTAGTCTATCTGAGCTTTAGTATTGTTTGCGTACGTGTATGTCCATAGTTTGCTCTCTCTTTTTTGGTAGTTTGTATTGAGGCATGCTAATCTATTTTCTATCAGGAAAACTGTTAGATGTTGCCCATTCCTATTTGACGTGTTGTGGAGGCTGTATTTGTTGTTTCCGTTTTTCCCGATTTGGGCATTCATGTCTCCGCCAATGACTAACATGTTGTGTTTCGGGATGCTACGCACTAATGAGGATAACTCATCGTAGAAGGTGACTTGTTCATTTTCTTCACTAACATTGGTGGGGCTGTAGCATGAGATGATTGTTGCTCTGGGGTTTCCGTTAAATGTAGCTGCCATCATTCTAGGTTGTATTTTCTCAACGCTATTAAGCGTTTTTAATGCTCTAGGTCCTATAAGTAATCCTACCCCTCCTACTGCGGCGTTGACAGAGTTTTTCCATGCGGATACAGTGGCGAGCGACCAGCCATTGCCAGTTTCGTGATATTTGATATCTTCGGAGTGCGTGTATCTGTGTTCTTGTATGCATATTATGTCTATCTTATGTTCTTCGGCCGATGCGATTAGCTCTGGGAGTTGTCCTATTCTATTTAAGGTTCTTACGTTAAATGCGGCTATTTGTAGTGTTTGCTTGCATTTTAGTAGTTATTATATATTTATATATATATATATGTGTGTTTGTGTGTGTTTATATATATATATATATATATATATATATATATTCAAAAGAATCGGTATCTAAATTAGGATAGCGTAGACACAGAGTCAACGGCGTTTGATGACTCTCAATTCCTTGCCTGTGTGATCATCAAACTATGATACATAAACTCTGTTACCGATATTGCGTACACTTTATTGATAATGATATAAAATTTTTGGAATACTATATATATATATATATATATATATATATGTGTGTGTGTGTGTGTGTTTGTGTGTGTGATAGAAATAAGTGAAAAGTTGGATAAATAAAACACTTAACTCAAATTTTAATGTGTGATATTTCGTTAGGCTTTATTTGATCTCGAACATCTTCACACATTTAATTTGCAAGATAAATTTTTCAAGCCTACTCATCCCAAGTAGTGCTTACATTTTATTTAATCATTTCTTATTGTTATGTAATATTGATAAACATTGAACACCTTTTGGTTTACTTCTGTATATACGAAGATCATTAAATAAGTTTCCAGACTTTTTTAGTATAGGCACTTTTATTGACAGTACACACATGAAACTCTAGTCCCCTTCAAAGTAATCTCATCCGGCTGCAATGCACTTGTTGTATTGTTCCTACAACTTCTGGAAGGCCCCATGGAAGTCCTCTTGTGTGAGCGTGTCAATGACCTTCATCACAGCCTCTTTCATCCCCATCTATTGTCTCATAATGGCAGCCTCTGAGCTTAGGGAATAAGCAATATCACAGGGAGCAAGGTCTGGACTATAGAGAGGATGAGGAACTGTCTTGATGTCCATCTTAGTGAAATAGTCTGTGACAAGGATGGACTGGTGTATTGTCCTGGTGGAAATGCCACTGACCCGATTTGAAGAGTGCTGGCCTCTTCCGACGGAATCTCTTCCTGAACTCCCTTAAAACCTCAACATAGTAACCCTAACCCTTTGGCCAATCAGCTCTGGTGTTCTGACTTCCTTACACCTGTCAATTCAAACACGGAGGGGTAAGAGAAATTTCTTATTTCTCTCCTCTCAGTGGCAGACCACGTAACAATAGTGTGTGTGTGTGTGTGTGTGTGTGTGCGATCATCAAGTCACGATAACAGCGCAGAGTTACTTGACTTTCACTGTCTCTCTCACCATCCGTCCCTATCATCCAATACTCCAGGCAGGTCTTTCAAACTACATCCAGTGTCAGCACAGAGCTGATGTAGTGTCTTTGCTGGTCGGCCAACACAGGCGTGTCATTGTGCATTAAAAAACATCGCTTAGGTTTCTCGTTCTTGCTTCTCCAGCAGTGTCCCTTGTGTCTTCTTCGTCTTACTTGGATGCTTTGTGAGATTGGAGGTAAGTGGCCGTACAGCTGCTGTTTGTTAGGTGTTACTTCCAGGATTTGATCAAAATATCACTTAGAATTCTTATGTTTGTATTTACCCAACCCCTCCATCCGAGCAGGATGTGACACATGGTCAATTTTTTAAGCGGAGTTTAACTGTTTTGGATTCAGAGCTTTTCTTCTTCTTGACTGGTTTCCTGACCAAGCCTGAAGAACCTAGAGTGCCCTACTATTTACCTATAGCTGGGGGAGAGAATAAAAGGATTCATATCTTTCCTAAAAGTTTTAGTGCTATGTGAAATGCAATCAGCCTCGTGCAGGATTTGAACTCGTGTTGCCGTGTTGGTGCATCCATACAGTAGTACTGACGCAACCACAATTTCGAAAATTCTTTGCATATATGTATGTGTGTGTGTGTGTGTCTGTTAGATATATTTTATGAAAACGTCGGAGAATATTAAATCGTAACAGTAAGTTTGTACGAGAAGTTCCAACAGCTCCTCCATTGTGATCAATATGTTTGTCCAAACTTTTAAGTAACTTTCTGAGACTTATCAACTTTTACTTCAGAAACTATTTTCGCTCGCAGGGCCTCCACAGCCACTGCTACTATTACTGATAATAGCCCTGATGATGACGATCATCATCATAATCGTAATCATTATTATTCCAGTGTCTTTCAATTGTATTACCTTTCATATCATTTTTTCTTTTTTTTTTTTTCTTTTTCAATCCATTATTTTCCGTCTGTCCAAGACTTGTTTTCTTTTTTTGTTTATAGTTTGTTTTGTTTTTGTTAGTTTTTTGTTTTTAGTTTTTGTTCGTATTTTATCTTTTTTTGCTTCTTTTGTTTTTAGTTTTCATCGTTTTGGGAGGTGGGTAACTTATTCATTGTTTTTGTTGTTTTGCTTTATTTTTTTGTTTTGTTTTTTTTTTTACTTTTTTCGTTTTTGTTTTTGATTATCATTATTTTTTTTTTTTTTTTTTGGTAATCATTTTTATTTTCATTCTGGCCGCTTTCATATAAAACCTCTCTGATGTGTGTTTAAACCTTCTATACCACCGCTTCCACCCCTTCACAAATTCGGACATTTCGATAGTCAGGAATGCGGCCAGAGTCACGTCTCTCCGTCCATCGTCCGGCTGCCGGACTTTCAGACTGCCGGGTGGTGAGCTGCTCACACAATTGATCGGCACTGGTTAGGGGAACAATAATCAAACAATGATTTCAGTAGGTAGGCATCCGGTTTTTGTCCCTTACAATTGTTGCGTGTCCCGCAGACCGCACGGCACCAAAGTCCTTTCCTGTTTCGTGTTTTAAGCATTTCCATTTTTTGTTTCTTTTTCATTATTTTTTTTTTCTTTTTTTGTCTTGCATTTCTTTTCTGTAATCTTGTTTGTTCGTTCCTCTGCAATATACTCGTCTTTCGAATTGTTTTTCTTTCGGATCCCTAAAGTTTTACCAATTTTTTCATATTATCTTGTTGCGGTTCGAACTTTTTTTATTATTTTGTACTTATTCATTTATTTATTTATCTATTTATTTTTGTTTTTGGTTCATACGTAATTTGTGCGCATGCTTTCGTGCACACACACACACACACACACGCAAAAACACTCTTTCCTTCCTTGGTTCTTTCTACCTTATCGGTGGGGCTTAGACTACTGCTAGACCACTGACTACACCTATTGGGTAAAGGTAATACCCACCCCATCGAATCACCAAAATAAAGGTTGGGGTACCTGAGTATGAGACTATAATTGCACCTGACGGTGAGGCTTCAGTTTTGAAGCTGAGAGGAGTGTGGAGAACTCCTTCATTGACATTACTCCCAGGTTGACGCTCACCTGGAGAGATCATACTCGTGAGGATCCTATCTGTAGGTCAAAAAGATCTGCAAGAGAGGAATGTGGAATATTACATAACCATCTGCGAAAAACTCTAAAGAAACTAGACAGGATTATGAACAGAACGTGCAATGAACGTGATTCCCTAGCCTCTAGGAATGAAATAACCCAAAAGAGGGTTGGCATGCCGTTAAACTTAACTACTCTTTTCCATTAATCCAACCCTTCACTCGGTCACTGTCGACCAGTCTCTCTCTCTCTCTCTCACTCACACACACACACACACACACACACATATATATATATATATATATATATATATATATATATATATATATATCCTTTCCTCAGTTTCACTCTATCTTGTAAATTTAATCTTTTTTCACCACAACTTTTCTATCAGTCACTCTTTCTTTCTTTCTTTCTTTCTTTCTGTCTGTCTATCTGTCTGACTCTCTTTCTATCTATCTATCTATCTATCACACACACACACACACACACACACACACATTGAATTTAATTATGTACATAATTATATGTCCTTTTTGTCTAACATTGCTCAAAAATGTTTCATCTCTCTCTCACCCTTTCTCTTCATCTCTTTCTCTCTCTCACAATTTCATTACTTCTTCTCTTCCACAATCACACAGCCTGTCTCTCTCTCTCTCTCTCTCTCTCTCTCTCTCTCTCTCTCTCTTTTCTCTCTCTCTCTCTATATATATATGCATAAATATCTCAGTCGATCATTTAATTCACATTCTTCTTGTCAACATTTTAAGCGTCCGCCTCTTTCTCTCCTCCTTGCAAAGCACCTCCCTTATGTCACGGACTCTCAACCACTGTCCTTAAGACCCATTATTTTTTTTTCTGTAACATGCATAACACATGTTTTGGGGGTTGTTTCTTGTTTGCTTTGTTTTGTTAATTTTTTTTTTAAACTCCTTCTCTACTGTATTTTATTGGTAAGAACACGCAATGCCGAAAAAAAATCAAAAAACAACATTGACAAAACGAGAAAAAAAAAAAAGAAATCATTGCCAACACACACCAACCCTTCCGGTTTCCTGCCATGAAGATTCCCGCCATTTCCCAGGATTTCTTTTTCCGCGTTATGACAATTGGCCGTCCTGGCGTCCGCCCGCATCACGGCTCACTGTCCACATGACACAATCCTTATTCAACTGGCATTCATCAGGAAAGAGGTGAGCAAAACACAAAGAGGACATTCTTGAAGCTGAGAAAAAGATACAAACGACAGAAAATAACGATGACAATGGAAAGGGGGACGGAAATGGATGAGTGGCTAAGGATAATAATAATGATAATAATAATAAAGAATCCTGTAGACTTGAGGAGACTTGCTGTCACTCAGAATCCAATGACAGACCATCATCTAACACTGGTGTAAAAACTGACGAGAAGTAAAAAAAATTATAATAACAATAATAATAATAATAATAATAATAGATAAAACGAAATAGAGACGAATACTTTGACCTTGCCAGAGAATTAAAAAAAAGTTCTAGAATATGAAGATGACGGTGATACTAATAGTAATGAGTGCACTTGGAACGATTCCCAGAGGTGTGTTAAGGGAGCTGAAAGAGTTGGAAATCGGAGGACGAGCCAAGACCATCCAAACTACAACATATTAAAGATTGGCCTGAATACTGAGCAGAGTCCTACCGACTTGAAAGAGACTTAATAATTATTGTCAATGTTGGAAAGAATAGAAATCATTGAGACAACTGCATTACTAGCATATACAAGAATATTGTTAAAAACACTGAAGGACTGAGAAGAGTTACTATCACTTGATCTCCAATACAAAAGGAGACGAGATTGCGCACCACAATATAAATTGTTCAAGGTCCGAAGAGAATATATATATATATATATATATATTCTCTTTCATCTCTCTCTCTCTCTATATATATATATATATATACATACATTAATATGTATATGTGCATGCGTGTGTGTGTCAGTGCGTGCATGCATTTATATGGGTGAATGTATAAATTATGAGGTGCTCAAAGAAAACTAGAATTGATACAAATGCTCGAAAATAAAAATATATGGCAATTGAATTATAATAATTATGATAATGATTATCATTTACTCCTTGAGAGTTTTTCATATCAGTTTTTGCTGATGGTCTTTCACTGGAGCTTGAGAGACAGCAAGTCTCCTCATGTCTCCAGGACTCTTCTCAGTATTCTGGCAGTTCTCAAAAATGCAGTAGTTTGGAAGGTACTTTTCACTTTCTCTCAGTTTTATTCTGCGGTAAGCCGGGACAGCAAAGTCGACAATTTTGCAAGTTCTCTTTTATATAATTATCATTGTTATTATCATTATTATTATTTACTCCTCGAGAGTTTTTGACATCAGTTTTAGCTGATGGTCTTTCACTGGAGCTTGAGAGACCGAATGTCTTCTCAAGTCTCCAGGGCTCTTCTCAGTATTCTGGCTGTTCTCAATAATACTGTCGTTTGGATGGTCTCCTCTCGTCAGCCAACTTCCAAGTCCTCCAGTCCCTTTAATAATCCTTTAGTTACTGTACCAAAAGCACCAATCACAGTTGGTATAATTGTCACCTTCATGTTCCATATTTTTTTTCTAATCTCAAGCAAGGTCGAGGTACTTATCCTTCTTTTCACTTTCTTTCAGTTTTATTCTGTGGTCAGTCGGGACAACAAAATCTACAATTTAGTAAATTCTCTTCTTTTTGTTGATTATTATTAGGTCTGGTATTATTATTATTATTATTATTATTATTATTATTATTATTATTATTAAAAAAGAAAACTTACCATCTAATGGATTTTGCCGTTCCGGTTGCCCAGAGATTTAGAATAAAAGAAAGCGAAAAGATACAAAAATACTTGAACCTTAACAGAGAACTAAAAAAGAAAAAGCTGTGGAACGTGAGAGTAACGGTGATACCAGTCGCAGCTGGTACACTTGGAAGGGTCTCCAAAGTCTTGGAAAGGAGACTGTTAGAACTGAAAATCAGAGGAAGAATTGAGACCATCCAGACTGCAGCATTGTTGAGATCTGCCAGTATACTGAGAAGAGTCCTGGAGACCTGACTTTCCATCCCTCAGACTCCTATGAAATCCTAACAGTGTTATCTGGTGTGAAAAACTTGCAAGGAGTATAATAATAATAATAATAATAATAATAATAATAATAATAATAAAGTCTCTTTTTTGTTGTTGATTATTATTATTAAGACCAAACTTAATAACAATCAACAAAAAAAAGAGAACTTGCAAAATTGTCGACTTTGCTGTCCCGGCTGACCACAGAATAAAACTGAAAGAATGTGAAAAGGAGAAGTACCTCGACCTTGCTAAGGAATTGAAAAAACTGTGGAACATGTAGGTGACAATTATACCAATTGTAATTGGTGCGTTTGGAACAGTAACTAAAGGATTACAAAAGGGACTGGAGGACTTGTAAGTTGGCGTACGGGTGGAGACCATCCAAACGACAGCATTATTGAGTAAGAGTCCTGGAGACTTGAAGAGACTTGCTGTCACTCAGATTCCTGTAAAAACCATCGGCTTACGCTGATCCGAAAAGCTCTAATGAGTGAATAATAATGATAATAATAATAATAATTGAACATGGATTATGTTAAGGAAGCTCTGGAAACAAAACCCTTTGCATGGACAATACGCACAAAGAATTTGAAAAGCCAACAAAGGTATAGTATTGACTAATCGATGTCTGAAAAGAGCCAGACTGAAGATGGAAACAGAGTGGTAAATAACTGCAACACAAAACCAGAGCTCACCAACTAGAGCCAGACTGAAGATGGAAACAGAGTGGTAAATAACTGCAACACAAAACCAGAGCTCACCAACTAGAAACTATCGGCAAAATCAATAAAAAAAACGAATCAAAACCAATATATTGACTGTGTGAACAAAAAAACTGAATTGACCACTTAGTGTCCGGTTGTCCAAACCTAACACTGATTGAGCCTAAAAAAAAGGGCCAGATGAAATTGGACATCATATTCATTCGAAAATATATATGGAATACTGAAATGGGAAAAATTGTATCAACACCAACAAGAACCAACAACAAAAATCAAAGATGCTTCTATTCTCTGGGACCTGGCTATCCAAATTGACAAAAAAATTAAGATTAATAGACTAGATGAAGTAGTTAAGGGTTAAATAAGAAAATCATGCAATTTAATTGATATGTCAGTGCTAACAGGTAATTACGTATCAGTCAAAGAATATAATAATGCATGTAAGTACAAAGTTCTAGAAATTGAAAGTGAATAAATGTGACATCTTAAAATTACCACCAGCGGAAGCCCTAGGTAGGATCAAGAAAGAAACAGATAAACACGATTGCTGGGAGATAGAGCTTATATTAAATACAGAAACTTGTACTTTGCTGAACTGCTCATCTCCGTCGGGTAGTACTATCAATACCACCTAAAAGAGGCAAGAAAAAGCACACATGCATAGAATACATATAATCACTATCTTCCAACACCCGTAGTCTTTGGTAAAGTTCCTGTAATGGATAGTAAAAAAAAACAATTACACAGCCCGAAAATTAAACGAAATAATAATAAAATTCTCCGTGATTTCAAGATATAAATAGATCTCTTAATCACAGCAAAACGAACAGACCTATTAATAGTCAACAAAAAAGAGAAACTGCCGAATAGTGGAATTTTCCGTCTTGGCAGACCACAGAAAGAGAAGAAAGAGAGATAAATATCTCGACCTTACGAGAAATCTAAAAAAAAGTTATGGAACATGAAGGTGACGGTGATACCTAATATAATTGGTGCGCTTGGAACGATTCCCAAAGGTTTAGTATGGCAGCAGGAAGAATTAGAAATCAAAGAACGAGCCCAGACCACCCAAACTACAGCATTGTTGAAATCGGCCAGATTACAGAGAAGAGTCCAGGAGAATCAAGGGGAGTTGCTGTCACTCAGACTCATGTGAAAGACCATCAGCGTGAAACATTCACTAGGAGAAAGATACCCTGGCTGTATAGATGAGAACTTATGTTAATTAACAAGAACAAGACAACTTTGGAATTTTGATACTCCAGCAGTTGACCAGGCGGAAATACAGGAAACGAAAATCTTTACAAATAACAGGACCCAAATAGTGGAACAATAAGGTGACAATAACACCAATCATAATTGTATTCCTTTTAACAGTCCAAAAGAAACTAGAAAAAAAAACGTGTAAGTTTTTCCTATTAGCTGGTTGTTTTGTTTGGATGTGAAGTTTTCTCAGTTTTCAGTAACTCTTCAAAGCATTCTAGCTGATCTTAACAGTGCTGAAATCTGGGCGGTTTCCCTCCCATCTGCTTCTCGCTCGATGTCTTCTACATGTTCTTTGGGAGTGTTTTGAAGATTTTAAATATAATTCGTATCACTGTTACCTTCATGTTTCACAGTTTCTCTTGTAAGGTTCAAGTATTCGTCGAATTTCTGACTTTCTTATATTTTCACTCCATAATCTGCTAAAAGGGCGAAATCAAATGTAGGTGTGAGCTTCTGACTTGGATTAGGTGATACGTTTGTATCTAAAAAAAAGAATACAAATCGATTTTGTCCGTCTCGTTTTTCAGGAAAGATTCTGGTTTGTACATATACAATTTGTTTGTAAGGTCAGACTTCAGTTTCTTGCTCAATTCGCAAGGGGATCACTTTTCCCACCCAGTTCTTGTACTTCCTCTCTCCGATTTATGTCATTTTTATTATTTTACTCTTTTATTTTTACTCTGTGGTATGCCGGGAGGGTAAAGTCCACTATTTGACAGGCACTCTTTTTTTTTTTTCTTTTCTTTTTTTTTTTTTTTTTGAATATCACTAGGTATAGTCGTCTGGCCGAGATTAGGTGATCTGTTTTTATCTCAAAATCTAAGAAAGGTTTGAGCGTTTCATTCTCAAATTTGGATTCTGAGTTGTGCAAATACCAGTTTTATGGTAAAATTTCCATTTCTAGTAGAATTCCCTGTGAATCACGTTCCCCAGACTGTCGTGTCTAGTCTAATAGTCTGTTTGTGTCACCTCAGCTTTTCTAATTCCCTGACAAAATCCAAGAATTTTCGCTTTCTTTCATTTTCACTTGTCCACTGAAACAGCAGAATCCACAAGATAACATGGTTTTTCTTGTCAATTAACGCTATACTTATAATTTTACTCCCTAGAGAGTTCTTAACATCAGCATTAGCTGATGGTTTTACATTAGAGTTTGAGTGACAGCAAATCTTCTCAAATCTCCAGGACTTTTCTCAGTATTCTGATCGATCTTAATAATGGTGGGTGGTCTCTATTTGCCCTCTTACTTCCAAGTCTTCATGTCCTATTACCAAGCGTTTGAGGATTGTTCTGAACGCACCAATTACGAGTGATAATGCAGTCATCTTTATATTCCATTGCTTTTTGTTAATTCTCTGGAAAGGTCTGTCTCCCTTTTCGCTTTCTTTTATTTTTACTTTGTGGTGTTCCGGGACGGCAAAGTCCATTATTTGGCAGGTTCTCATTTTTTTTTTTTTTTTTTTTTTGTGATTATCCCTAGTCCTGGTCGAAATTAAGTGATCTGTTTGTGCGTTTTATTCTCCAGAACAGACTCTGGGTCGAACATGTGCCACTTTTTCGTATGGTCAAATTTCGTTTTTCTTTCTGTAGATCAATTTTCCCACCCAGTAGTGTTGCGTCTTATACTCTTTTTTATGTGATAAATCGTTCCATCTCTGTCACCACATAACCTACATTTCTTATTTTGTTGCGTCTTTTCTATTTTTACTTTAACATAATTGGTCCTTATGGTGTTGCATTTACCTAATCGTGCCAAAAATAGTCTGTGGTTAGCGACGAAGATTAAGTAACAAACCCTAACAGTTCTCTTGTTACTTTCGTAGCCTTTATAACAATTATGTTTAGAATAACCATAATCCTTGAAATTGGTGACTGATTTCAAAACCTGGACAAGGCTGTTTGAGTTAATGCCTAAGGGAAAGTCATTGATCCATTTGCTCTGCTTTCCCTTCAGCCTGTGCTTTGTCTGCTTTGTAAGGCAATCCATCTTAAAGAAAAAAAAAACAACCGTGCTCCGCCTAAGAACAGACCTTGTTTCGCATCCTCTCCATTTTGGAGGAGTTGGGTAACTACTAAAATGTCAAAAATGTCAAGGTGATATAGTAATGGTTTTGTTTGACTTGTTCATGTCTGAAAATGGAAGTTTTTGTCTTAAGAAATTTAAAGCGAACGTGATTGTTTGATAGATGCTATTGAAAATATCAATTCAGGGACAAAATTTAATTTATTTAGCGTTGTGACAAAAATGAATCCTAAAATTCGACATAAAAATGAGAGTTTTGTTGAGGACAAGAGTAAAGCCGGTAGAGAACCAGAAAAAGCTTCAAAGTTACAGAATGCAAGTTCCACTCTCTTTGTCGTGTAAGCTATGTGCGACTTTGACAAATTCCGTTCCATGGAAGAGTAGAACTTCGATTTGCTAGGTAACGACTCAATGTCTCAAGCCACAGTTACAGGAGAATCACCTTTTGATCTATCTTCCACTTACTACGAATTACATGACTCTTCGTGGCCAAGTATCGCACTCGACGCAGTCCTTATTTTTTTTATCTCAGCTCTATCTCCTTTGTAGTTCTGAAGACTTCACAAGACTAATAAACTTGTAGTGCCCGTGGTGTAATGGTTATCGTCGCAGGAATTGGACACGGCGACACGAGTTCAAATCCTGGACTGATTGCATTTCACATAGCTCTAATACCCTTGGGAAAGGTATGAATCCAATTATTCTCCCTCCAGCTATGGGTAAATAGTTGTGCAGACTAGGTTCTTCAGCCTTGGTGAGGCAACTAGTCTAGGAGAAGGAAAACTCTGAATTCAAACCTGTTAAACTCCGCTTAAAAAATTGACCTTGTGTCATATCCTGCCCGAGCGGAGGGGTTGGGTTGGGTAAATATGATAAACTTGTAGTTCTGAAGACTTCACAAGACTAATAAGCTGCGCAAGACTAATAAACTTGTAGTTCTGAAGACTTCACAAGACTAATAAACTTGCAAGACTAATAAAATTGCAAGGGTCCTATTTCCATGAACCATGCTGTTATTAGGCATCGATTTTGTTCGGCTTATCTTTGTTTTTACAACGTAACACCAACTAAGAAAGAGAATTCGTGAGAACAGCTACAATGCTTGAATACTTTTGTGTTGGAAGGAAACTGTGTCTATTGATACCCGTTGAAAACCACGAAGTACTAATAGAATAATTACTTTGTGAGTGAAGAAATACTAATAAAAAGTTAGAAGAGCAATGAAAAAAAATCAAAGGAAAATAAGCTATCTAACCAACTCCTCAAAGTCGGTTTAATGGGGTGACCTAGCAGCAACCAAGTCTCACGAGGCGCAATGCTTAAAATTGCTTTTTCCGTTGTTTCTGGAGCGCCTCAAGCACCGACCAATGAACCAAACGCTTAAACCCTTTAAGCAAAGAGGCAGTTGTTGCCTGAAGAGATATTCCCCCAGATCTTAGCTGGTTAATTTTTTATGTTCCTCCTGACACAAAAGCAGAGAATCGAAGAAAAAAAAGAGAAACAGAGATAGTATCAACACGTTACCCATAACTTACAGTTAAGTCAGGCTGAAATCAATGGTTCCCGTCATATCACCAAAGTTAAGCAGCAATGAATATGTCAAGTTTTAAAAATGGGTGACCGCTCTGGAATAGCAGGTACTCTACACAACTTGGGTTAGGTAAGGTTGGGTTTTATGGCATATCAACCTTTTTAAGTTATTTAATGCCAAATCCAGTTTATGCATATATATCGAATATATATGATTTGTAAGAACATTTTCTTGATTATATTTTTAAATGAGTCTGATCACAGTTAAGTGGTTTCAAGTATTTCTATCTTACACGAAAATTTCTGTTTTCTATTAATACATCGTTAAATGGTTTCAAGTATTTCTATCTTGCACGAATATTTCTATTTAAAATTAATACATCGTTAAATCGTTTCAAATATTTTTATCTAACACGAATATTTCTATTTACTATTAATACACCGTAAAATGGTTTCAAGTATTTCTATGTAACAGAAGCAATTTAATATCAGTTATTGTTTGCACACAATCAAATAGATATACATACATGATTTGTAAATGAATCACTTGTAAGTAATTTCATTTTTAAATGAGTTAGACCTAATTTGTTTACACATTAATATTAGAATTGTTTCTGCACTCTTAAATGGTTTCAATTATTTCTATCTTACACTAAAAATTCTATTCAATATTAATCATTTGCTTGTAGTCTGGTAAGTGGCTACAAGTATATTTTTTTGCGCTAGTTATTCTAGTCAACACGATTCACGCATTTGCACACTGACAAATGGTTCCAAGTATTGCTATGTAATACAAATAATTCAGTTTAGGTATACAGTTAAGTTGTTTCAAGTATTGCTATTTAATACTAATAATTCTATTCAACATTACTTTTTCGTTTTTAGCTCAATTGGCTGGGGCTGTAGAATGCACTGATGCACCTCTGCAGAGGGGTGAGACCCCACCCCCACATGAGAGTCCTGATTATGACACTAAACAATCTGATGGTGAGATTCCAGTGATGTTGGAGCTTTGGAGAATGCGGAGCGCCCCTTCATTGCCATTGCTCCCAGGTCCACTCTGGTCTGGAATGGTAGCACCTGATACGACCCTATCTATGGGTTAAATAGAACTAACTGCACACTTATGCTAAACTGAACTATTTGAATTACAGCTGTTTGACTAGACTGAATTGCTTGAAATAGAAATGTTTATGACAATTAAACTGTGTACTTACATTTAAACTGCGTGCTTACGCTGAACTGAATTGTTTGATATAGAACTGTTTTGACATTTAACTGTGTGTAAGCAAAGTCTGCTTATATTAAACTGAATTAGCTGAACTAGAAATATTTGAATAAACTGAATAGCTTGAAATAGAAATGCTTTGACAATTAAACTGTGTACTAATGCTAAACTGAATTGTTTGAAATAGAACTGATTACTTGTTTAAAATTGGATTTGGCGTTAAATAACCTACAAAGGTCGATATGCCATAAAACCCAAACAACCAACCAACTTATTCGTTTGCACACAGTTAAATGGCTCCAAGTATTGCTATGTATCCCTAATAATTAAATCAAACATCATTCATTTGTTTACACACAGATAAAGAGTCAAAAAGTTTTATTTCAAACAGTCCGATTTAATATAAGCTATTTACTTGTTTAAATGTCAAACAGTTCTATTTGACCCATAGATAGAACCCTATCAGGTGCTACTACTCGGGGTCAGAATGGACCTGAGAACGATAGCAATGAAGAGGTACGCACCATTCTCCAAAGCTCCAGCATTACTATCAGGTTGTTTAGTGTCATATTCCGGACACGCGTTAAAAATGGCCTTTGCCCTCAGCAGAGATGCAGCCGATGTATTCTACAGCCCCAACCGAGTTTGTTAAAAACAACTTGAGATCTGTGAACAAAGTTCAGTAAATAACAAATTAACACTTTTTGTGGTGTAATGCATAGCAAACTAAGATACAGGACGGTGCTATGGTGACTCATTATCCTTGAGGATTGTGTCGATCAAGTTATTGAGGGTCTTAAAGTGGGTATCTTTCCGACTTCTTACCAAATCAGAACGTGAAGACATGTATGGAAAATCAACTTAATTCAATAGTAAAAAAAATGTTAATTTTTGTGCAAAATATAGGCTCGAGAATTGATAACTTTTGTACCGGTATTTTTGCATTTATTGACCAATCAGTGTTTACCTGCAAGTTTTAAATTTTCTTTGAGTCTTCCCGACGACAACATTTGATTTGCCGCAAAAAATTTCAGGGCTCAAAACCCAATATAATTTAAGAAATCTTTTCCCGTCAAAAGTATCAAAAATACATTTGTTAACCCATTAGATTCATGGACAAATCATCAACTTTTTTAAAATCTAATTCCGAGCTTATCACGAACTTTTTAATAAACTATAAAATGGATAGTTCTTTAGTTGGTAATATAGATGTTTTCTATACCGACTCAAAAATTTTCGGTTAATTTCTTTTCAGTGAAAATTTAACATCATTTACCTATCTTAAATTGAACGAATATGTAATAATTGTTTGCATAAATATTTGTACTGCTGTTACAGCCTTCGAATGCTGATAAAAATGTTCAGTTGCAACCCTATACGTGTTAAAGCATAAATATATTTCATTACTCACCGGGATACACTCACACACAGATATTAAACACACAAAATTAATCCATTCGATTCAGAATATACAAAACTGCCACATTTCATGTATGAATCTACTTTCTTGCTTTAAATATTTACGCTCTGATTGGTTTCTTTATTTAATGGCATATCAACCTTCGTGGGTTAATTAATGCCCAAGTTATTGTTCCAGAAGAATAGCAGTGATGCTATTTCACCCATAGCTGGGAGGATGAGGGGGTTCATACCTTTTCCAAGGGTATTTGTGCGAAAGTGAACGTAATAGTGCGACAGGAGTTCGAACTCACGTACTACGATCCCGCAGTCCATCGCTTTAACCATTACTCCACGAGAACACCCCCCTTTACGCACTGACTATTATTATCTTTTCTTACGAGAAAAGACTTAGTAACTTTTATTTTTCAACAAATTTTTCTCTTTATTTAAAGAAATAATGTTTATCAATTTTTAGATCGGTGTTTCTATCCAATCCTTTACACCTTTGTCTGCAACACCTGTTATAATTGGCGACCATCTTCAAATCAAGACTCATACGTGACTGTCACCAGAAATAGTTGCACCCCACGGTATTCCGGAGTTACTTCAGGAACCGAGCAATAAGCTCAGTCTTGCCTATTTTAGACAAAGGACGCCTATGTTGCCAGCGAGAAAGGCTCTCAGAAGGAAAAAGCTCTCTGCGATCATGTGATCAACATTTTTAAATCACCCAGCCTGCGTGAATGTCAGATGGCCCGCTGGAGAACAGAGGGAAACTGAATAAAGAGGGTGAGAAAATTCACAAAATAGCGTAGAGAGAGAGACCAATTGCAACAGCTGAAAAAGCGCAACAAAATAACACTGGAATAAACAGAAAAATAGTAATTATAAAAAACAAAAAAGAAAAAAAATGGAAAACAAACTAATGTGTAATGGTAGCAGCATGAGGCAAAAAATGAGGTAAAAGGCTCGGCAGGTAAAGAAGTTGTCTATTCGCAATAGGTCTTCGTTCCTTCTTTAAACCTTTCTTTGACCCTTCTTTGAATGTGAAACTAAAAACAAAATAGAAAACAACTCCTGTAATCCCTTTCACACAGATCAATAATTCGGACAAATACAGATACCGTGTGTGATTCTAACCTCTGTTCGCCTCAAAGAATGCCCCCATCGCAAAGTCTAAAATCGCAGCTGTCAGGCAACACGTGTGTTCTGCTCGGAGAAATGGTAATAAAAGGTTAACCCTTCTAAAGGTGTCACGTGTGACTGGTCGGTGTACAATGGTAATGTGTACCCAACTCTAAGGTGCCCGTACCAAACAAGGGGGATAGCTCCTTTATTTACACTAATGTATTATCACTTTAGTAGACAGAGAAAATATATTGCTCATGATGCGACGAAGTGGATATGACTACGCAACGAAAATCTAAAGAGAGAAACTAAAACTTTGTTATTGCTAACAAGATGGAACGAATTTGTCCACAAGTAAATTTCAACGTTACAACGGAACGCTGTGCGAAATTTATGGAAAGCGAAAAACTAGACAAATACTTGGTCTTTGTTAGAAAAGGGAATAAAGATGTAAAATGAACTTGACAATGATACCAATCATAGATGGCTCATTTGGAACAATCCCAGGGATCTTTGTAAAATGTGTGAAGTACCTGGAGAAGTAATGGGCTTGCAACCATCCAGACCATACCATTATTAAAATCTGCTTTAATACAAAAATTCCCGGAGAACTAAGAAGACAAGAAAGAGGATCCACTGCGAATCAGGCAGTTAAGATTAGAATTTGACCTTTGCTGATAAATGGTATCGGCCCAAACAAGAATCTGTCCTAGAAAATTAAACGCGTAGAATTATCTAGGACTTTGAGATACAAGCTGATACCCCAATCCCGGACAGAAAACCAGACCGAGTGATAATCAACTAGAAAAAAAAACGTTCGAGAAAGAGAAAACATATACAAATACTTGGACACTGCCGGAGGATTGAAAAAGCCGGAGAAAATTTGGGTGATGGTGATGCCATTAGTGTTTTAAAAACAGTTCCTAAAAGCCTGGAAAATAGACAGTGGAAATTGGAGATCAGATCACACAGACCTCAGAACTGTTACGACTGGCTAAAATACCTGGAAGAGTCCGGGAGAGCCAATGAGATTTGCGCTCACTCAGACATTTGTGAAAAACCACCAGTTAAAGTTGGTGAAAAATTACTGCGGTTAGTAACAGCACTGACAACAAAAAGACAAACAGAATAGCAATGACTTCGAAACAGAAATGGGAAGAAAAACAAGTGTATTCATATTTCAAGCAACAAACTTGCGAAATCTCACGAGAAGACCTGGACCTGGCTACAAAATTGAAATCTAAAAGGAGAAACAGGATCTTTTCGAACAGCAGCAAAAAATAACGTCATAAGGACCAATATTTAGGTGACATCTCCACACTAGACGGAACCCCTCTTAAACTAGTAGACAAATTCACTTACCTAGGAAGCAGCGTCTCATCAACCGAAGAGGACATCAACACGCGGCTAACGAAGGCAAGGACAGCTATCAATAGGCTATCCATAGGCTGTCGTATCGATACTGTTGTATGGATGCACTATATGGACGCTAACAAAACGGCTGGAGAAGAAGCTAGACGGCAATTACACAAGAATGCTGCGAACAATATTGAACAAGTCCTGGCGGCAACACCCCACAAGACACCAACTATACGGCCACCTGTCTCCCATCACGAAAACTATCCAAGTTAGACGAACCAGACATGCAGGACACTGCTGGAGAAGCAGGGACGCGCTCATAAGTAATGTACTCCTATGGACCCCCCCCCCCCATATGGCCGGACAAAAGCAGGACGACCAGCACGAACATATATACAGCAGCTATGTGAGGATACGGGATGTAGCCCTGAAGACCTGCCAGAGGCGATGAACGATAGGGAGAAGTGGCGAGAGAGGGTCAGGGATATCCGTGCTAGTGGCACGACATGATGATGATGATGATAATAATCTGGCAATAATCTCAAAGAAACTTAAAAATAGACTGAGGGAACTGGAGATCTAGGGAAGGATTGACACTGTTCAGACTACAACACTCTTGAGATCAGCTAGATATTGAGATAAGTCCTGAACAACTAAGGAGATTTGCGATTACTAGTACTCCAGTGAAGGCCAGTAGTATGACTAATGTAAAAACTCACTAATAAGAGTTATAATAATAATAGTGACCAGAAAAAATTCAGACAACACAAGGATCAACAGAACAAAAATAACCAGAAAACAAAAGGAAGAAAAGTACTGTATGGGCCTTTCGAGCGACAAACAAGCAAAATTCCCCACAAGAAAACTTGAATATTGCTAAGAAAAAAAAAACTCAAGAGAGAAGCTGAATCACTTCTGACTGCAAAAAGACAAACTATGTCAAAGCAAGAATAGACAAGACGCAATAAAATAGCAGGCGTAGATTCTGGTGAAATATGAAACGATCAATCTTATAATTAGCGAATGCAATAAATTAGTACAAAAGAGTATAAGACAAGACACGACTGAATGTGGAAGGTGATTCATTGGGCATTGTGCAAGAAATTTAAATTTGACCAAACAAAGAAATGGTACATGTACAACCCCGAATCTGTCCAAGAAAATGGGAAGCACAATATTCTTTGGGATCTTGAGATACAAACGGATTACCTAATTTAGGTGACAACTAGACCAGGTGATAGTCAACTAAAAAAGAGAACTAGCCGAACAGTGGACGTTGCCGTTCCGACTGACAACAGGGTAAAACAGAAAGAAAGCGAAAAGAGAGATAAGTACCTAGACCTTGCGAGAGAACTGAAAAAAACTATGGAACATAGTGACGGTGATACCAATTGTATTTTGCGTGCTCGGTACAGTCACCAAAGGATTGGTACAGGGCCTGGAGGAGTTGGAAATAAGGAGATGAAAGTAGACCATCCAGGCTACAGCATTGCTGTGATCAGTCAAAATACAACAAAGAGTCCTGGAGACTTGAGGACACATGCTGTCACTCAGACTCTAACGTTGGTAGGAAGAACTCTCAATTGAGTTTTAAAAATCATGATAATAAAACAAAAATTGATAATACGCAATGAAATAGTGTAGTTTACGTGGTGATAGGTTGATTGGTTGGTTGGTTGGTTGGGTTTATGGCCTTTCAACATTTGAAGGTTATTAAATGCCAAATACATTTTTATACAAAAGAACAGTTCTATTTCAAACAAATCAGTTTAGCATGAATACACAGTTTAATTGTCAAAAACATTTCTATTTCAAGCTATTCATCTTAGTCAAGCACTTCTAATTCAAACAATCCAGTTTAGTATAAGTGTAGATTTTGTGTAGACACAGTTATATTTTAAAACAGTTCCATTTCAAACAATTCAGTTTATTTTAAGTACTCAGTTTAAATGTAAGTACAGTTTGATAGTCAAAAACATTTCTATTTTGACGAAGAATCGAACCCATTTTGACTATAGCACCGCTAAAATCGACCATGATACTTAGACGGGTCTTAGAGACCTCGGTAGACTTGCTATCACTCACACTATACGAAAAACAATCAGCCAGCGTGAAAAGTTTGCAGACCAAAGAGAGAAAATCAAAGAAAGCGAAAACATACACAAATACTTGGAGCTTAGCAAAGAACTAAAAAAAAGAGAAACACGAGGGTGATGGTGATATAAAATGTAGTTGGCGCGTTTTGAACGGTCCTCGAAGTTTTGTAAAAAAAGAATGGGGGAAGTAGAAATCGTGCCCATCTAAACCTTATCATTAAGATCGGCTAGAATTCTTGTCAGAATAGTCCGAGAGACCTAGGGAAATTTGTTGTTACTCAGACTTCAGTGAAAAAATCGCTAGCAGTAAAAGAGTGAAATAATAATAATAATAATAATAATAATAGCGAAACTCGATAATACTCAACAAAACAGAGACTGTAGATTATATGATGATAGAAACGAATACATTAATCACATAATAAGTCAATAGAGCAAACTAGGGCAAAAGGAGTACAAGACTAGGCATGACTGGGTGGGAAAGGTGATTCACATGGAATTGTGCAAGAAATTGAAATTGATTATACTTTCAAATGGTACTTGCACAAACCAGAATCCATGTTGGAGAATCAGACATGAAATCCTCTGAGATTTTGGGATACAAACAGAGTACCCAATCCAGTCCAGAAGACTTGACATAGTGATAATGAACAAAAATAAAAGAGAACCTACTGAATACTGGACATTTCCTTCCAAGTGAACCACGGAGTGAAAATCAAAGTAAGTGAAAAGAGAGACAAATACTTTAAACTTCCCAGATAAGTAACAAAACAGTGGAATATGAGGTTGATGGTGATATCACTTGTAATTGGCGTACTTGGAATGAGCAAACAAATGAACGATACAAAACGAAGGACTGACAAACAAGATAAATCTTGTGAGTTTTACAAACTGGGAAATAAAAGGGAAAGAAGGAATAAGAGAAAAGAAGGAAATAATGAAGGATACAAAAGGAATGAAGGATAGAAAAAGGAAAGAAAGTAAGAAGTAAGAAGTGGAAGGAAAGAAAGAAGGAGAAAGTGAAAGTAATAAAGGAAGGAAAGAAAAAGGGGAGGGAAGGGAGGTAAGAAGGAAAAAGAGAAAGGAAAGAAAGTAACAAGGAATAAGTGAAAGGCTTAAAAAGGGGGCTGGAAGAGTTGAACATCGGAGGACGAGCTGAGACTATCCAGACTATAGCTTTATTAAGATCGACTAAAACAGAGAAAAATTCTGGAGACCTGACGAAACTTGCTGTCTCTCAGACTAAAGTAAAAGACCCCAGCTAGCGCTGGTGTGAAAAACTTGCAAGGAGTATGATAATAATAATAAAAATAATAATAATTTGATCAGGACCTAAGTATTGCAACAATGAAGTTCAAAGGGAAACACAGATAATATATAATAAATAAATAAATAAAACAAATGGGGGAAATAAAATTAGGTTATTGCAAATTGGTTTTCTTTTACTGATCAGGCGGTGTGTCCATCATTGTCACTGCCAGGTATGTGAGAAAAAAATAGTGTATAGTTGAGAGTGTTTCGTGGTCGTTTTGTAAATTTCTTCAGCGGCTCTCATTGCGTCCGAACTAATCAAAGAAAAAGACTCGCCTCCGGAGAGAAAAAGACATGTGAGTTGGCAGTAAAGATTGGTGTAGGAAAATTAGACAGATGAGGGGGATGGTAGCGGGTAAGAGAAAAAGGTGTGGCTAGCATATGACTGGGTGTGGGGAAGGAAAAGAAGTTAAGGAGAAGAGAAAAAAAGAAAGAGAAGTAAGAAAGGATAAAATATGAATAGAATTCAGTAACAGAAGAAAAAGGGTTGATGAAGAAAAGGACAAGGGAAGAAATGCAAGACGAGTGGGGGCCTTGGATGTTTATCGTTATTAAAAAAGGACTCGATGAACCAAGTTCAAACGCTGGACGAGGTTGTTTACGAGGCTGGGCTGAAAAGTCCGAGATGACTTTTTATTACCAAAAGGATCCAAACACAACAACACCTATGGAAGAAGTGTGTGAACGACGAGAGGGACTATATTGTAAAATGAACCCGATTTGGTCATATTTCATCTTGGTCAGCCAATGAAGTTTTCAGTCGACCCTCGTACATTTTCCCTCAACCTATGAACCCAACTCTTCTCTCTCCAGCAACGGGTAAATACGAGGGCAGACTGAGCTATTTAGCCTGAGTAAAGCAAAACTGTCTTGGAGAAAGCAAATTATGAATTAAAACCAACTTCATATGTCAGATCAAAGATCATTCTTTGCTCTTATTATAGTTTGACCGTATACAATCTTGCTTGGGGAGGAGATGGACATTACCAAGTAACCCTCTCAGTACACCGAGAGACGCTAGGAAGAGGAATTTCTAGGCATAGCACCTATATGAACGAATATCTAAATGAGATTACAACAATGAATAAAAGAATGGGGTAAGAAAATAACAATGGCTAAGGCAGTAAAGAAAGAGATATAGAATTCAGAAAAAGTAAGGAAGGAAAAAAAATGTAGGAAAAGTTATGCAAAGGGAAGGAAGGAAGGAAGGAAGGAAGGAAGGAAGGATAGAAAAAGGCAAGAAGTAATGCAAAAAGGAATAAGTGAAAGAAGTGAGGAATGAGCCAACAAATGAACGATCTAAAAAGAAAGACAGACAAACAGAATTGATCTTGTGAGTTTTACAAACTGGGAAAGAAAAAGAAAAGAAGGAATAAGAGAAAGGAAGGAAATAATGAAGGCTACAAAAGGAATGAAGGATAGAAAAGGGAAAGAAAGTAAGAAGTAATAAGTGTAAGGAAGGAAATAATGAAGGCTACAAAAGGAATGAAGGATAGAAAAGGGAAAGAAAGTAAGAAGTAATAAGTGTAAGGAAAGAAAAAAGGAGTAAGTGAAAGTTATAAAGGAAGGAAGGAATAAGTGAAAGGAAGGAAGGTAAGAAGGAATAAGAGGAGAGAAGGAAGGGAGAAAGGAATAAGTGGAAGGAAAGAAGGAAGTAAAAAAGGTTGAAGGAAGGAAGGTAAAAAGGAATTACTGGAAGGAAAGAAGGATGGAAGTGAAAAAGGAAGGAAAGAAGGAATGAGTGAAAGAAATAAAGGTAAGAATGGATAAGTAGAAAGGAAGAAAGTTAGAGACAAATAAGAGGAAGGTGAGAAGAAATAACTGGAAGTAAGGAAAGTAAGAAGAAATAAGTGGAAGAATAGAAAATAAGCAAATAATAAATAAATGGAAGGAAGGAAGGAAGGCAAGAATGGATAAGTGGAAAGAACGAAGGTGAGAAGGAATAAAAGGAAGGAAGGAAGGAAGGAAGGAAAAAAGAAAAGAAGGAATGAATGGAAGGCAATAATGTAAGAAGGAATAAGATGAAGAAAAAAAACGAATAAGAAATAAGTGGAAAGAAGGAAAGCAAGAAGAGATAAGTGAAAGGAAGGAAAGAAAGAAAGAAAGAATAAGGAGAAGGAAGGAAAGAAGGGAAAGAAATAAGTGGAAGGAACGAAGGTAAGAAGGAATAAGTGGAAGAAAGGAAGTAAAGAAGTAACGACGGAAAGGAAAAAAATAAGAAGGAATAAATGGAAAGAAGGAAGGAATGGATAAATGGAAGGAAAGAAGGAAGGTAAGAACGAATAAGGGGAAGGAACTATGGAAGGAAGGTATAAGTGGAAGGAAGAAAGGAATGCTGACGGAACGAAGGAAAGAAGTAATAAATGGAAGAACGAAGGCAGGAAGAAAAAAATGAAGGAGTGGAAGGAAGGAAAGAAAAAATAAGTGGAATAAGGAAGGAGGGAAGGAGTGAAAGGAAGGAAGGAAGGAAGTAATAAGTGGAAGAACGAAGACAGGAAGGAAAGAATGAAGAAGTGGAAGGGAAAAAAAGAAAGAATAAGTGGAACGAGGAAGGAGGGAAGGAGTGAAAGGATGGAATGCTGAAGGAAGGAAGGAAAGAAGTAATAAGTGGAAGAACGAAGGCAGGAAGGAAAGAATGAAGGAGTGGAAAGAAGGAAAGAAAGAATAAGTGGAACGAGGAAGGAGGGAAGAGATGAAAGGAAGGAATGCTGAAGGAAGGAAAGAAGTAATAAGTGAAAGGAAGGAAGGCAGGAAGGAAAGAATGAAGAAGTGGAAGGAAGGAAAGAAAGAACAAGTGGAACGAGGAAAGAGGGAAGGAATGAAAGGAAGGAATGCTGAAGTAAGGAAGGAAAGAAGTAATAAGTGGAAGAACGAAGGCATAAAGGAAAGAATGAAGGAGTGGAAGGAAGGAAAGAAAGAATATGTGAAAGGAAGGAAGGATAGAAAGAAGGAAGGAAGGAAGGAAGGAAGGAGTGAAAGGAAGGAATGCTGAAGGAAGGAACGAAGGAAAGAAGTAATAACTGAAAGCTAGGAAGGCAGGAAGGAAATAATGAAGAAGTGGAAGGAAGGAAAGAAAGAATAAGTGAAAGGAAGGAAGGAAGGAAGGAATGAAAGGAAGGAATGCTGAAGGAAGGAAGGAAAGAAGTAATAAGTGAAAGGAAGGAAGGCAGGATTGAAAGAATGAAGGAGTGGAAGGAAGGAAAAAAAGATTAATTGAAGGGAAGGAAGGAAGGAGTGAAAGGAAGGAATGCTGAAGTAAGGAAGGAAAGAAGTAATAAGTGGAAGAACGAAGGCAGAAAGGAAAGAAGGAAGGAGTGGAAGGAAGGAAAGAAAGAATAAGTGAAAGTAAAGAAGGAAGGAAGGAAGGAAGGAGTGAAAGGAAGGAATGCTGAAGGAAGGAAAGAAGTAATAAGTGGAAGAACGAAGGCAGGAAGGAAAGAATGAAGGAGTGGAAGGAAGAAAAGAAAGAATAAGTGGAAGGAAGAAAGGAAAGAAATGAAAGAATCAGCCAAATAGATGACAGTGTTATTTATTGGGTACATAAATTCATGCTTGATATCTTGAATATGGTGGTAATGTGTAATAATAGCATTTAAAAAGTTCAGTGCGGTAAACTATTAGAACTCTGCGAGTGGATTTGTTGCGAAGATTTTGGAGGAGGTTATTAGTGGTTTACTAATGGTCCCTTCCATTGCTGTGACCATCTATTGTTAGAAAAGTTTGCCTGTTCTGCAGAAACGACATTTGTGTGTGTGTGTGTGTGTGTGTGTGTGTGTGTGTGTGTGTGTGTGTGTGTGTGTGTGTGTGTAAAAACTGGGAATTATTACAGGAAAAGTATTTCAGAAGAATTGTTTAAGAAAGAAAAAAAGTAAGAAAGAGACTCAGAAAGAGACTAAGAAAGAAAGAAAGAAAGAAAGAAAGAAAGACTCAGATAGAAAGAAAGAAAGACTCAGATAGAAATTAGAAAGAAAAAGCAAAGAGTCTAAAATTGAAGAAAGAAAATGACATGTGTGAAAGAAAGAAAGAAAGAAAGAAAGAAAGAAAGAAAGAAAGAAAGAAAGCTGGATGAAGCCCTCCCTCCAACTCTAAAAAATAAGAATTAAATAATGATTGAATGATAAACTGCGCAATGTTTAACAGACGTAGACAGAACACGTGACTACTGAAAATGTACGACTTGACCCATTGTATATAATAAATAAAGCAATGAGTGATGGCTTACTCTTTTTTTTCTTTTTCCATAACATCCAGTCTCGCCCATATTTTTCCCCCTACACTTCTTCTTCCCGCGCCGATGACAAGTTTTCTTCATGTCTGCTCAGTTTCTGATGCGAGTGTCCCATGGCCACCAGAGGCAACGCGTGAGTCAGTCAGCCATATTACAAAACCGACATCTTGTCGTTGACGAAAAATAAAAGTAAAAAAAAATAAAACCTTATAAAAAAAATAACAATAATAAAGCGAATAAAAAATGAATGAAATAACGAAAGAGCTGAATGAAGAAAAAGAGATAAATGTGTAGGAGGGGAGTGGAGTGAAGAAATTAGAAAAATCGTTCCCTTGTTTCTTGGACTCGGTGCGCAAGTTATTTGCACACGTCACTCTTCTATCTTCAAAAGGAAGCGCTAAGTAATAAATATGCGTATAAATGTGCGCATGCGTGTGCATATTTGTCTGCATGTGAATGGGTGCACTGCGCGTATATCTATTACCTTTTACTAGTTTTTTTTTTGTTTTGTTTTGTTTTTTGTAGGGTTTTTTTTTGTTGTTGCTTTTGTTATTTTTGGTTTTGGTTGGGTTTTTCTTTTGTTAGTTTTTGTTGATTCTTCTTTTCTTTTCTTTTCTGTTTTTTCTCTCTCTTTTTTTCTTTTCATTCTGCGTGTTTGCATTTGTTTACAAGCAAAAATACAGTGCAACTTTTAGGAGTTCGAATGCTAACCAAGCGATTGCGAGGTCTACGGACGCTTCGCTCCCAAAGGGACTGATAAATAAGACAAGTTTGTTTTGTTGGGGCTTTTGTTTGTTTTTGTTTTGCTTTGTTTTGTTTTATTTTATTTTTATTATGTCTTTGTTTTGTTTAGTTTTTGTTTTGTTTTTTTATCTTTTTTTTTTTTTTTTTTTGTTATTGTCTAAAAGGGATTCTGTTCTGAGGCGTCGAAATCCAGTTTAGAGTAGAGTTCGAATCGAATACAGGGTGCCAAAACGAAAGAACTCTGAGACTACTCTCTCTGAGTGTTTCCCTATCTCTCTACCCTGCTCTCTCTCTCTCTCTAAACACACACACACACACACACACACACACACACACACACACACATATATATATATATATATATATATAGAGAGAGAGAGAGAGAAACAGAGAGAGAGAAGGGGAAAACAGATTCCATAAAGCCATCAGAAAACTAACAACTTCAAAAATGAATATAAATATTTAAACAATAATCAGATGAAAATGAACAAATAACAAAAATTATATGTAGCAAAATAGCAACTGTAGGTTATGTGGCGACACAGATGAGTGGGTTAATCGCATAATAATCGAATGCAGCTAACTGGCACAAAAGGACTTCAAGAATAGGTAGATCTGGGTGAGAAAGGTGACCCACTGAGAACTGTGTAAGCGATTATGATTTGACCAAAACTGACAAATTATGTATGCACAAACCAGAATTTGTTCGAGAAATTTAGATGCATAAAATTTTCTTGGATTTTCAGATACCAGACCCAAAGTTCATTTGCAAGAGCCAAAGAAATTGGCGTCTTATGGATTTTTCCATTTCGTCGGTGAAACAGTGTGAAAATAAAAGAAAGCGAAAAGACAGACAAACATTGGGAGCTTGCTGAGAATTTTTTTTTTTAATGTGGAACATGGGGGCGGCGTTAATACCAATTGTTGGTGGTGCACTGGAAAAGGTTGCCGAGAACTTGATAAAAGGACTGATAGATTTGGAAATCAGATGTTGAATGGAGGCTATACAGACCTCAGCACTGTTAAAATCGGCTACAATAATCAGATGAGTTCTGGAGACTTGAGGTGACTTGCTGTCACTTAAACCCCAACTAAAACTGGTGAGTAAAACTCGCAAGGAATAATAATAATAATAATACCGCAGGGAAATCAGAGGAACAGATAACCAACGATATATATATTCTCAAAGAAACCAAAATGAAACAGAAAAATCTAGTCATATTATGCATTGATTACAATAATAATAATAATAATAATAATAATGAATTTGACCTTACGAAAAAGTGGTATTTGCACAATCCAGAATTGGATTTTGAGATACAAACAGATCACCTAATTTTGGCCGGACGACTAGACCTAATTATAGTCAGCAAAAAACAAAGAGAACCTACAGAAAAGTGGACTTTGTCGTCCCAGCAGACCACTGAGTGAAATTGAAAGAAAACGAAAAGATAGATGAATGTGTAGTTATGCGAGAGAACTAAAAAACATGAAGGTGACGGTGATACCAGTTTTAATTAACTCTTGGTACAACCGCCAAAGATTAATAAATGAACGAGAAGACTTAGAAATCAGAGGACAAGTGGGGACCATCCAGACTATGAAATTACTAAGATCGACCAGAATACTGAGAAGAGTCCTGGAGACTTGAGGAGACTTGCTGTCATTTAAGTTCCAATGAAAAGCCATCAACTGACAATAATGTGAAAAACTCTCAAAGAGTATAATAATAATAATAATTCTGTACATATTTCAAGGGAAAAACTGGCGAGATTGCACACAAGAAGATCTGGACATGGCTAAGAAAGGGAAACCAGAGGAAAGAAACTGAATCATTATTTGCAGCAGCATAAAACAATGTCATAAGGACCAATATAATGACGCTATATAAAAACACGAAAGTAAAAGTTCGCTCCCCGGATGGAGACACAGACTACTTCGACATTATAGCAGGTGTGTCGCAAAGAGACATATTAGCCCCTTACTTCTTTATCATCTGCCTAGACTACGTGCTTAGAATATCTATTGATAAAATGAAAGATAACAGTTTCAAGTTAGCAAAGGAAAGAAGCAGAATCTACCCCGCAAAAACAATTACGGATGCGGACTACGCCGATAACGTAGCACTTCTGGCAAATACATCCGCCTAAGACGAATCCCAGCAACAGAGTCTGCAGTGAGCAGCTTCTGGCATAGGCCTCCACGTCAACGCAGACAAGACGGGATACATGTGCTTTAATTAAAGAAGCAACATCTCCACACTAAATGGTAGTTCTCTGAAACTAGTGGACAAGTTCACCTACCTAGGAAGCAGTGTCTCATCAACCAAGACAGACATCAACACGCGACTAGCAAAGGTATAGACAGCTTTTGATAGCCTTTCGGTCTTATGGAAGTCAGACCTGACCGATAAAATAAAACGCTATTTTTTTTCATACAGTGGTCGTGTCGATACTGCTATATGGATGCACTACATGAACGCTTTCTAAACGTATGGAGAAAAAGAAAGAATGCTGTGAGCAATATTTAATAAGTCCTGGCGACAGCACTCCACAAACCAGCAGCTGTATAGCTACCTATCACCCATCAAGAAAACTATCCAAGTGAGACAAACCAGAAATGCGGAACACTGCTGGAGAAGTAGGGACGAACTCATAAGCGACATACTCCGATGGACCTCTTCACATGGCCGAGCAAAAGTAGGACGACCAGCTAGAACCTACATACAACACCTCTGTGCCGATACAGGATGTAGCCTTGAAGACCTACCGGGAGCGATGGATGATAGAGGCGTGTAACCGAAGAGGGTCAGGGAGATCTGCGCTGGCGGTGCGACATGATGATGATAAAAAAAGCCAAAACTGATAATGCACAAGAGAATAGCAAAAATAGGTTGATGTGGAGACAGACATGAAAAGATTTATTACTAAGTAAGGTGTGCAGAGAGTAAAAATAAAACAAAACGAAATGGCAAAAAAATACTTGGACCTTGCCAGAGAACTTTAAAAAATGCAAAACATGAGAGTGGTGTTTGTACTTATTGTAGTTAGTGCGCTTAGAAAGGTTCATACAATCGAGACCATTCAAACTACAGCATTGTTACGACCGCTTAGAATACTGAGGAGAGTTCTGGAGACCTGGGGTGACTTACTGTCACTCAGAGTTCCGTGAAATACCTCTGCGAATGCTGGTGTGATAAACACAAACGATTTATCACATAATTAGCAAATACAGTAAATTAGTACAAAATGAGTATAAGACTAAACACGACTGGGTCGACAAGGTCATCTACAAGGAATTGTGCGAGAAGTTTAAATTAGACCATATGCAACTCAGAATCCGTCCTGGAAAATGAGACTCACAAACTTCCCTGGGATTTTAAGATAAAATCGGATCATCTAATCTCGGCTAGACGACCAGACATTGTGATAGTCAACAAAAAAGAGAACCTGCAGAATAGTAGATTTTGCCGTTCCGGCTGATCACAGGGTAAAACTGAAGGAAGAGATAAATACCTGGACCTCGCTTGAAAATTTTTAAAAAAACTATGGAACATGAAAAGGACAAAGATACCAATAGTAATTGGTGCACTTGGTACAGTCACCAAAGGATTGGTTCAAGGACTAGATGACTTGGAAATAAGAGGACAAGTGGAGACCATCCAAACTACAGCATAGTTGAGATCGGCCAGAATACTAAAGAGACTCCAAGAGACTTGAAAAGTTTAGTGTCACTCAGACTCCAATGGAAAACTATCAGCAAACGCTAGTGGGAAAAAGTCTCAAAAGAGTAGAATATCTATTTATCTATCATAATAATAATAATAATAATAATAATAATAATAAGAAGAAGAAGAAGAAGAAGAAGAAGAAGAAACTTTAAGAGAGAAACAGAATCTCTCCTAATGGCAGCACAAAACAGCGCCATAAGAACCAATCATATCAAAGCGAGGATAGATAAAATGCAACAAAATAGCAAGTGCAGACTATGCGGTGACAGAGATGAAACCATCAATCACATAATATGCGAATGCAGCAAATTGGTACAGAAGGAGTACAAGGTGAGACACGACAGGGTGGGCAAGGTGATCCACTGAGAAATGTGCAAGAAATTTAAATTTGACCATGCCAACAAATGGTACATGCACAACTCGGCACCTGTCTTAGAAAATTACACGCACAAACTTCTGTGGGCCGTTGATATACAAACGGGTCAACTAATTTCGGCCCGAAGACCAGACCTTATAATAATCAACAAAAAAAGAAAAAAAGAAAATCTGCAAAATTGTCGACTTTCCTGTTCCGGCAGACCACAGAATAAAACTGAAAGAATGTGAAAAGAGAGATAAGTACCTCGACCTTGCTAGAGAATTGAAAAAACTATGGAACATGAAGGTGACAATTATACTAATTGTGATTGGTGCTTTTAGCACGGTAACATAAGGATTATTAAAGAGCCTGGAAGATTTAGAAGTTGGTGGCCTAGTGGAGACCATCCAAACAAAAGTATTATTTAAAACGGCCAGTATACTGAGAAGAGTCCTGGAGACTTGAAGAGACTTGCTGTCACTCAATCTCCAGTGAAAGGCCATCAGCTTACGCTGATGTGAAAAACTCTAATGAATAATAATAATTAATAAATAAATAAATAAATAACAGTCGGCAAGGATCCCATGACTTCGCCTCGAATAGGATAACACGAAGTGTTGATGCCCATCCCGGTGCTGGTACGTCAGTCTTTGACTACGGGCACGTGGCAAGTTTTCAGTTTAATTTAACCATAATATGCACAACTTGTAATGTTAAAATGTAAATGCATAAAACTTCTCTGTATTATCAGGTGCTACCACTCCGGGTCAGAGTGGACCTGGTAGCGATGGCAATGAAGGAGTACTCCACATTCTCCAAAGCTCCAGCATTGCTGGAACCTCACCATCAGATTGTTTAGTGTCATATCCAGGACACTCGTTAGTGGGGTTCTTACCCCTCTGCAGAGGTGCAGTCGGTGTATTCTACAGCCCCAGCCGACTGGCCAACCTCTTTTGTGTGGCCATCTTTTTGTCTTATTCATCGATAAAGAATGACGAAGTGACCAAAACACCATGAGTACATTTTACTTTTTATTTATCGACGACTTTTCTCTTCATAAGCTGCTCGATGTAAAAACTCTACAAACTCAATGAAATAACACTAAAAATATATATGCAATGACATCTCTCTTAAAGATTCTATCAATAAAACAAGACTTATCATATATCATCCCAAATTCAGTACAAATAACCTGGGTGGGGCCATAGACTATAACGACTGCATCTCTGCAAAGGGATGGGAACCCTCCCTCAACGAGTATCCTGAATATGACACTATACAATCTGAGAGTAAATCTCCAGTGGTGCTGAGTATTTGTCGCTGCCTCCCACCAGACACGACTTGACACAAGGTCAAAAGCCCGAAGGCCAATTAAAGTGGGGATAAAGGGGAGGGGAAGGTCGGGAACGAGCCGAGACTCGAACCCTGCTTGTCTGTGCTGCTCATTGGCTCACTTAGTGCAATGTGAGCCTGATGAGGCAAGCAGTTTCACGAACCCAAATGTGGGTCCGGGCACGTATGCCAGTTAACGGCTTAAACTAGACGCTTGGTCTAGTGCCGTACAAGGGGGACAAAGGAGACAAAAATGCAGCTCGCCCACCCGAAGGTAGCCTAGTCGAAAATAGGTGCCTAATTAAAGGCCCCAAGTCTGCCATTGTTCCTTTTCCAGGGCCATGCTCCGGACCGAAGTCCAGAACAGGCCCCGGGGCGCTCGCCGGGAGTGGTGCTGGAGCTGTGGGGAATGCGACTACCCCATCATTGTTTCCTTGTCCACTCTGACTTGAAGTGGTAGTACCGGATAGATTCCTATGTACGGGTCAAATAGAACTGTTTGACATTTAAACTGTGTGCAAACAAATGACTTATAATAAATTGATTTGTTAGAAATAGAACTGTTTGTTTATTTAACTGTGTGTAAACTTATGTCTGACGTTTAATTGAATAGTTTGAGATACATAGCAATGCTTTGAACCATATCACTTTGTTGACTTACGTTAAATTGAATTGGTAGAAATAGAACTGTTTGATCATTTAATTGTGTATCTCTACAAAACGCGTTTAGAAATCATATATATATATATATGTGTGTGTGTGTGTGTGTGTGTGTGTGTGTGTGTGTGTGTGTGTGTGTGTAAAAACAGGATTTGTTTTTTAAAAATTACTTATGTTTAATTGAATTGTTAGTAATACATAGCAATAGTAGGTGCCATTTAACTGTGTGTAAAAGAATGAGTATAGACTCGTTTAAAAATGTCAAAAAACGTGTTTACAAATCATATATATTTAATATAAAGAGGATTTGGCATTAAATAACCAACAATGCTTGGTATGTCATAAAACCTAATCCAACAAAAGCATATATATTTAATATATATGTATAAAGAGGATTTGACATTAAATAACCTACAATGGTTGATATGCCCCAAAATCAAGCCAAATCAAATCATATATATTCAATATATATGTATAAAGAGGATTTGGCATTAAATAACCTACAATGGTTGATATGCCATAAAACCAAGCCAAATCAAATCATAGATATTTAACATATGTGTATAAATATAATGTACATGTATAATCTATATTTATAAATAACGTCGTCATTTATAATAACTTTTCTCCTTCGACTCGTTACTTCAATACGACCAATACAATGTACCAGTACAAATGTTCATTCGGAGAATTCTTCTTTAATAAAGTAAATACCTACGTAGACCTGACAACTACAACTGTGTAGAGATGTCTAACACTCCGATTATCCAACACTAGTTTCATCTCTCATCACCTCAAAACAAATTCGTGCCCCTCTAAATACAGAAAAATTCTAACTGAAAAAAAAAAGCAAACAAAGGCTCCAAATTCTAGAAGTTCGATATATAAAGATTAACTAACCTTCGTTAAACAAGTTCAAATTCGAATATAGCAGCTACTTTCTAAAATGTCTAAAACACATTTTCCGTCAACTGTTCCTCTTTCCTCAAATAAAATTATTTTCTTCCATAAATTCCCTCCCGCTTGTTCTTCCTTCTACTCTTTATATAAAGGTGACTCGTCATTGCGTGTGCCATTTCATTATTCACTACTGTGGTTAAACAGTTCTATTTGACACGTAGATGTCTGGTCAGGTACTGCCACTCCAGGTCAGAGTAAACCTTAAAGCAATAGCCTTGAAGGAGCACTCCACATTTCCTTTAGCTCTAGAACTGGAGTCGCGCCATCAGATGATTTGATGTCTTATCCGGGACACTTGTTGGGGGTGGTTTTACCCCTATGCAGAGATCCAGTTAGTTTATTCTACAGCCCCAGACGGCTGGGCTATGAAGAGTATGGAGTACATCTTCATTGTCATTATTCCCCTGTCCACTTTGACCGTGTTGGGGTCCTATCGATGCTTTAAATAAATCTGTTTGAAATAATTTGCATCAGACAGGAATACTGGATACGATATGACTGTGTGCAAACAAATGATGGTTATTAAATAAGTTTGGTTTGGTTTGGTTTAATAGCATATCAACTTCCGTGGGTTATTTGATGCCAAATCCGTTCTTGTAAAAGAATATCATCGAACCCATAGCTGCCGGGATAAATTTTATTTAACGGAAATAATTATGTAAAACTGATTAATTGCGTATGAATCATTAGTTTTACTTTGAAAAACTTTCAACCATAGGAACATATAATAATCCAAGATTACTCAGCTGAACATGAATTCTGTTTGATTGGCTGAGTTTAAAGGCATGCCAACTCTTCTAGGGTTATTTTATGCCTAAAAGTAAAAGAATCACATTCACCATACGTTCATATTTACATATTTTTGTGTAGTTTCTTGACAAGATTTTCTTTTTTTTTTTTTTTTGTGCTCTGTCCTATTGAATAATTTTAGATAGTTCTATTTGTCCTATAGATGGATCACTAACAGCCTGGACCTAAGTTAAATGGCGTGCTTCCAGAACTGGATCCTTACCATGCAGGTAACACCATTTTTTGTGGGGAGTAGGTATTATCCAAGAGCAAGGGATACAATCAGCGTATTCCAACCCCTTCTCGACAGAACGGTTAAGATCTGAGAGGCAAAAATGAACTGAATGTTTTCACTTGTTTTCGGGGTCAACGTTGATCATAAGATTTTAAACCAAGATTGCCAACCTGAAAAATATAAAATAATCAGTCCAGTTACTTTCTACAGTTACGCCGTGTGTGTGTGTGTGTGTGTGTGTGTTTTATGCGTGTGTCCGCACGCTCGCAGTCATGCGTGATTGGGCTTGTAGTAACGCAGCATGTGTTTGTCTCTGCGATAAACCTGAATTATTGACTTAAACTGGACTCATTGCAGTTTCTAATTTTCTTGTTTTTATAGCAGCCTGGAGAACTGACCAGATTAATTCAAGCAGTCTCGGACAGAAGACATTTCCATTGAATACAAAAAGGGCTTTTCATCTTTAAAGTTCACAGACTTTTTTTTTATTTTCAAACACAGAGATCCCAGCTTTTGTAGCTAAAGTTTTCGCCATGAAATACAAACCACCACCACCACTCCTCCATGCCACCTACAACATGTAATATTTGTCTATCACGAAATAAGACGTGACCCGTGTGCTCTCGGCACGAAAAAGAATTCAGACAATATGATTTTGTATTTCCGTCTCACGATTGTCGCTATTCATGTTCCAAGGGAAACGTTCGTGAATTAAAATGAAGATCTTGGAAATTCGGCCCTCGTTCGCAACTTAGTCAACACCGACACACAGAGAGAGAAAGACGTAGATGTTCAAAAGTGAAATAATACACTGACCTCTATGGGTTTGGGGAGCTATGCCCTTTCAACAAGACATGCTCGTGCTTTCATACTGACTCTACTTCATTGTAACAACCCTTAAGTTTCAATCGGAATTGAATCTGCTGCGCTTGCACAATAAGATCAAAACGAGACATTGGAACGGCTAGTTTGAAGAAATTTATCACGCTTTCCCTGCTCGTTAACACTAATTTTAGTAAACAACATGGTTCCAATTTTCATCCAGGTATCTTTAATACATCCTGACAATGACTGACAACGGCTGATAAAATCTTAAAGACAATCAGAACGTTTGTGCAAAATCTCTTAAATAAAATTCTAACTTTAGATTTTGTACAAATGAAACAATTTTTCGGGGGGCATTTTGTACGAGTTAGGAATGATTTCTTTGTTTAATGACAAATCAACCTTCGTTGGCTATCTAATGCCAAAGCCATCCTTGTAGAAGGAGAGTAATGATACAATCTAACCCATAACTTGAAGGATATGGGACTCCATATCTTTCCTAAGGGTATTAGTCCGAAAATGAATGTACGAGGATCATTAAATAAGTTTCCAGACTTTTTCGTATGGGCACTTTTATTGATAGTACACACATGAAACTCTACTCCCCTTCCAAGTATTATTATAAAAGATGTCCCAAAAATTGTCTACACACTTTCATCTTTTATAAATAAAATTTTTTGGGATGTGCCCGTGGTGAAATTGTGATCGTCGTAGGAAATGAACACGGCGACACAAGTTCGAATCCACATACAAGGATCATTAAATAAGTTGCCAGACTTTTTTCGTATGGGCACTTTTATTGATAGTACACACATGAAACTCTAGTCCCCTTCCAAGTAATCTCCTCCGGCTGCAATGCACTTATTGTTCCGTTCCAACAACTTCCAGAAGGCCCCAGAAAAGTCATCTTGTGTGAGCGTGTCAATGACCTTCGACAAAGCCTCTTTCATCTCCTCAATTGTCTCGTAACGACAGCCTCTGAGCTTAGGGAATAAGCAAAAGTCACAGGGAGCAAGGTCTGGACTAAAGGGAGCGTGAGGAACTGTCTTGATGCTCATCTTGGTCAAATAGTCTGTGACAAGAATGGGGTTGTGGACTAGTGTATTGTGCTTTTGGAAACGCCACTGACCCGATTTGAAGAGTGCTGACCTCTTCTGATGGAATCTCTTCCTGAACTCCCTTAAAATATCAACATAGTAACCCTAACCCTAACCCTTTGGCCAATCAACTCTGGTCTATTGACTTCATTACTCCTCTCACACCTCTCATCATCCCCCAGAGATTCCCTGACTTCCTTGAATCTCTTATGCCACTCAAAAAATGATGCTCGGTTCTTTCAAGATCCTCCAAAAGCAGTCTGAAGCATTCCATACATTTCTGTGGCATTTTTTCCAAATTTAAAACAGAATTTCATTGCATATCGTTCTTCTAAAGTGTCCTCACGTCCAGATTGCATTTTTAAAATTCACCAACAGTGACAATCAGGCTTTAGTAGGGTATATTCCAATTGCTGCTGTAGCTGTTCATTTGAAGCTGAAATCATAAAAATTGATAAGTCATCTCATAAGATGTATAGAAATAACATACTGAATTTTCAAGAGTCAACGACAATTTTAAATGCCAGTACAAAAATGTCTGGAAACTTACTGAAGGCACCTCGGATATATATATATATATATAAGCCAAAACTGATAATGCACAAGAGAATAGCAAAAATAATAATTCTAATATATATATATATATATATATATATATATATATATATATATATATATATATATATATAAGCAGGATTTTGCATTAAATAAACCACAAGGATCAATGTGCGTTAAAACAATGACCAACCTCCATTTATAGTATCACAACAGTAAACGATAATGTATAAATTCTCAAATATTTGAACCTGAAATCATAAAAATCGGTCAGTCATCTCATAAGATGTATAGCAATAACTTAGTGAATTTTCAAGAGTCAACGACAATTTTAAATGCCTGTATAAAAAAAGTCTGGAAACTTATTGAAGGTACCACGTAATAGCACGACAGTTGTTCGAACTCGTTTTCTACGATGATGCTGTCCAGCACACCACTGGGATTCTCCTTGATAACAGTTAGTTCAATATTATTTGTTGCAATATCAATATTTCAAGTACCAATTCATCAATAAAGTTCATAATCATTTTAATCAAACAAACACTTCATATTTACGTCCAATAACATTTTTAGCCAATTTATTAATAAAGTTCACAATTGTGTTAAACACTATTCGAAACAGATCTCAGCGATGAAAACCGAGCAAGTGCAACTACTTGTTCCTATAGTGGAGTTGCAAGTAATGGATACTAAGTAATGACTTCATACTCCTTAAAGTCTCATTATTGGATACAATCTAAAGTCATATCAAGGACACTTCTTTTGCAGGGAGGGGTCTTACCTCTCTGCAGAAGATGCAGTAAGCATATTGTAGGCGCTGTCAACAAGTCAATACTATATAGAACATAAGCACACGTAAACTCTGGAGATAAAGAATAGTTGGTTGAAAAAATAATATCAACTATTTGCAATGAGATTAATTTTTCAAAGATTTAAATCTACTCTATAGTTCTAGAGAGCAAACATTTTTTCGGCTCGCAAAGCTACTTTTAAAATGACCTCGTCAAAATGATGTACTTGTATCAAAAAATACTAAATATATTTATTTCTACATGTACTGATTAGGCTTTATTTATACAATGTATGTTCGCGTACCTTGCATCACTGAATGAAGGGGATCTCCTCGTGGGGTAATGGTTAAAGCAATGGACTATGGAATCGTAGTCAGTGAGTTCGAACTCCAGTCGCGCTATCACTCTCACTTTCGAACAAATACCATTGGGAAAGGCATGAACCCTCTTATCCTCCCACTAATGGGTTAAATAGCATCACTGCTGTTCTTCTAGAAGGGGAGCTTTGGCATTAATTAACCTACAAAGGTTTATATGCCATTAAACAAAAAGAAACCCAACCAATCACTGGTGGTATCACATTTCCTAGTGTTGGGTTATTTTTTTCTATGAGGAATTTTTTTTAATGGCGTTCGATCTATTCGCACTCACTTTATAATCTAACCGTTGGTCATGAACTACGTACTTGGCACCCCTGGGTCAGATAAAAATACTTGAACTAGGGTAACTTAGTCTTTCAATCAAATTGTGTATATCTTGAAAAATGTTACTTATGTTTTCAATAATTTTTTTTTCCTTTAAGAAAAACAAAAACCGGTCACATTAAGATTATGAATTTATTTCCATCCTGTTATGGATATTGATATGAATCAATAACACCAAGAATAACAGGACTTCTTCACCGTCTTCTTTGACATTATCACTGAAGTCTTGCAAGGGTATACATTAACAACATTTCTATCCATAATCACACAGACACAATTATTGATGCAGACTATACAAATGATCAAGGACTTCTTGCAAATACCCCTGCTCAATCCGAATCTCTGCTGCATAGCCTAGAGCAGACAACAAGACACATTGGCGTCCACGTGAATTCAATAAAACAGAGTTCAAGTGTTTTAAACTAGAAGGAGTCATCTCCTCTTTAAATGGCAAGCCTCTGAAATTAGTAGACTGGTTCACTTACGTCGGTAGCAATATCTCATCTACTGATAGTGATGTCAACATACGAATTGGTTAAGTATGGACACTCTATTAAAACGTTACACACATATGGAAATCTGATCTCTCTGATAAAATAAAACGGGATTTCTTCGTCAGTACTACAATATGGATATACCATATGGATGCTACTGAAACTCATTGAGAAAAAGCTTGATATGATATGCACTAGAATGCTACATGTTGTTTTGAACCAATCCTGAAGCAGCACCACATAAAACAGCTGCTTTACGGCCACTTACGTCCCATCTTACACACCATCCAAACAAGACAAATAAGAAAGGCTGGGCACTGGTGTATAAGTCATGACGAACTCATTAGCGACGTTCTCAATGAGAATCTGTCAGAAATACACTAGTATTGGCTGATCAGTATAAGCAATAACCGATAGAGAGACAGAGAGAGGGGTGGAAGAGAATCAAGGGAATGCGTGCCATCAGCATAATTTGATGATGATGATGGTGGTGGTAGTGGTGGTGGTGAGTACGAGATAAAAAACCTAGAAGAAAAATTCTGAATTAAAACCAGCGTTACTCCGCTTAAAAAGAAACAATTGGCCTTGTGATACATTCGGCTCGTTGTGGAGGGATTTGGATTTAAAAGGTCTATAAATCTTAATAAACGAACTTTCATTTTAAAGAAAAGATTTTGAATAAAACCAAATATTTTAGAGGTCATTAATTTTGCAAAACTGGTATATACTTTAATACACACACACACACACACACACACACACACACACACACACACACATATATATATATATATATATATATATATATATATATATATATATATTATACTTATGTTTTCAAGAAAAGTGCATGTTTTAAAAGTCCATAAATTTTGGAGATTATAAGTGAATATTTTTAAAGCACGATAAATTTTGATAAACATAATATTTTTAATTTGGAGTGTACATTTTAAAAATCCATAAATCTTGACTAAGTTATATTTATTACACATAAAAGTTCTCATGTCTTGAATAGAGTTACTTATATTTTGAATAAAATCATATGTGAAGAAAAGTGTAAGTTTTTAAAGATTCGGGTGTTTTTAAAAAGGTATTTATATTTTGAATAAAGTTCTTATGTTTTGAATAAAAATTTCCGACAATTTGAATAAAATTCTAATTTTAGAACTTAAGAAAAGGTATTAATATTAAAAAGTTGAAGTGTACATTTCAAAAGTCCATAAATTTTGGAAAAGAGTGCTTATATTCTGAATAAAAGTATTAATGCTTTGAATAAAATTATTGATGAACGAAAGGGTCCTCGTGGCGTAATGGTTAAAGCGATGGACTGCAGAATTGTAGTAAGCGAGTTCGTACTCCAGTCGCCCTCTTACGTTTACTTTCGTGCAAATACCCTTGGGAGCTGTATGAACCCCCTTAACCCCCGCAGGTATTGGTTAAATAGTACTACTACTGTTCTTCTCGGCTTTGGCATTAAATGACCTACAAAGGTTGATATGCCATTAAACAACCAAACCAAACTGATGAACGAAAGTGTATGTTTTAAAGGTTCACAAATTCTGAAAAAAAGCGTACTTTTTTAATAATGTAACAGATATTTTGTGAGAGTAGATGCTTTAAAAGTTTCGAAATTCTGGAAAAATTACTTATGTTCTGAATCAAAGCGCTTGAAATTTTGAATAAACTTGAAATGAATATGCGTCTCTAATTCAGTTATTTCCTTTATATTCTCGACAGATGCAAAGAAACGTAAAAATTTAAGCAAATATATAATTCAAGAAATAATGAAATATGACAAATTAATTTTATAATTGAATTTGTAATTTGTTAAGAAAGTAAAATCATAGAGATTCGCCGGAAAGAGATTTTAGCCGGGGTTACTTTATCTTGATAATTAAGTTTTATAATAAATTGAATAATCAATTTCAGGACTTTTACTAATTAATTTTTGACAGTATTTGATATAATTAGGACTAATTAAAAACATAATTGTAGGCTAAGAAGTAAATCTATAAATAAATATTCATCAGTTGATAAAGACATCTTCTATTAAAATGCTTCCTTTTTTTTTTACAAGTTTGTTGATGCAAAAGATTCCAGCTTTTTTTTTGCTTTTTTTTTTTTTTGAGTATGGCACTAAACCGCTACTTTTCTAATGATGAATATCTACTTCAGGAGCAACAGGGAATACTGATTAACGCCATTACCATTACTCTCAGGTGCCCGTGGAGTAATGGTTATCGTCGTAGGAAATGGACACGGCAACACGAGTTCAAATTCTGGACGAGACTGATTGCATTTCACATAGCACTAATACCCTTGGGAAAGGTATGAATCCAATTATTCTCCCTCCAGCTATGGGTAAATAGTAGGGCAGACTGGTTTCTTCAGCCTTGGTGAGACGTCTAGTCTAGGAGAAGGAAAACTCTGAATTCAAACCTGTTAAACTCCGCTTAAAAATTGACCTTGTGTCATATCCTGCCCGAGCGGAGGGGTTGGTAAATATGATTATTCTCAGATAGACTCTGAAGAAATATATTCATATACATCCATCAATTCTCCCTCCAGCTATGAGTAAATTGTAAGGTATACTATGTCCTTTAGCCTTAATTAGGCAACCAATATAGGAAAAGGAAAAAATTCAAATCTTCTTTTAAGAAAATTGACCCTGTGTCATATCTTACTAATGGCGGAGAGAGGGATGCCCTTATGGGTAGAGTGTTCGCCAATGGTCCGGGTGACCTGGGATCAATCCCAGGTCAAGTCATACCAAAGACTTCAAAAATGGTACTTCATACCTCCTTGCTTAACACTCAGCATTATAGGGTACGTATCAAGGGTAAAGTGGAGCAATCCAGGGGAATATGTAGCGCCCTTCCCAACACCTCGGTGTTGCAGCTATTGAAAAGGGAGCCTTCGGGTCGCCTTCGACTATGGTCACCAACTTTACTTACTTTTTTAAATATATATATACATACATACATAGAGGGTGTCCCCAAAAATTCTACATCATTGTAAAAGCAAATAATATTGAGAACTATTTAGTCTAGCTCAATGAAATTTAACAGTTTAGATGTTGAACATCATAATTTTATTCTGGGACCGATTGCATAAGTGTACAATATGTGACACAGCACACGTCAAATCGGTAGTTAAGCTCTTACTAAATACGCTGTAGCATGTCTCCGGTAATTATTCGATGCGGAAGGCATTCTCTGTTTGAATTCATCAAAGCTAGCAGGAAGATGCAGGACATAGACCAGTCTCTCCAAGTATACCCATAAAAAGAAATCACAAAAAGACAGGTCCGGTGACCACAGCGACAATTTTATCAGAAAATTGTCTTCATCTCCACCACGCCCGATCCATCTCTCTGACAGATTCTCATTGAGATAAGCATCCTTTTCCATTAAATATAAAATCTAGATTTGTTTCTAAACATTCCTGTGAAAATTTGCGCTTATTTCAATATGAATTATAAAAATTATTGGCCTGCGAATTTTTTTAAAAGAGGATTTAATTTTTACTTTTCCTAAACTGGTTGCCTAATAAATGTTAACGGACACAGTCTTCCCTACTGTAAATAAAGATTTTGAAGAAAGTTACAAACGTTTTGAACAAAAAACAAATGTTTTATAGGTCTAAAACTTTTGAAAAATTAAGGTATTTATTTTTTAATCAATGTACTCAACGTACATATTTTCAAAAACGTGCAAGTTTTGAAGGGCCATAATTTTTAAACAATCATCATGTCGTGCCGCTAGCATGGATATCCCTGACCCTCTCTTGCCACTTCTCCCTATGGTTAATGGCCTAAAGCTCAATAAATCTTAATCATCATCATTAAGTTGTGCTGACTGCATGAAGTTCCCTAACTCTCTCTCTCTCTCTCTCTCTCTCTCTCTCTCTCTCTCTCTCTAGTCATTTGCTTCTGGTAGGTCCTCAAGACCGCATCTAGTGTTCGTAGAGAGCTGAAATATTTAGGTCATTTCTGGTCAGCCAACACTGTCACGTTCATGTGTAGAAACCCATCAGAGAATGTCGCTTTTGAATTCGTCCTTACTTCACCAGCAGTATTAAGCATGCCTTGTTTGATTTACTTGGATGGTTTGTGCGATGGGAGGCAATTGACCAAACAGCTTCTATTATGTGTGGGTGTTGTTTCCAGGATTTGTTCAAAACAATACGTAGTATTCTTGTATAGTTACTATCGAGCTTTTTTCTCATGCGTTAATGGACGCCACCAAAATACATGGAATTTTTTGTAAAATGTCCTTATATTTTGAATCTGTGCGACTCTTGATATCCACAAGTAAAAAGGACCTCACTTCTGGTCGAAAATGGAACTTCAAAATTATTGTAGAAGACGCTGAATCATTGTTAGTGCTGTGGCTACTGGTAGAGCAGATATACGTTTTGATCCACAGTATTGGTTTAACAAAAGAGTCAACAAGTAATAGAAGAGATGGTATTATAAAAAAAAATTATCATGTCAGAGAGAAGCGTCTCGCAACATCTGTTGGAGATTTTAAAACAGAGTGCGTGGACCAGATGGGAAAAAATCAAAGAAGGCACGATATCAAACAGATGAATCCAAAGAGAATAAACTTCGTTATTAAGACAGCATACATGATCTCAGTCAGCTTAAGATCAGCTCAGTAGTTAGAGCAGTGGCATCAAGGTTAGAGGTTGAAATATTGAATGGCTGGTTGGCTGATTTGTTAATTCATGCGCAAGTCAACCGTTGTTGGTCTGTTGAATACTAAATCCAATCCTTTTTTTTTTGTTTGATAACTACATCACGTGACAAATGATAAAAAACGATTATAGCTTAAAGTAACAATTCTTAAAACAAAAAATTTGAATCAGGTTATAAGGTTTCAAGTATTGCTATAAAATAAAAATAATAGATGATTTCAGGTAACGATTACAATTAAATGATGATATTCACTTGTTTGTTCATGGTTATATAAGGCTGTATGTATTTTCATCAAATACTTATAATTTGGGGGAGTCCACATCGCATAGTGTCTTATATGTTGGTCGTAGTAAGCATGTTCAAACTCCAGTCATATTCGAAATACTGGCATTGAGAAAGGTATGAAAAGTTAAGGTTAGATAGTAAACTACTGCTCTAAAGGGTCGGCTTTGAATAACCCGCGAGGGTTAATTTACCAATAAACAAGGAAACCAAACTAAATCAGACTAATAAATTTTACACAATAATATCGTTTCAAGTAATTAATAATAATCATTTGTAAACAATCATAGTTTCTAGTTTGGTTAGGTTTTATGGTATATCAACATTGTAAGTTATTCAATACCAACACAGATACTAAACGGATGAAAAAAGTTGAAGGGGAAATACAATACAGGTTTCAAACGAGGATTTACAGATTTTCAGTCAAACCTCTACCTCTGAGTAAAAAATTAAGAAGCACGAGACACATAGGTTTGAACCAGACGCAACTCGATCTGCAGTCGAATGCTCTACCACTGAGCTCTATCCGCGAAACCTTCCTAATTTGGTCCATGAATTGTGATTTATTTTGTGTTTATGAAAAAGGAAGAATGCAACGATTTGTACAACACAGATATTAAATGGATAAACAAGTTGATGGGGACGCCCGTGTTTTAATCGAGGACTTCCCGATCTGCAGTCCAACCTCTAGCACTGAGCCAAAACCCCAGAAACTATCAAATCTTGTCTATGTGTTGCAATGTATTTTGTGTTTTTGAAAAAGGAAGAAAGGAATGATTTCAACAACACTGATATTAAATCGGAAAAAAAGAGAAGATAGGACACCTGGATATAAAACAGGGACGTCCCGATATGCTGTTAAATGCTCTACCACAGAGCTGCATCCCAAGGAATCCGATCAATAATATCTATGTGTTGTAATTTTTTTCTCTTTGTTAAACAGGAAGAAAGGAACGATTTCTACAACAGTGATATTAAATGGAAAAAAAGAAGATGACACCTGGGTTTGAACCGAGGTCAACTCGACCTGCAGTCTATTACTCTATCACTCAGATATATACCCAGAAATCTGTCTAATGTTCTCCATGTGTTGTAATTTATTTTGTGTTTGTGAAAAAGGAAGAATGGAACGATTTGTACAAAGCAGATATTAAATGTAAAAAAAGAAAGGACTACTGGATTTCAATCGGTGACCTCTCAGTTAGCATCTAATATTAAACAAACTGAGCAATATTACCAGAAATTTGTCTAAACTTCTCCATGTTTTAAATTTATATTGTGTTTGTGAAAAAGGAAGAAAGGAACGATTTCTACAACACTGATATTAACTGGAATAAAAACAAAGGGTGCACCCATTTTTTAACCGGGGACTTTGCAATCGGCAACCAAATGGTTTACCTAACAACTACACCGCGAAAAAAGTCATCAATAATTTCAAAATATTGTAATTTATTTTGTGTTTTTGAGGAAAAAAGAAAGGAAAAATTTCCACAACAGTGATATTAAATGGAGAAAAAAAAGAACAAGAGGAGATCCGGGTTTGAACCCGAGACCTCTGGATCTGCAATCGAATGCTCTATCACTGATCTACATCCCGGAGAAACCGTTAAGTTTAGTCCATATATTGTGATTTATTTTGTGTTTATAAAACAGCAAGAATGCAACGATTTGAACCACACTGATATTAAATGAATAAAAAAAGTTGCAGAGGACGCCAGTGTTTTAATCGATGACATCCCGATCTGCAGTCAAACCTCTACCACCGAGCTAAATCCCCAGAAACTGTCAAATCCTGTCAATGTGTTGCAATATATTTTGTCTTATTGAAATAGGAAGAAAGGAATGATTTCAACAAAACTGATATTAAATAGAAAATATAGAATATAGGTCACCTGCATATTAACCGGGGACGTCCCGATATGCTGTTAAATGCTCTACCACTGAGCTGCATCCCCAGGAATCCGATCAATAATATATCTGTGTTGTAATTTTTTTCTCTTTGTTAAAAAGGAACAAAGGAACAATTTCTACAACAGTGATATTAAATAAAAAAGAGAAGAAGATGACACCCGGGTTTGAACCGACGTCAACTCGACCTGCAGTCGAATGCTCTATCACTCAGATATATACCCAGAAATAAGTCTAATGTTCTCATGGTGTCGTAATTTATTTTGTTTGTGAAAAAGGAAGAATGGAACGGTTTGTACAAAGTAGATATTATATGCAAAAAAAGAAAGGACTGCTGGATTTCAATCGGTGACCTCTCAGTTAGCATTTGAATATAAAACTAACTGAGCAATATTACCAAAAATTGGTCTTGACTTCTCCATGTTTTGAAATTTATATTGTGTTCGTGAAAAAGGAAGAAAGGAACGATTTATACAAGACTTATATTAACTGGAATAAAAACGAAGTGAGCACCCGTTTTTGAACCGGGACCTTGCAATCGGCACCAAAAAGGGTCTCCCTCATAGATTAACACTGAAGAATATCAACAATACATTCCCCGTGTTGTACTTTATTTTGTGTTTGTGAAAAAGGAGAAAAGGGAATATTTCCACAACAGTGATATTAAATGGAATAAAAAATAAGTAGCGGACAGCCGGGTTTGAACAGGGGACCTCTCGATCTGCAGTCGAATGCTCTACCACTGAGCTATATCCCCGAGAAGCTGTTTAAATTGTGTCAATGTCTTGTAATTTACTTTGTGTTTGCTAAAAAAGTAAGAATGCAACAATTTGTAAAAAACTGATATTAAATAGAAAGAAGAAAGAACATGCGTCTTTGAAACGGGGACCTCTCAATCTGCGTTCAAATGCTCTAAAACTGAGCAATATCCCCAAGAAACTTTTTAATCCTTACCATGTGTTGTAATTTATATTGTGTTTGTGAAAAAGGAAGAAAGGAACGATTTCTACAACACTGATATTAACTGGAATAAAAACAAAGTGTGCAACCATTTTTTAACCGGGGACCTTGCAATCAGCAATCAAATGGTCTACCTAACAGCTGCACCCTGAAAAAAGTTATCAATCCTTTCATTGTGTTGTAATTTATTTTGTGTTTTTGAGGAAGAAAAAAGGGACAATTTCCACAACAGTGATATTAAATGGAAAAAAAAGAATAACGGGACACCTGGGTTTGAACAGGAGACGTCGGGATCTGCAGTCGAATGCTCTACCACTGAGCTACATAATCGAGAACCCGTTTCATTTTGTCCATGTATGATGATTTTTTTTTTCTGTTTACGAAAAAGGCAGAATGCAACGATTCGTACAACACTGATATTAAATGGATAAAATAGTTGCAGGGGACGCCCGTGTTTTAATCAAGGACATCCCGATCAGCAGTCAAACCTCTACCACTGAGCTAAATCGCCAGAAACTATCAAATCCTGTCTATGTGTTGCAATGTATTTTGTCTTTTTGAAATAGGAAGAAAGGAATGATTTCAACAACACTGATATTAAATAGAAAATATAGAATATAGGTCACCTGCATATTAACCGGGGACGTCCCGATATGCTGTTAAATGCTCTACCACTGAGCTGCATCCCCAGGAATCCGATCAATAATATATCTGTGTTGTAATTTTTTTCTCTTTGTTTAAAAGGAACAAAGGAATGATTTCTACAACAGTGATATTAAATAGAAAAAAAGAAGAAGATGACACCCGGGTTTGAACCGACGTCAACTCGACCTGCAGTCGAATGCTCTATCACTCAGATATATACCCAGAAATAAGTCTGATGTTCTCATGGTGTCGTAATTTATTTTGTGTTTGTGAAAAAGGAAGAATGGAACGGTTTGTGCAAAGTAGATATTAAATGCAAAAAAAGAAAGGACTGCTGGATTTCAATCGGTGACCTCTCAGTTAGCATTTGAATATAAAACTAACTGAGCAATATTACCAGAAATTGGTCTTGACTTCTCCATGTTTTAAATTTATATTGTGTTTGTGAAAAGGGAAGAAAGGAACGATTTGTACAAGACTTATATTAACTGGAATAAAAACGAAGTAAGCACCCGTTTTTGAACCGGGACCTTGCAATCGGCACCAAAAATGTCTTCCTCATAGATTAACCCTGAAGAATATGAACAATGCATTCCCCGTGTTGTACTTTATTTTGTGTTTGTGAAAAAGGAGAAAAGGGAATATTTCCACAACAGTGATATTAAATGGAAAAAAGAATAAGTAGGGGACACCCGGGTTTGAACCGGTGACCTCTCGATCTGCAGTCGAATGCTCTACCACTGAGCTATATCCCCGAGAAGCTGTTTAATTGTGTCGATGTCTTGTAATTTACTTTGTGTTTGTTAAAAAAGAAAGAATGCAACGATTTCTATAAAACTGATATTAAAAGATAGAAGAAAGAACATGCGTCTTTGAAACGGGGACCTCTCAATCTGAGCTCAAATGCTCTAAAACTGAGCAATATCCCCAAGAAACGTTTCATCCATACCATGTGTTGTAATTTATATTGTGTTTGTGAAAAAGGAAGAAAGGAACGATTTGTACAAGACTTATATTAACTGGAATAAAAACGAAGTGAGCACCCGTTTTTGAACCGGGACCTTGCAATCGGCACCAAAAATTGTCTTCCTCATAGATTAACCCTGAAGAATATGAACAATGCATTCCCCGTTTTGTACTTTATTTTGTGTTTGTGAAAAAGGAGAAAAGGGAATATTTCCACAACAGTGATATTAAATGGAAAAAAAAATAAGTAGGGGACACCCGGGTTTGAACAGGGGACCTCTCGATCTGCAGTCGAATGCTCTACCACTGAGCTATATCCCCGAGAAGCTGTTTCATAGTGTCGATGTCTTTTAATTTTCTTTGTGTTTGTTAAAAAAGAATGCAACGATTTGTAAAAAACTGATATTAAATAGAAAGTAGAAAGAACATGCGTCTTTGAAACGGGGACCTCTCAATCTGCGTTCAAATGCTCTAAAACTGAGCAATATCCCCAAGAAACTTTTTAATCCTTACCATGTGTTGTAATTTATATTGTGTTTGTGAAAAAGGAAGAAGGGAACGATTTGTACAACACTGATATTAACTGGAATAAAAACATTGTGTGCACACATTTTTTTACCGGGGACCTTGCAATCGGCAATCAAATGGTTTCCCTAACAGCTGCACCCTGAAGAAAGTTATCAATCCTTTCATTGTGTTGTAATTTATTTTGTGTTTTTGAGGAAGGAACAAAGGAACAATTTCCACAACAGTGATATTAAATGGAAATAAAACAATAACGGGACACCCGGTGTTTGAACTGGAGGCATCGGGATCTGCAGTCGAATGCTCTAACACTGAGCTACATAATCGAGAACCCGTTTCAGTCTGTCCATGTATGATGATTTTTTTTTGTGTTTACGAAAAAGGGAGAATGCAACGATTCGTACAACACTGATATTAAATGGATAAAAAAGTTGCAGGGGCGGCCCGTGTTTCAATCGAGGACTTCTCGATCTGCAGTCAAACCTCTACCACTGAGCTAAATCCCCAGAAATTATCAAATCCTGTCTATGTGTTGCAATGTATTTTGTCCTTTTGAAATAGGAAGAAAGGAATGATTTCAACAACACTGATATTAAATAGAAAATATAGAATATAGGTCACCTGCATATTAACCGGGGACGTCCCGATATGCTGTTAAATACTCTACCACTGAGCTGCATCCCCAGTAATCCGATCAATAATATATCTGTGTTGTAATTTTTTTCTCTTTGTTAAAAAGGAACAAAGGAATGATTTCTACAACAGTGATATTAAATAGAAAAAAAGAAGAAGAGGACACCCGGGTTTGAACAGACGTCAACTCGACCTGCAGTCGAATGCTCTATCACACAGATATATACCCAGAAATATGTCTGATGTTCTCATGGTGTCGTAATTTATTTAGTGTTTGTTAAAAAAGAACAATGGAACGGTTTGTGCAAAATAGATATTAAATGCAAAAAAAAGAAAGGACTGCTGGATTTCAATTGGTGATATTAAATAGAAAATATAGAATATAGGTCACCTGCATATTAACCGGGGACGTCCCGATATGCTGTTAAATACTCTACCACTGAGCTGCATCCCCAGGAATCCGATCAATTATATATCTTGGTTGTAATTTTTTTCTCTTTGTTAAAAAGGATCAAAGGAACAATTTCTACAACGGTGATATTAAATAGAAAAAAAGAAGACGATGACACCCGGGTTTGAACCGACGTCAACACGACCTGCGGTCGAATGCTCTATCACTCAGATATATACCCAGAAATAAGTCTGATGTTCTCATGGTGTCGTAATTTATTTAGTGTTTGTGAAAAAGGAACAATGGAACGGTTTGTGCAAAATAGATATTAAATGCAAAAAAAAGAAAGGACTGCTGGATTTCAATCGGTGACCTCGCAGTGAGCATTTGAATATAAAACAAACTGAGCAGTATAACCAGAAATTTGTCATGACTTCTCCATGTTTTGAAATTTATATTGTGTTTGTGAAAAAGAAAGAAAGGAACGATTTATACAAGACTTATATTAACTGGAATAAAAACGAAGTGAGCACCCGTTTTTGAAACGGGACCTTGCAATCGGTACCAAAAAGTGTCTCCCTCATAGATTAACCCTGAAGAATATCAACAATACATTCCCCGTGTTGTAATTTATTTTGTGTTTGTGAAAAAGAAGAAAAGGGAATATTTTAACGACACTGATATTAAATGGAATAAAAAATAAGTAGGGGACACCCGGGTTTGAACCGGGGACCTCTCGATCTGCAGTCGAATGCTCTACCACTAAACTATATCCCCAAGAAGCTGTTTTATTGGGTCCATGTCTTGTAATTTACTTTGTATTTGTTAAAAAACGAAGAATGCAACGATTTGTAAAAAATTGATATTAAATAGAAAGAAGAAAGAACATGCGTCTTTGAAACGGGGACCTCTCAATCAGCGCTCAAATGCTCTAAAACTGAGCAATATCCCCAAAAAACTTTTTAATCCTTACCATGTGTTGTAATTTATATTGTGTTTGTGAAAATGGAAGAAAGGAACGATTTCTACAACACTGATATTAACTGGAATAAAAACAATGTGTGCACCCATTTTTTAACCGGGGACCTTGCAATCGGCAATCAAATGGTCTACCTAACAGCTGCACCCTGAAGAAAGGTATCAATCCTTTCATTGTGTTGTAATTTATTTTGTGTTTTTGAGGAAGGAAAAAAGGAACAATTTCGACAGCAGTGATATCGAATGGAAAAAAAAAGAATAACGGGACACCCGGGTTTGAACTGGAGGAATCGGGATCTGCAGTCGAATTCTCTACCACTGAGCTGCATAATCGAGAACCCGTTTAATTTTGTCCATGTATGATGATTTTTTTTTGTGTTTACGAAAAAGGGAGAATGCAAAGATTCGTACAACACTGATATTAAATGGATAAAAAAGTTGCAGGGGTGGCCCGTGTTTTAATCGAGGACTTCCCGATCTGCAGTCAAACCTCTACCACTGAGCTAAATCGCCAGAAACTATCAAATCCTGTCTATGTGTTGCAATGTATTTTGTCTTTTTGAAATAGGAAGAAAGGAATGATTTCAACAACACTGATATTAAATAGAAAATATAGAATATAGGTCACCTGCATATTAACCGGGGACGTCCCGATATGCTGTTAAATGCTCTACCACTGAGCTGCATCCCCAGGAATCCGATCAATAATATATCTGTGTTGTAATTTTTTTCTCTTTGTTAAAAAGGAACAAAGGAACGATTTCTACAAAAGTGATATTAAATAGAAAAAAAGAAGAAGATGACACCCGGGTTTGAACCGACTTCAGCTCGACCTGCAGTCGAATGCTCTATCACTCAGATATATACCCAGAAATAAGTCTGATGTGCTTATGGTGTCGTAATTTATTTTATGTTTGTGAAAAAGGAAGAATGGAACGGTTTGTGCAAAGTAGATATTAAATGCAAAAGAAGAAAAGACTGCTGGATTTCAATCGGTGACCTCTCAGTAAGCATTCGAATATAAAACAAACTGAGCAGTATTACCAGAAATTTGTCTTGACTTCTCCATGTTTTGAAATTTATATTGTGTTTGTGAAAAAGGAAGAAAGGAACGATTTATACAAGACTTATATTAACTGAAATAAAAACGAAGTGTGCCCCCGTTTTTGCACCGGGACCTTGCAATCGGCACCAAAAAGTGTCTTCCTCATAGATTAACCCTGAAAAATATGAACAATAAATTCCCCGTGTTGTAATTTATTTTGTGTTTGTGAAAAAGGAGAAAAGGGAATATTTCCACAACAGTGATATTAAATGGAATAAAAAGTAAGTAGGGGACACCCGGGTTTGAACCGGGGGACCTCTCGATTTGCAGTCGAATGCTCTACCACTGAGCTGCATCCCCGAAAAGCTGCTTAATTGTGTCGATGTCTTGTAATTTTTTTTGTATTTGTTAAAAAAGAAAGAATGCAACGATTTGTATAAAACTGATATTAAAAGAAAGAAGAAAGAACATGCGTCTTTGAAACGGGGACCTCTCAATCTGAGCTCAAATGCTCTAAAACTGAGCAATATCCCCAAGAAACTTTTTAATCCTTACCATGTGTTGTAATTTATATTGTGTTTGTGAAAAAGGAAGAAAGGAACCATTTCTACAACACATATATTAACTGGAATAAAAACAAAGTGTGCACCCATTTTTTAACCGGGGACCTTGCAATCGGCAATCAAATGGTCTCCCTAACAACTGCACCCTGAAGAAAGTTATCAATCCTTTCATTGTGTTGTAATTTATTTTGAGTTTTTGAGGAAGGACAAAAGGAACAATTTTCACAAGAGAGATATTAAATGGAAAAAAAAGAATAACGGGACACCCGGGTTTGAAATGGAGGTCTCCGGATCTGCAGTCGAATGCTCTACCACTGAGATGAATAATCGAGAACCCATTTCATTTTGTCCATGTATGATGATTTTTTTTGTGTTTACGAAAAAAAGAGAATGCAACGATTCGTACAACACTGATATTAAATGGATAAAATAGTTGCAGGGGACGCCCGTGTTTTAATCGAGGACTTCCCGATCTGCAGTCAAACCTCTACCACTGAGCTAAATCGCCAGAAACTATCAAATCCAGTCTTGGTGTTGCAATGTATTTTGTCTTTTTGAAATAGGAAGAAAGGAATGATTTCAACAACACTGATATTAAATAGAAAATATAGAATATAGGTCACCTGCATATTAACCGGGGACGTCCCGATATGCTGTTAAATACTCTACCACTGAGCTGCATCCCCAGGAATCCGATCAATAATATATCTGTGTTGTAATTTTTTTCTCTTTGTTAAAAAGGAACAAAGGAACGATTTCTAGAACGGTGATATTAAATAGAAAAAAAGAAGAAGATGACACCCGGGTTTGAACCGACGTCAACACGTCCTGCGGTCGAATGCTCTATCACTAAGATATATACCCAGAAATAAGTCTGATGTTCTCATGATGTCGTAATTTATTTAGTGCTTGTGAAAAAGGAACAATGGAACGGTTTGTGCAAAATAGATATTAAATGCAAAAAAAAGAAAGGACTGCTGGATTTCAATCGGTGACCTCTCAGTAAGCATTTGAATATAAAACAAACTGAGCAGTATTACCAGAAATTTGTCTTGACTTCTCCATGTTTTGAAATTTATATTGTGTTTGTGAAAAAGGAAGAAAGGAACGATTTATACAAGACTTATATTAACTGGAATAAAAACGAAGTGAGCACCCGTTTTTGAACCGGGACCTTGCAATCGGCACCAAAAAGAGTCTCCCTCATAGAATAACCCTGAAGAATATGAACAATACATTCCCCGTGTTGTAATTTATTTTGTGTTTGTGAAAAAGGAGAAAAGGGAATATTTCCACAACAGTGATATTAAATGGAATAAAAAATAAGTAGGGGACACCCGGGTTTGAACCGGGGACCTCTCGATCTGCAGTCGAATGCTCTACCACTGAGCTATATCCCCGAAAAGCTGTTCAAATGTGTTCATGTCTTGTAATTTACTTTATGTTTGTTAAAAAAGGAAGAATGCAACGATTTGTAAAAAACTGATATTAAATAGAAAGAACTGGAGGCCTCGGGATCTGCAGTCAAATGCTCTACCACTGAGCTACATAATCGAGAACCCGTTTCATTTTGTCCATGTATGATGATTTTTTTTTCTGTTTACGAAAAAGGCAGAATGCAACGATTCGTACAACACTGATATTAAATGGATAAAATAGTTGCAGGGCAGGCCCGTGTTTTAATCAAGGACATCCCGATCAGCAGTAAAACCTCTACCACTGAGTTAAATCGCCAGAAACTATCAAATCCTGTCTATATGTTGCAATGTATTTTGTCTTTTTGAAATAGGAAGAAAGGAATGATTTCAACAACACTGATATTAAATAGAAAATATAGAATATAGTTCACCTGCATATTAACCGGGGACGTCCCGATATGCTGTTAAATACTCTACCACTGAGCTGCATCCCCAGGGATCCGATCAATGATATATCTGTGTTGTAATTTTTTTCTCTTTGTTTAAAAGGAACAAAGGAATGATTTCTACAACAGTGATATTAAATAAAAAAAAGAAGAAGATGACACCCGGGTTTGAACCGACGTCAACACGACCTGCAGTCGAATGCTCTATCACTCAGATATATACCCAGAAATAAGTCTGATATTCTCATGGTGTCGTAATTTATTTTGTGTTTGTGAAAAAGGAAGAATGGAACGGTTTGTGTAAAGTAGATATTAAATGCAAAAAAAGAAAGGACTGCTGGATTTCAATCGGTGATCTCTTAGTTAGCATTTGAATATAAAACAAACTGAGCAATATTACCAGAAATTTGTCTTGACTTCTCCATGTTTTAAATTTATATTGTGTTTGTGAAAAGGGAAGAAAGGAACGATTTGTACAAGACTTATATTAACTGGAATAAAAACGAAGTGAGCACCCGTTTTTGAACCGGGACCTTGCAATCGGCACCAAAAAGTGTCTTCCTCATAGATTAACCCTGAAGAATATGAACAATACATTCCCCGTGTTGTACTTTATTTTGTGTTTGTGAAAAAGGAGAAAAGGGAATATTTCCACAACAGTGATATTAAATGGAATAAAAAATAAGTAGGGGACACCCGGGTTTGAACCGGGGACCTCTCGATCTGCAGTCGAATGCTCTACCACTGAGCTATATCCCCGAGAAGCTGCTTAATTGTGTCGATGTCTTGTAATTTCCTTTGTGTTTGTTAAAAAAGAAAGAATGCAACGATTTGTATAAAACTGATATTAAAAGAAAGAAGAAAGAACATGCGTCTTTGAAACGGGGACCTCTCAATCTGAGCTCAAATGCTCTAAAACTGAGCAATATCCCCAAGAAACTTTTTAATCATTACCATGTGTTGTAATTTATGTTGTGTTTGTGAAAAAGGAAGAAAGGAACGATTTGTACAAGACTTATATTAACTGGAGTAAAAACGAAGAGAGCACCCGTTTTTGAACCGGGACCTTGCAATCGGCACCAAAAAGTGTCTTCCTCATAGATTAATCCTGAAGAATATGAACAATGCATTCCCCGTGTTGTACTTTATTTTGTGTTTGTGAAAAAGGAGAAAAGGGAATATTTCCACAACAGTGATATTAAATGGAATAAAACATAAATAGGGGACACCCGGGTTTGAACCGGGGACCTCTCGATCTGCAGTCGAATGCTCTACCACTGAGCTATATCCCCGAGAAGCTGTTTAATTGTCTCCATGTCTTGTAATTTACTTTGTGTTTGTTAAAAAAGGAAGAATGCAACGATTTGTAAAAAACTGATATTAAATAGAAAGAAGAAAGAACATGCGTCTTTGAAACGGGGACCTCTCAATCTGAGCTCAAATGCTCTAAAACTGAGCAATATCCCCAAAAAACTTTTTAATCCTTACCATGTGTTGTAATTTATATTGTGTTTGTGAAAAAGGAAGAAAGGAACGATTTGTACAACACTGATATTACCTGGAATAAAAACAATGTGTGCACCCATTTTTTTACCGGGGACCTTGCAATTGGCAATCAAATGGTCTACCTAACAGCTGCACCCTAAAGAAAGTTATCAATCCTTTCATTGTGTTGTAATTTATTTTGTGTTTTTGAGGAAGAAAAAAGGGACAATTTCCACAACAGTGATATTAAATGGAAATAAAAGAATAACGGGACACCTGGGTTTGAACTGGAGGCCTCGGGATCTGCAGTCGAATGCTCTACCACTGAGCTACATAATCGAGAACCCGTTTCATTTTGTCCATGTATGATGATTTTTTTTTTTCTGTTTACGAAAAAGGCAGAATGCAACGATTCGTACAACACTGATATTAAACGGATAAAATAGTTGCAGGGGACGCCCGTGTTTTAATCAAGGACTTCCCGATCAGCAGTCAAACCTCTACCACTGAGCTAAATCGCCAGAAACTATCAAATCCTGTCTATGTGTTGCAATGTATTTTGTCTTTTTGAAATAGGAAGAAAGGAATGATTTCAACAACACTGATATTAAATAGAAAATATAGAATATAGGTCACCTGCATATTAACCGGGGACGTCCCGATATGCTGTTAAATGCTCTACCACTGAGCTGCATCCCCAGGAATCCGATCAATAATATATCTGTGTTGTAATTTTTTTCTCTTTGTTTAAAAGGAACAAAGGAATGATTTCTACAACAGTGATATTAAATAGAAAAAAAGAAGAAGATGACACCCGGGTTTGAACCGACGTCAACTCGACCTGCAATCGAATGCTCTATCACTCAGATATATACCCAGAAATAAGTCTGATGTTCTTATGGTGGCGTAATTTATTTTATGTTTGTGAAAAACGAACAATGGAACGGTTTGTGCAAAGTAGATATTAAATGCAAAAAAAGAAAGGACTGCTGGATTTCAATCGGTGACCTCTCAGTTAGCATTTGAATATAAAACAAACTGAGCAATATTACCAGAAATTTGTCTTGACTTCTCCATGTTTTAAATTTATATTGTGTTTGTGAAAAGGGAAGAAAGGAACGATTTGTACAAGACTTATATTAACTGGAATAAAAACGAAGTGAGCACCCGTTTTTGAACCGGGACCTTGCAATCGGCACCAAAAAGTGTCTTCCTCATAGATTAACCCTGAAGAATATGAACAATACATTCCCCGTGTTGTACTTTATTTTGTGTTTGTGAAAAAGGAGAAAAGGGAATATTTCCACAACAGTGATATTAAATGGAATAAAAAATAAGTAGGGGACACCCGGGTTTGAACCGGGGACCTCTCGATCTGCAGTCGAATGCTCTACCACTGAGCTATATCCCCGAGAAGCTGCTTAATTGTGTCGATGTCTTGTAATTTTCTTTGTGTTTGTTAAAAAAGAAAGAATGCAACGATTTGTATAAAACTGATATTAAAAGAAAGAAGAAAGAACATGCGTCTTTGAAACGGGGACCTCTCAATCTGAGCTCAAATGCTCTAAAACTGAGCAATATCCCCAAGAAACTTTTTAATCATTACCATGTGTTGTAATTTATGTTGTGTTTGTGAAAAAGGAAGAAAGGAACGATTTGTACAAGACTTATATTAACTGGAGTAAAAACGAAGAGAGCACCCGTTTTTGAACCGGGACCTTGCAATCGGCACCAAAAAGTGTCTTCCTCATAGATTAACCCTGAAGAATATGAACAATGCATTCCCCGTGTTGTACTTTATTTTGTGTTTGTGAAAAAGGAGAAAAGGGAATATTTCCACAACAGTGATATTAAATGGAATAAAACATAAATAGGGGACACCCGGGTTTGAACCGGGGACCTCTCGATCTGCAGTCGAATGCTCTACCACTGAGCTACATCCCCGAGAAGCTGTTTAATTGTCTCCATGTCTTGTAATTTACTTTGTGTTTGTTAAAAAAGGAAGAATGCAACGATTTGTAAAAAATTGATATTAAATAGAAAGAAGAAAGAACATGCGTCTTTGAAACGGGGACCTCTCAATCAGCGCTCAAATGCTCTAAAACAGAACAATATCCACAAGAAACTTTTTAATCCTTACCATGTGTTGTAATTTATATTGTGTTTGTGAAAAAGGAAGAAAGGAACGATTTCTACAACACTGATATTAACTGGAATAAAAACAAAGTGTGCACCCATTTTTTAACCGGGGACCTTGCAATCGGCAATCAAATGGTCTACCTAACAGCTGCACCCTGAAGAAAATTATCAATCCTTTCATTGTGTTGTAATTTATTTTTTGTTTTGAGGAAGAAAAAAAGAACAATTTCCACAACAGTGATATTAAATTGAAAAAATAGAATAACGGGACACCTGGGTTTGAACTGGAGGCCTCGGGATGTGCAGTCGAATGCTCTACCACTGAGCTACATAACCGAGAACCCGTTTCATTTTGTCCATGTAAGATGATTTTTTTTGTGTTTACGAAAAAGGGAGAATGCAACGATTCGTACAACACAGATATTAAATGGATAAAAAAGTTGCAGGGGACGCCCGTGTTTTAATCGAGGACTTCCCGATCTGCAGTCAAACCTCTACCACTGAGCTAAATCTTCAGAAAATACCAAATCCTGTGTATGTGTTGCAATGTATTTTGTCTTTTAGAAATAGGAAGAAGTTAATGATTTCAACAACACTGATATTAAATAGAAAATATAGAATATAGGTCACCTGCATATTAACCGGGGACGTCCCGATATGCTGTTAAATACTCTACCACTGAGCTGCATCCCCAGGAAACCGATCAATAATATATCTGTGTTGAAATTTTTTCTCTTTGTTAAAAAGGAACAAAGGAACGATTTCTACAACAGTGATATTAAATAGAAAAAAAGAAGATGACACCCGGGTTTGTACCGATTTCAACTCGACCTGCAGTCGAATGCTCTACCACTCAGATATATACCCAGAAATAAGTCTGATGTTCTTATGGTGTCGTAATTTATTTTATGTTTGTGAAAAACGAACAATGGAACGGTTTGTGCAAAGTAGATATTAAATGCAAAAAAAAAAAGGACTGCTGGATTTCAATCGGTGACCTCTCAGTAAGCATTTGAATATAAAACTGAGCAATATTACCAGAAATTTGTCTTGACTTCTCCATGTTTTAAAATTTATATTGTGTTTGGGAAAAAGGAAGAAAGGAACGATTTGTACAAGACTTATATTAACTGGAAAAAAAACGATGTGAGCACCTTTTTTTGAACCGGGACCTTGCAATCGGCACCAAAAAGTGTCTCCCTCATAGATTAACCCTGAAGAATATGAACAATACATTCCCCGTGTTGTAATTTATTTTGTGTTTGTGAAAAAGGAGAAAAGGGAATATTTCCACAACACTGATATTAAATGGAATAAAAAATAAGTAGGGGACACCCGGGTTTGAACCGGGGACATCTCGATCTGCAGTCGAATGCTCTACCACTGAGCTACATCCCCGAGCAGCTGTTTAATTGTGTCCATGTCTTGTAATTTACTTAGTGTTTGTTAAAAAAGGAAGAATGCAACGATTTGTAAAAAACTGATATTAAATAGAAAGAAGAAAGAACATGCGTCATTGAAACGGGGACCTCTCAATCTGCGCTCAAAAGCTCTAAAACTGAGCAATATCCCCAAGAAACTTTTTAATCCTTACCATGTGTTGTAATTTATATTGTGTTTGTGAAAACGGAAGAAAGGAACGATTTCTTCAACACTGATATTAACTGGAATAAAAACAATGTGTGCACCCATTTTTTAACCGGGGACCATGCAATCGGCAATCAAATGGTCTACCTAACAGCTGCTCCCTGAAGAAAATTATCAATCCTTTCATTGTGTTGTAAATTATTTTGTGTTTTTGAGGAAGGAATAAAGGAACAATTTCCACAGCAGTGATATTAAATGGAAATAAAAGAATAACGGGACACCCGGGTTTGAACTGGAGGCATCGGGATCTGCAGTCGAATTCTCTACCACTGAGCTGCATAATCGAGAACCCGTTTCATTTTGTCCATGTATGATGATTTTTTTTGTGTTTACGAAAAGGGGAGAATGCAACGATTCGTACAACACTGATATTAAACGGATAAAATAGTTGCAGGGGACGCCCGTGTTTTAATCAAGGACTTCCCGATCAGCAGTCAAACCTCTACCACTGAGCTAAATCGCCAGAAACTATCAAATCCTGTCTATGTGTTGCAATGTATTTTGTCTTTTTGAAATAGGAAGAAAGGAATGATTTCAACAACACTGATATTAAATAGAAAATATAGAATATAGGTCACCTGCATATTAACTGGGGACGTCCCGATATGCTGTTAAATACTCTACCACTGAGCTGCATCCCCAGGAATCCGATCAATAATATATCTGTGTTGTAATTTTTTTCTCTTTGTTTAAAAGGAACAAAGGAATGATTTCTACAACAGTGATATTAAATAGAAAAAAAGAAGAAGATGACACCCGGGTTTGAACCGACGTCAACTCGACCTGCAATCGAATGCTCTATCACTCAGATATATACCCAGAAATAAGTCTGATGTTCTTATGGTGGCGTAATTTATTTTATGTTTGTGAAAAAGGAAGAATGGAACGGTTTGTGCAAAGTAGATATTAAATGCAAAAAAAGAAAGGACTGCTGGATTTCAATCGGTGACCTCTCAGTTAGCATTTGAATATAAAACAAACTGAGCAATATTACCAGAAATTTGTCTTGACTTCTCCATGTTTTAAATTTATATTGTGTTTGGGAAAAGGGGAGAAAGGAACGATTTGTACAAGACTTATATTAACTGGAATAAAAACAAAGTGAGCACCCGTTTTTGAACCGGGACCTTGCAATCGGCACCAAAAAGTGTCTTCCTCATAGATTAACCCTGAAGAATATCAACAATACATTCCCCGTGTTGTACTTTATTTTGTGTTTGTGAAAAAGGAGAAAAGGGAATATTTCCACAACACTGATATTAAATGGAATAAAAAATAAGTAGGGGACACACGGGTTTTAAACGGGGACTTCTCGATCTGCAGTCGAATGCTCTACCACTGAGCTATATCCCCGAGAAGCTGCTTAATTGTGTCGATGTCTTGTAATTTTCTTTGTGTTTGTTAAAAAAGAAAGAATGCAACGATTTGTATAAAACTGATATTAAAAGAAAGAAGAAAGAACAAGCGTCTTTGAAGCGGGGACCTCTCAATCTGAGCTCAAATGCTCTAAAACTGAGCAATATCCCCAAGAAACTTTTTAATCATTACCATGTGTTGTAATTTATATTGTGTTTGTGAAAAAGGAAGAAAGGAACGATTTGTACAAGACTTATATTAACTAGAATAAAAACGAAGAGAGCACCCGTTTTTGAACCGGGACCTTGGAATCGGCACCAAAAAGTGTCTTCCTCATAGATTAACCCTGAAGAATATGAACAATGCATTCCTCGTGTTGTACTTTATTTTGTGTTTGTGAAAAAGGAGAAAAGGGAATATTTCCACAACAGTGATATTAAATGGAATAAAACACAAGTAGGGGACACCCGGGTTTGAACCGGGGACCTCTCGATCTGCAGTCGAATGCTCTACCACTGAGCTACATCCCCGAGAAGCTGCTTAATTGTGTCGATGTCTTGTAATTTTCTTTGTGTTTGTTAAAAAAGAACGAATGCAACGATTTGTATAAATCTGATATTAAAAGAAAGAAGAAAGAACATGCGTCTTTGAAACGGGGACCTCTCAATCTGAGTTCAAATGCTCTAAAACTGAGCAATATCCCCAAGAAACGTTTCATCCTTACCATGTGTTGTAATTTATATTGTGTTTGTGAAAAAGGAAGAAAGGAACGATTTGTACAAGACTTATATTAACTGGAATAAAAACGAAGTGAGCACCCGTTTTTGAACCGGTACCTTGCAATCGGCACCAAAAAGTGTCTTCCTCACAGATTAACCCTGAAGAATATGAACAATGCATTCCCCGTGTTGTACTTTATTTTGTGTTTGTGAAAAAGGAGAAAAGGGAATATTTCCACAACAGTGATATTAAATGGAAAAAAAAAATAAGTAGGGGACACCCGGGTTTGAACCGGGGACCTCTCGATCTGCAGTCGAATGCTCTACCACTGAGCTATATCCCCGAGAAGCTGCTTAATTGTGTCGATGTCTTGTAATTTTCTTTGTGTTTGTTAAAAAAGAAAGAATGCAACGATTTGTATAAAACTGATATTAAAAGAAAGAAGAAAGAACATGCGTCTTTGAAACGGGGACCTCTCAATCTGAGCTCAAATGCTCTAAAACTGAGCAATATCCCCAAGAAACTTTTTAATCATTACCATGTGTTGTAATTTATATTGTGTTTGTGAAAAAGGAAGAAAGGAACGATTTGTACAAGACTTATATTAACTGGAATAAAAACAATGTGTGCACCCATTTTTTTACCGGGGACCTTGCAATCGGCAATCAAATGGTCTACCTAACAGCTGCACCCTGAAGAAAGTTATCAATCCTTTCATTGTGTTGTAATTTATTTTGTGTTTTTGAGGAAGAAAAAAGGGACAATTTCCACAACAGTGATATTAAATGGAAAAAAAAGAATAACGGGACACCTGGGTTTGAACTGGAGGCCTCGGGATCTGCAGTCGAATGCTCTACCACTGAGCTACATAATCGAGAACCCGTTTCATTTTGTCCATGTATGATGATTTTTTTTTCTGTTTACGAAAAAGGCAGAATGCAACGATTCGTACAACACTGATATTAAATGGACAAAATAGTTGCAGGGGACGCCCGTGTTTTAATCAAGGACTTCCCGATCAGCAGTCAAACCACTACCACTGAGCTAAATCCCCAGAAACTATCAAATCCTGTCTATGTGTTGCAATGTATTTTGTCTTTTTGAAATAGGAAGAAAGGAATGATTTCAACAACACTGATATTAAATAGAAAATATAGAATATAGGTCACCTGCATATTAACCGGGGACGTCCCGATATGCTGTTAAATGCTCTACCACTGAGCTGCATCCCCAGGAATCCGATCAATAATATATCTGTGTTGTAATTTTTTTTCTCTTTGTTAAAAAGGAACAAAGGAACGATTTCTACAACAGTGATATTAAATAGAAAAAAAGAAGAAGATGACACCCGGGTTTGTACCGACGTCAACTCGACCTGCAGTCGAATGCTCTATCACTCAGATATATACCCAGAAATAAGTCTGATGTTCTCATGGTGTCGTAATTTATTTTGTGTTTGTGAAAAAGGAAGAATGGAACAGTTTGTGCAAAATAAGTATTAAATGCAAAAAAAGAAAGGACTGCTGGATTTCAATCGGTGACCTCTCAGTTAGCAATTGAATATAAAACAAACTCAGCAATATTACCAGAAATTTGTCTTGACTTCTCCGTTTTTTAAATTTATATTGTGTTTGTGAAAAGGGAAGAAAGGAACGATTTGTACAAGACTTATATTAACTGGAATAAAAACGAAGTGAGCACCCGTTTTTGAACCGGGACCTTGCAATCGGCACCAAAAAGTGTCTCCCTCATAGATTAACCCTGAAGAATATGAACAATACATTCCCCGTGTTGTACTTTATTTTGTGTTTGTGAAAAAGGAGAAAAGGGAATATTTCCACAACAGTGATTTTAAATGGAATAAAAAATAAGTAAGGGACACCCGGGATTGAACAGGGAACCTCTCGATCTGCAATCGAATGCTCTACCACTGAGCTACATCCCCGAGAACTGTTAAATTGTGTCGATGTCTTGTAATTTACTTTGTGTTTGTTAAAAAAGGAAGAATGCAACGCTTTGTAAAAAACTGATATTAAATAGAAAGAAGAAAGAACATGCGTCTTTGAAACGGGGACCTCTCAATCAGCGCTCAAATGCTCTAAAACAGAACAATATCCACAAGAAACTTTTTAATCCTTACCATGTGTTGTAATTTATATTGTGTTTGTGAAAAAGGAAGAAAGGAACGATTTTTACAACACTGATATTAACTGGAATAAAAACAAAGTGTGCAGCCATTTTTTAACCGGGGACCTTGCAATCGGCATTCAAATGGTCTACCTAACAGCTGCACCCTGGGGAAAATTATCTATCCTTTCATTGTGTTGTAATTTATTTTTTGTTTTGAGGAAGAAAAAAAGAACAATTTCCACAACAGTGATATTAAATTGAAAAAATAGAATAACGGGACACCTGGGTTTGAACTGGAGGCCTCGGGATGTGCATTTGAATGCTCTACCACTGAGCTACATAATCGAGAACCCGTTTCATTTTGTCCATGAAAGATGATTTTTTTTGTGTTTACGAAAAAGGGAGAATGCAACGATTCGTACAACACAGATATTAAATGGATAAAAAAGTTGCAGGGGAGGCCCGTGTTTTAATCGAGGACTTCCCGATCTGCAGTCAAACCTCTACCACTGAGCTAAATCTTCAGAAAATACCAAATCCTGTGTATGTGTTGCAATGTATTTTGTCTTTTAGAAATAGGAAGAAGTTAATGATTTCAACAACACTGATATTAAATAGAAAATATAGAATATAGGTCACCTGCATATTAACCGGGGACGTCCCGATATGCTGTTAAATACTCTACCACTGAGCTGCATCCCCAGGAAACCGATCAATAATATATCTGTGTTGTAATTTTTTCTCTTTGTTAAAAAGGAACAAAGGAACGATTTCTACAACAGTGATATTAAATAGAAAAAAAGAAGAAGATGACACCCGGGTTTGTACCGATTTCAACTCGACCTGCAGTCGAATGCTCTGCCACTCAGATATATACCCAGAAATAAGTCTGATGTTCTTATGGTGTCGTAATTTATTTTATGTTTGTGAAAAACGAACAATGGAACGGTTTGTGCAAAGTAGATATTAAATGCAAAAAAAGAAAGGACTGCTGGATTTCAATCGGTGACCTCTCAGTAAGCATTTGAATATAAAACAAACTGAGCAATATTACCAGAAATTTGTCTTGACTTCTCCATGTTTTAAAATTTATATTGTGTTTGTGAAAAAGGAAGAAAGGAACGATTTGTACAAGACTTATATTAACTGGAAAAAAAACGATGTGAGCACCTTTTTTTGAACAGGGACCTTGCAATCGGCACCAAAAAGTGTCTCCCTCATAGATTAACCCTGAAGAATATGAACAATACATTCCCCGTGTTGTAATTTATTTTGTGTTTGTGAAAAAGGAGAAAAGGGAATATTTCCACAACACTGATATTAAATGGAATAAAAAATAAGTAGGGGACACCTGGGTTTGAACCGGGGACCTCTCGATCTGCAGTCGAATGCTCTACCACTGAGCTACATCCCCGAGCAGCTGTTTAATTGTGTCCATGTCTTGTAATTTACTTTGTGTTTGTTAAAAAAGGAAGAATGCAACGATTTGTAAAAAACTGATATTAAATAGAAAGAAGAAAGAACATGCGTCTTTGAAACGGGGACCTCTCAATCTGCGCTCAAATGCTCTAAAACTGAGCAATATCCCCAAGAAACTTTTTAATCCTTACCATGTGTTGTAATTTATATTGTGTTTGTGAAAAAGGAAGAAAGGAACGATTTCTTCAACACTGATATTAACTGGAATAAAAACAATGTGTGCACCCATTTTTTAACCGGGGACCTTGCAATCGGCAATCAAATGGTCTACCTAACAGCTGCTCCCTGAAGAAAGTTATCAATCCTTTCATTGTGTTGTAAATTATTTTGTGTTTTTGAGGAAGGAAAAAAGGAACAATTTCCACAGCAGTGATATTAAATGGAAATAAAAGAATAACGGGACACCCGGGTTTGAACTGGAGGCATCGGGATCTGCAGTCGAATTCTCTACCACTGAGCTGCATAATCGAGAACCCGTTTCATTTTGTCCATGTATGATGATTTTTTTTGTGTTTACCAAAAGGGGAGAATGCAACGATTCGTACAACACTGATATTAAATGGATAAAATAGTTGCAGGGGACGCCCGTGTTTTAATCAAGGACTTCCCGATCAGCAGTCAAACCTCTACCACTGAGCTAAATCCCCAGAAACTATCAAATCCTGTCTATGTGTTGCAATGTATTTTGTCTTTTTGAAATAGGAAGAAGTTAATGATTTCAACAGCACTGATATTAAATAGAAAATATAGAATATAGGTCACCTGCATATTAACCGGGGACGTCCCGATATGCTGTTAAATGCTCTACCACTGAGCTGCATCCCCAGGAATCCGATCAATAATATATGTATGTTGTAATTTTTTTCTCTTTGTTAAAAAGGAACAAAGGAACGAGTTCTACAACAGTGATATTAAAAAGAAAAAAAGAAGAAGATGTCACCCGGGTTTGAACCGACGTCAACTCGACCTGCAGTCGAATGCTCTATCACTCAGATATATACCCAGAAATAAGTCTGATGCTCTCATGGTGTCGTAATTTATTTTGTGTTTGTGAAAAAGGAAGAATGGAACGGTTTGTGCAAAGTAGATATTAAATGCAAAAAAAAGAAAGGACTGCTGGATATCAATCGGTGACCTCTCAGTTAGCATTTAAATATAAAACAAACTGAACAATATTAGCAGAAATTTGTCTTGACTTCTCCGTGTTTTGAAATTTATATTGTGTTTGGGAAAAAAGAAGAAAGGAACGATTTGTACTAGACTTATATTAACTGGAATAAAAACGATGTGAGCACCCGTTTTTGCACCGGGACCTTGCAATCGGCACCAAAAAGTGTCTCCCTCATAGATTAACCCTGCAAATATGAACAATAAATTCCCCTTGTTGTAATTTATTTTGTGTTTGTGAAAAAGGAGAAAAGGGAATATTTCCCCAACAGTGATATTCAATGGAATAAAAAATAAGAAGGGGACACCCGGGTTTGAACCGGGGACCTCTCGATCTGCAGTCGAATGCTCTACCACTGAGGTATATCCCCGAAAAGCTGTAAAATTGTGTCCATGTCTTGTAATTAACTTTTTGTATGTTAAAAAAGGAAGAATGCAAAGATTTGTAAAAAACTGATATTAAATAGAAAGAAGAAAGAACATGCGTCTTTGAAACGGGGACCTCTCAATCTGCGCTCAAATGCTCTAAAACTGAGCAATATCCCCAAGAAACTTTTTAATCCTTACCATGTGTTGTAATTTATATTGTGTTTGTGAAAAAGGAAGAAAGGAACGATTTCTACAACACTGATATTAACTGGAATAAAAACAAAGTTTGCACCCATTTTTTAACCGGGGACCTTGCAATCGGCAATCAAATGGTCTCCCTAACAGTGCACCCTGAAGAAAGTTATCAATCCTTTCATTGTGTTGTAATTTATTTTGTGTTTTTGAGGAAGGACAAAAGGAACAATTTCCACAACAGAGATATTAAATGGAAATAAAAGAATAACGGGACACCCGGGTTTGAAATGGAGGCCTCCGGATTTGCAGTCGAATGCTCTACCACTGAGCTACATAATCGAGAACCCGTTTCATTTTGTCCATGTATGATTATTTTTTTTTGTGTTTACGAATAAGGGAGAATGCAACGATTCGTACACAACTGATATTAAATGGATAAAAAGTTGCAGGGGAGGCCCGTGTTTTAATCGAGGACTTCCCGATCTGCAGTCAAACCTCTACCACTGAGCTAAATCCCCAGAAACTATCATATCCTGTCTATGTGTTGCAATGTATTTTGTCTTTTTTAAATAGGAAAAAAGGAATGATTTATACAACACTGATATTAAATAGAAAATATAGAATACAGGTCACCTGCATATTAACCAGGGACGTCCCGATATGCTGTTAAATGCTCTACCACTGAGCTTCATCCCCAGGAATCTGATCAATAATATATCTGTGTTGTAATTTTTTTCTCTTGGTTAAAAAGGTCCAAAGGAACGATTTCTACAACGGTGATATTAAATAGAAAATAGGAGAAGATGACACCCGGGTTTGAACCGACGTCAACACGACCTGCAGTCAATTGCTCTATCACTCAGATATATACCCAGAAATAAGTCTGATGTTCTCATTGTGTCGAAATTTATTTTGTGTTTGTGAAAAAGGAACAATGGAACGGTTTGTGCAAAGTAGATATTAAATGCAAAAAATGAAAGGACTGCTGGATTTCAATCGGTGACCTCTCAGTTAGCATTTGAATATAAAACCAACTGAGCAGTATTACCAGAAATTTGTCTTGACTTCTCCATGTTTTGAAATTTATATTGTGTTTGTGAAAAAGGAAGAAATGAACGATTTGTAAAAGACTTATATTAACTGGAATAAAAACGAAGTGAGCACCCGTTTTTGAACCGGGACCTTGCAATCGGCACCAAAAAGTGTCTCCCTCATAGATTAACCCTGAAGAATATGAACAATACATTCCTCGTGTTGTAATTTATTTTGTGTTTGAGAAAAAAGAAAGAACATGTGTCTTTGAAACGGGGACCTCTCAATCTGCGCTCAAATGCTCGAAAACTGAGCAATATCCACAAAAAACTTTTTAATCCTTACCATGTGTTGTAATTTATATTGTGTTTGTGAAAAAGGAAGAAAGGAACGATTTCTACAACACTGATATTAACTGGAATAAAAACAACGTTTGCACCCATTTTTTAACCGGGGACCTTGCAATCGGCAATCAAATGTTCTATCTATCAGCTTCACCCTGAAGAAAGTTATCAATCCTTTCATTGTGTTGTAATTTATTTTGTGTTTTTGAGGAAGGAAAAAAGGAACAATTTCCACAACAGTGTTATTAAATGGAATAAATAAGAATAACGGGACACCCGGGTTTGAACTGGAGGCCTCCGGATCTGCCGTCGAATGCTCTATGATTGAGCTACATAGTCGGGTTCCCCTCTCATTTTGCCCATGTATGATGATTTTTTTGTGTTTAAGAAAAAGGGAGAAAGTAACAATTCGTAAAACACTGATATTAAATGGATAAAAAAGTTGCAGGGGAGGCCCGTGTTTTAATCGAGGACTTCCCGATCTGCAGTCAAACCTCTACCACTGAGCTAAATCCCCAGAAACTATCAAATCCTGTCTATGTGTTGCAATGTTTTTTGTCTTTTTGAAATAGGAAAAAAGGAATGATTTCAACAACACTGATATTAAATAGAAAATATAGAATATAGGTCACCTGCATATTAACCGGGGACGTCCCGATATGCTGTTAAATACTCTACCACTGAGCTGCATCCCCAGGAATCCGATCAATAATATATCTGTGTTGTAATTTTTTTCTCTTTGTTAAAAAGGAACAAAGGAACGATTTCTACAAAAGTGATATTAAATAGAAAAAAAGAAGAAGATGACACCCGTGTTTGAACCGACGTCAACTCGACCTGCTGTCGAATGCTCTATCACTCAGATATATACCCAGAAATAAGTCTGATGTTTTTATGGTGTCGTAATTTATTTTGTGTTTGTGAAAAAGGTACAATGAAACGGTTTGTGCAAATAGATATTAAATGCAAAAAAAAGAAAGGACTGCTGGATTTCAATCGGTGACCTCTCAGTTAGCATTTGAATATAAAACAAACTGAGCAATATTACCAGAAATTTGCCTTGACTTCTCCATGTTTTGAAATTTATATTGTGTTTGTGAAAAAGGAAGAAAGGAACGATTTGTACATCCCTTATATTAACTGGAATAAAAACGAAGTGAGCACCCGTTTTTGAACCGGGACCTTGCAATCGGCACCAAAATGTGTCTCCCTCATAGATTAACCCTGAAGAATATGAACAATACATTCCCCGTGTTGTAATTTATTTTGTGTTTTTGAGAAAGGAAGAAAGGAATGATTTCCACAACAGTGATATTAAATTGAGTAATAAATAAGTAGGGGACATCCGGGTTTGTACCGGGGACTCCTCGATCTGCATTCGAATGCTCTACCACTGAGCTACCTCCCCGAGAATCAGATTTATGGTTTCAATGTCTTGTAATTTACTTTTTGTTTGTAAAAAAGAAAGAATGCAACGATTTGTAAAAAACTGATATTAAATAGAAAGAAGAAAGTTCATGCGTTTTTTAAACGGGGACCTCTCAATCTGCGCTCAAATGCTCTAAAACTGAGCAATATCCCCAAGAAACTTTTTAATCCTTACTATGAGTTGTAATTTATATTGTGTTTGTGAAAAAGGAAGAAAGGGACGATTTGTACAACACTGATATTAACTGCAATAAAAACCATGTTGGCACCCGTTTTTTAACCGGGGACCTTGCAATCGGCAATCAAATGGTCTACCTAACAGCTAAACCCCGAAGAAAGTCATCACTTTTTTAAATGTATTGTAATTTATTTTGTGTTTTTGAGGAAGGAAGAAAGGAACAATTTCCACAACAGTGATATTAAATGGAAAAAAAAAGAACTAGGGGACACCCGGATTTGAACCGGAGACCTTCGATTTGCATTCGAATGCTCTACCACTGAGCTACATCCCCGAGAAACTGTTCAGTTTTGTCCATGTATTCTAATTTATTTTGTGTTTATGAAAAAGCAAGAATGCAACAATTTGTACCACAGAAGTGGACACCTGGGATTGAACCGAGAACATCTTGCTCTGCAGTTGAAATCACTATACCCAGAACTCTGTCAATTGTTCTTTATCTGTTGTAATTTATTTATTGTTATGTAAAAGGAAGAAAGGAGTTGTTTCCATAACACTGATATAAAATGGAAAAAAATTTGACTGGGCCATCTGGTCATGAACCGGAGACCTTTCGTTTTGCAGTTGAATGCTCTGCCACTCAGCTATATCCCTAGGAAGCTGCTTCAATCTACCCATATGTTGTAAGGAACAAGGAACGATTTGTACAAAAATAATATTAATTGGGAAAAAATAAAAATGGACACGCGCGTTCGAACATGGGACCTCTCGTTATGCAGTCGAATGCACTATCACTGGCCTACATGGCGAGGAAACTGTCTTATGTTGTCAATGTGTTGTAATATATTTTGTGTTTGAGATGAAAGAAGATCTGAATTGTTTTTTACAACGCTGATATTAAATGGAAAAAAGATGCAAAAGTGGACATCCGGTTTTGAACTGGGCGGCTACTCGATCTGCGGTCGAATGCTCTATCACTGAGTTTCATTCCCAAGAATCTGTCTTATATTGTCAATATATTGTAATTTATTATGTATTTGAGAAGAAAGAAGAACTGAATGATTTGTACAACGCTGATATAAGATGGAAAAAAAGTACGGTACACCCTGGTTTGAATAGGGAAACACTCTATCGGCTCTCGAATTTTCTACCACTGACTAAATGCCCAGGATACATACTTATTTCTGTCCATGTATTGTAATTTATTTTGAGTTTGTGAAAAAGGAAGAAATTAATGATTTGTACAACGTTGATATCAAATGAAAAAAAAAAATGAATGCGACACCCGGGTTTGAGTCGAAAACCTCTCCACCTGCAATCGAATGCTCTACCATTAAGCTGCACCCCAAGAAAGCAGTCTAGTGTTGTCCTTGTGTTGCAATTTATTTTGTGTTTGTAAAAAAAAGGAAGAAAGGAACGATTTGTACAACACTGATATTAAATGGAAGTAAGCGAAGAAGGGATCAACTAGATTTGAACCGGAGACCTCCCGATCTGCAGTCAAATGCTCTACCACTGCACTGTATCCCCAGGAACCTGAACAGTGCAGTCTATGTGTTTTAATTTATTTTGTGTTCTTGAAAAAAGAAGAAATGAACGATTTGTACAACGCTGATATTAAATGGAAAAAAAGGAAAGGACACCCGGAGTTGAACAGGTGATCTCTCGATTACTCTTCCACTGAACTATAACCCGACTAATCTATTCTATTTAATCCCTGTGTTGTAATTTATTTTGTGTTTAAGAAAAAGGAAGAAATTAATGATTTGACCGATGCTGAAATTTAATGGAAAGAAATCAAAGAAGGGGGAACACGGGCGTGAACCAGGGACATTTCAACCTGCAGCCAATGCTTTACAACTGAGCTACCTCCCCAGGAAGACGTTTAATATTGTCCATGTTTAACTTATATTTTTGTTTGAGCAAAAAACAGAAATAAATGATTTGATTTACACTGAGATTTAATAGAGAATATGAAAGAAGACACTAGTGTTTGAACCGGGTACATCTCGATGTATATTCGAATGCTCTGCTACTGAGCTATATGCCCAGGAAACCTCTTAAGTTGGTGTATGTGTTCTTATTTATTTTATATTTAAAAAAAGGAAGAGATGAACGATTTGACCAACGCTGAAATATAATGGAAAAAATCAAAGAACGAGACACACAGGTCCACCCGATCTGTAGTTGAATGTTCTACCACTAAGCTACATCCTCAGGAATCTGTTCCATGTTGTCCATGTTTTGCAATTTATCTTTTGCTTGAGAAAATGGAAGAAAAATATGACAGGACCAACACTGAATTTTAATTGGAAAAATCGAAAAAGGGGAAACCCGGTTTGAACCGGTGACCTGTAGTTGGATTCTCTACAACAGAGTTATATCCACAGCAACCTGTTCAATGTTGTCCATCTGTTGTAATTTATTTTATATTTGAGAAAAAGGAAGAAATGGAAAAATGAATGATTTGACCAACGGTGAAATTTAATGGAAAAAATCAAAGGGTACACGTGGGTTTGAACCGGAGACTTCTCGATTTGCACTCGAATACTTTAATCAAAACAGAGTACAAACCGTTTGAATTTACAGTTTTCCTTCTTCTAGATATGTTGCCTAACTAAAGTGTGCTGGAAAAAACAGAAGGATTCATGCCTTTCTCAAGGACATCAGCGTCAAGTGAAATTCAGATAGTCACTAATCTCAATCCCCAGGTTTCTTTTTATTGTTGTGCATGTCTTGTATTTTATTTTTTATTTGAAAAAAAGGAAGAAAAAATTGATATGACCAACACTGAATTTTAATGGAACGAATGAAAGAAGGGGACATCTGCGATACAACCGGGGACCTCTCGGTCTGCACTCGAATGCTCTACCTCTAAGCTACATCCACAGAAAAACGTTTAATGTTGTCCATGTGTTGTAATTCATTTTGTTTGAGAAAAAGTAAGAAATATATGATTTGACAGGCACTTGGCTTTTTGCCAAGCCCCGGAGCCTGTTCTGGACTTCGGTCCGGAGCGTGGCTCTGCAAAAGGAACAATGGCAGACTTGGGGCCTTTTATTCGGCACCTAATTTCGACTAGGCTACCCTCGGGTGGGCGAGCTGCACTTTTGTCTCCTTTGTCTCCCATGTACGGCACTAGACCGAGCGTCTAGTTTAAGCCGTAAACTGGCATACGTGCCCGGACCCACATTTGGGTTCGTGAAACTGCTTGCCTCATCAGGCTCACATTGCACTAAGTGAGCCGATCAGCAGCACAGACTAGCAGGGTTCAAGTCTCGGCTCGTTCCCGACCTCCCCTCCCCTTTATCCCCACTTTAATCGGCCTTCGGGCTTTTGACCTTGTGTCAAGTCGTGTCTGGTGGGAGGCAGCGACAAATAATCGGCACTGAATTTTAATGGAAAAAATTGAAGAGGACATATGTATAAAACTGGGGATATCTCGATCTGCAGTCAAATGTTCTCCAACTGACCTATATCCCCAGGGAGCCCATTTTATATTGTCCATGTGTTGCAATTTATTTTTTTTTAATTTGAGAAAAAGGAAGAAGTGACCCACACTGAATTTTAATGGATCAATGTTTGAACCGTGGACCAAGTGGGTCAGTGGTAGAGCACTCGAATGCTCTACGACTGAGCTACATCCCCAAGATTCCCCTCAATTTTGTCCATGTGTTATAATTTATTTTGTGTTTGAGCAAAAGGAAGAAATGAATGATTTGACCAACACTGAAATTTGATAGAAAAAATGAAAGTAGGAGAGACCTAGGTTTGATCCGGGGACATCTCGATTTGCAGCTACCTCCACAAGAATCCGTTTATGATTTTTGATTTAATGGCCTATTAATCTTTGCGAGTTATGTAATACCAAACCCATCCTTGTAGAAATACCCTAAAAGTACAGTGGTGGAAGCCCCTGGCTTTTTTGCCGAGTGGGTGGAATCACTGGCAGGTATAGATTCATACAGCGTTCGACCGCCATGTCGTCGTAGAAAATGGATACAGCGACACGAGTTCAAATCCTGGACGAGGCTGATTGCATTTCACATAGCACTAATACCCTTGGGAAAGGTATGAATCCAATTATTCCCCCTCCAGCTATGGGTAAATAGTAGGACAGACTGTATTTTTCAGCCTTGGCAAGACAACTAGTCTAGGAGAATGAAAACTCTAATTTCAAACCTGATAAACTCCACTTAAAAATTGACCTTGTGTCATATCCTGCCCGTGCTGAGGGGTTGGTGAATATAGATAAAAGGAATTTTACACAAGCGAAGATATAGCTCAGTGGTAGAGCATTCGATTGTAGATCGAAAGGCACCCCGGTTCAAACCCGGACGTCTTCTTAAAATTCTTTTGTCGTAAGTATACTTGCTGCTCTTTTCATGTAACTTTAATTTTCTTCCATATTTTAAAAAAAGATTCAGGATTCTATGTGAAAGATTAACCTAACATGATTTTAGCTTCCTTTTTAACCGTGTGCCGGACAAAACTCAGCGATTATCTACAACAGTACGGTAACTCACATTATTGTGGCCTTGTATTAGAATAAGTGTTGTATAGTCACAACCATGACCAACTATACAAACACATATACCTGCGAAATCATAACAACGACACAATAAAGACGAGCGACACACTTCTTAGAAAAATATACCTCTCACTTTATTTGAAAGGGTTGTGTGTGAGAGGGAGTTGGAGACCGAACAGAACTGCAACATATTGACCCCCACTCTATTGGCCATAATCGCGTTTCTTTCCCGTTTTCCTGGGCTGCTAAACCAGGGGCCTGGGGCCCAGCCACTCTGGGTGCTGGTTTTCTCTACTGCATCTTATATCTAACTGGTCTGGTCTCCAAACTGCTCAATCGGGGACCTGAGGGCTCCCTCTGCTGGGTGCTGGCTTTCTCTACCGCATCTTGTCACCAACGGGTCTGGTCTCCAAACTAACTGACTTCCTGTCTTCACCGAGTTATATAATAGTTCCACGCCCCCTTCTTCTTGTGGGCGTCACATTTGCACTAATTCAACCCATCCACGGTCAAGGTTATAATTCTGATATTCCTCGACCAGATGCACCTATTATTTACACAGGTGCATTTCCTATTTTGACAGCCTGGCCGGGTCGTAGGTAAATATACAACATAAGGTAAAGTTAGGATGATTTATATATCATATGATGTAGGCTGCACCGTTATTATACGATCCCTGTCGGCTGGGGTAATAGGATACACCTACTGCGTCATTGCATAGGTAGGACCCCCACCCCGCAATCTGCAACGAGTGTCCGGGAAACGACACTAAATTATCTGATGGTGAGGATCCAGTAATAGTGGAGCTCTGGAGAATGCAAGATACTCTTTTATTGCCATCGCTCCCGGGTCCACTCTGGCCTGGAGTGGTAACCCCTGATAGGGACCGATCTATGGGTCATATAGAACTGTTTGACATTTAAAACGACTTATGCAAAACTGAATTGTTAGAAATAGTACTGTTTGATCATTTAGCTGTGTGTAAACAATTGACAGATGTTTAGTTGAACTGTGAGTGATAGAGATCAATTCTAGGAGCCATTTAGTGATAGAGATCAATACTAGAAACCATTTAGTGATAGAGATCAATACTAGGAATTAATTAGTGATAGAGATCAATACTAGGAACCATTTAGTGATAGAGATAAATACTAGGAGCCATTTAGTCATAGAGATCAATACTTGGAGCCATTTGGTCATAGAGGTCAATATTGGAACCATTTAACTCAGTAAAAAATGAGTTTAGGCTCATTGAACATGTTATCAACAAAATGTATTTACAAATCATATATATCTAATATATATGCATAAAGACGATTTAACATCAAATAACCTAAAATGGTTGATATACCACAAAACCCAACCGAACCAAATAATATATATTAGATATCTATGTATGGGAAGATTTGACTTTAAATAATCTACAATAGTTGATATGCCATAAACCCCTCCAAACTAAACCAAATTATTGTTCTGTGCCAGATTAAGCGACGTTTTGTAAATAATCATGACTTGTTTTAACTTAAAGGCAAATTAGCAGACTATAAGAAAAACAATATAAGCTAACGAAACATCGACTTGGGGATAAAGCTCAGTGGTAGAGCATTCGACTGCAGATCGAGAGGTCCCAATTTAAACCCGGGCGTCCTCTTCGAGGTTTTTTTTTTTTGTTTTTTTTTTCGATTCTTTTATCGAAAGTATAATTCTTGCTCTTTTTAAGTTTCTTTAATTTTATTCCGTATTTAAAAAAAAAAAATCACAATTCTTCTCTGACGTGTCAAGTTTTCTCAAACATGATTTATTGAAAACACGGAAAGGTATTCAAAGGTTACCTGTTGACATTTAACACTGCGCTAAAAGATATTCGCTATCTTCGTTCTTTTAAGATTTCTTCATCAAGTATGACCAATCTAGCAACAAATGTTCTGTTCCACATTTAATAGTTAATTCAAAATAATTCTTAATATCTATTGCTAAAATTTCATTTCGTTACATTGTAAGCGTCCAGCAACAAAACGTCATATGGGATATATAAACCACAGGTGCGTCTCTGCCTGATCCCTAACGGCATATCAACCCAAACCTTTATATATATATAATCATTCGTATATATATATATATATATATATGTGTGTGTGTGTGTGTGTGTGTGTGTGTGTGTGTGTGTGTGTGTTGTAAACGTATCGTTAGTAGGTAATTTATTTTTTTATTTCTAATGAACGTTAAAGAACGAGGGAAAGATTTATAGCGGTTAAGGGAAATAGTTAATTTCCCTAACACTATATATTTTAGGCAATACAAATGAATAACAAAACTTCTTTTAACAACACAACAAAGTAAGGTTTATGAGTAGCAGGCGTGAAGGAGTGAGAGTGAGAAAGTGTCTCTTTGCGTCGCTGGTCTGTATGCTGGTCCTTGGTTCGTAGGAAGCGTGTTTAAAGCTAGCAGTGAGCGAAGTGTTCCAAGTGGAATCAGTGCAGTCATGTGAGAGAGATATGTTCCTTCTGCTAGCTCCAGACTCTCTCTGACGTTGTCCGTTCTACAGAAAAGGGACCAGAAAAAATAGTTCCTGAGAGGGAGAAGGAATCAATGCGCTCTGCCAGTTGATTGGTCAGTGAGTGACCGATTCTCTTAACAGGGGCATTGATTCGCGAAAGGAAATAGATCTGTGGCTGCTACAGATTCCTACACAATTTTTACTTTATATGCGTACACTTTGTAAATAATTTTCTTTCGCTGATGTATCTTATATACTTTCATATGTATCGCCTCAACTGAGGTGGTGCGTCTCTGGTCGAGTCTTGTTGAATAGATAGATAGAGAGAGAGAGAGAGAGAGAGAGAGAGAGAGAGAGAGTGAGTGAGAGATATCAATCAAACTCTCATTCAGCTGGTGGGTTAGTCCTAATTCTTGGTGCGTTGAATACCAACAAGCTGGGGATTGGACTCATCAAATCACAACGGTGTACACTTATAGACATAAATCTTAGGTCGCTTAGCGTAACGGTTTCAGGAAATAGAATCGGTGACCCGAGTTCAAATCCTGGACGAGGCAATCTGAATTTCACTTGACGCTGATGTCCTTGAGAAAGGCATGAATCATTTTGTTTGTTTTTTTCAGCACACTTTAGTTAGGCAACATATCTAGAAGAAGGAAAACTGTAAATTCAAACGGTTTGTACTCTGTTTTAAATAAAATTGACCGAGTTTTATAATTTTTTTTTGTTTTGTATTTTATCATTAGCCCTTTTTAATTGTTATATTTTGTTTTTTTTTTAAATTTCGGTTTTTCATGAATTGTTTAATTTTTTATTTTCGCATTTTATTATTTCTTCTTTTTTTAAATCTAATTTTTGTATGTTAATATTTGTTTTATTTTTATTTTTGCATTTTTTTTTCTAATTTTCGTATTTTTATTACTTTGGCAATCTTTTTATTATCATATTTTATTATTTGTTTTATTTGTTATTTAGACTTTATAAATTTCTTAATTCCTACGATGTATAAGGGTTTTATTTATTTTAGACAGTTACCACTTCATAGTTTTGGTTCGAAAGTTTATATGATGTTGTATAGGTGACTTGTTAGAAGTAACGAGTTGGGCCTGGTATCCAGTATTTATGCCATTCCCATTATACCGGTGTCACTCCAAAAGTCGTACCCTGTCAACGATCGTACTTCCTACTCTACATGTGTAAAGTTTGAAAAGAAATAACACCTAACAGTATCTTTTCTAATTGTATAATGTTCAAGGAGATATATTAGTATATTGGTATCTCACCTTTAGAAGAAAAATAAGCTAAATGTTTCGGGTGAACTTATTTATGAGCTATACTCTATGGGAGTGTAACGGATGACTTTGCATCGATCTACTGACGATTGTTGTCATCTTTTGGTTGTATCTGCGTACCATAAGTCATCGCTAACATCATTAGCATTAGAGAGAACAATTCATACACTTGTTGTAGATGAAATGCATAATTCTTTGAAATTTCATGGAGCATAATCATGCAAGAACAATTCACGATGAAATAACAAGAATATTTGATAAGTTGAAGAAAACTTGATAGTATGAATACAAAAACCGTTATATATCGTAGGAATTAAAAAATTTATGAAGTTTAAAAAAACAAATAAAAAATAATAAAATATGAAAATAAAAAGATGACAAAAGAAATAAAAACACAAAGATTATAAAAAAACAAACACAAAAATACAAAATTAAGAAATAGAACAAATAATAAAATTGCATCGATAAGAAATAAAATAAATAATAAGAAAATAAAACAAATAATAAAATACAAAAAATAAAACCAATAATAATAAACAAAAATAGAATTCAGAAAAAAAAAGGAAATGATAAAATGCGAAAATAAAGATAAAATGAATAGTGAAAAAAAAAATATATATATACATATACATATACATATATATATAATATACATATATATATATATATATATATATATATATATATATATATATATATATATATATATATATATATATATATATATATATATAAAGCTAATTATATAATGCGCAAATTAAAAAAGAAATTAAATAGTGACAATAAGAAAAAAAGTTATGAAATACGACAATTTTTTTTAAAAAATAATAATAATAAAAGTCGAAAATAAAAAAATCAAATGAATAGTGAAAATAAGAAAAAATATAAAAACATACGACAATTGAAAATATAATAATAAAATGCGACGATAGAAATAAAACTAATAATAAAAATACGAAATCAATAAATAATGCAAATCAAAAAATATGATTATAAAAAATACAGCAAATTAAAAACTAAAAAAAAAAAAGATGATACAATGTAAAGCTAAAAAAATAAATCAAATAATAAAAATGCAAAACTAAAAAATAAATCATATAATAGAGAAAAAAATGATAATAAAAAATAAAACAAATAATTGAATACGAAAACAAGAAGTAAATATTGTGGAATAAATTTATTCTGAACGGAAGCAATAAAATCATGACGCAGCTGTCTCTACCGCTGAACAGATCAAACGAATAAATTTAAAAACTAGATAAGCTTGCTTTCTATCGTGCTACGGTAGGCCCAAAAGGATTTACTTAGAAAGACTTAATCGAGCACTGGACTGAGGAAAGAACTCACTGCAGTATTTTTAGCAACAAAATATTATTTCTGAGCCCGATCCTCACTGGGTGCTCTATGTCAGTAGTAGACATAACTGACCTTACTAAATAACGTTAAATGTCTCTCTTGTCATTCAGAAAGTGGCTTACAGGGTGGAACGATAAAATTGTCGTTTTAAAGAAAACAACACTGCAGCTTTGTTTTAAAGCTTTTATTTAAAAAATCAATTAAGGTAACTTGCTTATGCAGTAGAGCTGACATCTATTCAATGTAGCCGCCTTCAACCTCAATCACCGCCTCGATACGGATCCGGAACTAGGAGCATGCCTTTTCCTCAAGCGCCGGCGGAAGCTCGGCGAATACTCGGCGGATGGCGGCGATCAGACTGGCTTTGGTGTTGTGGGAGGTTATGTTGGTGGTGTTCTCGATGTATGACCAAACGAAGTAGTCCAGCCGGTTCAGGTCGGAGGAGGATGGGGGGGGCAGTGAGAGAAGGGTACAAAGTCGTAGCACTCCTTCTGAAGTCAAACCTGGGTCTCTTTGGCTTGTGGGCCAGCGCCGAGTCCTGTTGCCACACCCAGGGTCTGCCACCGGCCACCTGATTGCACCAGGAGATTACCACACCGCTGGGGAGTTTCATCAATGATTGGATCTTTTCGATGAACTCCTTGGTCTGGGTCTTCCTGGCGGTGTCCTCAGCCTTGGGCTTCTGCTCCACCACCTTCAAAGGGTCGTCCGATGCGTTGAGCTGTGCCCTCAAGCGTTGAACCGTCTGGGTTTGCATTTTGAGGGTGCTGGCAATGGTCCTGTAGTCATAACTTGGATCGGTAGTGAGCATGAGTTGTACAGCGGCGCATCTCCGATCTCGTTCGTTGAACATTGTGTCACTTTCAGACATGATAGAAGGTTCCTATCGCTCTTGGGATTTGTACACAACTAGCCGACTAGTAGATGGTCTGCGACAAAAAAAAAGAAAGCCGGTTTTCATTAAACGGAAATGGAATCATGTCGTCTTTGCAAGGGCAACAATTTTATCGTTCCACCCAGTAGATTAGTTCTTCACGAAAAAAGATGAACGAGGTACTCATCGTGAATCGAACACTCAAAGAATGGCGAGATTTTCCGGCTCACTAACCATTTATCCTCGTTAGACGCCCACCTCTAATTTCTCTCGCTGGTAGACAGAAAATTAACCTACTCACAATGCATGCCTTGTGAAATAAGTAAATATCTATGCATATGGGTGACTACTGTAGACAGAATATTTGGAATTTATTGTAAAAGTATTCTCGTAAAATATGACACCATTATGAGGACCCCTCGGGTGATATAACAGTTAGCAAGTTCGACAAGCAAATTTTCACGAGTGAGTTTGAGTCTCCCTGGGTGTCCCAATCATGTAGCCTTGTCCCACAACTAAGCAAAAAGCTTGGTAAATTACAAATATGATACACTAAAGAACAAAAAAAGAAACATGTTTGGGGTTTTATTTTTTTGGAGGGGGTTAAAGATCTGACCCACACTGTCGGTTGGGCTTTGAATATGCTGTCTCTCCTGCAGAACAATAAGACAAGCACCACTCCTGAAAAAAAGGGGTGCGCTGGATATGACATTATACTCGATCCAATGATCAGATTCAAGTTCGGAAGATCTGGAAAGAGTGAAGAGCTCCTTAATTGTCATTATTTCCAAGTCCACTCTGGCCTAGAGTCGTAGATTGCCCAGCCGGCTGGGGCTGTAGAATACACTAACTGCATCTCTGCAGAGGGGTAAAACCCCCAATGAGTGTCTGTACCATACCCATGATACGGATATGTGAAACGTGAATAGAATGTTCGTAACATATATACATAGAACATAGGAATCCAGAAACACGAAAAACACTTACGACTTCTTGGTTCAGGTACGAAACTTTTTATAACCTTTGAGTTTAAAGGTTCTTCGACATAAGGAGAGAGATACACATTCTTTCTATTCTGGCTTTTCCATATGCCCCCCCCACCACCACAATACGTGCGGCACCCGCCACAAGGCCACTGCGAGCTAGCGAAAGTCACCCTTCTTCTTCGGGCCCCAAAACTCAGCTCCACTCACTTTCTTCAAAATCCCCTAAATCCTGCACGCGTGCTTCCGTTGTATGACGTAATTCACATCCTAAAGTCCTATCTGGGATTTTTATTTTGACATCTGCACTCATGTTGCACCTAACTAACCCATGCGCTAAGCGAAAGGTTCTCAGCCTAACTAAACAGAAAGGCAAGATATATAAAACGAAATCCCTCGGCCATTATATAACATGTCCTGGATATGACCCTAAACAATCTGATGGTGAGGTTTCAGTAATGCTGGGACTTTAGGGGATGCGAAGCGTCCCTTCATTGCCATTGCTCCCAGATCCACTTTGCCTGGAATGGTTGCACCTGATAGGGCCCTATCTATGGGTTAAATAGCACTAGCGGCATACTAATGCTAAACTGAATTGTTTTACTAACCTGAATAGCTTGAAATTGAAATGTTTTTGACAATTAAACCATACTTACATTGAAATTGCGTGCTTAAGCTAAACTGAATTATTTGAAATGGAACTATTTTCATAAAAATGGATTTGGCGTTAAATAACCTACGAAGGTTGATATACCATAAAACCCAAGCAACCAACAAACAGGAGTCTTCTTAAGAACACTCAAGCGATTCAACACAACTAGAAATACAATGATTTGGTTTCAGAAAAAGACCCAAGTGTGTCATAATTTCCTGAAATAACGTTTCCCTATTTTACTGCCAAAATCTAGTGAATCTGAGACCAGCTATACTCTGCTAGACAACATTAGTAGAAATCCGACTTTCTAAGAGAACTGGCCAAATATATCGGTTCCGAATTTTCAAGACGATAAGAAAGTTTTATACTGAAAGTAATTACTGACGAAAACTCAAGTAAGCAATAAACTGCCGAGTAAAATTCATACATATCTCACAAAAAATTCTGGACCATTTTAAGTGACTTGAAAAAAGTCAGAAATATACTTCAGATCACACTTTCCAAAATAGCTTTGATTATTTAAAAAAAATCAGGGAACACCCGGGTTTGAACCGGGGACCTCTCGATCTGCAGTCGAATGCTCTACCACTGAGCTATATCCCCGAATCTCACATTGTTTTTTGTTTTTATCTGCTTATTTGCGTTTAACTTCATAAACATTTAGAAATGTCACTTAGTCTGGCACATTACCATGATAATAGTGCAGCCTATATTGCTATAATGTAAATATTTCCCAACTTTACCTCGTTCAAAGCCACAATAATGACAGTAACCGTAACTTGGTAGATAATTACCGAATTTAGTCCAGCAAACGGTTATGTTGAGTTAATCTTTCATATAGAAATGCCATTTTGCCTTGAAAATCAACATTAGAAATTCTGGTAGTTACCTGGGCTTGAAAACAAACTCAGTGGACAAGACGTATCTATGCCACCGACTTACCCACAACAAAAGCTACAGCAATCTGTATTTTGTTGTAGTTGTTACTGTTGTTGTTTGATTTGCTTATATTTTAGATAAAATAACGTTTGATAATTAAGTGTTAATTAATTAAGACGAGAGACATAAGAATTAGTCAAGTCAGGCTGAAATCACCAATTTCTATCAAATCACCAGAATTAAGCAACAATACAGGTGCTTAGTACTTGGATTTGTGACAACGTATTCGCAACAGTTATTGTTAACAACCAATGGCGTTTGCAGTCAAGTCGGCTCGAGCTGTAGAATATGCCGACTGTATCTCTGTCGAGAGCGATAACCCCCTCCCCAATGAGAATCCTGGAAATGTCACTAAACTATTTGATAGTGAGGCTCCAGTCCTCGAACTTTGGAGAATGTGGAGTACGCCTTCATTGTCATTGCGCCGAGGTTCACTCTGACCCGGTGGAATAGCACTTGATAGGATCTAATCAATGAATCAAGTAGAAGTTTGACATTCATACAGTGTGCAAATATATGATTTATGTTGAATTGAATTGTTAGAAATAGAACTGCTGGATCATTTAATTGTGCGTAAATAAATGACTTTTGAATTGTTCGTGATGAATAGGAATACTTGGTATCATTTGACTGTGTGCGCAAATGAATGAGTAACGTTGAAAAGAATTATTAGTGTTAAATATCAATACTTGAAACTCTTTAACTGTGTGCTTAAATTGAATTATTGGTAGTACATAGCAATACTTTGAACTATTTGACTATGTGCAAATGAATGTATAGTGGTGAATAGAATAATTAATGTTAAATAGCAATACTTGTAACCTCTTCACTGTCTGCAAACAAATGAATAATATTGAATATAATTATTAGTGTTAGATTGCAATAATGTGAACAATGTTGTGTAGCCATGATGATATCAATCACAACAGTAATACAGATACATATACAAATACAGGCGGACTCTTTCGTTTCGGATACGAACGGGTTTATTAATTTCTGGCTTCGGTCCATGGCGACATGAGGAGAGAGACACAATTCTTAAAAGCCTGTGCTAACCACACTATGCTGACCCACCCCAACGCGCAGCGCATCTTGTGATGTTTAAGATCTCAATTCATCTCTGCCAGTCGAGATCCGAAAAACTCAACTGCACGCCTCAGCGGTAGAAAACTCAACTGCACATTCAACGGTCGAATACTCGACTACTGTCTTTTCAAAATCCTAAAATTCTCAGGACCATCTCTTCTGGGCAGGATGTCATCCACACTCCAGCCCATTTTTGGTTTGGGGTTTATTATGACAGATGATGATTGTCATATCCTTTCCGCGCGGGCGTAAGACTGCACCATCTGACTCTGCACCTGGACTAAGAGACCTGAGTAGTTCAAAGCCTTACCGAACTAAATAATAAACTATAATTAACGAAAAATGATTAATATAAAAATCATTACCTTAATTAAATAACAACAATTTAGCGGTGTAGAAACAATAGCAGCACTAGTGGGCAAAAAATCAGTTCAAACACATTTAAAGATAAAATTACCAACAAATTATTCACTTACAAATATGTTTATCCATATAAATGTGAACAAACAAATGATTGATGTTAAATTGTTACCGTTACACAGCAATACTTGAAACAATTTAACTTTGTGTAAACAAATGATTAAGAGTAAATTGAATCATTCCTGTTAGATAGAAATACTTGAAACCAGATCCAGGGATTGATAAATATCTGCGCGCTTGTTACCAATGTGACCGGGTATTCTTCAGAACACGCTAAAACGGGCCACAAACAAAGGGCATACATACCTCTTTAAAACAGACAAGTTTTAACTTAGTAAAAGTCCCCATTCAAGCTCCGGTTGCCCACTCGGCTGGGGCTGTAGAATACACCGACTGCTTCTCTTCAGAGGGGCACCCCCCCCAACGAGTGTCCTAAACAATCTGATGGTGAGGTTCCAGCAATGTTGGAGCTTTGGGGAATGCGGAGTACCCATTCATTGTCTCTACTCTGGCCCGGAATGATAGCACCTGATAAGGATCCTATCTATGGGTTAAATAGAACTAAACAGTGCTTTTTTCAGTATACTGATTTTTTGCATTTAAACAGTGTATTTATGCTAAACTGAATTGTTTAGAATAGAACTGTTTTGACATTGGAACTGCGTATAGTGGTGAACTGAATTGCTTAAAATAGAACTGTTTTGACGTCTAAACTGTGTACTTATGCTGAACTTAATTATCTGAAATAAAACTGTTTGACATTTAACTCTGTGTATTGCCCAGTCGACTGGGGCTGTAGAATACACTAACTGCACCTCTGCAGAGGGGTAAGATCTCCCTAGTGAGTGTCCTGGATATGACACTAAACAATATGATGGTGAGGTTCCAGCAGAGCTGGAGCTTTGGGGAATACGGTGTACCCCTTCATTGCCATCGCTCCCAGGTCCACTCTGGCCCGGAGTGGTAGCACCTGGGTTAAATCTATGGTTTGAATAGAACTAACATCACACTTATGCTAAATTGAATTGTTTGAGTAAACTAAATAGCTTGAAATAGAAATGTTTTTGACAATTAAACCGTACTTACATTTAAACTGCGTCCTTATGCTTAACTGAATTATTTCAAATAGAACTGCTTTTCGACATTAAAACTGTATTTACACTTAACTGAATTGTTACATATAACTGCTTGAATAGTTTGAAATAGAAATGTTTTTGACAATTAAACTGTGTACTTATGCTTAACTGAATTGTTTTAAATAGAACAGATTATTTACATAAAAATGGATTTGGTGTTAAATAACCTACAAATGTTGATATGCCATAAAACCCAACAAACCAAACCAAACCATCAAGCACCTCGAGTAGCGTAATGGTTAGCAAGCTAGACTTGCAAACCTACACGAGTGAGTTCGAGTCTCATTGTGTGCCCCATTCATATGACCTTGTGCCACATCTAAGCAGAAAGCTTAGTAAATTACTAAACCATCAAGCACCAGGAGCAGTTATTTTGACATTTGTGGGTGATGGGACTTATTCATTTGTCTTCTTGGTGGAGGATGTTTTTTGTTTTCTTTCCCTGTTCGAAACTATCTTCTACTCCTTTTCAATTTTGGTAGCAGATTTTTAAAGTCAAGTGGATATTACGGCAATATATCTTTCCTTTTATTCATTTGATATTATAACAAACAAAAGAAGTTTGCGATATTTTTAGTATTAAAAGATGATTCTTACTTTTCAATCAATGTCCAGTCACAGTCCGTTTTTCTGCTCGATTCATATTCCGTTAGTTAATACAGTTCCCCAAATAAATATTGAATATTATTTGAATTAACTATTAAATGGGATTTAAAGAATTTGTTGATAAATTCTTAATGATGAATAAAGGTTTTTAACAATACAAAAGAATACAATAGGGGACACCCGGAATTGAACCAGGGACCTCTCGATCTGCAGTCGAATGCTCTACCACTGAGCTATATCCCCAGATACTTATACAATCTTAAATTATATGGCATATAAAAAATACTTCAGGATTATCACATCGAGATTTCATCATCTATCTATTGATTAGATTTGGTTTGCTTTGTTTAAAGTCATTTCAACTTAGGCATCAACTCAATTCAAGAACCAGTTAGTCATAGATGGAAGTAAATATTTCAAACAGTCTGTCATGGATGAATGTATATAATTTAAACGAGAATTCATGTATGCCATCACGTCCTGACGTTTTTCAATTTGATACTCGTAATTCTTTTTCCATGTTATTTATCCATTCGGCCTTTCTTTTATCCTCTTTCTGTTCCTATATGAATTCAAGATCAAGAGGTCCCTGGCTCAATCCTGGGTGTCGACTTTGTAAATTTTTTGTTTTTCTTTTATTTTAATATTTCATCGTTGCGAATTAATCAACAAATGCTTCATTTCACATTCAATCGTAAATTTAAATGATTTTAAAAATTTTTTGTGGAAACTAGGTTTAGTTGCAGAATACGAACGTAACAGAAGAACGTCATATGAGACTCTATGTCTCATATGACGTCGTTCTGCCCTGTTCACCTTTGATCAAGTCGTTATTGTAGAGATGGTGAAAAAAAGAGAGATCAAGTCATTATTTTAGAGATGGTGAAACGGAGATCAAGTCGTTATAGTGGAGATAGTGAAACAAAAGAGATCAACGCTCTCTCCACTGGATCTGGGATATTTGTTTCTATCATGCAAAGGTTATAGCTCATTTGGTTTCTTTGTTTAATGGCATATCAACCCTTTTTGGTTATTTAATGCCAAGGCCATCCTTCTGGAAGAACAGTAGGTTGGTTGGTTGGTTGGTTGGGTTTTATGACATATCAACATTTGTAGGTTATTTAACGCCAAATTCATTTCTATGCAAATAATCAGTTCTATTTCAAACATGAGTACACATTGTCAAAAACATTTCTATTTCAAGCAATTCAGTTTAGTCAAACAGTTCTAATTTCAGCTAATTTAGTTTAGTATAAGAACAGATTTTTTTACACGCAGTTAAATGTCAAAAGCAGCTTCATTTCTAACAATTCAGTTTAGCATAAGCACGCAATTCAAATTTAAGTACACAGTTTATTTGTCAAAAACATTTCTATTTCAAACAATTCAGTTCAGCCAAACAGTTTTAATTCAAACAATTCAGTTTAGCATAGGTACGCAGTTAGTTCTATTTAACCCATAGATAGGGCCCGATCAGGTGCTACCATTCCAGGCTAGAGTGGACCTGGGAGCAATGGCAATGAAGGGACGCTCTGCATTCCCCAAAGTCCCAGCATTACTGGAACCTCACAATCGGATTGTTTAGCATCATATCCAGGACACTCATTGGGGGGGGGCTTACTCCTTTGCAGAGGTGCAGTCGGTGTATTCTACAGCCGCAGCCGACTGGACAATATACAGAGTTAATGTCAAAACAGTTTTATTTCAAATAATTCAGTTTAGCATAAGTACGCTGTTTAAATGTCAAAACAGTTCTATTTTAAACAATTCAGTTTAGCATAAATACGCAGTTTAAACGCAAAAAACCGTTAAGTCAAGAAACCACGCATTTAGTTCTATTTAACCCATAGATAGGACCCTTATCAGGTGCTACCCCTCTGGGCCAGAGTGGAGCGATGGCACTGAAGGGGTACTCCGCATTCCCCAAATTAACAGCATTACTGGAACCTTATCATCAGATTGTTAATGTCATATCCAGGTCACTCGTTCGGGGGAGGGGATCTTACCACTCTGCAGAGAAGCAGTCAGTATATTCTACAGCCCCAGCCGACTGGGCAAGGGATAACTGTAGTAGTACTATTTAACTCATACCTGGGAGGATAAGGGGTTTCATACCTTTCGAAAATTTCCGAAAGTGAACGTAATAGCGTGAGTGGAGTTCGAACTCGCTTACTACAATTCCACTGTCCAGTGATTTAACCATTACACCACGAGGTCACACCCCTTTATAGTTCCTTGTTAGAGTCTTCTCGATCTGTAGTCGAATGTTCCACCACTGAGCTACATCCCCATCAAAGTAAGCATCACCTTTAATATGATTTTATCACATTATTTTTACGCTCTTGTCAGACAAATTACATTTCAGGATTGTCACATTGAAATTTTATCCTCCAAAAGTAAGTGAGTTCGAAATCCAATCGTTCTTTTACGTACACTTTCGGACGAATACCGTTGAGAAAGGTTTTGGACTTCCTCATCTTCTCAGCTGTTGGTTCAATTATCTCACTGTTGTTCTGCGACAAGTATGACTTTGGTATAAAATAACACATGAAGATTGATATTCTAAGAAACAAACAAATATCAGTTTGAAATTGAGAAGAAATATTTCTCAAGCTTACATTTTTGTTTATCGATTTTAAAACTGACTCTGAAAACTAAGCCACATTTTCAACATATGCTTTTTGTATTTGAAAAGAAAAAACGCACAAAATTCTTTCAGATTTGTATAGAAATGGATCGTCCAATCCGGTGGCAATTTTTATTCCTAAATTAATCCTATTTAAATAAAGTTTTCAAGGGTTCTGAACATTAATTAAGTTAAGAAGGTGTTGACAGCTTTTGATTAAAGGAAAACATCACAACTGTTTGTTAGCTGAACAATTTTACTCTTCAAGAAATGGAAAGAAGATGAAAGGAAATGGTTTACAAATAATGTGCTTCTGCAAACTTAGCAAGATACTTGAAAATACGTAATCGTAACAGGGACAACATGAGGTCGGTTTCCATTGTAGTGGGCAGTTTCCTCCTTTAGATAGTTGGCACTCAGCTCCTTCAGATTTTAGGAACGCAAAACATTACGAAAGTGTTTCTCACGGGATATCAGAGACTTGTCGCAAAATAGCAGTCTACAGATAATCGTAGTTGAACGCTGTGTTGGTTGAGGAAAAGAGGCCGAATCAAGGAATTTGGCTGCTTTGATTAGGAGTTACACCGGGACTTCTCGTGACCTCAAGGAGTTCCAAGATTGGCTTTCATTTACTATTCCATGTACGTCAGTTAAATTTCAATAATCTTAATCAGAAAAGAATTTGTCATCAAGTGGATTTTGCCGTTCCAAAAGAAGTAATTATCTTTAGTTAATCTAATGCCTAAAGAAAAAGACACACTGGTCAAACATTAATGATTCTAAAGAAAGGAAGTTTCTTTCTAAAATAATTGGAACATATGAAATGTTAAATCAGGAGGAACATAATCAATAAGCGCTCTCCAAACACAAAATCTTGAAAACACAACATAACAAAAACCAGCACAATCACCACAACAACAATTAAAACCCAAGAGAAAAGAAACATTGAAGAGATGATAAATAAATTATTAACGAAAAGAAGGAAGTCTTACAAACTCTCAGCACTCAAAATTGTACATATATTACATAGGAATACTTAATACCATATATAATTTTGTATATATCATTGGCATTAGATATTAAAGTCGTGCACATTTATGCATAAATTACTTGCATATGATAGGAATGCTTGATATTATATATAATTGTGTACATGTTATTGGCATTTGATATTGTTATCATAAACATTTACGGATAAATCATTTGGATTAAATTGGAATGCTTGATACCATAGACAACATTCACGCATAAATATATTTGGACTGGATTGGAATGCTTGATATCATAGAAAACATTGACGCATAAATCATTTGGACTGGATTGGAATGCTTGATACCATAGACAACATTTACGCATAAATCATTTGGACTGGATTGGAATGCTTGATACCATGGACGACATTTACCCATAAATCATTTGGACTGGATTGGAATGCTTGATACCATAGACGACATTTACGCATAAATCATTTGGACTGGATTGGAATGCTTGATACCATAGACGACATTTACGCATAAATCATTTGGATTGGATTGGAATGCTTGATACCATAGACGACATTTACGCATAAATCATTTGGATTGGATTGGAATGCTTGATACCATAGACAACATTTACGAATCAATCCTTTGGATTGGATTGGAATGCTTAATACCATAGACGACATTTACGCATAAATCATTTGGATTGGAAATCTTGATATCATAGACAACATTTACGCATAAATCATTTGGACTGGATTGGAATGCTTGATATCATAGAAAACATTGACGCATAAATCATTTAGACTGGATTGGAATGCTTGATATCATAGACAACATTTACCCATAAATCATTTGGACTGGATTGGAATGCTTGATATCATAGACAACATTAATGCATCAATCATTTGGATTGGATTGGAATGCTTGATACCATAGACAACATTTACGAATCAATCCTTTGGATTGGATTGGAATGCTTGATACCATAGACAACATTTACGAATCAATCCTTTGGATTGGATTGGAATGCTTGATACCATAGACGACATTTACGCATAAATCATTTGGACTGGATTGGAATGATTGATACCATAGACGACATTTACGCATAAATCATTTGGATTGGATTGGAATGCTTGATACCATAGACAACATTTACGCATAAATCATTTGGACTGGATTGGAATGCTTGATACCATAGACAACATTTACGCATAAATCATTTGGATTGGATTGGAATGCTTGATATCATAGACAACATTAATGCATCAATCATTTGGATTGGATTGGAATGCTTGATACCATAGACAACATTTACGAATCAATCCTTTGGATTGGATTGGAATGTTTGATACCATAGACAACATTTACGCATAAATCATTTGGATTGGATTGGAATGCTTGATATCATAGACAACATTTACGCATAAATCATTTAGACTGGATTGGAATGCTTGATACCATAGACGACATTTACGCATAAATCATTTAGACTGGATTGGAATGCTTGATATCATAGACAACATTTACGCATAAATCATTTAGACTGGATTGGAATGCTTGATACCATAGACAACATTTACGCATCAATCATTTAGACTGGATTGGAATGTTTGATACCATAGACAACATTTACGCATAAATCATTTAGACTGGATTGGAATGCTTGATATCATAGACAACATTTACGCATAAATCATTTAGACTGGATTGGAATGCTTGATACCATAGACAACATTTACGAATCAATCCTTTGGATTGGATTGGAATGCTTGATATCATAGACAACATTTACGCATAAATCATTTAGACTGGATTGGAATGCTTGATATCATAGACAACATTTACGCATAAATCATTTGGATTGGATTGGAATGCTTGATACCATAGACGACATTTACGCATAAATTATTTGGACTGGATTGGAATGCTTGATATCATAGACAACATTTACGCATAAATCATTTAGACTGGATTGGAATGCTTGATATCATAGACAACATTTACGCATAAATCATTTGGATTGGATTGGAATGCTTGATACCATAGACGACATTTACGCATAAATCATTTGGACTGGATTGGAATGCTTGATATCATAGACAACATTTACGCATAAATCATTTAGACTGGATTGGAATGCTTGATATCATAGACAACATTTACGCATAAATCATTTAGACTGGATTGGAATGCTTGATATCATAGACAACTTTTACGCATAAATCATTTAGACTGGATTGGAATGCTTGATATCATAGACAACATTTACGCATAAATCATTTAGACTGGATTGGAATGCTTGATATCATAGACAACTTTTACGCATAAATCATTTGGATTGGATTGTCTGCTTTCCTAGCGAGCTAACAATATCAAGTGAGATGCCCATATGCGATTTTTTAATTGATTACTTATTATAAGTCAAGAATGAACCTGGCTCACTTTTATCAATATCTTGAGAATCAAATGGATATACAAATTCAAGTAAACTTTAGAAAGTTGGAGATCTAGCTCAGTAGTAGATCATTCAACTGCTGATCGACAGATTCCTGGCTGTCCCCGTGTCGATTTTTTCTTTTAAAAGGAAATTTTCAGTGGTTGTCAAGTCATTTTCTTTTGGTAATTCCTTTTTCCCACTGAATCAGCTACTACTGAACTAATTTTAACTTGTGGCCCTATTCTTGTCACGATACTTGATGTGGCTTAAGTTTCGTGACTACCACAAACGTTTCCGGTTGGTTGTTTTATCAACTCCTTTTTTGTCCACGTTGCTTTTGAAAGATTCACACAAAAGGATGATGACACAATTTATACTGACTTCTAACAGTCCCGGGCTCGGGTGGAACAGTGGTAGATCATTCAACTGCTGATCGACAGATTGTCAATTTTCCGGTTCAACCCTTGGCATTCCCTTGTAGTTTCAATTTTTTCTTTCGTTTTTATCACTTAGAATATTTGAACTATTGTCTTCATTGTTATACTTACAACGTTTTGGCCGATATATCCATCGGCCAATATGTCGTTTGATTTTTTTCTGGTGATTCAAATCAAATTTGGTAGCCCACGGAGAACCTTGAACTGAACTCTTTATTTATTCCACCGGGATAGATTGTTCTTATTCCGTTAACCGTATCCGGGTACAAGTGCTATGATATAGTAAATGTTCTTTGTTAATTACTCGTTACCAGGATTGAACCTTCAACCTCCAGATGATTTCACTCAAAAGCGCTTTTCAACCAAACATCTATATACGTTGTGCTATGTGCCCTGTTTATTGAATAAACGGTTCAGTTCAAAGTTCTTTGTGGACTACCGAGATTAACATGAAACGCCTGCAGAAGGCCGAAGAACGTATCGGCCAAAACGTTGAGAGTAACGCTGAAGATGAAGACAAACAGATTTTGTGTTCATTCGAATACATATAAACAGTACTTTCTATAATACGATGCTCATGAAGGCTATAGAAAACACTGGTCATGAATATTTGAAGATACAGACTATTGCAGAGACCATTAATGATTTGGAGCAAAGGGAAATTCAAATTAACTCACTAGTTTGGCAACTTTTTAGAATTGTAAAATGGAATCGCCTTTTCAATCTCCTTAATAGTTCCTGAATAAGATTTTAGATGGATTGTTAGTTTTCAGGCCAAGGTGGTTGCAAGAATTTTAAATGTTGATTTTTAAGACAAATTGACCTTCTATAAGAAAGATTAACTCAACAAAATTTTAGCAATTCCAGGGAACCTTGTGCCAGACGTTCGTAATTATCTACAGTCATATTGGAATTCTCTTGTGGCTTGAGTAAGAATAAAATAAGCTGAGGAAATATCTAAATTATAACAATAATTATTTTGGCATTACGCCAGACTAACTGAGATTTTGTGAATACCCATAACATGCGCTAAAGTAGTCGCAAATTAGCAGAATTTTAATTAAACAACACTATCTAAACGAATATGGGGATATAGCTCAGTGGTAGAGCATTCGACTGCAGATCGAGAGGTCCCCGGTTCAAACCCGGGTGTCCCCTAAAGAATTTTTTCATCTTTTTTCTTTAATAATCAAACACATTTTGTAAAGTGCAATCTGATATATATATTCAGATATACATGTATGGGTCTTTTTAAATCATATTAATATCATTATTTTTTTTAAGTTTTAAAATCTTCCAGTGAGCTAATCGAGAAATCCTAAGTTCAATCCCAGCTTTCGACTTAGCATCACTATTTTTTTTTTTTTTAATTGCAGTTTTATTTTGTTATATCATTAGACTTGCAAGGATTTTAATATGAATGATTTCAAAGACTTTCAACAAAAATAGAATAAGACAATATAAACCCACAAACACGCTTCAGACAATTACAGAACATCTCCATTATCTTGAAAACGAGGCTTATGCTCTTTCATTTATTTATCTTAATGAAATGTGGTTTTTCAGTTAATTTTTTTTTTCTTACAAAGATTCATATAAATTTATTCAACAGAGAAGAAGCATCATACAGTTATCCTGCAATTAATGTACATATAAAAGTGAAAAAAGAAGCAAAACAAATCAAAAAGAAAAAATTAAAACGATCAGTTATGAAACATCAAAGACCAGAAAGATAAAATAAAATTAACAAGAAAGATCGACAAACAGTGACTACGTACGCATGGGAAATGTTACAAAATAATTCTAAGTGTGATAGAGTGAGCATCACAGATCTAATTTCAAAGTAATCCAAACATTAAATGGTGTAAAAGAGAAACACCGACGCAAAGAACCCACAATACATTATTTAAAAAAAGAGATTCATTGTGAAATAATTTTGAACATTTCTTTTAGATACTTTTATGTGATTAAACTTGAATTGTCTGCAGACAGCAAAAACTTGTCGAGGATGACAGGGATTTTTGATCAAGAATTATTATTATTATTATTATTATTTACTCATTAGAGTTTTTCACATCAGTTTTAGCTGATGGTCTTTCACTGGAGTTTGAGTGATAGCAAGTCTTTTCAAGTCTCCAACACTCTTCTCGGTATTCTGGTTGTTCTTAACAATGCTGTAGTTTGGATAGTCTCCACTCGTCCTCCAAATTCCAAGTCCTCCACTCCCTTTAACAATCTTTTAGTTACTGTACCAAAAACACCAATCACAATTGGTATAATTGTCACTTTCATGTTCCATAGTTTTTTCAATTCCCTGGCAAGGTCGAGGTACTTATACTTCTTTTCATATTCTTTCAGTTTTATTCTGTGGCCAGCCGGTACAGCAAAGTCGACAATATTACAAATTCTCCTTTTTTTGTTGTTGATAATTATTAGGTCTGGTCTTCTGGCCAAGATTATGGGATCCGTGTGTATGTCAAAGTCCCATAGGAGTTTTTGTGTGTCATTTTCTAGGGACAGATGCTGGGTTGTGCATATACCATTTGTTTGTATTTAAATTTCTTGCACATCTCCCAGTGGATCACCTTGTTCACCCAGTGATTTTTTCATGTGTTAATATGCTGCATTCACTGATTATGTGGTTGATTGTTTCGTCTCTACCACCATATAACCTACATGTATTTTATTGCGTCTTTTTTATTCTTGCTTTGATATAATTGGTTCTTACAGTGTTGTTTTGTGCTGCTATCAGGAAAGATTCAATTTCTCTCCCAAGGTTTTCTTTTATTAGCTACATTCATGTTTTTCTAGTGTGAGATGTTGCTTATTAGTCGCTTAAAACGCCCGTAGAGTTGTTTTTCTTCCCGTTTTTGTTTTCTGTTTATTGTCGTTCTGTTAGTCCTCATAATATCAGTATTGTTTTTGGTAGCTGTAATCAGTCTTCTTCCACGCTTTTGTATGTAGTCTTCAAGTCGTTGTACTGATGCATCAACACTATCTTCAGTACTGGCAATTCCTCTTCCTCCTTCTTTTCTTGACACATACAATCTGTCAACGTCATCTCTTGGATGTAATGCCTAATGTATGGTTATTAGATTTCTTGTCTGGTCCATTTGTTTAAGTTCTTCTCTGGTCAACTTCAAGAATGGTCCCGAATATCTTATGAGCCCGGGTATTTATTCCTTTGATAAGGTTTCTACTATATAGTTTTGTCTTGAGTAGCTTTCTGGTTTTTTAGAAATATTTTTTCATAATTCTTTCTTTCATCTCCTCTTATTTCATGATGTCAGCTTCCAGTATCCCCGAGTATTTGTAGGTTTCCTTTTTCTCCGAGGGTTCTAGTTTTATTTTGATTTGATTGTTCCATTCCATCCGTAAGGTGTTGTTTGCCGCTTTTCATTACGAGCATGGCGCATTTTTCTATGCCAAATTCCATACCTATGTCCTGACTGTATATTCTATTCGATTCTTTTTCATTTCTAGCGAACAGTTTGATGTTGTCCATGTACATTAGATGATTTATCTTTTCCTGCGATTTAGTTGGTTTGTATCCAGCTGTGCATTTCCTATGTGAGTATGTGGTTAAGTGGCATCATCGCGATTATAAGTTGTAATGGTGATAGTGCATCTCCTTGGAATATATCTCTTTGGATCTTTGCTTCTGCTAAGCAGATTCTCTCCAGCTGTCAATTCCACTGTCCAGATTTTCATAGTTTTCTCGATAAAGTTTATGGTTTCATCTGATATTTTGTACATTTTGGGACAGTTTAATATCCAGCTTTGTGAGACCATATCATATGCCTTTCTGCAGTCAATTCAAGACATTGCTAGATTTTTGCGTCTCGTCTTGTTCTCGTTGGGGACGTGCTTATAATTATTATCATAATTATTATCATATTTACCCAACCCCTCCGCTCGGGCAGGATATGACACAAGGTCATTTTTTTAAGCGGAGTTTAACAGGTTTGAATTCAGAGTTTTCCTTCTCCTAAACTAGTTGCCTCACCAAGGCTGAAGAACCTAGTCTGCCCTACTATTTACCCATAGCTGGAGGGAGAATAATTGGATTCATACCTTTCCCAAGGGTATTAGTGCTACGTGAAATGCAATCGGTCCAGGATTTGAACTCGTGTCGCCGTGTCCAATTCCTGCGACGATAACCATTACACCACGGGCACCTCCCTTATAATTATTATAATTACTCATTTTAGAGTTTTTCACACCAGCGTTAGCCGGTGGTTTCTCACAGAAGTTTGAGTGACAGCAAGTCTCCTCAAGTTTCTACAACTCTCGTCAGTCTTCTGGCTGATCTTAATAATACTGGCCTCCACTTGTCTTCTTACTTACAAGTTCTCTAGTTCCTGCATCAATCATTTGGTTACTATACCAAGTGCACCAATTACAATTGGTGTCATCGATACTTTCATATTCCACAGCGTTTTCAATTCCCCGGCAAGATCGAGGTACTTGTCATTCTTTTCGTTATCTTTCAATTTCGCTCTGTGGTTAGCTGAAACACTATTCGACACGTTCTTTTTTTCTAGCTGATTATTTCAAGGTCTAGTCATCTAGCTGAGATTAGTTTGCGTCTCATTCTCCAGGACAGATTCTGGGATGTGCATACACCATTTGTTCGTATGGTCAAATTTCAATCTCTTGCACAATTCTCCGTGGATCATCTTCCCCACCCAGTCCTATTTAGTCTTATACTCTTTCTGTGCTAGTTTGTTGCATTCGCTTATTATGTGATTGATCGTTTCGTCTCTATAACCACATTTTTATTATTATTATGTAAAACCTTTGAGAGTGTTTCACACAAGTGTTAGCTGATGGTTTTTCACTGGAGTTTGAATGACAGCAAGCCTCCTCAAGTCTCTAGGACTCTTTTCAGTATTCTGGTCGATCTTAATAATGCTGTAGTTTATGAGGTCTCCTCTTGTCCTCCCATTTCCAAGTCCTCCAGTCCCTTTACTAGTCCTTTGGGAATTATTCCAAGCACACCTATTACAATTCGTACCACTGAAACCTTCATCTTCCATATTTTTTAGTTCTCTGGCAAGGTCTTAGTATCTATATCTCTTTTCACTTTTTTATTTTTACTTTGTGGCCTGCCGATACGGCGACGTCAACTATTCGGTAGGTTCTCATTTTTTTTTTTTTGTCGACTATCATTTGGTATGGTCATCTGGCCAAGATTAGGTGATCTGTTTGTATGTCAAAATCCTTGTGAGGACAGTTTTGCATATACCACCTGTTCACAATGTCAAATATTAATTTTTAGCACATATCTCAGTGGATCATTTTCCCCACCCAATCCTGTTTATTATTATTATTGTTATTATTATTATTTTACTCACTTTCAGTTTTTCACACCAGCATTGATTGTTGGTCTTTCACTGGAATCTGAGTGACAACAAGTCATCTCAGGTCTGCAGAACCTTTCTTAGCGTTTTAACCGACCTGAAAAATGCTGTGGTATGAAGTTTTTGGCAATTGTTCCAAACGCGCACCAACATTTGCTATCACCGTCACCCTCATGTTCCCCAATTTTTTTTTTTTTTTGGTTTTTTGCTTTGTTTCGTTTTGTTTTTTTTTCGTTCTCTGGCAAGGTCTAAGTATTTTGTCTATTTTTCGCTTTCTTTTATTTTTACTCTATGGTCCGCCGGAACGTCGAAATCTACTAGATGACAATTTCTTATTTTCTTTCTTATTTATTTATTTATTTTGTGAATTAACATTAGGTCTAGTCTTGTGGCCTTGATTAGGTGACCCGTTTGTATTACAAAATCCCTAGGAATTTTATACGTCTCATACTCTCGGACGGATTCTGGTTTATGCATGTATCATTGATAGTATAATCAAATTCCAGTTTCTTGAACAGTTACCAGTGGATCATCTTCCCCACCCATTTGTGCCTGATCTTATACTTCTTTTGTGCTAGTTTAGTGTATTCGTTTCCTATGCGATTAGTCGTTTTACCAATTTGTCTGCATAATTTACATTTGTAATAATTCTAAAAAATGTAAATTATGCCGCAAATATGTTGAAAACAGAAGAAATTATATCGGAAAAAACAAGAACACGTTGGATTTTTAAAGTATTATATTACTGTTGCAAACAATTGTTCTATTTGCAGCTATATAATATTATACAAAATAAACACTTAAGTTAATTCCTTATGTCGTATACACGAAAGTTTAACGTACTTCATACGGCTCCGATTCACTTCTGGAATTTTAGCAGAGACCATTTTAATGTCTGCGCATAACTGAGCTTAATAGAAAGAGGCTAATACCTGTCTTAGATATCTAGCGCCAACGCATGGAAAGCCCGCAAATGGTTCATTTAAAAAGTCATGTCAACCAAATATCCGGAGTCGTACACGTCCTTAATTATATATTTCTTAATAAATATTCTTTTCTGTATAATCAATTTTCGTTTTAGTATAATTGGTTCTGATAGCAATATTTATATTGCTATTAAAAGGGATTTAGTTTCTGTCTTGAAGTTTCCTTTTCTTAGCCATTTCCACGTCTTTCCGTGTCCAATCTCACGGGATTGTCGGTTGAAATATCCATGCTGTAGATTTTCTTCCCATTTGAGTTCCATAGTTTTTGTTGTTTTATGATTGTTTTTAAGTTGTCAGTGATGTTTGTGGCTGCTATAGTTTGTCCTTCTTTACTCTTTTGAATTTGTTCATTGAGTCCTTGTATTATTATTGTTATTATAATCATTATTTGATACCATGATTCTCAGAATTTTGAAGAACGCTTATCAAATTGATAATGGATATAGCTTATTGATCACAACAGTCTTGATTTAATAAAACACGTTCCTCGTCTTTAAATCTGAAAGAAGAGAAATGTTGAGTAATTGTCAATCTTTCTTTACGTTTTTTTTCTTATATATATATATATATATATATATATATATATATATATATATATATATATATATAATTCTTTTTATTCAATATTGTCACCCTCTCGTTTAGCTGTCATTTGCTCTGGCTACTGAGCAACTCGACAACTGATTGAAACATAATGTGACAATGCTGAGATATTTTATCGCGGAGTGACTCTAAATCACAGAGTAATTTAAAAGTTGTACATACACGGGGATATAGCTCAGTGGTAGAGCATTCGACTGCAGATCGAGAGGTCCCCGGTTCAAACCCGGGTGTCCCCTTGCAATGCCTTTATTTTTATTGTTGTTGTTGTTATGTTTTTGCTTTTTTTATTGTTGTTGTTTTTTTAATATTGTGTGATTTATTGTATCATAAATTTTTCTCTCGCAATGCGAACTACTCGTTTCAACTTCAAGCCGTGTTTTTTCTGCTTCAATTCATTATCATAAAGGTGTTGTGTTAGCATGAAATCCTTTGATTATTTCTCGTCATCCGTCCCTATCGTCCGTCGTTCCTGGCAGGTCCTCAAGACTGCATCCAATGTCCATACAGAACTGACGTATGTTATTCTTTGCTGGTCGGCTAACAATAGTGTGTAGGGGTCTATAAGAGAACGTTGCTTATGAGTTCGTCCTCATTTCTCCAGTAATGTCCAACATTTGGATGGATAGTGAAAGGGGAGGAAATAGACCATTCAGATCCTCTTTGATTGGAAGCCACTTCAAGCATTTTTTTTTCAAAATAGCACCTAGCATTCTTGTTTAGTTCCCATCAAGCTTTTTCAGTAAATGTTTCGTTTATGTCCATCTGGTGCAGCCTACAATCGTACTGACACGGCTACATATTGGAATAACCCCCGTCTTATTTTAACAATGAGATCGGATTTCTATATGGTTGATGTCCTGTCAACAACCGACCATGCTTTTCCTATGCGAATGTAAACATCTGTAAACGAGATAATACTACCAGTGTTATGTGAAATGGTCTACTAATTTCATAAACCTATGGACAAAACCCTATAGAAAGATAGACGAAAGGTTGAATACTCTCTATCCCGAAGAAAAACGACTTTAGAATCACAAAGCACTAGAGGGGCATTACTCTTACTGTTATAGTCGCTAATTTTTATAATTTCCTGCTTTTCAAATGAAGTTGCGATAATTCTAAGGAAAAATCAGAACAGTTTTTCAAAAAAAAAAGCGAAAACTTCTCAAATTCTGACTATACGGCGAATCCTCGAAGGAGTTCGTGCAAAAAATCTCGAGGCAAAACAATTGATTGTAGACTTCTCCAAGACATTTGACTCCAAACATAAAGGAAAGATGGAACAAATTCTTCTAGACAATGATCTCCCCCAAGAAACTGTTACCATTATAATGATGCTTTACAAAAACACGAAGACAATGGTTCACTCAGTGATTTCTTTGACATTGTTGTAGGACTGCTGCAACAATATCAAAGAAATGAGATACATTAGCACCATATTTATTTATACTATGCTTAGACTATGTTGTTCGAACGTCAAAATATCTTATGAAAGAAAATAGTTTCACACTGAAAAAAAAAGGCAAGAAGCAGACGATATCCCGTAGAAACTATTAGACTACGCATATGATCTAGCACTTTTCGTACATACACCTGCTCAAACCGAATGTCCATTGAATAGTCAAGAGCAGGTAGCAAGAGTTATTGGCCTCTATATGAACTCTGATAAACAGATAAACAGTCGGCTGGGCTGTAGAATACACCAACTTCATCTCAGCAGAAAGGTTATTCCCCCGCTCTCCAATGAATGTCCAAGATAAGACATTAAACAATCAGATGGTGAGGCTCCAGCCATGAAAATTTGGGGGAAGGCAGAATACCTATTCACTCTCATTGCTCCTAACTCCACTCTGGCTTGGAGCGGTAGCTCCTGATAGGGACCGGTTTATGGGTTAAATACAACAAACTGATGTTAAATTGTTACTGTTATATATCTAAAAACTATACTTCAAACCATTTAACTTTATGCAAAAAAGAGCTCAGACTCGTTTGTTATCTAAAAATACGTTTACAAATCAAATATATTTATTATGAATACATAAACAGGATTCGGCATTAAATAACCTACAAAGGTTGATATGCCTAAAAACCAAACCAATCAGATAAGTGTTTTAAACAAGATGGTGTGATCCCTACAGCTTCAACAACAAAGCTAGTATTAACTGATTTCAATTTCCGTGTTAAAATTTTGAGAAAATTTCTTACTGGTTATAAGTTAGATATTTATCAAAGGTACTGTGTGGTGTGTTAAGGATACAGCTCAGGGGGTAGTGCATTTGACTGCTAGATCGAGAGGTCCTCGCTTCAAACCAGGGTGTCTTTGTTTTTTTTTTTCCTTTTTCTTTCAACGTGAAATTTTCATTCGTTGTCAAAAGTCATATTTTCAAGAAAATATTTCTTCATCAAATGATACTAAATGAGAATGGATGCTCTCATCTCAAATTCAATTTTAAATTCAAACCAGATGACCCACTGTGTTCTGATTGTAACATTATATTTAATGTTGGCTTGGTGTTGCCGTTTCTCTTATATCACGATTGAAAAGTGATTGAAAGTCAATAGAAAAAAATTGTAGAAACAAAGCCGCCATGATTCCGTTCTAACAGCTGTCCATGATGATATTGATATTTCTGTTTAGGAAGTGGTGAAGGATTCTATTTTGTATTTCAAAGTTATCACCGTTATATTGAAAGTTTGGATAAATACCAAATGTTGATCGGGGGAATGCAGACCTCACAACATAATCATACTTTTGAAAATTATTCTGGAAATTGCTTTATTCCCAAAGTTGGGGTCATTTAAAATAGTTCATCAAATAGAAATAGTGCCCGTGGAGTAATGGTTATCGTCGCAGGAATTGGACACGGCGACACGAGTTCAAATCCTGGACTGATTGCATTTCACATAGCACTTACCCTTGGAAAAGGTATGAATCCAATTATTCTCCCTCCAGCTATGGGTAAATAGAAGGGCAGACTAGGTTCTTCAGCCTTGGTGAGGCAACTTGTCTAAAACTCTGAATTCAAACCTGTTAAACTCCGCTTAAAAAATTGACCTTGTGTCATATCCTGCCCGAGCGGAGGGGTTGGGTAAATAGGATCAAATAGAAATATCGTTCTGGTTTACAGACTTTACTGGGTTACGATTAAATACACTCGCACACACACACATACACATATACACACATATATGTGTGAGAGAGAGAGAGAGAAAAAACACTGAGAGAGAGAAAACTGAGAGAGAGCGAGAAACAGAGTGCGATTTAAAAATAAAAATTTGTTCGTGTATTCATTTATTTAAAATAATGTATCTCTGATCGCTCACACAAACACACACACGCTCGCACACACACGCACTATATATATATATATATATATATATATATATATATATATATATATATATATATATATATATATATATATATATATATATATATATATATATATTATATATATATATATATATATATATATATATATATATATATATATATATATATATATATATATATATTATATATATATATATATATATATATATATATATATATAATTTTTTATTGTGGGTCTAAAGACAGAAAAAAAATACTTTAAAATAGGTAGATCCACGATGAGATTTATATTTTTTAGAATTTATTAATGTATTTTGTTCTTACATACGTGTATGTTTCGAGTTTGTTACTTTCGTCAGATAACACATATGTTACAAGGCCTTGTTAATGGGGTACTCAATGAGACTTGAACTCACTCGTGTTTGCAGTTTGAATGATTTTCACTTGGTTATGGGTTTATTTAGAGGTCATCCCCTCTCTTACTTAGTGTGTGTTTTACCTTAGTTTTCTTTACCCTCATTGATATTTGATATGTTTTTGTCGTTGTGTGTATGTGTATGTGTGTGTTGGAGTGGTTTTAGATTTCAGTAACAGTTATTTTTCCTCTGTGTGTGTGTGTGTATGTGTCTTGCAGATTTTTTTGTATGAGTATGTGTGGCAGTGTAGTTTCAAATTTACTTGTAACTATTTTTTCTAATAATTTTTTCTATATATATATATATATGTGTGTGTGTGTGTGTGTGTGTGTGTGTGTGTGTGTGTGTGTGTGTGTGTGTGTGTGTGTGTGTGTGTGTGTGTGTGTGTGTTTGTTTGTGTATAAAAGAATACTCACCTCTTCAACATTCAGAGAAAACACAACACGAGGAGTTACCAAATGTATAATAAACGATCTAAAACGTGATACAATAATAAAAGATAAATCCTATACCTTTAAAAGTCCGGAAGCCAAATTCAAAATAAATAAAAACTTAAGCTGCAACTCACAAAATATAGTCTACACAAATATGAATGTAGCGAATGCAAAGAAATATACATAGGGTCAACACAGGCCCTTAATTCAAGGACATCACTTAACAGGAGTAATATCAAAATAGAAGAAACAGAAAATTATGTTTCGAAACACCTATATCAAAGTAGTCTAGGAAAATTTTAAATAATGCCAATATATCAAACTAACAACTACAAGCTACTTCAAATAAAGGAAAAGAATCTTATTGAGAAATTTAAACCAAAATTGAATAAAATATGAATCGTATACACACACAAATGGAAATAAATCTGCATATTTGTATATATATATATGCGCACAAAAAATCTCAAGACACATATTCACACACACACACACACACACACACACACACACACACACACACAGAGTAAAAATAACTGTAAGTGAAATCCGAAACCACTCCAACGCTCACATACACACACATACAACGTATCAAATATCAAAAGTTAATGAGGAATAAAGTAGAATATGAGAAACACACCCAAAGAAAAAGGAAGGACCAGCGTTCATTAAAAAAAACTCAAAAGTAAAAACCATTCAAACTACAAACACGAGTAAGATCAAGTTTCAGTGAATACCCCATTAAGTAAACCTTGGACCAGACAGGTTCTCTGACGAAAACATCAATCTGGAAACACACACACACACACACACACACACACACACACACATATATATATATATATATATATATATATATATATGCTCAAACATACATATATATATATATATATATACCAGACAAAAATTATTAGAAAAAATTGTTACCATTAAATTTCAAACCACACTACCACACATACACGCACAAAAAATCTTCAAGACACACACTCACACACACAGAGGAAAAAAAACTGTTACTGAAATCCAAAAACACGCCAACATACGCGCACACACACACACACACACACACACACACAATGCCAAAAACATATTAAATATCAATGAGGGGTAAAGGTAAAACACATTCTCAGAAAATGAGAGGATGGCCTCTATATAAACCCATAGCCAAGTGAAAATCATTCAAACTGCAAACACGAGTGAGTTCAAGTCTCATTGAGTACCCCATTAACAAGGCCTTGAGCCATATATGTCCTCTGACGCAAGCAACAAGCCGGAAACAAACTGGTATGTAAGAACAAAATAAATAAATACATAAATTCTAAAAAATACAAATCTCTTCTTGGACCTATCCATTTTTAAAATATATATATATATATATATATATATATATATATATATATATATATATATATATATATATATTATGAGAATGTTAGAGATAGATAGATAGATAGATAGATAGATGTGAAAACGCATTTTTCTGACATGCTGAGTTGAAAGAATCACTCATCACGTGGGGCTAAATAAGAAAAAAAGCAGCGATAAAAAAATGTACCTTCAGTAGCGCAAAGATTAGCAATTTCATTTTTCCTAACCTTTTGAAATAACTGAGGTTTTGTGACACGTTAAGATGAGGTGATTGTATATCTAATAATCACGCTAAATTTATCCAGTTGCGAAAATTTTGTTTTTGTATTTTGTTTGTTTTTTGTTTTTTTTTAATTTCCTTTGATTAAAACAGTATTTTAAAGAATTAATTAATAATTAATTAATTAATTAATTAAAGATATCATATGAACAGCGGGTTTTGAAATGAAAACTGCTCGAACTGCAGAGGAATGCTCTCCAGGTAAGCTACATATCAACTCTCTCTGTTCGTTAAAAAGTTTACGTCAACCCTCTATTTCAAAACAAACATGTGAAAACTTGTCAAGTTTGTCACATTGATTGAACAGACAGTATGATGGTTAAATAGCTATTCATAGCATCAGTCAATTTGTCTAGAGGTCAACCAGTTCATTTAGTTGCTGAGGGCAGCAGATACCAACATTCTTTTAAACAAAAGAAAATGGTTGGTTTTTTGTTATTTTTGGTTTTGTCTTGTTTTAGTTTTTTGTTTTGTTTTGTTTTGTTTTGTTTTATTTTCGGGTTTTTTGGGGGATTTTTTTTTTTTTTTTGCTGTTGTTTTTGTTTTGATATATTTGGTTTCTTCGTTTCAATTGGTTGTTTTTGTTTTAGTTTGTTTGTCTTCTTTTGTTTTGTTTTGTTTTTCTTTCTTTTTTTTTTTTTTTTTTTTCGTGTTTGGCCTTTTTGTTTGATTTTTGTTTTGGAATCTTTGTTTGCTTTTAATCTTTTTGCTTGCTTTTTAATTCTATTTTGGTTGCTTTATTATGTGCTTTGGTTTGTTTATCTTTTTTTTTTTACATTGTTGTTTTTTTTTTGGGGGGGGGTAGTTTTGGCCAATTCTTTTTTTTTGTCTTCTTATTTTTTTATTTATTTATTTATTTATTTTTATTTATTTTTTTTTTTTTTTTGCTTTTTACCTTAATTTGGTTTTGTTTGTTTTTTTTTATTTATTATTTTGGCCTCATTTTTGCCTTCAGAGCTTCTGCTCGGCTGCAATTTTGATTACACACACACACACACACACACACGCACACACACATATATATATATATATATATATATATATATATATATATATATATATATATATATATGTATGTATGAAAGCATACAATCGTATGCATCTACGAATTTTCAATATACATGTATATGTGTGTGAGTGTATCTGTGTATATGGTGTATGTGAGTGTGTGTATGTGTGTGGTTGTGAGTATGTTAAACAACTGTGGACGGGATTATATATATAAGATTCTTAGTGTTTGCTTTTCGTTTGGTTTTTTTTTTTTTTGGTTTTTTTAATCTTGTATTTTTGCTTGATTTTGCATTTTTACACGGAGAGACGGTTTGATATAGATTATTGCAGTGACGATGTATATGTCGACCCAGCGGACCTTTAGGCCAAGATGACAAAGACCAGGCAGTAGATTTGGAGCCAAGTTTATTTCGGTTATAAATAAAAAAAAAAAAAAAAAAAAAAAAAGGAATGTATCAAGTTCCTGTTTGCGTCGAAAGTGTAGACTCTATTGTCAAATAGATATGGGTGACAGCAGTCCAGATGAGCTTGAACACATTGTTGGTACAGCTATGTGACCAGGTAGTCTGCAGACGGTCGGAGAGTTGGACATGAGGGATTTCAGAGATAGGCTCATCGACGTCCCGGTGGTCGATTCGGCAGATAACCGGGGTTTGGGCGATGTTAGCTTCGAACAAGTTGATGAAATGTCGTCGGTCTGATTACTGTCGTCAGCTGGTGAACTGGTGTCGTGAGGATAGCAGTTTGAAGGCCGGGTAATATGACCACAGTTGTTTGGCTTCGCTACACTGCTAGTGAAGTCGATGATAGTTCAAGTGGTGTCATCCACTCGTGGACTGGTCAGTTACTTCCGGTGTTCACTGTATATAATTGGCTGCTAAAATAACATCGTCCTCGAGGTGTTGACCTTGGCTACCCAGAAAGGGCAGTAATGGGGAAATAAGAATTGTGTCCTTAAATGGCACATACCAATAAACTCAGCTCTGCTGAAGCATGCAAATATCAGGGGACACAGCCCTTTGAGGCCAAGTGTCATAGTTCACAAACAACCATCCGGCTTGAAAGCCTAAAAGAGTATGCGATGCGGTAGGATAACTCTTAGAGTCTGATTTTTTATTTAATACCAAAAACATACCCGTAGCAGAAAAATGGTACGATTTAACCTATAGCTGGTGGGAGGGAAAAGAGGCTTCTTACCTTTGTCAAAAATATTTGCTCGAAAGTGAACTTAATTGAGCGACTGGAGTCTCCCTTACTATTATGTCGCAGACCAGCAAGTTAGCCAGTTCACCATGGGACTCGAATTTTTTCAAACATTTAATATTGATATGGAAACCAGTTAATTTATTTTCATTTTATAAATGAAAGAAAATAATATAATTTCTATGTGTAAATAGAACGGCTAGTTCTGTTAAAATTATTGTGTAATGAGGCTTCCATACATTGGAAACTACCCTTGAATGGAATCACTCTAATTTTAAAATGAACATCATCAAGAAGAATTTTTTTTTTAAATGAGAGTGACACATTCGCACGGAAAGTTTTTTTCTATTCTCTTTTTACTTTGAGTCCTCCATTTATAAATTATGATAAAAAATTAGTAACTTAGGGGACACACGGATTTGAACCAGGGACCTCTCGATCTGCAGTCGAATGCTCTACCACTGAGCTATGTCCCCAATTACAGTGTCCAATACCTTCATTTTTTTCACTTAAAGTTGGCTAATTTACGATTCACGTAGCATATACTATTCACTATACTTTGCTTAGTAGTGGCACAAGGCCGCATGTATGGAACACATAGTGAGACTCGAACTCACGATTAATAGCTTGCAAGTCAAGTTCTCTATCAGACCACGAGAGGCACCCTTTAAGTATCATGTGTTTGAGATATCTATTAAGCTGAATGATAGGCTAAAAGCCATGATAATGCAGAGCCCTACATTGTGATGATATAGATATTTCATTAGGTTATCTTATCCAGGCACAGTATTGTTATACAGAAGTTGCCTTTAGTCTTGTAAATAATGAGTTGCATGTGCAATCATCATCCTTTAAACAGTGTATATAATAATGGTGTAATTGATATCCTAGTAGTAAATGGACTTGGTGATCCAAGTTCGAATCCTGTACGAGGTTCTTTGCATTTCACGTGGCACAAATCCCCTCGGCAAAGGTATCAATCTAATTCATCTTCTTCCAGCTATGGGTAAATTCTAGAGCACGATGGACCCATTAACTTTCCTATGGCAACCAGTCAAGGAGAAGGAAAATTCTGAATTAAAACTTGTTGCGGGGCCTATAAGTATGTCGACCCCGCAAATGAATTTATGTGAATGAGTACAGCCAAAGCAATAGGAAGGAACAAAGGTGAGATTATGATGATTACAAATGACAATTTATTTCGTCGTATTTACAAGCGTGAATGTAAATGTCCGTGGCGGTTGTATGTGTTCGCAGTTGGGCGTTCGACGAGGGTCGCTGGCGTAGGTCGAGTCGTTGAGTACAGCTAGATGTTGGATGCTGGTAAGCTGAGGTCGGTCGAGTCGTTGAGTTCAGCTAGACGTTGGATGCTGGTAAGCTGAGGTCGGTCGAGTCGTTGAGTTCAGCTAGATGGTCGGTGCTGGTCGTTGGGTACAGCTAGACGTGGGATGCTGGTAAGCTGAGGTCGGTCGAGTCGTTGAGTTCAGCTAGGCGTTGTGGTCGGTGCTGGTCGTTGAGTACAGCTAGTCGTTGGATGCTGGTAAGCTGAGGTCGGTCGAGTCGTTGAGTTCAGCTAAGCAGTCGTCGCGGACATCTGAGGTCGGTTGAGGTTGGTAGATCGGTATCCCCGGTTATGACGGTACGTTGGGTTAATCGGGGGTGTGTTGATCTGGTCTCTGGCTCGTACAGCGGGTCGTACGTGAGTCAGGTGTTGCAGTGGTAGAACAGTCCGTAACAGCGAGTCGTTACGTGGACTGCGTTGTACCTTGCAAGAGCGTCGAGTTCGGTAGATCGACATCCTCGGTTATGACGATATGTTGGATTAACCGGGGGTGTGTCGGCCTGGTTTCTGGCTCGTACAGCGGGTTGTACGTGAGCCGGTTGTTGCAGTGGTAGAACGGTCCGTAACAGCGAGTCGTTACGTGGACTGCGTTGTACCTTGCAAGAGTGTCGAGGTCGAGGAAAGGCTAGGGCCTTGCTGGGCCCCCTAGCCGTGCGGACGTATCGGACGGGAACGAAAGCTTTGCCGTGTCAAAGCCGTGCGGACAATGGCTAGGTTCGCGCCAAAGCCGTGCGGACGAGCGGACGAGAGCGAAGGCTTTGTCGGGTCAAAGCCGTGCGGGCGAGCTGACAGGAACGAAGCCGTGCGGGCGAGCTGACAGGAACGAAGGCTTTGTCGGGTCAAAGCCGAGCTGACGAGCGGACAGGAGCGAAGGCTTTGTCGGGTCAAAACCGTGCAGGCGAGCGGACGAGAGCGAAGGCTTTGTCGGGTCAAAGCCGTGCGGACGAGCGGACGAGAGCGAAGGCTTTGTCGGGTCAAAGCCGAGCGGGCGAGCTGACAGGAACGAAGGCTTTGTCGGGTCAAAGCCGAGCTGACGAGCGGACAGGAGCGAAGGCTTTGTCGGGTCAAAACCGTGCAGGCGAGCGGACGAGAGCGAAGGCTTTGTCGGGTCAAAGCCGTGCGGACGAGCGGACGAGAGCGAAGGCTTTGTCGGGTCAAAGCCGAGCTGACGAGCGAACAGGCCATGAGGCCGAGGCTAAGATGGGCGTTATCTTAGCGCTGCGCAGATAGTGAAGCCGTAGCTAAAGGCTGGTCCGTGCCATTAGCGCTGCGCAGCTTATCGGACTATCGGAACCGACTGAGAGTTAAGACCGGTTGGTCTTAGAATCCGTCTTCGTGTTTGCCGCCTGGCCGTCTACTTCGACTGATCATTACTGACCAGTCAGAGATGCTCTGACCCGCAGACAGAGACCTCTTATGGTCCTAAAAAGGACCTTTGTGCATACCTATGTAGGTGGGAGAAAGGCAGGTCTACCACGAGAAGTGGGACCAACGCCGTAAGTTAAGGTGAATGCGACCGCACAGAATGCGGGATTCCTCCTTAATGAGCTTCGCCAGGAGCGCGCCGTAGTATTTGTCGCTGCCTCCCACCAGACACGACTTGACACAAGGTCAAAAGCCCGAAGGCCAATTAAAGTGGGGATAAAGGGGAGGGGAAGGTCGGGAAGGAGCCGAGACTCGAACCCTGCTTGTCAGTGCTGCTCATCGGCTCACTTAGTGCAATGTGAGCCTGATGAGGCAAGCGGTTTCACGAACCCAAATGTGGGTCCGGGCACGTATGCCAGTTAACGGCTTAAACTAGACGCTTGGTCTAGTGCCGTACAAAGGGGACAAAAGTGCAGCTCGCCCACCCGAAGGTTGCCCAGCCGAAGCTGGGGGCCTATTCGGCCCCGAGTCTGCTCTTAGTTTCGAGCACCCATCCGGCACGAATGCCAGACGGCCCAGCTAAAAAGCCAGGAGCGCGCCGTAGTATTTGTCGCTGCCTCCCACCAGACACGACTTGACACAAGGTCAAAAGCCCGAAGGCCAATTAAAGTGGGGATAAAGGGGAGGGAAGGTCGGGAAGGAGCCGAGACTCGAACCCTGCTTGTCTGTGCTGCTCATCGGCTCACTTAGTGCAATGTGAGCCTGATGAGGCAAGCAGTTTCACGAACCCAAATGTGGGTCCGGGCACGTATGCCAGTTAACGGCTTAAACTAGACACTTGGTCTAGTGCCGTACAAAGGGGACAAAAGTGCAGCTCGCCCACCCGAAGGTTGCCCAGCCGAAGCTGGGGGCCTATTAGGCCCCGAGTCTGCTCTTAGTTTCGAGCGCCCATCCGGCACGAATGCCAGACGGCCCAGCTAAAAAGCCAGGAGCGCGCCGTAGTATTTGTCGCTGCCTCCCACCAGACACGACTTGACACAAGGTCAAAAGCCCGAAGGCCAATTAAAGTGGGGATAAAGGGGAGGGGAATGTCGGGAAGGAGCCGAGACTCGAACCCTGCTTGTCAGTGCTGCTCATCGGCTCACTTAGTGCAATGTGAGCCTGATGAGGCAAGCGGTTTCACGAACCCAAATGTGGGTCCGGGCACGTATGCCAGTTTACGGCTTAAACTAGACGCTTGGTCTAGTGCCGTACAAAGGGGACAAAAGTGCAGCTCGCCCACCCGAAGGTTGCCCAGCCGAAGCTGGGGGCCTATTAGGCCCCGAGTCTGCTCTTAGTTTCGAGCGCCCATCCGGCACGAATGCCAGACGGCCCAGCTAAAAAGCCAGGAGCGCGCCGTAGTATTTGTCGCTGCCTCCCACCAGACACGACTTGACACAAGGTCAAAAGCCCGAAGGCCAATTAAAGTGGGGATAAAGGGGAGGGAAGGTCGGGAAGGAGCCGAGACTCGAACCCTGCTTGTCTGTGCTGCTCATCGGCTCACTTAGTGCAATGTGAGCCTGATGAGGCAAGCAGTTTCACGAACCCAAATGTGGGTCCGGGCACGTATGCCAGTTAACGGCTTAAACTAGACACTTGGTCTAGTGCCGTACAAAGGGGACAAAAGTGCAGCTCGCCCACCCGAAGGTTGCCCAGCCGAAGCTGGGGGCCTATTAGGCCCCGAGTCTGCTCTTAGTTTCGAGCGCCCATCCGGCACGAATGCCAGACGGCCCAGCTAAAAAGCCAGGAGCGCGCCGTTTAAGCGTTGAAAAGGGCTTGCTGATATTTCGAAGGTGCTGTGACACACAGCTCCAGCCGCGTGGATATAAAATTCTTTGATAAAAAATGAGTGTAGCCGTAAAGTATTTTCCTAACCTGCTATAGGCTGGCGACGACTATTAGTTCAAGTCTTATCAGGTAATTTTTGGCCGAAGTGTTTTGTGAATGTTATTAATTTTAATTCTCCCTTTTCTTTTAACTATAACTAGATGTCAAGGTCGTTAGCAAGAAAAAAGGGCTTAGTCAGTTCCGGTCGTACTCGGATATTATCGTCCTAACTCGGGCGTGTAATTTGATATGTTTTAGGTTTATCGGCAGGTCGCGGCAAGGGTTTGTCGGCCGGTCGCGGCAAACTTACTAAGCTCCATTTTAAAAATGGCCCTTGTGTCGCATCCTGATGATATGCTTAGCAGTAGAATGTATTACATTATGGGTTTTTGCAAAGCTGAGATGATCATAGAACCGTTCTTGCAGTTCGGTTCTCACGTTTATTAAGATGTTAATAATTCCGACCGGCCATTTCCCTGAGTTTCAAAACTGTCTTTCTCAGAGAGGAGGAAATTCTTTTTTATTTTCTAAACAGCTTAGCTTCAAAAACGTTATACACCAAATATACACCTCCACTATGCAGTACACTGGAGTTCCTCTAAAATTCAAAACGCAAACTTTCTCATCAATTGTTTCAATCAAGACATTACCTTTAATTCCATTTTCCATTAAACGTACCAGAAAATAGTGGGGGAGATGCCATTACATAACGTATGACACAAGACAAAAAAAGTGAGCATGACAGAGATCGGATGTACCTCATCGTGGTATAGTGGTTTGCAAACTTGTTTCGCAAACTGAGTAATGACTTCGATTCTCATTGGGAAGCTCCTACTTGTGGCTGTGTGCCAAATCTATGTTATGCTAAGTTTTTAAACCTACAGTCATATCTCGACAAAAGCACCGGTACTCGCGAGATCACTGAAATTAATTCGTGATAAGCCACTTCAATTCTTAGGTGGGTAACCACTCAGGAATAGCAGTAAAATGCGCCGATTACAGAAAGGTAAGACCCTCCACCTACAATGAATGCTCTGATATGACATTAACTTCACATGGTGGTGAGACTTCAGTTTTATAGCTCTAGATAACGTGGAGTATCCCTTCATGGCCATTACTCCCAGGTCCACTTTCATCCAGAGTGGTCGTACCTGTTTGGGTCCCGTATATTGGTCAAGTAGAATTGTTTAAACATTTACTTAGGATTATCATCATCATTATCATCATCATCATCATGTCGTGCCGCCCGCACGGATATCCCTGAAACTCTCTTGCCACTTTTCTCTATCTTTCATCGCCTCCGGCAGGTCTTCTGAACAACATCCCGTATCCTCACATAGTTCCTGAATGTATGTTCGTGCTGGTCGTCCTGCTTTTGCACGGCCATGTGTGGGGGTCCATAAGAGTACATCACTTATGAGTTCTTCCCAGCTTCTCCAGCAGTGTCCTGCATGTCTGGTTCGTCTAACTTGAATAGTTTTCGTGATAGGAGGCAGGTGGCCGTACAGTTGGTGTCTCGTGGGGTGTTGCTGCCAGGACTTGTTCAGGATTGCTCGTAGCATTCTTGTGTAATTGCCGTCTATCTTCTTCTCCAGCCGTTTTGTTAGAGTCCATGTAGGGCAGTATCGATGCGACCGCTGCCTGGAAGAAACTGCGTTTCATTTTATCGGTTAGGTCTGATTTCCATATAATTGATAGCCTATTGATAGCTGTCCATGCTTTCGTTAACCTCGTGTCGATGTCCTTTTCGGTTGATGCGACGCTGCTTCCTAGGTAACCTTGGATCAAATTATTTATATTATTTAGGAATACTTGTTAAAAAGAATTTTTAATATTTTGTAGCAATATTTTAAACCACTTAACTGTGTGCAAACAAATGACTGATTTTAAATGGAATTATCAGTGTGGAATGGAAATATTTGAAATTATTTAGTTGTGTGCAAATAAATGATTATTTGCACACAACTAAATAATTTCAAATATTTCTATCGGACACTGATAATTCTATTTAAATCAGTCACTTGTTTGAACACAGTTAAGTGGTTTTATATACTGCTACCGTATATTAGTAATTCTTTTTAACAAGTGTGCAGATAAATGATTAGTATAAATAGTATTATTAGTATTACTTATAATTTTCGGACTATTGACCTCATATTTATTGTTGTAATCTCAACGTTTTGGCCGATATGTCCATCGGCCTTCTTCAGGTGCTTCATGTCGAACTCGAGAGTCCACATAGAATCTTGAACTGAACACTTTATTTGAACTAGAGGGGTAGATAGTTCCAATTCTGTTAACCGCGACCGGGTACAAGTGTTAAGTTATAGCAAGTAGTCCTTGTTAGTCTTACCGGTTGTTGGGATTGAAACTGCAACCTCCAGATTCAGAGTGAATTTTTAGGACTTATAAACCTAATGACTTCATCTGAATATTCTAAGTAATAATAATCATCAAGCTTCATCTTAGAAATTTAGTCAAACAGAATTATTCATTTCGGATAGGAATAATTGTAATCATTTAACTGAGTAAACAAATGAGCGCTAACATCTCGTTTAAAAACTTAGTCACCTAAAAACTATTTGCTTACAAATTATATATATGTGTGTGTGTGTGTGTGTGTGTGTGTGAGCTGAAACTTTCTTTCCTTAGAGAAGAACATTACTGAATATTTTCTTGTGACAACACAATACCAGATTTTATAACTAGAAATATCTTTGTTCGAAATTTCCATATATATATATATATATATATATATATATATATATATATGTCAGAACAGAGGCTCATAATGTAATAGTCATCGTCGTAGGAAAGGGACTCGGCCACTCGAGTTCAAATCTTGGACTAGGCTGTTAGCATTTCACATAGCGCTAATATTCTTGGGAACGGTATTAATTCAACTATTCTCTCTCCAGATTTGGGTGAATAGCAGAATGGGCAGGGCCTCTTTAACCTCGGTACGGTAACTGGTCTAAGAGAAGGAAAACTCTGAATTCAAACATTATATTGGTCTAAAAGATTTAACCTGATGTCACATCTTGTTTGTGCAGAGGATTGGTAAATACAGATATACATATACATATATATATATATAGGATTTGGCATTAAATAAAACCCAAAAGTTGATATGCCATAAAATACCAACCATCCAACTATCATGTGGTGAAGAACTGTTTGAAAACCTGATTTCTACTGGGCTCGAAAACCGACCTCGGGAACAGAATACACGCAACTATCTCTCCAACCACGCAGAGAACAACCAATTCAAACTTTATACGGTGTATTACGTTACTTGCAGGGCATCCAGTTAGAATCGAACTCGCATCACTTGAAAGAGGAGGAGACAGCAGTGTTTATTCGTAGATTTTTTTTCCACCCTGTTGGTCAGGCATTGAATACGTTGACTGTATACCATACCGAGGAGTAAGACCACTCCCACCAAAAAGGTTGAAATAGAAATGTTTTTGACAATTAAACTATGTACTCATGCTAAACTGAATAGTTTGAAATAGAATTGATTATTTGTATAAAAATAGATTTGGCAATAAATAACCTACAAAGGTTGATATGCAATAAAAACCCAAGCAAACAACCAACCAACCAACCAACCAAAAAAGATATCCTTGATACGACGCGAAATTGCATTAGGCAGCCAACGTCGAGTTAGGGAGATCTCAAGAGGGTGGAGTACCTGTTACGACCTTATCTATAGATCAAATAGTGAGCATGGAAGCAAAATATGGAATACAGAAGGTTGGATTCATACCTTTTCTACAAGATGCGGAAGCAAAATTTAGAATAATTCTTAAACCTTTTTTTTTGTTTGATTAGTCCAATTTTTGGAAAAAAAAAAGCGATAAATTTAAATTTTCATTATCAATTCTATTATTCAAGCAATTTTTCATTAGAATTCAGCCCAATATGAGTGAGCAAGAAAAGAAACGACTAAAAATCTATGATTCACTTAACGCCGAAATCAAGCAAAACATTTTCCGAAATAACTGGAGTTCCTTTATGGCTTCCATCAAGACCAGATCATAACCTCCTTGATTATGCTATATGGAGTGTTTTAGAAAACCAGACAAATACAACTTTCCATTCAAATATTAGTTCTCTTAAGACAGCTATTGAAGAAGAACAAAATAAAATCTCAGACGCATTTATTTTGAAGGCATGCAAATCGTTTCGAAGGCGTGTTCATAGAATAATTGAAAAAAAATGGCAGCCATATTGAGTAAATTTACTGTTTTGTGTCTATCTTATTTTGTTGTTAATTTTTTTTAAATTGAAATTAATCTTGTTTTATGATAAAGTTGTTTATTATACTGGGATATTCCTAATTTTGCTTCTGCACCTGTAGATCTGTCTAACAATTATTTGTCTGAGATTCTTGATATCATATAACTGAGAATTATTTGTATTACAAAAGGATACTTGATATCATATAACTTCGTGAAAATTATTTGTATTATAAATGAATACTTGATATCATATAATTGTGTGCAAAAACTCTTAAGAAATCACACGCAAAATGTAAAAATAAACATACCATGTATGCAATTCCTTAACCTCTTGATATAAAATAACCCTATACGGGTTGACATGTGATTAAAATTCAACAATCATTTTCTGTTGAAGATATATAATCCCAGGATATTAGTTATTTCTCCCGTGAAAAACCAGTTTTCAGGTGGATTTCAGTTCCATTTTTAAAGCCAGCTGTTACATATTTCTATAAAAACATCTAAATGACAATTGATTTAAGTTTCTACGAATAAAATAATTACCCTGGTTATAAAAAGATGAAAACGAAACAGAGAAGGGGACACCCGGGATTGAACCGGGGACCTCTCGATCTGCAGTCGAATGCTCTACCACTGAGCTATATCCCCAACACGTTGGAGTATTTCTCTTCTACTAATCTATTTATAATTTATGATCTGATTGCGTGATCAGTCTCCAGTGAGAAAACGTCGCATAAATGTAACACTGATATTTCAATCAGCCGCGGATTAGCTCAGTTGTTTAGGCAGCGGTTACATTGGCTAGAGGATTAGAGTGAAGTTCATATGTACAGAAAAGAATGAATTCTACAAATAAAGAAAAAAAATGATTGACAGTTGTCGAAAAATTCACTCTTAGATTCATATAAAAGGAACATGTTCTATTGGACCAATGCTGGTGGGATCAATAAACCAATTGCTTTGATATGTTGTCGGAAATTCCAAAATGAAAAGTTGTCACAAATTTCTTCGATGAATTATTCCGACGAGGATTGATGGAGAGTCCTCGGCCAAACCAGAAAGAGAAATTCTTGTTTCTTTTTGTTTGTTTGTTTTTTTGAAAAGACTTTAAGAAACTTGAGAAACAAAGTGCCAAGTTTGTTGAACTGCTTGATAAACGTATGTGTAGGGATAAGAAAAAATAAAGATAAAATAAATCTAAAGTGTAGCAGTTCCCAGAGACCTCTAACAGGAAGAGGTAACTGCGCATACCAATAAGACAAGACTTATCGACGCTAAAGAAAGAAACTCTTTCATATTCAGCAGTGACCCCTTGCTCTGGAAAGGCCAGCTTCTCTCCAACGGAGAGTGGAAACCATGTGTCCTCTTCGTGGCACGTTGGCTCACTCTTCCACTAGTTGCAGGTGCCTCTGCTAATAGCAGCCCATACTAAAAATACCAACTTGGCTTATCACCAACGAATAAAACACCGAATTTGGACGTATCAGCCACCAAAAGCGATTTGTGCATTTCAACGCCTTGTTTGGGTGAAATGACTGTTCCCTTATGGTCCAGGAAGTGATTTCCTCAGCACAGAGTAGCCGTATGAAACCCAAAAGTTGAGATATGAAAGCATCTCCTTCCATTGAGCTAAACGTAACAAGATATACCTGATCTCGCACCCTGGACTGAAAACAGCAATTGGAATTTGGAATTTGCTGAGGACATCAGACCCGATCAGCCATCTTAGTGATATCAAAGAGCTTGTCAAACGATGCTGCCCACGTAAGGTGAAAGTGGAAACACCAATAAAAGATGCCGGTACCCGCCATTCGCTTTCTTTGCGAGATGGGGCCACAACGGCGGAGTGGACACAGTGTGGTTGAAGCATTCAAAGATACTAAGATACCTGGTTAATTCTAAAACAAAGAAACTATCCCGCACATCAATTCCGCTATCTTTTTCCACAGTCTTGTTTGTTATTTGTATTTCCGTTTCCTCATCAGAGGATCGGCCGTCATAAACATCGTATTCGTCAGTAACTATGCTATGCAATTTTATGCGTAAGTCAGCTTAACAATTATGGTCTCTTGTTATATATGGTACAAAAATGTATCTTTCGTTATTTAAGTGATGGTATGTAATAGAAGGTTGAATTTAAGTAAGGGCTCCACAAGAAGCAAGCGTTCAGAGATGAGTCGTAGTTTCAAAAATTCCACAGCTTTGTCATAATTCCCTTTTTGGTGGGAAAGGAGCAGGCAGGCAGGCAGGCAGGCAATACATCCAACCTTTACTGTTTTAAACAAGAGATCCTGAAACTGAGCTAATTTTTTTTCTTTTATTCAAAACGAACCGGCTGAAATGCTAAGAATTATAATAAGAATATATATACATATTTCTATTCTTTTAAATAGAGGAATTAATATTATGAATTGAATTACCACGACCAGAAAATCCGCCACTGCAATCTGTGGTCACTGGTTCGATCTCCAGTGGGGGAGATTATGGTATACACTGCTGATGAGACCTAATCAGGTTGAAACAGGTGTCCAGTGTTCCCGTATATCGTGCGTCGGTGTTCGGCGGATTTTCTGGTCGTGGTAATTCAATTCACAAGAATATATATATATATATATTTACATATATATATATATATATATCTTAACAATCATTTTGAACTCGTAAATACTTCATACTTGAAATATAAATGTTTGCAGTGCATCTTTTTTAACAGATCAAAATCATTTCAAAGACCATCTAAAACAGGTCTATTCGACCCATACGTTACTATCTACTAGAGTAAATAATAAGGAAGAATGGGTTCTTTATTCTTGGTTGGACTACAAGAAGAAAACTCTGAATTCAAACCAACTTTACTCCGCTAAAAATTAACCTTGTCTCAAATCCTGACCGTGGTTGAGAGATTTTGTAAATATATATATATATAAATGTAAAGTTGGCAGCCATAGTCGTGGGCGACTCGAAGGTTCCCTTTTCAATAGCTACTACACCGAAGTGTAGGGGATGGCGCTACTGCTTTCCCTGGATTGCTCCTCTTTATCCTTGATACATACCTTATAATGCTGAGTGTTAAGCTAGAAGGTATCAAGTACTATTTTTTTAGTCGTTGGTATGACTCGACCTGGGCGATTGGCGAATACTCTAACCACAAGGCCAAAACACTTATCCTATTGGTCTTTTGTTCGGTTAATACGCACATGGGATATTAACATGGACTACCATTCCAAGTCAGAGGGGACCTTGAAGTAATAGCAACAAAATGGTGAGGGCTCATTTCCCAGAGCTCTAGAAATGAGTCCTCACTACCGGATGCAGTTGAATATCATAAATAATTGATATAGGAAAATAGTGTCAATTACACTATCACGTAGCGTCCAAAGCTATGTCCGTATGAAAGAATTAAAAAAAACAACTTCTGAGTGACACAATAAGAAGAAGATAAAAAACACACTGGGCGAAAGTTTATGATGAAAAAAAAGGAAGGTACGAGCGGTCACCGAAACATTTGTATGATATCCAAGTAGACGTTCTGCTGTCGCTACTCAAGGCACTAGTGAAGAAAGCTGAGGTAGCCAAAGTTGTCATTTGTTCTTTCTATCAGAAAGGAAAGACAAGAACTTGGTTTTTAAAAAAAACACGTTTTATTTCGGATATTATCTTCTTCAAACCGGTTAAAGGGATATTAAAATACGTGCCGTGGTTTTCTTCGTCGATGGAAGAAAGAATTTTTCATTTATAGTTCATTTAACGTACTGGACTGTGATATCGTAGAAAGCAAATTCGTATTCTAGTCGTGCTATGAAACCCTTTATACACTCAGTTGTGAGTTAAATAGTACCTCTTCTGTTCTTCTAGAAGGATCCATTTGGCATAAAATACCCCACGAAGGTTGATATGTCATTAAACAAAGAAACCTACCCAAACCTACAAATCATTCCAAATGTGAATGGATGATTTCATTGAGCCCCAAAATATACTTGACTCTTCACTCTCCCGGTACTAACAGTGACTTTTCTAATTTACTTAAGATTTAAATCATATCCCAATTCCCTGAACAAGCGTTCACGCGATTCACCAAACCGGTCTTTTAGGTTGTTGGTGATGGAGAAGGCCACCACCTTACAATTTGCTAAGGGTTGATTCCAGTTTATTGTGTTGCTAGTGCCACTCTATTGTAGGGAAGCACTTATTGTCATCACTGTTGAGACAATTTATTTTGTTCTTAGTTGAAAGTCACGTATACACATTATATATCTATGTTGAAAAGATAGATTTTTAGTGAATCTGACAATATTATAGAAATATGTGTAAAGTTGGATAAACCAAACTCTTAACTCAGATTTAGATGTGTGATATTTCGTTAGGACTTTCTTGAAGAAGTTCGTGAAGATGAAACAAAGCCCTAACGAAATATCACACATCTATATCTGAGTTAAGTGTTTTATTTATCCAAATTTCGACATATTTCTATCATATATATATATAATGTATCATTCTCTTTCTACTTTTCATTTATTTCTTAATCTTGCATACAGACACAAACACACACACACGCGCGTGCGCGCACGCACACACACAGATATATATATATATATATAGTGAAGAAATAAATAAAAGGTAGAAAGAGAATATGCCGAAAGAAACATCGCACAGAATTTTGCAGTATACATAATGGAAAATACTTGTGTAGACTCAATTTAGAATATGATAAATCCTTAGTAAGACACGACGTTTCGACTTGAATATTATCCGGTTATATTTAAATGTAATATGCAATAAATAAAATATTGATAAAACACACGATGACCATTTTTATAATGGAACTCTCCTTATTGTAATAGGATCCCAGATTGGAAGAATTCGTTTATTTTTGAAGAAATATTCAATTACACATGGTTTTGTTGTGAAGACTATGATGAATTTTTGGAAAAAAAAAAGATTTTGTTGATTTAGAAATTCTACAGAATACCACAGTTCAATGGATGATTCTTTTTATGTCAGTTGTCAAACTTTATTTGTTGTATATTGACGCCGGCTGAGCTGTCAAAATAGGAAATGCACCTGTGTAAATAACAGGTGCATCCGGTCGAAGGTATCAAGGGGATAACCTTGACTGTCGACTAGTTGAATTGAGTGGGCGTAAAGCAATAATATAACTCGGTGCACAGGAAGTTCGAGTTAGAGAAAACCAGCACCCCCGATTGAGCAGTTGGAGTCGGAGTTAAGATGCTGGAATGAGGACCATGTCCCAGAGAGGTTGGGCTCCCAGGCCCCCGGTTGAGCAGCCCAGGAGAACTGGAAAGAAACGCTGTTATGGTCATAAGAGTTGGGGTCAATATGTTGCAGTTCTGTTCAGTCTCCAACTCACCTCTCACAGAGTAAAACCTTTAGTAACCCTTTCGAACCCTTTCAAATAAAGTGAGAGGTATATTTTTCTAAATAACTGTGTCCACTCGTCTTCATTGCGTCGTTATGTTTCTGCATGCATATGTGTATTTATAGTTGTTCATGGCTGTGACTATACAACATATTGATTTCAGAAATACTTAACTAAATATATCCATATAAATGTAAGTAGTAAAGTTGGTAACCTTTAGTCGAGGGTGATCCGAAGGCTCCCTTTTCAATAGCTACTACACCTCTGGATTGCTCCACTTTACCTTTGATACATACCTTATAATACCGTGTTTTTGCGTCTTTGGTATGAACCAACCTGGAATTGAACACCAGTCTTCCAGAACATTGTCGGACACTCTACCCACTAGTCCAATGAGCCGGTTTTATGTAAAGTTCTTAAATGCATCATTTCCATATAAAAAGAGAGAATGGAACTATATATTCTTGCATTATTGTTTTTTTTTTAGTCTCCCGCAGTAGCTAAAGACAAACACAAAAGATTTTTAAGGCTTTTTAAAAATTTTAATTTGGTTTTTGTATTTTTTTTATTTTTTATTTTTTTTCATATTCTATGAAATGTAGACAAATAGAACAACTGTACGATTTTAAAAAAATGATAATAAATATACTTTAAAAAGCCTTGCAAAAAATTGTTTTCATAATTGTACGTTCGTAGTAATTTTGGCCAGCACGTGCCCACTTCTGGTCAAATATTTTAATAGTGTGGCCACGGTTGTTATCCTGGTTTAACCTCGTTTGCCGCAGACTAACAACGCTTACTAGTTAAAACGTTTAAAATTCCAAAGAGAACACGCCAATTTTAACAAATACCTGTCATGGCGACTCAAACTGAATGAACAACACGAAAGATTGAGAAGTGCATGCAAATAAATTAAGAATATGAAAACAACAACTAAGCTTACATTAGCTATATTCTAATGTCTTGTTTTCCCATAAATATGTATATACATATAATCTGGTATGTTTCAGTGGTAATGTGGTGTCTACGAAAACAATCGCCATTTTCTAATTAAATTATTGGCATAATTTCGAATGTTCTTTTCAAATGTTGAAGTAAAAAGAGATATCAATAAAGGTTCTGCGCTTCGTAAGAAAGAAAGAAAGAAAGACATGCTCTACCAATCAAAAGTATTTGGACACGCTCAAAATTTTTTATTTCTAATCCTAAAAGTGTTATTTTTAATGAAACAAGTAAAGCACCACAATGTTTTTATTCATAATACTTGGCCCGTGGTGTAATGGGTATCGTCGTAGGAAATGAACACGGCGACACGAGTTCAAATCCTGGACGAGACTGATTGCATTTTACATAGCACTAATACCCTAGGGAAAGGTATGAATCCAATTATTCTCCCTCCAGCTATGAGTAAATAGTAGGACAGACTGAGTTCTTTAGCCTTGGTGAGGCAACTATTCTAGGAGAAGGAAAACTCTGAATTCAAACCTGTTAAACTCCGCTTAAAAAATGACCTTGTGTCATATCCTGCCCGAGCGGAGGGGTTGGTAAATATGATAATACTTTTTTAAAAAGTCTTCCTCAGTAACTTTGACCTTATCATAACCAGGAATCTTTTGAAAAATTGATTTGAAGGCGTTTTTCTTCTTTAGTATTGAGCATGATTATACCGTTAGGAAACATCAGGAAATGGGGCAAAACAAGACCAAAAGTAGGAGGGAGGCTGGTTAACCAAAAGCAACAACAAGAGCAGAAGACAATTTCATCAGAATTATTAGCTTGCGTGATAGAAAGCTGACTGCTCCAAACATCCCTACACAACTGAACCAATCTCATGAAAAAAATGTGTCAACATCCACAGTGTAGAAAAGACTCTGTGAAGCTGGCCTATACGGCAGAATTACTGTCAAGAAATCACTTTTGAGGAAGCGAAAGAAGGTCAAAAGGCTCCAGTGGGTCAAGGCGTACAAAGACTGAACAATGGAATAAACTCCGTCACACTGAAAAAAGTTATTTTGGAGTAAAATAGAAGGGTCTATGTGTGGCGAAGAGTTGGTGAAAGAGCTGCGACCCCCTGTATCAAACTGACCGTAAAGCGTGAAGGAGACTCTTATGGTATGGTGGGCTTCGCCATTTGCAAAGTCGGAGATTTACACCTGGCGAATGGCAAATTCAACCAGACCGTTTATCACAGCAAACTGCCGCATCTCGTGATTCTATCTGGAACATAGCTTGTGAGTTAAGTACTCGTGCAAGATAATAACCCAAAATATACTAGTGACCTCTGCAAGAGGTACATTAAAAGCAAAGAGGAACAGCAGGTCCTTCAACTGATATCTTGGCCGGCGCAATCAGCGGACTTGAATCCCGTTGAACCAGTGTGGGATGAACTTGACCGAAAGGTCACAGATAAACAACCAACAAATGCAGCTCACATCTGGCAACTCTTGCATGAAAGCAGGACAAAACTATCTTCAGTCTACTTCCATCCAGTCTTTTGCGGACAGAATGCTGCGAATCTGTGAAGCAGTGACAGCGGCCAAAGGAAGCCATTTTGATGAATCAAAAGTTTTAAAAGTTTTCTGCGTCCTTTTTTTCTAATTTGTATTTAATGTGGCTCAGGAATAATTGAATTTAGTATAATATATAAAACCATTGTGGTACTTGTTTCATTAAAAATCACACTTTTAGAATGACAAAATGAAAAAAAAATTTGAAGTTGGAGAATACCTTTGACTGGTAATATATATATATATATATATATATATATACGTTGCTACTAGTAAAATGTGCCCGTTTGATGAGTGTCTGCTCTATAGACGGGGCTTAATATATTCTGAATGTATTCTCTACAACTGAGTAAGACTGGCATCGGATGTTGAATTCAGGAGTTATAGGACACAAGGAAGTATGGAATATTCCTTCATTGCTATTACTCCCAGGTCCACTCTGACCCGGAGTTGTAAGTACCTGTTAGGGTCCTATCAATAGGTCAAAGAGATCTATTAAAAGGTTAATCGTATTCGACAGTCATTTGATGCCATATAAATGAAAATTATTTGTATTAAGAATAGTTACTTGAAGGTATAATTGTTTACTAAGAATTATTATTATTATTATAATTAGTTACTTGAATCCATATAACTGTGTGGAAGTAAATGACTATTATTAAATAGAAATAATTACTTGAAACCATATAATTATTTGAATAAGATAATACTACTTGAAACCATATAATTATTTGAATAAGATGATAA
>OY757914.1:85571930-86054430 GCA_963585895.1 Sepioteuthis lessoniana
ATAGCCAGGTTACCAGGTGTTGTCTCGCTTATGTAGCTTCCCAAGATCATAATTAGTCGCCGTTGCGATTCTCTTTCTTTCTTTCTTTCTTTCTTTTTTCTTTCCTTTTTTTTAGTTTTTTTCTTTTTTTTTTTTTTTTGATTTACAGCATTTGGACTTGCCTCGTGACTTTGTGCATTCCTCTACTACTACGACTACTACTAGGGGTCAATGGTTCGAACCATGTTTTAAAAAGAACGTTGATTTTCAAGTTAGGAAAACCCTCTCTACATTGAGAACAATAAGCATAATAAGATCAACAGCAATCGTTCTGATATGTCAGCCAAGGTTAACATTTTGGTTTGAATGTCCTGGGTCTGACTTGAATACCCTGGGTTTGACATTAAATTGCATGCAGTAACGAGGATCTCTGTTCTAGGGCTCAGAGGAGTGTGGAGTAACCCCTTCGTCGCCATTACTCCCAGTTCCACCATGACCCTAAGAAGTAGTACCTGTTAGGGTACCATCTATCGGACACTGTTTAAAATTCATTAGTGTTAGATTGAAATTATAAAAACCACATAATTATGTCCAAATTATTTACATTAAGAATATTTAGTTGAAGCTATAATTGTTTACTAAGGATTATTATATCACACCTTGCAATTTTTTCACACCAGCCTTAACTCATGGTCTTCCACTGGAATTTGAGTAACTGAAAGTCTTCTCAAGTCTCCAGGACTCTACTCAGTATTCTGGTCGATCTTAATAATGATGTGGTTTTGATGATCTCGACTTGATCTCTTATTCCCGAATCTTCGAGTGTCTTTACTAATCCTTTGGTGACTGTACTGAACGCACCAATTACAATTGGTATCTTCGTCACCTTCATGTTCCATAGTTTTTTTTTTTTAGTTTACAAACAAAGTCTTGGTGTTAATCACTCTTTCTATTTTCTTTCAATTTTATTCTGTCGACTGCTCTGACGGCAAAGTCCACTATTCGGCAGGTTTTCTTTTTTGTTGTTGACTATTACTAGGCCTGATCGTCTGGCTGAGATTAAGTGATCTGTTTGGATTTCAAAATCCCACAGAATTTTGTGCGTCCCATTCTCCGGGAAGGATTTTGGGTTTTGCAAATACCATTTATTCGTATGGTCAAATTTAAACTCCTTGCACGATTCAAAGTGAATCACCCTCCCCACCAAGTCATTTCTAGTCTTATACTCTTTTTACGCTAATCTTCTGCATTCACTTATTATGTGAGTGATTGTTTCTTCTCTATCATCACATAACCTACGTTTGATATTTTGTAGCGTCTTATCAATTTTAGCTTTAACATAGTTGGTCCTTATGGCGTTGTTTTGTGCTGCTGTTAGAAGAGACTTAGTTTCTCTCTTAAGTTTTATCTTTCTTAGCTATGTCCAAGTCTTTTCTGTGAGAGATTTCTCTTGTTCGTCGCTTGAAACATCTATGCAGTTGTTTTTCTTCCTATTTTTGTTTTATAGTTATTGTTGTTCTGCTGATCCTTGTGTTATCTGTACTGTTTCTGGTTAGTGTAGTCAGTCTTTCTTTGCTCTTCTTAATGTAGCCCTCGAGTCGTCGTATCGATGCATCAACGCTTGTCTTCAATGCTGCCGTGTTCGCATCCTCCTTTTTTGACTGATATAGTCGTCAAACTCATCTCTATGATGTAAGGCCTCATGCATCGTCATTAGTTTTCTTGTTCTGTTTGTTTAAGTTCTTCCCTCGTCCACTTCAAGAATGGTTCCGAGTATCTTACATTAGGAACAGCCCATGTTTTTATTCCTTTTATTCCTATTTAGTTTAATTTTGAGTAATTTTCTCTTTCTTCTGAGATACTCATTTTAAAATTTTCTGTCATCTCCACCTATTTGATAGAAATTTGCGAGTTTTTCACACCAGCTAACTATATTTACCAACCCCTCCACTCGGGCAGGATATGACACAAGGTCAATCTTTAAGCGGAGTTTAACTGGTTTGAATTAAGAGTTTTCTTGCTCCTATACTAGTTGCCTCACCAAGGCTGAAGAACCTTGTCTGTCCTACTATTTACCCATAGCTGGAGAAAGAATAATTGGATTCATACCTTTCCCTAGGGTATTAGTGCTATGTAAAATGCAATCAGCCTTGTTCACGATTTGAACTCGTGTCGCTGTGTCCATTTCCTACGACGATAACCAATACACCACGGGCACCTCCATTTTTTTTTTGTTGTTGTTGTTGGCTTTCACTGAAGTCTGAGAACAAATCTCCTTAGGTCTCCCGGATACTCATGAGTATTCTGCTCGATCGCAAACATGTTGTAGTCTGAATGGTCTCGATTCTTCCTTTGATTTCCATCTTTTCCAATCCTCTTTCCAACACTTTCGGACCGTTCCAACCGCACCAACTATATTTGGTATCACCGTCACTTTCATTTTCCACAGCTTTCTTAGTTCTCTGGCAAGGTCTCCGTACTTGTCTATCTCCTTATTTTCTTTGATTTTCACTCTGTGGTCCGCTGGAATGGCAAAATCCACTTGACTACAAGTTCTTTTTTTCTCTTTTTTCTGGTAACTATAACCAGGTCTTCTGGCTGGAATTAGATGATATGTTTGTATCTCAAAATCTCACAAAATCTTATGCGTCTCGTTTTCTAGGACGGTATTATTATTATCATTATTATTCGCAAGTTTTTCACACTGCTTGAGTCTGTGCAACTGCAAGTCTCCACAAGTCTTCAGGAGTCTTCATAGTATTTTGGTCGATCTTCACAATGTTGTAGTTTGGATGGTCTCTGCTTGTCCTCTTATTTCCAACTCTTATAGTTCCTTTACCAAACCCTGGGTTATCGACCCAAGCACACCATTAACTATTGGTATCATCGTCACTTCCATGTTCTGTAGCTTTTCAGTTCTCTGGGTGACACGTTTGTATCTCAATGTCCAAGAAAATTTTATGCGGTACCTTTTCGACGACAGATTCCGGTCTGTCCATGTATAATTTTTCAACGAGAGCAAAATTTGATCTCTTGCACAATTTCCAGTGGATCATTTTTCCCACCCAATCGTGCTTACTCTCATATTCATTTTGTGTCAGTTTGCAGCATTCGCTTATTATACGATTAATTGTTTTACTAATGTCACCAATACTTTATATTTTTCTGGTTATTATTATTATTATTCCTTGCAATTTTTTCCCACCAGCGTTAGCTGATGAGCTTTCACTGGAGTCTGACGGATATCATGTTTTCTCAGGTCCCCAGGACTCGTCTCAGTATTATGGCTGATCTTAACAATGCTGTAGTCTGGATGGACTTTGCTCGTCTTCCGATTTCCAGCTTTTCCAGCCTCTTTTCTATGCTTTTGAGGACCGTTTCAAGCGTATCAATTACAAGTTTTATCACTGTTATGCTCATGTTCCATAGCTTTCTTAGTTCTCTGGCAAGGTCAGAGTACTTGTCTTTCTTTTTTGCTTTCTTTGATTTTCACTCTGTAGCCTACTGGAACAGCAGAGTCCACAATACTGCAGTTTTTCTTTTAGTATTATTATTATTAGTTACTTGAAGTTATATGATTGCTTAGAATAAGTAAAGTTGGCGACCGTAGTCGAGGGCGACCAGAAGTTTCCCTTGTCAATGGCTACTACACTGAGGTTTAGGGGAGGGTGCAACTCCTTTCCTTGTATTGCTTCACTTTACCCTTGATTCGTACCTTATATTGCTGAGTGCTAAGAAAGGAGGCATCAAGTACCATTTTTAAAGTCTTTGGTATGACACGACCTGAGATTGAACCCAGGTCTCCCGGATTATTGGCGAACATTCTTTTGGAGCAATTTGCGAACAAATTTTTAGTATAAGATAGGAAAAAATAAAACAGGATTTCTTCCAAGCTGTAGCTGTGTCAATATTACTGAATGGATGCACCACATGGACATTAACAAAAAGCATAGGGAAATGCTGGAAGAGAACAACACATGAATACAACGAACTATTTTGAAAAAATCCCGCAAGCAACACTACAGGGACCAACAGCTTACCTCCTATCTTAAAAAAAACATCATAGGAAGATGAACAAGACACGCAGGACACTACTGGCGAAGCAAAGACGACTTCATAAGAGACATTCTTCCATGGACGTGCTAGTGTTAGCCGACTAACAAGAACTTATTTGCTTCAGTTCTGTGCGGACACAGGATGTAGTTTGGTAGACCTGCCGAGAGCAATGAATGATAGGGACGGATGGACAGAGAGAGTCAGGGAAATCAGTGCTGTCAGCGCAACTTGATGATGATGATGATGATGATGATGATGATGATGATGATGATGATGATGATGATGATATAGGACTACAAATTATTTGCATAAGATAAAAAGAATTGAAGCCATATAAGTATAACAATAAAAGGTATTCTCTAGTGCTAATAAATTATGGAGAGAATGATGCGTTTTTTTATTTAGAAAAACGTAAATTTTCTTTTATAAAAATATACAACAGACTTATTGACTTATTGAAAGAAATTTAAAAGACAATTTAAAAGGTCAGAGAGGAGATGATTCAAACCGAACTTTCTAATTGTTGAAACAAAAAATAAACAGACTTGGAGTTTTGTCAATGCATTTTTCCTTTTAAATCAGGATATCCGAACTAATTCTTGCCTAGCTGTTGGGGTTAAAAGGTCAGATCTTTGAATAGATTAATAAAATCTTTGATTTTTGTTTCGGATTATGTGAAAAGAGATGCTCCCGGCCAAAGCGTTGGCTGGGACTTTTAATTAACCAAGCCTCAATATTGTGATTTGATTAGATGACCAATTAAAATCTGATATGTGGAATAGACACTCTTCCCACGGACGCAGATCAGCGCATTTAATTGGCTGACCAGTTAAAAAGTAGTAGAAGAATACGAAATGATCTGTGATTGGTTAGCCAATCGAGAATTTTTGTTCCCGGGAGAATCCTCTCTAAAAATACATTTTCAGGATTAGAAGTGAGAAGATATCTGATATCAATACCAAAAAATAGAACAAGAAAAGAAGTCTCTCCAAGAACTAAAGTCTCTTCAGCAAAAGCCTTACTCTTTGAAAAACTGAGTAACATAGAAAGACTGCACTAGCCAGATACCTCACTTGTCTCTCGATCAAATACAACAAAAAGCGACACAATTTACACACACACACACACACACACACACACACACACACACACACACACACACATATATATATATATATATATATATATATATATATATAATTGTTGCACCATTGTACTTCAGTATATAGTTGTTAATTGTAAACGGAGTGGGGTTTTTTGTCTTCAAGTTGCCCACACCCAAGCAACTTGTTCCAACGAACCACCCCGATCGTCCAAAGGAGTTTCGGATAGATTCTGTCATGCCCCATCTTTGGATCTTTCAAACATTTGGGCACAGGGGTTGATGAACCAACTAGCCGGAAGCGCATGTGTTAATCACAGATTTAAAGCCAAAATCAAGTACCATGAATATCAATAAGACAACGTTCGAGCGTCGTTCAAATAGTTCTAAACTAGTATTGTTTACAAGTGATTGTTATGATTGTTATGATTAGTTAGAAGCTCGAAATAAGAGTTTGAAATTCTTAAAACCATTCCTGCAGAAATTCTTTGTATCAGATAGAAATACTTGACAGAAAATTATTTGTGTTATACAGAAAAAAATTGAAACCATGTTCAAGTGTTGTACAAAAAGTTTTAATCTCTTGTAAAAGAAAATAACAGCTTCAGCATTAAAAACAAAACTTGGAATTCCATGAAATAAATCAAAATAAAGACTGGTCCTTGTGATGTAAGCGGTTAACGTCATGGACTGTGACATCACATTGAGAGAGAGAGAGATTTAGGTATACTTAGGGAAGCCACGGCGCCAGGTGACTGTCAGTTTCTTGCATATGCGCCTATCATACTAAGAGCTCTTCACTAAACCCCGTTGATTTTATATCTACACTCTACAGCTTCAGTTTCTTTGTTTAATGGCACATAAACCTTTATAGTATATTTAATGCCAAATCCACCCTTCTTGAAGAACATTAGTGGTACTATTTAACCCATAGCTGGGAGGAAAAGAGGTTTCATACCTTCCCCAAACGTTTTTGTCCGAAAGTAAATGTAATAACGCGACTGGAGTTTGAACTTGCTTACTACGATTCCGCAGTCCGTCACTTTAACCATTACACCATGAGGACACCCCTTTATGTCAACACTATCTTTAGATCTGTGTATGTTCTATAACACATACATACATATGCTTGTGTGTGTGTGTGTGTGTGAGTACCTACACAGATGGAAGACAATTTCTCCATTTTAGAAAAAAACTTTTATTCATACCAGCTTCTGAGCTGGCATTTAGGAATGAACTCTGTAATATTCAGTAACACAAGCACGTGCACACACACACACACACACACACACACACACATACATACATCGACGCATCGTGTCTGTATAATTGGTTGCGAGTTACTCAGAAGGATTCCATTCTTCCTCTGCTTGCAGTAGTTGTTGTGGTTATTGTTGTTCCCCACTATTTTCTAAATGAAGGGGCTGACCATAACAACAGAGAAAATATAGAAAAAAATTGACATAACTCATAACGATGTCCGGCGTTGTACAAGTTACTTAATGAGAGTATTGCGGCATAGGGAAATTGTGCATGGCATTTGTGGTGACTGCAGGAGAGTAAACGAGCATTAATTACATAAACATGAGGGAGGGGCAAAAGAAGAGGGAGAAGAGCGGAAGAGAAGAAGAAAGGTGGAGGTAGATAAGAAATGTAGCGATAAAGGAATTTGAACAAGGATACGTTAAAAGAAAGAGAAAACTAACTAACAAACAACGGATATATCAAGCAAGAAAGAAAGAAAGAAAGAAAGAAAGAAAGAAAGAAAGAAAGAAAGATTCTGAACGTGATAACCCAAACTCAAAACAACTAAATTAATGCAGATATGAAAACTAGAAAAGAAGAAGTAAGATTGAGTGAATTTGTAGAAAGAAAGAAAGAAAGAATAAGAGTGAGTGAATTCGTGGAAAGAAAGAAAGAAAGAAAGAATTAGGAACGATTCCAAACGTAATAACACGACCACAAAAACTATATGAATTTTTTTTTAAGAGTAAGAGTGAGTGAATTACTAGAAAGAAAGAAAGAATTAGAGTGAGTGAGTTTTAGAAAGAAAAAAAGAAAGAAAGAATTAGGAACGATTCCAAACGTGATAACCTAACAACAAAAACTATATAATTTTCTTTTTAAAGAGTAAGAGTGAGTGAATTTCTAGAAAGAAAGAAAGAAAGAAAAAAGAAAGAATAAGGAATGATTCCAAACCTGATAACTTAACCAAAAACTATGTAAAGAAATCAGAAATAAAACAGAAAGTATGAGAATGAATAAATCTGAAGAGAAAAAGAAAGAAAAAAGAAAGAAAGAAAGAAAGAATTAGAGTGAGTGAATTTGTAGAAAGAAAAAAAGAAAAAAGAAAGAAATAATTAGGAACGATTCCAAACGTAATAACACGACCACAAAAACTATATGAATTTTTTTTTAAGAGTAAGAGTGAGTGAATTACTAGAAAGAAAGAAAGAATTAGAGTGAGTGAGTTTTAGAAAGAAAAAAAGAAAGAAAGAATTAGGAACGATTCCAAACGTGATAACCTAACAACAAAAACTATATAATTTTCTTTTTAAAGAGTAAGAGTGAGTGAATTTCTAGAAAGAAAGAAAGAAAGAAAAAAGAAAGAATAAGGAATGATTCCAAACCTGATAACTTAACCAAAAACTATGTAAAGAAATCAGAAATAAAACAGAAAGTATGAGAATGAATAAATCTGAAGAGAAAAAGAAAGAAAAAAGAAAGAAAGAAAGAAAGAATTAGAGTGAGTGAATTTGTAGAAAGAAAAAAAGAAAAAAGAAAGAAATAATTAGGAACGATTCCAAACGTGATAACCCAACCACAAAAACTATATAATTTTCTTTTTAAAGAGTAAGAGTGAGTGAATTACTAGAAAGAAAGAAAGAATTAGAGTGAGTGAGTTTTAGAAAGAAAAAAGAAAGAAAGAATTAGGAACGATTCCAAACGTAATAACACGACCACAAAAACTATATAATTTTCTTTTTAAAGAGTAAGAGTGAGTGAATTTCTAGAAAGAAAGAAAGAAAGAAAGAAAGAAAGAAAGAAAGAAAGAATAAGGAATGATTCCAAACCTGATAACTTAACCAAAAACTATGTAAAGAAATCAGAAATAAAACAGAAAGTGAATAAATCTGAAGAGAGAAAGAAAGAAAAAAGAAAGAAAGAAAGAAAGAATTAGAGTGAGTGAATTTGTAGAAAGAAAAAAGAAAGAAATAATTAGGAACGATTCCAAACATGATAACTTAACCAAAAACAATGTAAAGAAATAAGAAACAACACAGAATGTGTAAGACTGAGAAAGAAAGAAAGAAAGAAAGAAAGAAAGAAAGAAAGAAAGAAAGAAAGAAAGAAAGAAACTGTATGATGACGAGATAAATAAGAAAAACTACGAAAAAAATGAAAAAGAGCAAAGAATGTAAGAAAGGCACTCACAAAAATAAAGAAAGTTTTAAAAAAGGAAGCAAAAAAGAGAGACGGAAAGAAAGAATGAAAATGTGAAAAGGAAAACATGTAAATCTTAAAAGAAACGATGTCTCGATGGAAAACAATACGATCAAACCATAAAACGCAAGATTAAAAAGATAAATGCATCTTACAAAGGCAAGTAAGTAAAAGCAACAATGTGTTTTTCGATAAAGATGTAAAAAATATTCCAACGGAAGAAAAATGGCGGAAACCGGGCATCGGTACGTCAATTGCAATGACCATTTTTATTGATTATAGACTAGCGCTAATGAGGAGATGGTTGTTAACGTATGGTGGTGGTGTTGGTTTTGGTGGCAGTGAAAGAACGCGGGAAGCGTTTGGTGTTTGCTGAAAATCGTCATCATGGTATTCAAAATGGTATTCACGAGTGGAGTAGGTGGTGCTAAGAAACAACAAAGGCAAAGACAACGATGACGCATTAGAAAGGACTATCAATCCAACGAGCTACTAATCAACAGGTCTTTTTAAGAGTGGATGGCCAATTTTTATTAGCGTTTTCATTATTTAACACTCATTCCTTTTGTCTCTGTTGCATTAATTGTTGAGAACAACCCTTCTTTCTCTATACGCCTCTCTCTCACTCACTCACACTCTTTCTCTCTCTCTCACACACACACACACACGCACACACACAAACGCTCACACATATACGCACAAACACACACACACACTGTATATATATATATATATATATATACGAAGAAAATGAGATGTATATGTATACCTTTATATAAATATCTATCTCATTTTCCTCATATATATATATATATAGTGTGTGTGTGTGTTTGTGCGTATATGTGTGAGCATTTGTGTGTGTGTGTGTGTGTGTGTGTGTGTGTGTGTGTGTGTGTGTGTGTGTGTGTGTGTGTGTGTGTGTGAGTGAGAGAGAGGTATATAGAGAAAGATGGGTTGTTCTCAACAATTAATAACCGTTTAAAATTTACTTCGCTACTGCTGGTTTCCTCGTGGCTGAGGGGTAGAATCTTGGATTGACGTTTGAGTCAACCGAGTTTCGATCCCACCTACGAGAAGCTAGTTTGTCTAGCCACACTGATGAGTTCTGATAGAACGAAACAGATCTGTCTGTGGTCAACTATATGTATATGCTCCCCTACCCCCGTAGGGTTGAGCTCTCTAGCGAATGAAGTAATCGCGTTGCCATTAGCGTATATGCAAGGCTCTTCATATATGAATTGAGCTCTCGGTAGAATGTATGTAAACAATAGTAATTGTTATTCATAACCGTTTAAAATTTACTTCGCTGCTGCTGGTTTCCTCGTGGCTGAGGGATTGAGTCTTGGATTGACGTTTGAGTCAACTGGGTTTCGATCCCAGCTACGGGAATCTAGTAAGTCTAGCCACACTGATGAGTTCTGATAGAACGAAACAAATCTGTCTGTGGATGTGTGTGATAAAAATGAATGAAAATGGATAAATCAAACACTTACAACAGATTTAGTGGTAATAATGTGTTCTTTATAAACAGAACATCATCAGACTAAACATTTTTGGGTTTTTCTACATTTTACCAATTGCGGAAAAAATAAACTAACGGAGAATGTAAAAAAGTATAAAGGAAGGGAAACTTTTTACTTTGTTCATTCGTTTATTTATTCCCCTCTATGATGATGTTCTTCTGTTAATAAAGAATGAAATGTTTCCATTAAACCCGTTGTAAGTGTTTGATTTATCCACTTTTCCACTTATTATTATCTTGTCAGATTCATCAAAATATCATCATCATCATCATGTCTTGATGCCAGCACGGATATCCCTGACCCTCTCTCGCCTCTTCTCCCTATCGTTCATCGCCTTTGGCAGGTCTTCAGGGCTGCATCCCGTATCCTCACCTAGCTGTTGTATGTATGTTCGAGCTGGTCGTCCTGCTTTTGCCCGGCCATATGTGGGAGTCCATCGGAGTATATCACTTATGAGCTTGTCCTTGCTTCTCCAGCAGTGTCCTGCATGTCTGGTTCGTCTAACGTGGATAGTTTTCGTGATGGTGGGCAGGTGGTCGTACAGTTGGTGCCTTGTGGGGTGTCGCCGCCAGGACTTGTTCAAGATTGCTCGCAGCATTCTTACACACAAACACACGCGCATGCGCGCACACACACTAGTCTTATTTTGCTTGTATGTCGACTATTTGGTACTATTTACCAACCCCTCCGCTCGGGCAGGATATGACACAAGGTCAATTTTTAAGCGGAGTTTAACAGGTTTGAATTCAGAGTTTTCCTTCTAGTTTTCCTAGACTAGTTGCCTCACCAAGGCTGAAGAACCTAGTCTGTCCTACTATTTACCCATAGCTGGAGGGAGAATAAGGGGGTTCATACCTTTCCCAAGGGTATTTGCCCGAAAGTGAACGTAATAGCGCGACTGGAGTACGAACTCGCGTACTACGATTCCGCAGTTCATCGCTTTAACCATTACACCACGAGGACACCTGTCGACTATTTGGTGACTATATTCTGTTTTTGCATGGCACAATCGGCAGGAGCCGTAGAATACACTGATTACATCTCTAAAAAAGGGTAAGACTTCCCAAATGTATATGACACTAAACAATCTGATGGTGAAGCTCGAGGAATGCTTGAGGTCTAGGGAATGAACAGTACCCTTTCATTGCCATTGCTCCCAGGTCTACTCTGGCTCGGAGTGGTAGCACCTGATAAGGTCTGATCAATGGGTCAAATTGAACTGTTTGACATTTAAACTCAGTGCAAACAAATTACTTATGCTAAATTGAATTGTTAGAAATAGAACTGCTTTATTATTATTATCTGTGTGAAAGCAAATGACAGGTGTTTAATTGAATTGTTAGTGATACATAGCAATGCTTGAAAGCGTTTAAATTCATTGACTTAGAATAAATTTAATTGTTTGGAATAGAACTGTTAGATTGTTTAATTGTGTGTATCAACAAAATGTGTTTACAAATCATATATTTTATATATATATATAAAAACAGGATTTGGCATTAAATAACCAACAATGGTTGATATGCCATAAAACCAAACCAATCTATTTTTTATTTAAAGTGTTCTTTCTATCTCTTCTTTTTCATTATTCGTATTTTACTTCTGCATTCTTCCTTTTGTTAAATTTCCTGCTTTCTTTATTTCATTTTTTTTCTTTCGTTCTTTCTTTCTTTCTGTCTTTCTTTTCTCTTGATTTTTTGCCCAGTCTATCCTCTTTTTTTACACTTTCATTTCAGACGTTTTTCAATATTTAATATTTAATATTCAGTACTATACATAGTTCACTTCCTTTAAATCTTTCTCAAACGATTCCATAAACTAATGTCATATAGAAATACTTGCAAATACTTACTTGTATGCGAGTAAATGAGTTGTTTGGTTTTAGTATGGTATGATCAAATTATGTGTTTACAAACCGTACATACGTGTATACAGGCTTTGGCATTAAATAACCTATAGAGGTTGATATGCCATTAAACCCAACCAACCAATCAGTCTATCTACCTATCTCAATCTATTCCTAATCATCAATCTATCTATCTATCTATCTATCTATCTCTCGTTTGCTAATGTGTCAATCATTTGGTGACAATATTCTAATTTTTAATGTGCCCAATTTGCATTCCTGCCCTGTCAGCTAGCTCTGTAAAATACGCCAATTTCACATCTGTAAACGGGATCCCCACCCCAGGTATGACATTAAACCATTTGATGGTGAGGCTCTGGTCCTAAAAAATTCGGGGAGTGTGCAATACCCCTACATTACTATTACTTCCTGGTCCACTCGGACCCAGAATAGTAATACCTATTAGAGTCCAATCTTTAGATCACATGAAATTATTCAATCATTTGCAAAACCATTGAACAGTATGCAAGCAAATAATTAATATCAAGAGAAATTAATAGTATTTGATAATAATACTAGAAACTATTTAACTGTGTACAAGCAAATGATTATTATCAAATGAAAGTATGTGTTGGATACGAAGACTGGAATAAATTTCACTGTGAGCAAAGAAATCATATTAAATTAGATTGAAATACTTGATAAATAGAATTACTAATAATTAACAGCAATATTGAAATCATTTAACTGAGCGCAAACAAATGAGATCTAACTCGTTTATAATAGTTACCAACAAACAATTCGCTTATAAATCGCATATATGTATAAACAAGATTTAGCATTAAATAACCTACAAGGGTTGATACCCCATTAAACCAAAAACCTAACCCATTCTATTTGCATTCAACTTAAAAGTATTACATTAAAATGTTTTTCCTTTGTTCACTTTTTTCTTCTTTTTTTTATCACAGAATCCCTTTTTTTTTACGTTTCTTTCTTTCTTTCTTTCTTTCTTTCTTTCTTTCTTTCTTTTACCTTGATTTTTCTACAATCTTTCTAGGTTCTCCTTTGTGCTTTTCTTTTATCAAAGTATTCCTCGGTCTTTCTTTCTTTCTTTCTTTCTTTCTTTCTTTTACCTTGATTTTTCTACAATCTTTCTAGGTTCTCCTTTGTGCTTTTCTTTTATCAAAGTATTCCTCGGTCTTTCTTTCTTTCTTTCTTTCTTTCTTTCTTTCTTTCTTTTACCTTGATTTTTCTACAATCTTTCTAGGTTCTCCTTGGTGCTTTTCTTTTATCAAAGTATTCCTCGGTCTTTCTTTCTTTCTTTCTTTCTTTCTTTCTTTCTTTCTTTTACCTTGATTTTTCTACAATCTTTCTAGGTTCTCCTTTGTGCTTTTCTTTTATCAAAGTATTCCTCGGTCTTTCTTTCTTTCTTTCTTTTTTTCCCCAATCTTTCTACGTTCTGTTTTTGTTTCTTTTTTTATTACAGTATTCCTTCGTTTTTTCGTTCTTTCTTTCTTTCTTTCTTTTGCTTTTCCCCGTTTTTCACGATCATCTCAGACGTTTATTCAATACTTAGTATTTAGTATTCAATACTATACACACCTGAATTCCTTTTGATCTATCTCAAACTCTCTCTTTCTCTCTCTCTCTCTCTACGTAAAAGTAAAGTTGGCGACCGTAGTCGAGGGCGGCCATCGTCGAAGGTGACCAAAAGGCTCCCTTTTCAATAGCTACTACACCGAGGTGTAGGGAGAGCGCTATTCCTTTCCCTGGATTGCTCCACTTTACCCTCGATAGTACCTTATATTGCTGAGTGTTAAGCATGGAGGTATAAGTACCATTTTTTGAGTCTTTGGTATGACTCAACCCGCTCACTAGGCCAATGAGCCTGTTAAATCTTTCTCAAGAGTATTAACACCATCTGAAATGCAAACTACAACATCTGCAATTTGAACGTGGGTCACCGTGGGCATTTTCTTACGACAATAACGATTATACCCCAATATATATATATATATATATATATATATTAGATCAATCGGTGGGGCTTAGAATACGACGGCTGTATCTTCTGCATAGGGTTTAGGCCACCTCTTCCAAAAGAGGTGTCCTAAGTAGAACACTGAAGTTCATCTGATGGTGACACTCCACTTAAGGGGGTCCTGATAGAGAGGAGAACCTCTTCATTACTATTACTCCCAGGTCCACCCTGACCCAAAGTGATAGTACTTGTTAAGAGTCCCATCTATTTGTCGAGTGGATATCTTTAAAGTGTGGGGCAGTGGATTCTTAAGTCTTAGTAATGAAACCAGTCGAACAGAAGGATAATTCTGACTTCAAACCAGAAGTACCCCACTTAAAAATCGACCTTGTGTCACATCCTATCAGTGGCGGATGGATTGGTTAAATGCATATAAAATACACTCGCTAACCCCTATTCCAAGACAAACCCCTTTTTACTTGTTTTTCTGCTTCGTTCCATGTGATTTTATACTTTCTTTTGTTTCCCTAAAAGTTTACTCGTCAATGTCAACCTGACTTTATTTTCTGTCATTAGCCAATCTCTTTTCATCCGTCTTTTTTTAATTTTTTTTTTTTTATTTCTCTTTCTTTTTCTTCCCCGAATCTCCCAATTACTTCCTTACCTACTAATCAATCAATCTCTCCTCGTTACACACCTTTCTTTTTTTTCCTTTTTTCTCTTCCTTTCGGCTTACCCTGTTTTGTTTACTTATCGTTAACGCTGTCGTTATTGAAGCCATTACTTGTATTGTTTCTTTTCTTACTAATGCCACAAAACTCCCGGGAATCTTGCTTGGACCGATATTGCTGCCGCCCGGTACCAACCCTGGCATAAACAATAGGACAAACAGACAAAAAAAAAATACAGAAAACAGAAAAAAAAAATGTCGAGCATGAAAAAGGCGGGAAACAAATTGCAAATGGAAATTCGGGCGATCACAAAGTCAAATTGACAATTAGCTGATTCTTTTTGTTTCAGAGTTCACTTTCTATGCTTCTCCCCGACTATTTCAATATTTGTGAGATAGATAAACAGGTTATTTATTTATCTATCCGCCCAATTCTATCTTCCTTGCAATCTCCTTTTACGCTTTCAATTTCAACCTATATAGGCTCAAATAAATATTTTCAAATAAAAAGTCGGCAATCATATGCACATACACACGCGCGCGCGCGCACACACACACACACACGCAAAAACACACACAGATATATATATATATATATATGATTATATATATATATATATATAGAGAGAGAGAGAGACTCACATGAATCCACAAAGAGAAAGAGAGAGAGAGAGAGAAATATATATATATATGAATACTTACATATGAATGCGCACACATAATACACACACATATGTCTATGCATGTATAAGCATATATATAAACAGACACACCTGGCTGCACACACACATACACACACACACACACACACATCGTTATATATAATTTATATATAGTTGACTAATTGTTCGTTTTTTACGGCATATCGACGCTTATCGGTTATTTAAAGTCAAATCCTGTTTGCACACACACACACACACACACACACACACACACACACACATATATATATATGATTTGTAAATGAATAGTTTGTCGGTAACATTATTCTTAAACGAGACAGGTCCCTTTGTTTGCACAGATGGTTTTCAGAATAGAAAAGTATTAACTATTTTTATTTGACCAGGTTTGTGGTATACCCAGGACGCTAGTTTTTGATGGCTTCTAGATGGGGCACTAATAGGTACTACCACTTCGGGTCAGAAAGGACCTGGGAGAAATGGCAACCAATCTGCACGAGCTGGTTATGACACAAGGTCCGTTTTTCAAATCGGACTGTAACAGATCTAGATTCAGATTTTTCTTTTTCTTTGACCAGTTGCCATACTAAGGTTAAAGTGCTCAGACTGCCGTATTTATATAAGTATAGATTAAATTTATATTCACGTTTCAAAAAACTTATTTTTTAAAACTTTGAATAAAATGTTTTATTTCTTTAAATTTCAAACATTTTTTATTGTTTTAATAAACGTATTCAGTTTCTTTGAGTCCTTATCATTTACAAAAGGAGCCTTAAACTTGATAGGTCTTCTTTAACAAAGGTACTTGGATTTCTAATGTATTTAACAATTGACTGAGTTCGAATCTCACTGTGGACCACTCTCTTTTAGACTTGTAATAAACTATACTATCTGCCCACTGCAAATGTATGTATGTGTATGTTTAATTGATTAATTAGTGACTAAAAGATAGAAATAAAAATATTACTTCATAAACCTGCACACACACACACACACACACACATGTCTGTATCTATCATGTCCCTCACTATGTATACACGTGCATGTGTATACGCGCGCGTGTATGTGCTCGTGTGTGTTCAGGTGTTTACAGTTCGCACAAAAAGTTTGTGACCACCCGGCATTTCTTTTTTTAAAAAAACACTTGAAAATGAGATATTTTATGTATTTAATAAATTAAAAGATAAAATTTCTAAGACTGCAGTGGATTTGCTTTTATTTTTCATTCTTTTCTTTTTCACACTCTTCGTTTTCATTCTATTATTTTTCATTCTTTTCTTTTTTCAGTCTTTTATTTTTCTCTCTTTTATTTTTCATTCTTTCATTTTTTATTCTTTCATTTTTCACTCTTTCATTTTTCACTCTTTTATTTTTCATACTTTTATTTTTCATTCTTTCATTTTTCCCTATTTTATTCTTCACTCTTTTCTTTTTCACTTGTTTATTTATCACTCTTTTATTTTTCATTCTTTCATTTTTCACGCTTTTATTTTTCACAATTTTATTTTTCATTCTTTCATTTTTCCCTCTTTTATTCTTCACTCTTTTCTTTTTCACTCGTTTATTTTTCATTCTTTTATTTTTCATTCTTTCATTTTTCACGCTTTTTTTTTTCACTCTTTTATTTTTCACGCTTTTATTTTCCCTCTTTTTTTCATTCTTTTATTTTTCATTCTTTCATTTTTCACGCTTTCCTTTTTCACTCTTTTATTTTTCACTCATTTCTTTTTCACTATTTTATTTTTCACGCTTTCATTTTTCACTCTTTTATTTTCCACTCTTTTATTCTTCACTCTTTTATTTTTCAGGTTTTCATTTTTCATTCTTTTTTTTTTTTTACTCTTTTATTTTCCACTCTTTTATTCTTCATTCTTTTCTTTTCATTCTTTTATTTTTCTCTCTTTCATTTTTCACGCTTTTATTTTCCCTCTTTTTTTCATTCTTTTATTTTTCATTCTTTCATTTTTCACGCTTTTATTTTTCACGCTTTTATTTTCCCTCTTTTTTCATTTTTTTTTTTCACTCTTTTATTTTTCACGCTTTCCTTTTTCACTATTTTATTTTTCACTCATTTCTTTTTCACTCTTTTATTTTTCACGCTTTTATTTTTCACTCTTTTATTTTCCACTCTTTTATTCTTCATTCTTTTCTTTTCATTCTTTTATTCTTCTCTCTTTCATTTTTCACGCTTTTATTTTTCACTTTTTCGACAGGTTTTTCGTCTCTCTCATTTTATTACCAAGAACTTCATATATTTTGCTAAATTATGAATATTTTCTCATATTCAAAATATTTCATCGTGAGATTATCAAAATATTGGATTCAAAGTGTTTTGCTAACATCCATAGCAAACACATAACGACAAATAAGTTTGGTTTTATAGCATATCATCCATTTTAGGTTTTTTAATGCCAAATTCATTTTTATACATATAAACAGTTCTATTTCAAACAATTCAGTTTAGCATAAGCATACAGTTTAGTTCTATTTAACCCATAGATAGGACCCTATCAAATGCTACCACTCCGAGCAGAGTGGACCTGGGAGCGTCGGCAATGAAAGAGTACTCCACATTCCCCAAATCTCCTGTATTAATACATAGTGTTTAGGGTCATATTCTAGACGTTTGTTGGGGAAGTCTTACCCCTCTGCAGTGATGTAGTCGATGTATTTTAGAACCCCAGTCGACAAGGCCAATGATAAACAGAAAATTTCGTTTATACATGTAATATATATATATATATATATATATATATATATAATGGAAAATCAACTGATTTCTATTTTTAAAAAGTGTTAATCTTTGTGCAAAAAATAGGCTCAAGAAGCTATATATTTTGTATTTGTATTTTACATTTATTGACCAATCGGCGCTTACGCGTTGGTTTTAAAAAATTTCTTTGAGATTTCGCTGACGATAATATTTGACTTGCCGCGCAAAATTTGAGCAGTCAAAACCCAAAATAATTTAAGAGATCTTTTCCTTCCCAGATTGTTTCAAATACATTTTTTTAACTTATTAGGATCATAGATAAATCATAAACTTTTTTTATCTAAAATATATTTTATTTGAGCCGACCTCAATCTTATAAATAAGCAATGAAATAAATAAATCTTAAGTAGATCTATTGAAATTGTCTTTAATTGGAATCATTTTGAGATGAAGTTTCTTAATCTGAGAATTAATTTTTATTTATTGCGGACTTTTTGTAGTTTTTTGTGTTGTTTCTTCTTTCACTACGTTTCGGCCAAATTTCACCTCTGGCCTTCTTCAGGTGATTTACCGCGACCTCGGATAGGAATGATGAGTCTTGTAACCGTATCCCCAGTAATTACTGCCTTCCATAGTTGTTGTCTATCGAACCACGTTTTTGACCAAGTAAACCTCTGGCCGGCTTGGGTAGGATTTGAAACCGCTATCTTCTGACAATGCTCACCTGGAACCGTAGAGACTCAACGCCTCTATCCGCTGCGCCACGGAAGGATGGATTTTTTGGTCTTATAAAAACTACCAAGATGAGGACAAAAAGTCCGCAATAAATAAAAATTAATTCTTAGATCTATTGATTCATTCTATAAATCTATTCAAAACATTCGACTTTATTTCTTGTGAGTTAAAATCTAACATTCTATTCCTTCAAGGATGAATTTAATTTCAAAATCGTTTAATCATTTTAAATTGAACGAACATATTTTATTTAGATTGACATGCTAATATATGCGCCTCAGCTCAAAGTTAAACGCAAACAGCCTCGTCCAGTGTTTAAGTTCTGGTCACCGATTCTATTTATTACTTTGATAACAGTTATGATATATATATATATATAGAGAGAGAGAGAGAGAGAGAAGCAGACAGACAGATTTTATTCTTTATACTTAGTTCTAAACCGATGGACTGCAGAATCGTAGAAAGCGAGTTCGAACTCCAGTCGCGCTATTACGCTCACTTTCAGGCAAATCCCCTTGGGAAAGGTATGAACCCCCTTATCCTTCCACCAATGGGTTAAATAGTACCACTACTGTTCTTCTAGGAGAATGGCTTTGGCATTAAATAACCTACAAAGGTTGATATGCCATTAAACAAAAGAAACCAAACCATTAATACTTAGTTTGTATTTATATAGATTTATCATAAAGTGCAATATGTTTTAGGAATATTTACATCAAATCTTATCACGGCAGAATCTGTTAAATTGGAATCCAATATTTTTACATTTTTGTTCTCAAATATTGTGCGCTGCAAGATAAATATATGTGAGTTTGTATGTTTCATGTTTATTTATACCGACTCATTGGCAAAATGGTTAGAGTATTCGCCAATGGTCCGGGAGACAGGTATTCAAACCCAGGTCGAGTCATACCAAAAACATGAAAAATGATACTTAATGCCTCCTTGCTTAACACTCTACATCTTAAGGTACGGATCAAAGGTTAGTGTAACCATCCCTGTCCTACTCCTCGGGGTAGTTGCTATTGAAAAGGTCGCCTTTGGGCCACCCTCGACTACGATCGGCCAACTTATTTACAATGTGTATTTGTGTATATGTATAAGTGTGTGTGTAAAAATAGATACAAGCATTTGTATCCTTCGACTTCATTTGCGTAAATGCATACCTATTGTGTGTGAATGTGTACGACTTTTATGACAAAGCGAAACAGATTGGCGCAAATCTCTGGATGAAAAGAAACATGCGAAACGGCTAAGAAAGCGAATAAATATCATAACAAAAATGGCGGTAGATTAGGTAATATCAGAGTGAAAGTAGAAAAAAGTGCGCGGGAAATAGAAGAATGTTCAAGTGAAATGAACAAAACAGAATGACTCATAGAAGGTAATCGAAGAAAAGTGGATAGAGACTATACGCAAGGTGTGGAAAGAAAGAAAGAAAGAAAGAAAGAAAGAAAGAAAGAAAGAAAGAAAGATTAACAGAAGAAAGGAAGTTACATGAGTTTGAGAAAAAAAACAAAGAGAGTAATATAAAAAGAAAATAGCACGAGTCGAACAAGAAAGGAGCATGAATGTAAGAAAGAAAGAAAAAAGGAAGATCTTAGAAAGAAAGAAACAAACAAACAAACAAAGTGGCATCAGTTTAGAATATTGAAATATAGAAAGAAAAAGAGTGAAGAGAGAATGGATTTAAGAAAGAAAGAAAGATTAACTGATGAAAGGAAGTTACATGTGTTTGAGAAAACCAAAAAGGCAGTAATATAAAAAGAAAAATAGCACGAATCGAATAAAAAAGAAGCATGAATGTAAGAAAGAAAGAAAGAAAGAAAGAAAGAAAGAAAGAAAGAAAGTGGCATCAGTTTAAAATATTGAAATATAGAAAGAAAAAGAGTGAAGAAAGAAAGAAAGAAAGAAAGAAAGAAAGAAAGAAAGAAAGAAAGAAAGAAAGAAGAGGCGTGAGTTTAAAAAAAAGAGGTTAGTGACATTCTTATTAGAAAAAAGAAAGAAAAAGTGTAAAAATGAAAGAGAAAAGAAAGAAAAAGCTCGAATTGAGGAAAGGAAATAATATGAGTTTAAGAAAGAAAGAAAGAAAAAAAGAAAGAGGATTGAGTCGTCGAAAAAAAAAAACGATTGAAAAATTTAGTAAGAAGAAAGAATACAATTGGGAATTCATATAAAAAACAAAATAGAAAAAAGAATAAGTTGAATTTGTAAATATAAAAAATAAAAAAAACTGAGAAGAAAAGAAATTAAAAAAAAAGAAGTGGATATTTAGGCATCGAAAACCAAAATGACTTTCACAAAACCAGAAATGCTCATCAATAACAAATAATTACATCGTGACACAGCGTGGGTCACTCTGTTCCCAACAGAATATAACTGAATACATCCTTATGTTTGGAGTCTTTGCAACATAGACATGATTTTCTCGTGGTAGCCAACAGATATCGATGACCTCATGCGACTTCTATTGACCATAAACAGACGTGCTGCATTTTAGTTTGTCTATTCCTGTCCCAGAGATGAAAATTCTTCATCATTTCAAATATACAATGGTCCAATCGGCTGGCGCTGTAGAATACACAGACTGTATCTCGACAGAGGGTTAAGACTCTGCTAACGACAATCCTGAAAAATCAGATGTGCAGGCTCCAGTAATACTGGAGATTTAGGGGATACGGAGTCTCCATTTATTGCCATCGCTCCTTGGTCCACACTGGCCCGAAGTAGTAGCACATGATAGGATCCTATCTATGGTTTAAATAGATCTAAACAGTGTATAAACTGAACTTTTTGAAACAGAACTGTTTTGACATTAAACTGTGTGTAAACAAAAAAAAACTGTACTTATGCTCAACTGAATAATTTGAAATAGAACTGTTTATTACATTTAACTGTTGGTTGGTTGTTTGGGTTTTATGGCATATCAACCTTTGTAGGTTATTTAACGTCAAATCCATTTATATGCGAGCACGGATAACAGAACGAAGCAAGGTACGTGAGCATGGATCATTGCAGGCAGCAAGGTACGCAAGCACGGAATACTACACGCAACAAGGTACATGAGAATGGATCACTGCATGTAGCAAGGTACGCAAGTAAGGAACACTGCCAGTACCAAGGTACGGAAGCACAGAGCCAAATGTCAATCTTTTTTTTTTTACTCCTGAGCTATATCTTCATAACCTTCCCTGCCATCTTTAATATACTTCTAATTGATTATCAGTGAGAAAACGTCCCAAGATTATGGCAGTCAAATTTAAGTCAATTAATATTAGCCATCTTGTTAAAGCAGAAAACAGTTTTGCTTGATCCTAAAACGAGTATTTTACATTTAGACATTCAGAATGAATTATATAAAAACAAGGACTTGATAACTACTTAAAATTTCATGATAGAAGAAAACAAGAGACAAGGGGACACCCGGGTTTGAACCGGGGACCTCTCGATCTGCAGTCGAATGCTCTACCACTGAGCTATACCCCCAAACACAATAAAACTTGTCATTAATGTAGTTTAATTTATTATCTACCTTCTCATGCAAATCAGTGAGAAAATATTTCATGACTATCCAATTGAGGTTTCCGTAAGCTATGACTTCGCCCAGATGTTAAAGCAGAGGATAGTTAAACCAGAGTTTGAAAAGAGAATGGCTGACCCAAAACGAAGAAGGAATTTTACAAATTCTTTGGATAATACTTATCAGTGTTATAAATGAGATAATATGGATATTGATGCTAAAATATTTTATCTATTATATATTGATTCATTGGACACTAAAAAAAAAGAAACTTTTGCGACCTGTCACTCTTAGTGCACTGGACCCTCAGGTACAGCTCGATTTCACGCCCGATGAGTCTCGCCCTGTTCACCCACAACAGTTATATGAAAGTTTAACAAAAAGTTTAACAAAAAGTTTAACAAAAAATAAAGTTCTTGTACGGATTACTTTTATTTCTCTTTGAAAATAAAACGTCTACTGCTACTATTACAACTACTATAAGAAGATATTTAAACACGTGTTAGTTTTATTGCTGCCTTTTGTTTCTGGTTTCCCTTTGACAGTAAATACCGAAATATGTTTTCTGATTAACTTACGTGTGAATGTAGTTGGTATGCGACAAATTGAAAACTAGTCACCATTAACAGAAAAGTTTTCCCAGAAGTGAACAATGGAATATTTCACAAGATTTATCATTGAGTCATAGCTTAACTTGGCAAAAGTAATTTGAAATAAGTATTATTTTTTAAGTTTTCGGTCATTATTTGATAAAACCTATCAGGACTCGTCGAAATTTCACAGGTGTTGACAAGATACTATCACTTGGTGGTGTAATGGTTAGCAACCTCGACGAGCAAACCTACACGAGTGAGTTCGAGTATCATTAGGTGCCCCTTTCATATGGCCTTGTGCCACATCTAAGCAAAAAGCTTAGTAAATTTGCTTGAAATAGAAATGTTTAGTATAAGTACAGATTTTCTTTACACACAATTAAATGTCAAAACAGTTCTAAACAATTCGGTTTAGTGTAAGTAGAGTTTCAATGTCAATAACAGTCCCATTTCAAACAAATCAATTTAGCATAAGCAGACAATTTAAATGTAAGTACATAGTTTCTTTGTCAAAAACATTTCTATCTCAAGCAGTTCACTTTAGCCAAACAGTTCTATTTCAAACAATTCAGTTTCGCATGATTTTGCAGTTAGTTCTATTTAACCTATAGATAGGGCCCTACCATTCCGAGTCAGAGTAGACTGGGGAGCAATGGCAATGAAGGGGTGCTCCGCATTCCCAAAGCTCCAGCATCACTGGGGCCTCACCATCAAATTGTTTAGTGTTATATCCAGGACACTCATTGGGGGTGGGTGTCTTACCACCTCTGCAGAGTAGCAGTCGGTGTATTCTACAGCCCCAGCCGGCTGAGCAAGAGAGAGAGAGAGAGAGAGAGAGAGAGAGAGAGAGAGAGAGAGAGAGAGAGAGAGAGAGAGAGAGAGAGAGAGAGAGAGAGAGAGAGAGAGAGAGGATTTTGGTGAATCTGACGAGATGATAAAAAAGCGGAAATGTGGAAAAATCAAAACACTTATAACTGGCTTAAAGAACTACTTGAGTCTGATGAGCCTGAAGTAGTTCATCTGAAAATAAAGAATGAAATATTACCACTAAACCCATTTTAATTGTTTGATTTATTCACGTTTCCACTTATTTCTATCATATATATATATATATATATATATGTGTGTGTGTGTGTGTGTGTGTGTGTGTGTGTGTGTGTATAAGGGCGTTAAAATGATATATGCAGAATTGCGTTGAAATAATATATACAGAATTATTGCTGAGTCCCTTTGGTGCAGTGGCTAATGTACTGAACAACGACATTGTAGTAAGCGAGTTCGAACTCCAATCATATGATTGTGTTCACTTTCGGATAAATAATATTTGGAACAAGTATGAACCCCCTTATCCCCTAACAATGGGTTAAATAGAACCAATATTGTTCTTCTACAAGGATGGCTTTGGCGTTAAATGACCCTCGAAGGTTTGGGGCCATTCAACAAAGAAACTAAACTAAACCAAACAGTCATTCAGCAATTCAGTTCACTTGACATATTGTTTCTCAAGTTTTTTAATCCTTCCAACAAAATTAATATTCCTTAAGTTGAATTATCGGGAAGGTAATAATTTTCATTTATGGAATCTTATAAAACAAAATTACAAGTCTCTTAAAAGCAAGGCATGAAATTTCGGCCGAGAACTTTTCTGCAACTTCTTGCATTGTCATTAGACGGAACAATTTGTGGAAGAAAATTTTGGAATTTCCGAAAACATCAAATCAATTATTGCTTATTGGTCATAGCAACTATGTATGGTTGTTTGGTTTCAAGTATTCTTTGCTAATGCTAATAAGTATCAAACAGATTTGCTAGACCCATGTACGTTACCCGAGAAGATAGACGACAATAAAATCGTACTCCACTCTCCCAAGAGAACAGAAGAGAGTCCGATCTCACGGCAAGAGATACAATCTACATATTCTTGGCCAAACCAACATAGTAGAGCTTGGATGAAGGAAACCCATGGATTAGACTTTGGGATAATTCTTGCCCCTAGCCTGCCAAAAAAAAGCGCTAAATAAGGATTTTTTCTCGTTTAATCCAAGAATTTTTCGGTGGGCGTCAATGTTTTCTTTCGTTTTTTACTTTGGTCTTTTTTGCTTCTTGTTTTGTCTTTGTTTTTTGTTTTTTTGTTTTTTGTTTTCGCTTTGTTTATTTGTTTGTTGTTGTTTTTTGTTTTTGTTTTTTGTTGTTTTTTTTGGGGTGGGGTTGCAACCTCCAACCGCACTGTCCTCTTTTCTACCTATTGAACTATTCTCTTATTGACTAAAATTCTCCACTTGGTGATTTAGAAACGTGTCGGGGATATAGCTCAGTGGTAGAGCATTCGACTGCAGATCGAGAGGTCCCTGGTTCAAACCCGGGTGTCCCCTGATGCATGTTTTTTTTTTTTTTGGTCATAAAATTTTCAGTGGTTTGATAACCATTTTTTATAATGCATTCTTCTCTTTAAATATGAACTGCACGTTTCAATCTCTCACCGAATTATTTTCTGTATGAACAACTGAACTAGTTATCACTGATTTACGCAAACTAAACAAGAATGCAGTATACAGTCTTTTAGCGAATCCTGGTAGGAGTTCCTCACAAAACCTTTTGCCTTCCATCTCACAAACCCTCCAAGTAAGACGAACAAGACATGGTGGATACTGCAAGAAAAGCAATTACGAACTCATGAGCGAAGATCTTGTCCTGGCACCCGAGCTGAAACATATCAGTATAGGCCGACCAACAAAGATTTATTTTCATCAGTTCAATGCAGACACTAGGTGCTGTTTGGAAAACGTATAAAGAATGAAGGACTATACGGGTGGAGACAAATAGTCAAGACAATCCGTGCTATCAACCCGACTTGATGACAATGATGAAATTTCAGTAATTCAATCTTGAAACATTTTTACGCTGATAATAAATTAGATCTGCATTAAAGAAGTCGGGGAACATGTCAGAGGATATAGTTCAGTTGTATGGCTTCTGACTGCAAGGGCTAGAACATGGTTCAATCAAGAGAATCTCCCCTTCTGTGTTTCGTTATTAATCTACTCTGGTGAAAATTATTATTTCTCTTAATTGAAAGAAAGACTCATTTAAATGGATGAGAAAAATTTATGACTAAATATTAATTTAGGTCCACCAACACGTTTCGACAAAATTATGTAAGATATGAAATTACGAAAATCTCAGGTAGAATGTATTTTAAGTCATCTTCAGGGTGGGAATTATAATTTAAGATAGCGGTTTGAACGAATATAGAAAGAAGAATTGAGGGAAAGAGGGAAGAAAGACGAAAGAAAGGAAGGAGAGGGAAAAGAAAAACGTGCGGAAAAGGGAAATATTGTGGATCGATGGAGTCAGGTTGAAGGAGGATAGAAATGTCGGTTTTATTATCGTTTTTTTTTTTTTGTAGGTTGAAATCGTGAAAATTACTGAGAGAGTATATTATTTGTTCATTCATCTATTGCTGGGATTCTGTCTTATGGTAAAAAATTAGGCCGATCGAAAACTTTGTAAAATACAGGGACCACATAAGTTGAAATTCTATCAGTGTATACAGTAACGAATATAAATAAGTAAACCCCTTCGGGGAAATGTTAGGTTACTGCTGAAAATTTTGCCCAGTCGGTTGGGGCTGTAGAATACACCGACTGCATCTCTGCAGAGGGGTAAGATCAACACCCCCTAACGAGTGTCCTAAACGATTGATGGTGAGTTTCCAGTAATACTAGAGCTTAGGGGAATTCAGAGCACTCCTTTATTGCCATTGCTCGCTGGTTCTCAACGGCCCAGGGTGGTAGCACCAGATAGGGCCCTATCTAGGGGCCAAATAGAACTAAACTACGTACTTATGCTAAACTAAATTACTTGAAATAGAACTGTTTTGATATTTAAACTACGTACTTATGCTGAACTGAACTGCTTGAAATAGAACTGTCTCGATTAGTAAGCTGCATACTCATGCTAACCTGAACTGTTTGGAATAGAACTGTTTTTGACAGTGAAAAGCTACTTACGCTAAACTGAATTGTTTAAAATGGAACTGTTTCGATATCTATCTGTGTTAGGACAAAATCTATGCTTATAATAAACTGATTTGTTTGAATTGAACTGTTTGATTGAATTGAATTATGTAAAATAGAAATGTTTTTGACAATTAAATTGTGTACTCAAGCTAAACTGAATTGTTTCAAATAGAACTGTTTTTTGACATTCAACTGCGTGTAAATAAAAAACTATACTTATAATTAACTGGGTTTTTTGGGGGGTAAATAGAGCTGTTTTGACATTTAACTGTAAACAAAAAAACTATACTTATACTAAACTGAATTGTTTTAAATAGAACTGTTTTTACATTAAAACTAGGTATTGATGCTATGCTGAATCGTTTGAAGTGGGACTGGGTTTTTTTTAATTGAAACTGCGAACTTATGCTAAAGTGAATTGTTTCAAATAGAAACTTTTTTGGCATTTAACTGTGTGTAAACAAAAACTGAACTTATACTTAACTGAATTGTTTGAAATGTAATTGTTTTTTGACATTGAAACTGCGTACTTATGCTAAACTGAATTGTTTGAAATGGAATTGTTTTTTATACTAAAACTGTGTAATTATGCTAAATTGAATTGTTTGAAATAGAACTGATTTTTGACATTGAAACGGTAAAGTTATGCTAAATGAAGCACATTTGTTTCCTTTTTTTTTGCTTCATTGTTTTGTTGAGCTTTTTATAATTATTTTGTTTGTTCTTTTTCTGGTTTGTTTATTTTTTCTTTAGTTGTTTTTTGTTGGGTTTTTTTTTTTTTTTTTGCTTTTTGTTATTCTTTTTTCTGATTGTTTGTTTGTTTTTTCGGGTGTGGTTTTATTATTACTATTTATGTATCTATCTATCTATTTATTACAGTTCCGGATTTCTAATCCGAACTAATATTGAACACGATGCTATAGTTTCAACCAATTTCCGACGATATTGGGGTATGACACAAGGTCAGATAATGTGGAGTGCCTGACACAATGCCACGTGCATGAAAAACATTAAGTAATGTTTAATTAAAGTAATAAAATTACATTTTTGTAGAAAATTGTTGCGAGGGAAATCATTTAGGGGTGAAACTGAAGATTGGTTTGGTTACTTGACAAATGGTGCTAATATAGCCATATAACTTTATCGTGCCCTTGCCAGGGCAAACACAAAGTCTCTACTGTTGAAAAAAAGCAGAAGCAATAGTTGTCGAGAAGGGGTATCTAGGATCGTTATGTCACACCCTACAGGACCCTAATTAGACGTACTAATTACTCAAAGGAGATAATTATTCCTTAAGAATTGATGACCTCTCGATTTGCAGTAGAATGTTCTACAGATGACCAAAATCCACAACATCTACACCGACACCTTTAATGCAATTCTAAGTTATCATCAGTGAGAAGACCTCTCAAAATTATAGCATTGAGATTTAAGTCAGCTCAGAAGTAAAAGCAATAAACAGCTCAACATGAAGTTAAAATGAACAGGTTACATTTAGAAAGAAGAATGCATTATGCAAAAAAAATTATTACGCAAACACTGAAAACTTCTTGATATAAAAGATAAACAATATAGAGACCTCTGAGTTTGCACCAGAGGAAACCTCACACTCAGAGGTCGAATGCTTTAACAAAAAGCAAGATCCATAAAAAAAAAAACTCATTCTCTTAATATAGATTGATGCAGAAATCAAATCCGCTAACAGTTAAGAAGTTTGTCTTTAAAGTAAGAATTCGTTTAGATTTATTACATGACAAACAATAAAAATTTATTTCAAAAGAAAAAAATTTTTTTTTTTTAAAAACGGATAAGGGGACACCCGGGTTTGAACCGGGGACCTCTCGATCTGCAGTCGAATGCTCTACCACTGAGCTATATCCCCAACACTACCGCAGACATTATAAATGTAGTGTTAACTTATTTTCTGTCTTCTCGCGCCAATCAGTGAGAAAATATCTCTTGATTGCTACAGGAGACAATGAAATCAGAATTGGCTGAGATGTTACCGCTGAGGAGAGTTTAATTGTCATAAACATTGCTATTTCAACCTATTCAGTTTAAGCAAACAGTTCTAATTCAAACAATTCAGTTTAGTATAAATATCGATTTTGTCCACACACAGTTAAATGTCAAAAGATTTCTATTTCAAACAATTCACTTTGGCGTAAGTAGAGTTTCAATGTCAAAAACACATCTATTTCAAACAATTTAGTTTAGCATAAGCACGCAGTTTACAAATAAAAACAGTTCTATTTCAAGCAGTTCAGTTTAGCATAAGTACCCTCTCAGATGTGACCACCGCAGACTAGAGTTGACCAGGGAGCAATGGCAATGAAAAGGTGCACCGCATTCCACTAACCTCTAGCATTACTGGAACCTCACCATTAGATCATTTAACCTCACCATTAGATCTTGTCAATGACACTCATTAGCGGGTGGGGGTCTTACCCCTCTGCAGAGATGCATGCAATGTATTCAACAGCCCCAGGTGATTGGGCAATACACAAGTTAAATGTAAAAACAGTTTTTTTCAGATAATTCAGTTTAGCATAAGTGCTTAGTTTAAATGTCAAAACTCTTCTACTTCAGGCACATCAATTCAATATAAATACGCAGTTTAAATACAAATACAGTAATCTCTTGAAATTAATGTTTAGTTCTATTTGACCCATATATAGGAACCTATCAGGTGCTACCACTCCAGGACAGGGTGGACCTGGGAGCAATGACAATGAAGAGATGCTCCTCATTTTCCAAAGCGCGAGCACTACTGGAACCTTACCAGCAGATTGCTTAGAGTCATATCCACGACACTCGTCGGGAGGGGGTCTTACCCCTCTGAAGAGGTGCAGTCGGTGTATTCTACAGCTGCAGCCGACTGGGCCTTTCAGATGTACAGAAAAGAATTCTATGAATTCAAGCAAAGACAATTAATAGTCAGTGAAGATTTCGCAGATTTTAAAAGGATGAACATGTTCTATTTAAGAGAAGCTGCTCTGACCAATTATTGATATCATTTATCGATTTGGTTCGGTTTATTTGTTTTTAATGGTATATCAACCTTTGTGGGTTATTCAAAGAGACTTTCAATGCCGTTTTTCCGTTTTTTATCAAAACCAATCGACCACACATAATTCTATCTAAGCTGCCTAGCTTCTTATGACGACAGATTTGTCTTTAGGGGCATATTGAAAAGGAGAAGGCTAATTACTTTTTGTAATAAGTATCACGAGACTGTGTGAGATAGGCATGACAATATATCTATCCAATTCATTCATGTAAAGATTATATACAACCATTGCACAATATCAGAGGAACTTTTCTTTTATTGTGTTCATCCATAATTTTGTGGATGAATTGATAAGAACTGAAAATTTTGTTGAAATGAAAATGAGAGCAGATATTTTGTCGATTTTAAAAATCTAAGGGAATTTCACCAACAAATTTGTCCCTATGAAATTCACTACACATAAACACCATCTTACAATATAAGTAACTTAAACTCTCTCTTTTTATTTGTTTATTCATTTATTTATTTTAGTTTGCATTAACTTTAGTGATTTTTTTATATCAGATTTTTCTTCCTGCTGTATAGAGACAATAAAAATCATTCCCCGCAGGTAATGGGCGTGTTTATTTGAGTGTCTCGTAAATTGTTTCATGACAGTCCCGGAAACACTTTCTTGACTTTTTTTGTCAGTGTTCTTTGAACAGAAGAGACGTGTCTCGGACCTTGTCTAGGAACAGTTAGCCCACGGAGCAATTTTACTATACATCGTCAAGTAAGCTTTTTTTCTATTTCGTAACACTTCCACGCCCAACAGGAAGTATCATTGCGTGAAAATTAGTTTGAAAATTCAAAAGATGATAGAAAATGTTAATAATCTCTGTACATAATAAGTTCATTACTTAATATTCATTACTTAATATTGATTAATAATTGATTTTAATGGCATGCCAATCCGTCTAATGTTTTCTTTATGAATGGACGTTAATTTCGTTCATAGTACGTTTATATCTCTATTTTTTGCATAGTTATTTCGTAAGAGGTCTTCTTCTTTTTTTTTCTTTTTTTTTTGACACATTTATAAAATACCAAGTATTTGTATCTAATACAAAATTTACACACTTTTGTATGATTTGGTTTGGTTTGGTTTGGTTTGGTTTGGTTTACGGCATACACTCACTTATCCCACATATCTATGGTATATTAGTATTATTGTGGTCCTTTTATACGTATGGATTTCACATTAAATAGTCCATGAATGTTTAAATGCTTTGAAACAAGGAAACCAAACCAAACCAAACCTAAAAATAATTGTTTGTAAACAATTATTGCTTTATGTTTCTATTTTTAATACAAATAACTTACAATTATATGATATCAAGAATTCTTACCAAATAGAAATGATTTTTAAACATATCTATTTGAGCCAAAGAAAGGAAACTAACCGTCATTACCACTCAGAATCTGATTGGACCTGGAAGTAATGACAAAGTAGGGACTCTTCTCATTGCTAAGATCTCCATAAGTGGAGTCTGACCATCAGATGAATTTTCTAGTTATACCCAGAGCACAATGACTTTTTTGGTTTATTTGGGACAGGGTTCTTCTATCCATCTGCTAAATCTTGTTCGATTATAACGAATACTGTCGTCAATATCAAAGAAACAATTGGATTTGGAAATCATGACTCTTTCAAACAATGTTTTTCAAAACTCTAAATAAACTTCAGTAATGATTCTCCTTTATTTTTAGGTTTTTGTACCCTTCCTGTGTATCATACTAACCTTTGACTGAGCCGTCAGTAAGGGTTTTCTCTACACGGGATGCACTACTGTAAACAAATTGATTACTAGAAAACAAGCAATACATTAGTCGAAGCAGATCACGTGGGATGAAGGACGGAAGAAAGTGTAGGCATTATGAAATTATATCTCTACAGGTACCCACTGATATACAGTCTTACTTGAAGTCACAGTTGGTCAGTCAAAAGAGTTGTGACCAGTGAGTAGCTGGCGGTGGATGTGTAGCGGTGCCCTATCCTACACATTGAAAACTTTTCATCAAGGAAGAAATGAAGTAATGCCTTGAATATGGAATCACAACGTGGGTCAAGTAGAGTGTGGCAAAAAGTCCCGTCTTCATCTCTATGTCTCTTTCTCTGTCTCTGTCTCTATCTCTCTGTCTCTGTCTCTGTCTGTCTCTCTCTCTCTCTGTCTCTCACACACACACACACACACACACACACAAACTTGCACCAGTTTCGACCCTTTCGAGAAATATAGATACGTGTATATTTTTGTAAAGAAGTGTCATGCCTCTTCATTTCTTCTTGTAAATATGATACACAACACTTTTCCTATTTTGGTTACACTTTTTCCAATTTCAAAAATATTTCAGTGAGAACGCAATAAATTTCACATTGTGCCCGACTTAAGTAACATCAGAAAATTGTTATGAACATAAGTTATTTTAGAGATATTTGTAGAAGGCAATCTAAAAATAAACTTGCTCAACTTGCAACAAGCTTTCTTGTTTTATCCTCGATCTGACATTGAAATAGGTAAAAAAAAAAAAGCATTTTTCGAGAATGGGGATATAGCTCAGTGGTAGAGCATTCGACTGCAGATCGAGAGGTCCCAGGTTCAATCCCGGGTGTCCCCTTCACGGCTGAAGAATAGTCTTTTTAATAACTGTATTGCACCATCCACTTCGGATATGCAAAAATTTCTTGGTATAATTGATATCTACTTCTTTCACCTTTACACTCTGATTGCCGCCATATTTCAAAATTAAGTTTATATCATTTCAACTCTTAAAACATGTTTAACTTATTAAAAACTTAGTCGTGAAAGTCACTAAATTTGATTCTTAAAATCCATGTTAAGTTATTTCGTATTAAAAGAATTCATATTATTTTTTTTTTTTTACTCTTGGAAATGAGGAACTTCTAAATACATGTTTGTTTCATGTAAAAATTGTTCAGCAATGAGAAGAAAATCGTGACCGATTTTTTTTTTTTGTATTCTTTTCTTTTTTTTTCTTTTTGTCTTAAATATTTTGCACCATCTACTGCAGTACATGATGCAAGATAGTTTAGTTAGTTGATTGGTTGGTTTGTTCGTTGGTTGGCTTTTATCAGATATCAACCTTTCTCACTTATTTAATGCCAAATACATTTTTATTCAAACAATCAGTTCTATTTCAAACAATTCAGTTTAGCATGAGTCCACAGTTTAACTGTCAAAAAAAATTCTATTTCAAACTATTCTTTTTAGTCAAACATTTCTAATTCAAACAATTTAGTTTAGTATAATATAGTTTTTTTCCACACACAATTGAATGTCAAAACAGTTGTATTTCAAGTAATTCAGTTTAGCATAAGTATACAGTTTAGTTCTATTTAACCAACAGATATGACGTTATTAGGTTCTACCACTCCGGGCCAGAGTGAACCTGGGAGCAATGGAAATGAAGGGGTACTCCGCCTTCCCGAAAGTTCCCGCATTACTGGAACCTCACCATCAGATTGTTTAATGTCATATGTAGGACACTTGTCGCAGGGAAGGTGTCTTACCCCTCTGCAGAGAATCAGTCGTTGTATTCTACAGCCCCAACCGACTGGGCAAAAGATAGTTTAGAAAGCAATATATATATATAAGAGATAGATAAAAACATAACAAAATAAAATATATAGAGATAAATAGAAGGAAGATACACATAGAGCTGAAAGCATAATATACATACATGTGTATGAAAGACGCGTGTTTTGATAAATCTTACCTGATGCTTGATAATGTAAAACCTTAGAGAAGTGATTAGCAATATTAATTTCACGTTTTATGATTTTTCGGTATTGTTGTTGGCCAAGTGGGTAGAGTGTTAGCTAATGGCCTGGGAGACCTACGTTTAATCCCAGGTCGATCCATACCAGAGAATTAAAATTGGTACTTGATTCCGCCTTTCTTAACACTCGGCAATATAAGCTACGTATCAAGGGCAAAGTGGAGAAATCCGGGGAAGTAGATTTTTAAAAGGGAGCCTTCTTGTCGCACTCGACTACCGTCGCGAACTTTATTTTACTACATATATTATGCATTTTATGTACATTAGAACAGTTTTCGTGTACTGAAAACTTTCTGTAGAAGAATTCTATGATTGTATTAATATTATTGTTGCGTTCTGGTTAGTGAACGCTTGTAATATTAAATAAAGGACAGGAAATAGAGATAGATTCTCAGGAAAAATTATATACAGTAGAGAGACTATTAGTAGACAAGAACATAGGATTAGTAAATACAGAATAAAGATATAGTCCAACGATAGTATTGGCTTCCGTTATTACGGTAGCAAGTAAGGTGATCTAGTGTGATCTCCAGTCTCCAACGCTCTAATACTATTCCTATAAGAAGCTGCTCTTCACCTTCTAGTCTGCTCTGGTATTTGTAGCTGCTGTTATATATGGCAGATGGACAAGTTAATTGTGCGGAAAAAGGGTGGATGATACCCAACAATTATCTTAATTGATTTTTTTAGTAAATTTCTGCAATTATTTATATGTTTCCCAAAAAAATCCTGGCACGTTTCAACCTGCCTGAATGTTGACGTAAAAATGTCAGACGACATTAGGTTAGCTCAGTGTTGTGGAGAAATTTAGACGGAATAATCCTGTTTTGCTGCAAATCTGAACGGATTATCTGATTTTCACATCGACGCAGAAAGGCCGGGAGAACAAAACGCTCATTTCAAAAGAGATTTTATGTACGTTCAAATACTTATGACCAATACTTTCTATAACTTAATGACCATAAGGACAATAGAATCTACTTGTTAGACAAGTAATTAATCTGCTTTTTTAGTCATATATAGACATATATAGAAATACCTATTGTAATGCTTGGTGTAAAGGGAAGGTATTTAATCGATTCCCCTCTCATTAAGGACCATTGTTAACATTAGTATAGCCGGAATATACTAACAATGAACAACAGAAAGAAAGACAAAATAAACCCAATTTCAGATAAATGACATTTAACATTTTTTATATCATATACAAACAAGTTGTATTAAAGGAAAGAATACGCATACGTAATCCGTGTTAGAATAATATATATATTGTATTATGAACAAGGAGTATGTAGAAGGGGTAGAAAATAGGAAAAAAAAACTTATGTAATGAGTGTTGGTAATATAGCTATGAGGGTTTACCGTCTTCTGGCGGGGTGAAAGACAACGTCTCTTCTATTCAAATTGACGTCCAGACTGGTATCTAGGACTGTTATGTGACTCCCAACCGGACTCTAACTAGACGTACAAATAATTAAAAGGAGATAATTATTTTATTTCTTAAGAATTGAGGACCTCTCCATCGTCAGTAGAATGTTCTCCTATAAAAGAATTTGAAAGAATAAAATTCGCAATATAAAAGAATATAAAGTAAAATTTGCCATATAAAAGAATCTAAAACACAATATAACAATATGTAATATAATGAAAATGACACAAAAGCCAAATTTAGTATTTAACTTGGTATGTTTTTAAGGGGCTTTAGTGTGTAATTGTAAACGATAAGTTACGTAGCTTTCTCGTTCGGATTCTGATTCAAAAAGATTACACAGGCAATAAAGTTTTAAAAATAAGTTTTATACTAAAGAAACAAGAAAGAAAGGGATAGAAAAGATAAAGCTGCAAATTTTAGTGTCATTTGAGGGAACTTATCTCAGAGAGTGTTCGGAAAACTAAGTTCTTTAAATTTGAGTACTTCATTTTTTTTTTTTTTTTTTTTTTTAGGTTCGTTTAAGAGTTTCAATTTTCTTTTTAATTTTGAATCATCTGTAAGGTTGTCTTTCGGCAGAATTTACGGGTTGAATTTTATCTTTCCGTTCGTTTTAATTGAGTCTTTTGTAAAGTTATCTTTTCAGCAGAATTCCCGGGTTGAATTTTCTGTCAGTAGTTTAACTTCGTAGAATTTCGGAAGTCGACTTTCGTTAGATTTTAGTTTTATTTCTTAGGAAGCTTTTTGCCTTTTTGAAATACTTATTGGCTATTCTAGAAGCGAGTGACAAACCTTTCTGTTGACTATTTTTTCCTAATTTAATAGACTGGTCCCGAATTTCGACTGAGGACCCAATTTTAGTTTTCGACAAATAGTGGGAGGTAGCATTTTTGTGCCGTATTGTCTGGGATTACTTCTGCCTTTTCCACTCTGGCCAAAATTAAATGCCACACGTGGTCGGTTTGTCTCTTTGTTAGAAGTAGATTTTTATAATAATTGACCAAAAGCCACAAGATCAACACCAACACTTTTAATGCAATTCAAATTATCGTCAATGAAAAGCATCTCAAAATTATAGCATTGAGATTTAAGTCAGTTACAATTAGCTAAGTAGTAAAAGCAATAAACAGCTAGCTAGAGGTTAAAATGAGTAGTTCACAGAATGAAAAAAGAAGAATGCAAAAAATTAATTTGAAAAATGCAGAAAATTTCATTATAAAAAACATATAGAGAGATCTCTGGGTTTGAACCAGTGGAAACGTCTCACATGAAGGTTGAATGTGCTGACACTGAGTTATATCAACAAGACTAACTGCTCTTCCAATAATATAGTTTGAAGCAGAAATTTGTTCGGCGAGCGGTTTAGAAATTTCCATAGTGAGAATGAATTAATCAAAAAATGACATGACAACCACTGAAAATTTCCTATTTAAAAAAAAAATGTACAAGGGGACACCCGGGTTTGAACCGGGGACCTCTCGATCTGCAGTCGAATGCTCTACCACTGAGCTATATCCCCAACCATGATTTTCCTATAATCTTAATCTATTTTTTAACCGCTCAATCAGTGAGAAAAATTTTCCTGATTGCCTCATTGAGACTGTGAACTGAGGTGTGGCTCTGATGTTAGAATAGAGGACAGCTAGAAAGGAGTTTGATAGCAGATTTTCAGATATACAGAAAAGAATTCTAGGAATTTAAGCAAGACAATTAATTGTCATTAAAGATTTCTCTGATCTTAATGGGACGAATATGTTCTATTTATGAGAAGTTGCTCAGATTAATTATCGATTTGGTTTGTTTTGGGTTTTTTTACTCTCATATCAATATTCATATCAATATTCATGAGTGTTTTAATGTTAAAAGAAATTGTTTAAAAATGTTGTAGAAAAGCAGTCGTGGTACTACTAAACCTATAGCTGGTGAAGATAATAGGGTGTTGCGGAGCCGATAAGCACGTCGACCCCGCAGATTGTTTTAGTTAAGCGTGAGAGAATTGACAACCAAAAGACAATGATGGAAAATAAGGTGAGATAACAGTATAACAAATGCAACCATTTATTCGTCGAGTTCACAATGACGTATGTAAGTTCGTGGATTGTTGTTGGTGTCGTCAGCCAGATGGTTGATGTCGGTAGCTGGTTTGGTCGAAGTCGTAGAGAGGCAGCTAGATGATTGAGGCGAGTAGCTGGTGTTGGTCGAGGTCGTAGAGAAGCAGCTAGATGTATGGTAGATCGATGTCCCGGTTTTTTAAGTATATTGGATTAACCGGGGGTGTCGATATGGTTGCTAGACCGTACAGCAGGGTGTACATGGGCTAGATCCGGCAATGCTAGAGCATGTTGTCGTAGATGACGGCAGTCCGTAGAGCGAGTTGTGCGTGGACTGCCAAAGTTGCAACACCTTAGTCCTTTTCCTGGATTGCTCCACTTTACCCTTCATCCTTACCTTATAATGCTGAGTGTTAAGCATGGACGCACCAAGTAACATTTTTGAGTCTTTTGGTATGACACGACCTTGAATTGAATCCTGGTCTCCCGGGCCATTGGAGAACACTCTACGCACTGTCCCGAGTTAACACTATCTATTATATTTAGCACCAATAATTTTATTTGCTCTCAGATAAATGGATCCAAGTATTGCTATGTAACACTAACAATTTGATTTAAAATCAATCACTTGTTTGTGCACAGTTAAATGGTTAAACTGATGTATTTGACATATAAATGGTACTCTATCAGGTACTACTACTCCGGGTCTGAGTGAAACGGGTTGTAATGACAATGAAGAGGTACTCCGCGTTCCCCCAAACCCATGATTGGAGCCTCACCATCAGATAGGTAAGTGTCACTCGTGGAAGGTTTTTTACCCCTTTAATATTTGTCGCTGTCTCCCAATAGATAAGACTTGACACAAGGTCAGCATAGAGTGGGTATTAGGGGAGGGAAAGGTTGGTCACGAGCTGAGGCTCGAACCCTGTTTGACCATGCTGGTCATCCATTTAGAGCAATGTGAACCTGATGAGCCTCGCTGGACATGAACCCAAATCTGTGTCCAGGCACGTATGCCTGATTATACCGTGAACTGGACAGCAAAATCCAGTTTTATAAAAGTTTCATACCCGTTTGCAGAAATCCAGTTGATGTATTCTACTGCCCCAGCCGATTGAGCGCATTTTTTTTGGATGTATCGTTATAGTTGGTGAACTGACAGGTTGTGCAGTGATTTAAAAGTTGCATTAATGAAAGTGCAATGTAGTCTCATTCGGGGATTGATGCTTTATGACTTGGAACTGGGACATAACACCAAGGTAGCCACTAAAAATATTTGTTGTGCGGAAGGTGAAGTCACAGTCGATCAAATAATTCAAGAAATTTCACTCAGTTTCTAAAAATCTTGACGATCAGGCAAGATAAGGTAGGCTTAAAATCGTTAATTTTGAGGCAGTGCTTCAAGGCGTTGAGACAAATTGGGATGAACAATATGAGCAACTGATTTTCAGAGACTACATGACACAGAAACAAGTGCATGAAAAACATTAAGTAATATTTAATTAAAGAAATAAACTTATTTGTAGAAAATTGTAGCGAATGAACTTATTTAGGTGCAAAACTGAAAATTGGTTTGGTTACTTGACAGATGTTCCTAATATAGTCATGTGACTTTATCATGCTATAGCCGGCACAAAGACAAAGCGTCAATAGTTTAAAAAAAGCAGAAGCAATAGTGATGGAGTAGGGGTATCTAGGATCATTATGTCACACCCTACAGGACTCTAATTAGACGTACTAATTACTTAAAGGAGATAATTATTCCTTAAGAATTGATGACCTCTCGATCTGCAGTAGAATGTTCTACAGTTGACTTACATGCAAAACGTCTACAAGGACACCTTCAATGCAATTCTAAGTTATCATCAGTGAGAAAACGTCTCAAAATTATACCATTGCGATTTAAGTCAGTTGATATTAGCTCAGTTGTAAAAGCAATAAACAGCTCGACAAGAGGTTAAAATGAACAGTTCACATTTAGAAAGAAGAATGAATTATGTAAACACTGAAAACTTCATGATAAAAAACCAAATAATATGGAGACCTTTGGGTTTGAACCAGAGAAACCCTCACACGTAGAGGTCAAATGCTCTAACAATGAGCAATATCCTCAAAAAACATTCATTCAATTAATACAGTTTGATGCAGAAATCAAATACGCTAACAGTTAAGAAGTTTGCCTTTAAAGTAAGAATTCGTTTAAATATATTACATGACAAACAATGAAAATTTATTTCGAAAGAATTTTAAAAAAAAAATCGGTTAAGGGGACACCCGGGTTTGAACCGGGGACCTCTCGATCTGCAGTCGAATACTCTACCACTGAGCTATGTCCCCAACATTATTGTTAGCGTTATTAATGTAGTGTAATTTATATAACTCGGTGAAGACAGGAAGTCAGTGAGTTGGAAATCAGAGAAGTCGGAGAGATGTGGTAGAGAAAGCCACCACCCGGCAGAAGGGGCCTTTGGGACCCCCGATTGAGTTTGGAGGCCAGACCGGTTAGTAAGAAGATCCTGGAATGAGAATATGTCACAGAGGGGCTGGACCCCCAGGCTTCCGGTTGAGTAGCACTGGAGAACGAGAAAGACACAACGCTGATGGCCATAAGAGTGAGGCCAATATGTTGCAGTTCTGTTCGGTCTCCAACTCCCTCTCACAGTAAAACCTTTAATAACCCTTTCGAAATTTTCAAATAAAGTGAGAGGTGTATTTTTTTAAAGAAGTCTTTGTTGTATTCTTCATTTTGTCAATATGTACTCTGCATGTATATGTGTATATATACATATTTATTTTATATGAGTATACAACACAATGACTGAAATTCTATCGATCGTAAAATCACGTCTAATCTCAATAACTTGTCGCTTTTTCTCATAACTCTCAATTACGAGGATCATTAAATAAGTTTCCAGACTTTTTTCGTATGGGCACTTTTATTGATAGTACACTTATGAAACTCTTGTCCCTTTCGAAGTAATCTCCTCCGGCTGCAATGTTGTGCCGTTTCAACAACTTCTGGAAGGCTCCATAGACGTCCTCAATTGTCTCATAACGACATCTTCTAAGCTTAGGGAATAAGCAAAAGTCACAGGGAGCAAGGTCTCGACTATATGGAGGCTGAGGAACTGTCTGGATACCAATCTTGGTCAAATAGTCTGTGACAAGGATGGAGTTATGGACTGATGCATTGTCCTGGTGGAAATGCAACTGACACGATTTCAAGAGTAATGACCACTTCCGACGGAATCTCTTCCTGAACTCCCTTAAAACCTCAACATAGTAACCCTAACCCTAACCCCTTGGCCAATCAACTCTGGAGTATTGACTTCCTTACTCCTCACACACATCTCGTCATCCTTCACAGACTCCCTGCCTTCCTTGAATTTCATTTGCTACTCAAAAACTGATGTTAGATTCATGCAAGATAGTCGAAAAGCAGTCTGAAGCATTCCATACGATTCTGTGGCATTTTTTCAAAGTTTAAAACAGAATTTTATTGCATATCGTTCTTCTAAAATTTCCTGACGTCCTGATTGCATTTTTGAAATTCAGCAGCTGTGACAATCAGGCTTTAGTAGGTTTGCCATTAGATGTTACAAATATTGCATTCTTACGCTAATAATTCTATTTGATAGTAATGCACACCATGAACTAGTTAAAAGTATTGATAAGTAAAGTTGGTGACCTTTGTTGAGGGTGACCCGAAGACTTCCTTTTTAATAGCTTCCACACTGTGGTATAGGGGAGGGAGCTAGTCCTTTTCCTGGATTGCTCCACTTTACCTTTGATACGTACTTTATAATGTTGAGTGTTAAACAAGGTCGAACCAAGTACCATTTTTGAGTCTTTGATATGACACGACCTTAAATGGTAAAACTGGTCTATTTGACCAATAGATGGTAGCCTATCAGGTACTACTACTCCGGGGCATAGTGAAGCGCAATGAAATGACAATGAAGGGGTACTCCACATTCCCCCAAGCCCCATGATTGGAGCCTCACCATCAGATAGTATAGTGTCACTTGTGGGAGATTCTTACCTCATTAATATTTGTTGCTGTCTCCCACCAGACAGGATTGACACAAGGTCAATGACCCGAAGGTCAGCTTAAAGTAGGGATTAGGGGAAGGAAAGTTTGGGCACGATCCGAGGCTCGAACCCTGTTTGACTATGCTGGTCATCGACCCACTTAGTGCAATGTGAGCCTGATGAGCCTAGCTGGACATGGACTCAGATCTGGGTCCAGGTACGTATTCCTTATTATAGCTTGAACTGGACAGCAAGATCCAGTGCTATAAAAGTTTCTTACCCCTTTGAAGACATACAGTTGGTGTATTCTACTGTCCCAGCCGATTGGGCGCATTGTTGTTGCTAATATCGTTATAGTTGATGAATTGACAGGTTGTGCAGTAATTTAAATGTTCCATTAATGAACGTGCAATGTAGTCTTATTCGGGGATTTATGCTTTACGAGTTGGAACTGTGCTATAACACCGAGGTAGCCACTAAAAAAATTTATTGTGCGGAAGGTGAAGTTACATTCGATCAAATAATTCAAGAAATTTCACTCGGTTTCCAAAAATCTTGACGATCAGGCAAAATAAAGTAGGCTTAAAACCGTTGATTTTGAGACAGTGTTTCAAGCCATTGAGGCAAATAGCAAGTAAAATTCAGAGAGTATCGGGCGAGCTCAGCATTCCACAGTCTATTATGGTTCGTAAGCTTCACGATTAGCGAATTGTCACTCACCTTACCACAATATCGCAAAACCTTTTACTCATCCTCGAATTTAAAATCTGAAAGAGAATTTTTAACTGGTCATCAGATTGTTTATTCATCTTTTTTTTTATTTATTATATAATTCATTTTTTAAAAATCCAAACGCCTTATATCATATGCTGTCCGTGGGGCTTAAGAAGAGAATTTCAGAAAATGTTGCAGTCCTCAGAAGCTTCTGTCAAGAAGCAAAATCTGCACACGCCTGAAAAATAGACTTACTGGCACCAAAGAAAAATCAGTTCTCACTTCAGCATTCACTGCAAGTGTAAAAGGACAAATTCCTCCGATGCTGCTGCTAGGAAGCCCACGTGTGACTCTATCACAAGTAGCAGCCTTTGCTGAACATATCTACATTATTCAGGACAAACCTTTCAACCCAAGTCACCAAAATGACTCTCCTGTTAACAGCCCTCTCTGTTAATATACCATACTATAAACACCTACTAGACATAGCCACTGAGCATGAACTCAACAATCACTAAAAATGATTCCGATGTATTTTAACACCTTGTCTGGGAACCGTGACAACTTCTATTGATTTCAGGAAGAATATCCACGCCCACAGAATAGTCGTTAAACCCAAAAACAAAGTTTGATTCGAAAGGTATTTTTGTCTCTTTCTTTTCTTCCTTCCCTAAATTCCCTAGCAGCCTTCCACAGACAAAGAACGACAAGTTAATTGCCTAAGAAGAACAAGGGAGTCAAATACCAAATAACCATCGTCATCAGCAACAACGATTACGACTACTAGCCATGAAACCAAAGAAATAAACCACCAAAATCTTCTTAGCCCTATCTCTCTTCTAAGATAAGGTATGACACTAATTTTTTTCTTCTCTGAAGGTTTGGGGAGTGTGGAGTCAGCTTTTTATTGTCATCCCTTCCAGGTCCCCTCTGACCACGAGTGGTAGTGCCTGTTAGTGTTGCTTCTATGGGTCAAATAGATCAATATAAAATTATGAGTATTATGATCTTTCTTACTGGGCCCCATATCATTTCCCTTATTAATAGTTATTCTTTCAATTCGGATGAAGAAAAACTCAAAACAATATGATAGCAAAACATATATTTGAACAATAAAAGTGTTGGAAAGTTAATAGCTTTACGGCCAGACTTATCTACTGAGGTCCAACTTGAACTTACAAAAAGGTATTTTTGTCTCTTTCTTTTCTTCCTTCCTTAAATTCTCTGGCAGCCTTCCGCAGACAAAGGAGCGACAAGCTAATGGTGTAAGAACAAAGGAGTCAAACATAAAAAAAAAAAAAACAGTCATCTGCATTTCTACTAACTATTGAACTATTCTACTGTTGACTGAAATCCTTCTCTTGATAATTCTGAAACGTGCACATCAAAAAAACGAAAGCAACATTAGCTTCAAACAGAAATCGGCGATATAGCTCAGTGGTAGAGAATTTGACTGCAGATCGAGAGGTCTACGGTTCAAACCCGGGTGTTCCTTGGTACCTTTTTATTTTTCTTTTGTCATAAAATCTTCAGTGGTTATCAAGTCATTTTTTATAATGCATTCTTCTCTTTAAAGATGAACTACACGTTTCAATCTCTCGCCGAATTATTGTCTGTATGAACAACTGAACTAATAATAACTGAATTACACATAGTAACCGATGAACGAAGTGAGCAGAAGGAAGAGCACAGCCAAAGCTAAATTGAAAGCTACAAAACAGAAAGAAAAAATAAATCTGTGGAAACAACATTTCGAGAATCTATTAGGAAACCCACCGAAAGTTACACATGAACTAATCACCAGAATTATTAGTAAGCAATTAGACTTTAAACTAGGACCGTTTACTCTAGAAGAACTCGACTCAGTACTCAGAAAAATTAAAAATAGGAGAGCTGCGGGGCTCGATGAAATTCCTCCAGGCATATGTAAGACCAGACAATTCGATGACATACTGCTCCGACACAGTAATGCAGTTTATAATCAAAATCCGATAGACAGACGGATGAAGGGATGCATCCTCCCTTTCCCTAAAAAGGGTGACCTCTAATTAGCCATGAACTACCGAGGTATATCACTTACATCCACAGCGGCCAAGATATACAATGCCCAACTACGAAACCGCATAGAACCCAAAATCAACACCATTCTTAGGAAGAACCATCAATGGCTTCCGAAGGAATAGATCCACAACCTCACAAATATTGACTATCCGTAGAATCCTTGATGGTTTACGGACAAAAATCCTCTAGGCGACATTACTATTTGTTGACTTTACCAAGGCCTTTGATTCCATTCACAGAAGGAAGATGGAACCAATTCTACTAGCATACGGCATACCAAAAGAGACCGTCGCTGCAATAATAATTCCCTATAGAAACACCAAAGTGAAAGTACATTCTCCGGATGGAGACACAGACTACTTCGACATAGTAGCAGGAGTACTTCAAGGAGACACACAAGCCCCATACCTCATTATGATTTGTCTAGACTACTTGCTTAGAACATCGATTGATAAAATCAAATAAAATGGCTTCGAGCTGACAAAGAAAAGAAGCAGAAGCTACCCCTCAAAACCAATTGCCGACGCCGACTACACCGATGATATAGCGATTCTAGTAAATACACCCAACCAAGCCAAACAACAACTTCATAGACTGGAACGAGCTACCGCAGGCATTAGCCTCCATGTCAATGCATACAAAACGGAATATATGTGCTTTAATCAAACTGGCAACATTTCCACACTAAACGGTAGCTCTCCGAAACTAGTTAATAAGTTCACCTACTTAGGAAGCAGTGTCTCATCAACTGAGGCAGACTTCAACATGCAACTAGAAAAGGCATGGACAGCCATTGGTCATATGGAAGTCAGACGTTACTGATAAAATGAAACGCAGTTTTTTCCAGGCAATGGTCGTGTCGATACTACTATATGGATGCACTACAAGGACGCTAACTAAACGGATCGAGAAGAAGCTTGACGGCAAATGCACAAGAATGCTGCGGGCAATTTTTACCAAGTCCTGGAGGCAACACCCAACAAAGCCCCAACTGTACGGCCACCTACCTCCCATTACCAAAACGATCAATGTTAGACGAACCAGACATGCTGGACATTGCTGGAGAAGCAGAGACGAGCTCATTGGTGATGTTCTCCAATGGACACGTCATATAGCCGAACAAAAGCAGGATGACCAGCTCGAACCTACATGCGGCAGCTCTGTGGGGATACGGGATGTAGCCATGAGTACCTGCCAGAAGAGATGAACGATAGGCAGGAGTGGCGAGAGAGAGTCAGTGATATCTGTGCTAGCAGCATGCCATGATGATGATGATGATGATGACACAAGAATAGAGTATACAGTTTTTTTGTGAATCCTGATAGCAGCACCCACAAAACTGCAGCTGTACTGTCACTGGCCTTACATCTCACAAACCCTCCTAGTAAGACGAAGAAGACATGGTGGATACTGAAAGAAAAGCAAGGACGAAATCATGAACGAAGATCTTTTGCTCGCTCCCAAGCAGAAACATATCAGAGTAGGCTGACCTACAAAGATCTATTTTCATCATTTCTATGGAGACACTAGGTGCTGTTTGGAAAACGTATAAAGAATGATGGACCATACGGATGGAGACGAAGAATCAAGAGGTCCGTGCAGTCAACCCGACTTGATAATGACATTACAGTACTTCAATCTTGAAATATTTTCACGCTGATAATTAAATTACATCCGCATTAAAGAAGTCGGGGAACATGTCAGGGAATATAGTTCAGTTGTAGGGACTCTAACTGCAAGGACGAAGACATGGTTCCATCACGATGTACCAGAGCCAGATACGGATATGCGAAACGTACATAGAATGTACATAGCATATATACATAAAACATAGAAGTCCCGAAACACGAAAAACACGTAACGACTTCTTAGTTCAGGTACGAAACCTTTTATTACCTTTGAGTTAAAGGTTTCGTCATAAGGAAGAGAGATGCCCAATTTGTTAATTTGTTTTCTTTTTTTTTTTCTCTCTCTCTCTATCAAGTCAATTGCTCATTCTTTGTCTTTTACTCCCATCAATAGCGTACGAGTACCCTTCTTTCTGATCTTCTTTCTTTCTTTTTTTTCCCATAAATATCCCGGGTGTTCTTTCCTAAACCACCCAAACTTTTATTAATTCAGCCAACAAAATTTCCCCCTCAAAACACTTCAAAATCGAGTCCACGAATTTTCCACCACACATGATTCCGTCAAAATTCCGCGCATGTCTTAATTATCTCCAAACCCCTGTTTCCGAATATCTTCCCCAATAAAACATCATAGCCCCACTCCAGGGGGGAATTCACAAAATATCCGTCTGCCTCGTCAGACACACAAAAAAAAAAAAAACACATCTGTCTCTTAGTTGCTCCGGCCCAATAGCGAGATTATTCGAGACAATTTTGGTTGACCGAATCGCGAAAGGTCCGAGGCGTCCGCCGCGCTTAAGAGTAGTCGTTATCAACAAACTTTCACAAAAACTGGCATGCCTTCCATCAGCACCCAAAATCGATTATCCCAACGTCACAAATATCGAAACCAATCCCAAAAGTCCTAACTACAGATATGCGAAATCTTTGGACAACTCCATCGATGCTCCCGAAATTCCATCTCTCGGATTAACATTCTAATTTCCAATTACTATTTGCTCGGACCACTGACAAGTTACTACAAAATCTTATTCATAAAAACCCCGCCTACTATAAAATTCATTCATAAAAATTCAAAACTCAAAAGTTTACTTTATGGCTGTCAATCATTTCAAAGTTGGGACCATATTTCTTTCTTTTCTTTTCAATGCCTGCACATATCCCTCTTACTCTCTTTCTTTTTCTCCCCTCATTACTATACAATATTACACAAAGCAGTAATTGTCATTTCTCTATGCTATCAACGATTATTTTCGAATTATTTCCAATTCTATCTTCTACAATTATTTAAATTCTATTCATAAATTAATCTATGACAGAGAAAAAGAAAACACCTATACAATGAACAAATACCTTCCTTTTCTTTTTCTTTTTTTTTTCATGCCTTTTTTTCTTGACTTCGCTGGTTGCATCTTTTTTTTTTCATTTGCCGCTCACCTTCATTTTCTTTTTCTTTTCTTCATGCTATTTTTTTTCCTTCTCTCAAAGTTGAGCTGTTTTTCTTCTTTTCTCTTTTCTTTTTCTGGTTGGGGCGCTGCATTTTTTCTTCTTGTTTTCGGTGTTGACCTTTTTTCTTGTTTCTTTTTTTCTGGGGGCCTTGTGTTTTCTCTCTCTCTCCTTCCATCGCTTGAACAAGACGTTTGGAATAGATGCTATGCTCTCAGCCGTTTTTCTGATCGTTTCTTTGATACATGTGGAACCCAGTCATAACCATACCATGAACGACATGTCTTAGTTCTGGCACCAAAAAAAAATCAATGTACCATAGCCAGATACGGATATGCAAAACGTACATAGAATGTTCATAAAATATATACATAGAACATAGGAGTCCCGAAACACGAAAAACACGTAACGACGTCTTAGTTCAGGTACAAAACTTTTTATTACATTTGAGTTAAAGGTTCCGACAAAAGGAAGAGAGATGCACAATCTTTCTATGACGACTTTTCTATCTGCCTACCCCCAACACGTGTGGCACACGCCACTAGGCCACTGGCCTGACTTTGGGGAGCAAGCGAAAGCCAACCGTCTTCTCCCGGGGCAGAACTTAACTCACTGATATTTTTAAAATCCCCCAAATCCTCCGCGCGCTTCCGGTGTGTGACGTCACCAACACTCCCTAGCCCCGTTTCCCATCTCGGCTATTGTGACATCTTTGAGTGACACGTCCGCTCTGCCCGCGCGAGTGAACAACTGCGTTAATGTTGCACCTAAGTAACCCATGCACTGAATCGAAAGGTTCTCAGCCTAACTAAACCCAAAGGCATAAAACGAAATCCCTGGGCCATTATATTACAACGAGAATATCCCCTTCTTCGTGTCGTTATTAATCTACTCTGGTGAAAATTATTATTTCAATTAATTGAATCTTAAAAAGATGTTTTTATTGTAATATTACTGAGTAGGGCATGAAGGTATGTTGTATAAAGACAGATATATTTTGTAAAGAAAACGGAAAGAAAAATTCATTTAAATGGATGAGAATAAATTATTACTAGATATTAATTTAGGTCCACCAACGCGTTTCGACAAAATTATATAAGATATGAAATTACGAAAATTTCAAGTAGAATGTATTTTAGGTCATCTTCAGAGTGGGTATTATAATTTAAAATAGCTGTTTGAACGAATATAGAAAAATATTCGAAAAAGATTACGTCACGAAACGTAAATTTTTAAACAAGTAAGGAGAAACGGAGTGTCTATAAAAAGTCGGTTTTGTATGGGTGTAGAATGAAAGACAGAAGAATTGAGGGAATGAGGGAAGAAAAACGAAAGAAAGGAAGGAGAAGGAAAAGAAAAACGTGCGGAAAAGGGAAATATTGTGGATCGATGGAGTCAGGTTGAAGGAGGATAGAAATGTCGGTTTTATTATCGTTGTTTGTGTCGGTTGAAATCTTGAAAATAACTGAGAGAGTATATTAATTGTTCATTCATCTATTGCTGGGATTCTGTCATATGGTAAAAAATTAGGCCGATCGAAAACTTCGGAAAATACAGGGACCACATAAGTTCAAATTCGATGAGTATATGCAGAAACGAATATAAATTAGTACATCCCTTCGGAGAATTGTTAGGGTTACTGCTAAAAATTTTGCCCAGTCGGTTGGGGCTGTAGAATACACCGACTGCATCTCTGCAGAGGGATAAATCAACACCTACTAACGATTGTCCTAAACAATTCACGGTGAGGTTCCAGTAATCCTGTAGCTTTCGGGAATGCAGAGAACTCCATTATTGCCATTGCTCGCAGGTCCTCTATGGCCCGGAATGGTAGCACCAGAAAGGACCCTATCTAAGGGCCAAATAGAACTAAGCTACGTACCTATGCTAAACTGAATTACTTGAAATAGAACTGTTTTCATATTTAAACTACGTACTTATGCTGAACTGAACTGCTTGAAATAGATTTGATTTGATTTGTAAAGTGCGCACTTATGTTAAACTGAATTGTCTGGAATAGAACTGTTTTGACATTGATACTCTACTTACGATAAACTGAATTGTCTGAAATGGAACTGTTTTGATATTTAAATTTGTTAGGACAAAATCTACACTTATAATAAACTGTCTTGTTTGAATTTGAACTGTTTGATTAAGTTTAATTATTTGAAATAGAAATGTTTTTGACAATTAAATTGTGTACTCAAGCTAAACTGAATTGTTTCGAATAGAACTGCTTTTGAAATTCAACTGCGTGTAAACAAAAACTATACTCATACTAAACTGATTTTTTTAAATAGAACTGTTTTGACATTTAACTGTCTGTAAGCAAAAAACTATATTTATACAAAACTGAATCGTTTGAAATAGAACCGTTTTTTACATTAAAACAAAGTATTTATGCAATACTGAATCGTTTAAAGTGGGACTGGGTTTTTTTTTAATTGAAACTGCGTACTTATGCTAAACTAAATTGTTTCAAATAGAACTGGTTTTTGACATTTAACTGTGTGTAAACAAAAACTATACTTTTACTAAACTGAATTGTTTGAAATGGAACTGATTTTTTACATTGAAACGGTGAACTTATGCTAAATGAAGCACATTGTTTTTTTGTTGTTTTTTTTTTTTTGCTTCTTTGTTTTGTTGTGCTTTTTATTATTATTTTGTTTGTTCTTTTTCCTGTTACTTTATTTTTTCTTTAGTAGTTGGTTTTTTTTGGGTTTTTTTTGTTATTCTTTGTTCCGATTTTTGTTTATTTGTTTGTTTTTTGCTTTTTCGGGTGTGGTATTATTATTACTATTTATGTATCTATTTATTTATTTATTTATTACAGTTCCGGATTTCTTATCCGAACTGATATTGAACACGATGTTATAGTTTCAACCAATTCCCGACGATATTGAGATATGACACAAGGTCAGATAATGTGGTGGGGTCGAGAAAGTAAGGCTTCCTTCGGGGGTGGGGGCAAAAATTGCTTGGCTCTTCAGGGGCGCCACATTAATCGATCAATCAATCTATCCCTTTCCTCTTTTATGCGAACAGGTATACGATGCCTGGGTTGAAGGTCTCCAACAATATGAGCTATTACTTGAGACTGCTTGACACGGATGCAAAGTACGAGAAAAACATTATCATCATCATATCGCGCTGGTAGCACGGATATCCCTGACCCTCTCTCGCCACTCCTCCCTATCGTTCATCGCCCTAGGTAGGTCTTCAGGACAACATCCCGTATCCTCACATAGCTGCTGAATGTACGTTCGTGCTGGTCGTCCTGCTTTTGCACGGCCATGTGTGGGGATCCATAAGAGTACATCTCTTATGAGTTCATCTCTGCTTCTCCAGCAGTGTCATGCATGTCTGGTTCGTCTAACTTGAATAGTTTTCTTGATAGGGGGCAGGTGGCCGTACAGTTGGTGTCTTGTGGGGTGTTGCTGCCAGGACTTGTTCAGGATTGCACGCAGCATTCTTGTGTAATTGCCATCTAGCTTCTTCTCCAGCCGTTTTGTTAGCGTCCATGTAGTGCATCCATATAGCAGTATCGATGTGACCGCTGCCTGGAAGAAACTGCGTTTCATTTTATCGGTTAGGTCTGATTTCCATATAATCGATAGCCTATTGATAGCTGTCCATGCTTTCGTTAACCTCGTTTCGATGTCCTTTTTGGTTGATTCGACGCTGCTTCCTAGGTACGTGAATTTGTCTACTAGTTTAAGAGGGGTTCCTTCTAGAGTGGAGATGTCCCCCGTTTGGTTATAGCACATATATTCCGTTTTGTGTGCATTAACATAGAGGCCTATGCTTGCTGCTGCTCGTTCCAAACTATGCAGAAGGTTTTTCGGCTTGGTCAGGTGTATTTGCCAGTATCGCTATGTCATCGGCGTAGTCGGCGTCGGTAATTGTTGTTGCGGGGTACCTTCTGCTTCTTTTCTTCGTCAGTTCGAAGCCATTCTCTTTGATTTTGTCAATCGATGTTCTAAGTACGTAGTCTAGACAAATGATAAAGAGGTATGGGGCCAGCGTGTCCCCTTGTAGTACTCCTGCTACAATGTCAAAGTATTCTGTGTCTCCATCCGGTGATCGTACTTTTACTTTAGTGTTTCTATAGAGAATCGTTATTGCCGCTACGGTTTCTTTAGGTATGCCGTACGCTAGTAGGATTTGTTCCATCTTTCCTCTGTGAATGGAATCGAAAGCCTTGGTAAAGTAGACAAATATTAATGTCGCTTGTAGGTTCTTTGCCCGTACACCTTCAAGGATTCTGCGGATGGTTAATATTTGTGAGGTCGTGGATCTATTTCTTCGGAAGCCATTTTGGGTTTTTTCTAAGTATGTGGTCGATTTTGGGTTCTATTCGGTTTCGTAGTAGGGCATTGTAGATTTTGGCAGCTATGGATGTAAGTGTTATGCCTCGGTAGTTTTTGGCTAATCCAAGGTCCCCCTTTTTAGGGAAGGGGAGTATGCCTCCCTTCATCCATCTATCTATCGGATTTTGATTGTATACAGCGTTGCAGTGGCGGAGCAGTATGTCATCGAATTGTCTGGTCTTCCATACTTCCGGGGGAATTTCGTCCAGCCCTGCAGCTTTCCTATTTTCAATTTTTCTGAGAACCGAGTCGAGTTCTTCTTGTGTGAACGGTCCTAGTTTAATGTCTAATTGTTTGCTAATTATTCTGGTGATTGGTTCATGTGTTATTTTTGGTGGGTTTCCAAGTAAGTTTTCGAAGTGCTGTTTCCACAGTTTTATTCTTTCTTGTTGGTTTGCTGCTTTAAGTTTTGCTTTGGCTGTGTTCTTTCTTCTACTCACTTCGTTTATTGTTTGCCAGGCTATTCTAGATTGTCTATCTTCCACCGAGTCTCTAATCTTATCTATCTGATTTTGAATGTATTATGTCTGTTCCTTTATATATATGCCTGCTAATTGATATTGTGCCGTTTTTAGTTTTAAGGTATTTGTGTTTGTTGGGTTTTTTCGATAGTTTTTGGAGGCTGTTTTCACTAGTGCACGTTTTTCTCTCACCGCTAAAGTTTCCCATGGGACTCTATATTTAGTTTTAATTTTTGTTGGAATGTATTTTGCTGCTGCCTCGAGGTGTGCATTGACGAAATTTTCATATTTGTCGTTTGGTGTACTTTTTTCCGTCTTTTCTTGTAGTGTTTCGAATCTGTTTCTTAATTCTAATATGTATTTATCTCTTATATCTTTGTTGTTCAATAGGGCCCATTCATAGTGTTTGGTGGTCGCTGTTCGTTTGGCGTTTTTTCGTAGGCTTAACCGTATTTTCGCCGTGACTATTCGGTGATCGGTGGACACACCCTCAAAAGAGGAGTATGCCTCACAATTCAATGCACTATTTATCCATTTCTTGTTTATAAGGACGTAGTCTATCTGAGCTTTAGTATTGTTTGCGTACGTGTATGTCCATAGTTTGCCCTCTCTTTTTTGGTAGTTTGTATTGAGGCATGCTAATCTATTTTCTATCATGAAATCTGTTAGATGTTGCCCATTCCTATTTGACGTGTTGTGGAGGCTGTATTTGTTGTTTCCGTTTTTCCCGATTTGGGCATTCATGTCTCCGCCAATGACTAACATGTTGTGTTTCGGGATGCTACGCACTAATGAGGATAACTCATCGTAGAAGGTGACTATTTCATTTTCTTCACTAACATTGGTGGGGCTGTAGCATGAGATGATTGTTGCTCTGGGGTTTCTGTTAAATGTAGCTGCCATCATTCTAGGTTGTATTTTCTCAACGCTATTAAGCGTTTTTAATGCTCTAGGTCCTATAAGTAATCCTACCCCTCCTAATGTTTAATTAAAGTAATAAAAATAAATCTTTGTTGAAAATTTACGGAGTGAATTTATTCAGGTGCAAAACTGAAGTGGGTATCTAAGGTCGTTATGTCACACCCAACCGGACCCTAATTAGACGTACTAATAACTCAAAGGAGATAATTATTCCTAAAGAGATGATGACCTCTCGATCTGCAGTAGAATGAGGTAAACTAGGACACCTTCAATGCAATTCTAAGTTATCATCAATGAGAAAACGTTTCAAAATTATATCATTAAGATTTAAGTCAGTTTTGGCCAAGTGGGTTGAGTGTAAGCCAATGTTCCAGAAGACCGGGTTCAATCCTAGTTCGGGTCATATCAAAGACTTTTAAAACGGTACATGATACCTATTAGCTTAATACTCAGCATTATAAGGTACGTATCAAGGGTAAACTGGAAGAATCCAGGAAAGGAGTACCGCCCTCCCCTACACCTCGGTGTAGCAGCTATTGAAAAGGGAGCCCTCTGGTTGCCGTTGACTTTGGTCGCCAACTTTACCTTTTACTTTTGTAAAAGCAATAAACAGCTGGACATGAGGTTAAAATGAACAGGTCACATTCAGAAAGAAGAATGCATTATGCAAAGAATTTATTAAACAAACACTGAAATCTTCATGATAAAACAGATAAACAATATAGACGCTCTCATTTTGCACCAGAGGAAACCTCACACTCAGAGGTCGAATGCTCTAACAATGAGCAATATCCACAAAAAATACACATTCAATATCGTTGGATGCAGAAATCAAATCCGCTAACGGTTAAGTAGTTTGCCTTTAAACTAAGAATTATCCTAAAAAAGTTAAATTACAACCAAATTTTCATTTCAAAAGAAAAAAAGGGTAAGGGGACACCCGGGTTTGAACCGGGGACCTCTCAATCTGCAGTCGAATGCTCTACCACTGAGCTATATCCCCGACGCTGTGGTTCGTGCTATCAATGTTCTCTTAATTTATTTTCTGACTTCTCACGCCAATCAGTGAGAAAATATCTCCTGATTGCCTCAGGAGACAATGAAATGATAATTGGTTTATATGTTTCCGCTGAGGAGAGCAAGAATGGAGTCTGAAAGCAGAATTTCAGAGGTTTCTTTGTTAGTCTATTTGGGTTTTATGGCATATCAACATTTGTAGGTTATCTAATGTCAAATCCATTTTTATACAAATAAACAGTTCTATTTCAAACATTTCAATTTAGCATGAGTACACAATTGTCAAAATGATTTCTATTTCAACCTATTCAGTTTAATCAAACAGTTCTAATTCAAACAATTCAGTTTAGTATAAGTATCGATTTTGTCCACACACAGTTAAATGTTAAAATAGTTTCAATGTCAAAAGCATATCTATTCCAAACAATTTAGTTTGGCATTAGCACGCAGTTTACAAATCAAAACAGTTCTATTTCAAGCAGTTCCGTTTAGCATAAGTACGTAGTTTAAATATCAAAATAGTTCTATTTCAAGTAATTCAGTTGAGCATAAGTACCTTCTCAGGTGTGACCACCGCGGACTAGAGTGGACCTGGGAGCAATGGCAATGAAAAGGTCAGCCGCATTCCACTAACATCTAGCATTACTGGAACCTTAGCATTAGATCTTTTAACCTCACCATTAGATCTTGTCATATCCATGAAACTCGTTATACGGTGGGTGTCTTACCCCTCTGCAGGAATGCAGTCAGTGTATTCTGCAGTCCCAGGTGATTGAGCAATACACAAAGTTAAATGTAAAAACAGTTTGTTTGTTTTTTCAGATAATTCAGTTTAGTACCTAGTTTAAATGTCAAAACTCTTCTACTTCAGGCAATTCAATTCAACATAAACACGCAGTTTAAATGCAAAAATACTCCGTGTCAGGGTTGACCTGGAAGCAATGACAATGAAGAGGTTCGCCACATTTCGTTTTTATCAAAACCAATCGACCACACATAATTCCATCTTAGCCGCCTAACTTCTTATGACTGCAGATTTTTCTTTAGGGGCATATTGAAAAGGAGAAGGCTAATTACTTTTTGTAATGATTTTCACGAGACTGGTTAAACAGTGTGAGATAGGCATGACAATATATCTATCAAATTCATTCATGTAAAAATTATAGACGACCATTGAACAATATCATAAGAACTTTCCTTTTATTGTGTTCATCTAGAAGTTTGTTGAGAAATTGATGAGCACTGAAAATTTTGTTGAAATGAAAATGATAGCAGATGTTTTGTCGATTTTAAAATCTAAGGAAATTTCACCAACAAATTTATCGCTATGAAATTCACAACACATAAACACCATCTTAGTAACTAAGTAACTAATTAACATAAACTCTCCTTTTTTGTTAACTTATTTCTTAAGTTTAAATTAAATTTAGTAATTTTTTTTATATCAGATTTTTCTCCTGGCATTCTTCCTGCTGTATAGAGGCAATAAAAATTATTCCCCTGGGGTAATGGGCGTGTTTATTTGAGTGTCTCGTAAAGTGTTTCATGACAGTCCCGGAAACACTTTCTTGACTTTTTTGTCTCTGTTCTTTGAAAAGAAGAGACGTGTCTCGGACCTTGTCTGGGAACGGTAAGCCCGCAGAGCAATTTTACTATACATCGTCAAGTAAGCTTTTTTCTATTTCGTAACACTTTTATACTCAACAGGAAGTATCACTGCGTGCAAATTAGTGTGAAAATTCAAAAAATGATAGAAAATGTTAATAATCTCTGTACATAATAAGTTCATTACTTAATATTTATTACTTAATATTGATTAATAATTGATTTTAATGGCATGCCAATCCGTCTAATGTTTTCTTTATGAATGGACGTTAATTTCGTTCATAGTACGTTTATATCTCTATTTTTTGCATAGTTATTTCATGAGAGTTTTTTGTTTGCACACAGTTATATAATACCACGTATTTGTATCTAATACAAATGATTTACACACTATTGTAGGATTTGGTTTGGTTTGGTTTGGTTTGGTTTACGGCATGAACTCAATTATCACACATATCTATGGTATAATAGTATTATTGTGGTCCTTTTATAAGTATGGATTTCACATTAAATAGTCCATCAATGTTTAAATGCTATGAAACAAGGAAACCAAACCAAACCAAAACTAATAATAATTGTCGATAAATAATTATTGCTTTATATTTCTATTTTTAATACAAATAATTTACAATTATATGATATCAAGAATTCTGACCAAATAGAAATGATTTTTAAATATATCTATTTGAGACATAGAAAGGAAACTAACCGGTGTTATATTGTCATCTACCGTATCAAAACGACACAATAAATAAACAGAGGCAGGAAGACTTCTTTATAAATATATGTACCTCTCACTTTATTGTAAGGGTTCGAAAAGGGTTACTCAAGGTTTGCGTGTGAGAGGGAGTTGGAGACCGAACATAACTGCAACATTTTCACCCCCACTCTTGTGGCCGACAAAGTTGTCTTTCTCGTTCTCCAGTTGCTCAACCGGAGGCCCAGAGGCCCACTCTGCTGGGTGATGGCATTCTTTACTGCATCTTATCAGCATCTTCTCTGGACCCCAACTCATCAGGGCCCCAATGGCCCCTTCGGCCAGATGTGGCTTTCCTTACCACATCTCGTCTATAACTCCGTCCGATCTCTAACAGCAACTCACTTGACTTCTGTCTTGACTGAGTTATATGATAGTTCAACGCCCACTCAGTCTCCTACTCGATCTTTGAAATAGCATGTTTGATCTTCATCAAGCGGAAATAACAGTCACGCAGTTCACAGGTCACTCTCTTCCGGTGCATCAGTCTATGAGTGTACCATGGGAATTTTTTTTTTACCTCGTCCCATTTCATCAGCCAATTTCCACCCCGCGATTTCCTCTCATAACTGCCATTAGAATCTGTCACTTCCTTCCGGTGCATCACCTTGGAATGGAATTTTTGGCTGGGTCGAAGTTGAAAATACAACACCAGCATTACCACTCAGAAGCTGAGTGGATCTGGAAGTAATGACAAAGTAGGGTGGCCTAGCGGTTAGAGTGTTCGCCAATCGCCCGGGAGACCTGGGTTCAATCCCAGGTCGAGTCATACCAAAGACTCAAAAAATGGTACTTGATGCCTCCTTGCTTAACACTCAGCATTATAAGGTACGGATCAAGGGTAAGGTGGAGCAATCCAGGGAAAGGAGTAGCGCCCTCCCCTACACCTTGGTGTAGTAAGCTATCGAAAAGGGAGCCTTCAGGTCACCCTCGACTAGGGTCGCCTACTTTACTTTACTTAGGGACTCTTCTCATTGCTAAGATCCCCATAAGTGGAGTCTGACCATCAGATGTATTTTCTAGGTATACTCAGAACACAATCACTTCTTTAATTTATTTGGGACGGGGATGTTCTATCCTTCTGCTAAATCATGTTCGATTATAACGAATACTGTCACCAGTATCAAAGAAACAACTGGAGTTGGAAATCATGATTCTTTCAAATAATGTTTTTCAAAATTCTAAATAAACTTCAGTAATGATTCTCCGTAGATTTTGTACCCTACCTGTATATCATACTAACCTTTAAGGGTTTTCTCTACACAGGATGCATTAGTGTAATCAAACTGATTACTGGAAACAAGCAATACATAGGTCGAAGCAGATCACGTGAGCTGACGACCGGAAGAAAGGGTAGGCATTTTGAAATTATGTATACACAGGTACCCACAGATTTATGGTCAGTTTCGAAGTAACACTTGGTCAGTCACAAGAGTTGCAGTCAGTGAGCAGCAGGCAGGATGAGATGGCGGTGCCCTATCCCACCCGTTAAAAACTTCTCGTCAAGGAAACAAAGTAGTAATGCCCTGAATATGGAATACCAACATGGCTCAAGCAGATGTCAATGTAGCACTCCTCTGTTCAGCTTCATCTCTATGATTCTATCTCTCTCTCTCTCTCATTTTCTCGTTCTCTCTCTCTCTCACACACACACACACACGCACAAACTTGCACCAGTTTTGACCCTTTCGAGAAATATAGATACGAGTATATTTTTGTAAAGAAGGGTCATGCCTCTTCATTTCTTCTTGTAAATATGATACACAACACCTGTCCGATTTTGATTACACTATTTCCAATTTCAAAAATATTTCAGTAAGAAGACTATAAATTAAACCTTGTGCCCGAATAAGTTATTTTGGAGATATTTGTAGAAGGCAATCTAAAAATAAACTTGCTCCACTTGCAACAAGCTTTCTTGTTTTATCCTCGATCTGACATTGTAATATTTAAAAAAAAAAGGGTTACAAAGGGAAATGGGGAAATAGCTCAGTGGTAGAGCATTCGACTGCAGAACAAGAGGTCCCCGGTTCAATACCGGGTGTCCCATTCACGGTTGGAGAGTAGGATTTTTAACTGTATTGCACCCTTCACTTCGGATATGCAAAAAAGTTCGAGATATATGTCTACTTCTTTCACATTTACACTCTGATTGCCGCCCTGTTTCAAAATTAAGTTTCAGTATCATTTCAACTCTTAAGACGTCCGAATCAGACCATGATTTAACATATTAAAAGCTTAAAGAAACAAAAGAAAACAAAACTTGCTTGTGAAAGTCACTAATTGCCATTCTTAAAATCCATGTTAAATGATTTTGTATTAAAATATTTCATACTATTTTTTTACTATTTGAAATAAGGAACTTCTAAATACATGTTTGTTTCATATAAAAATTGTCCAGCAATGAGAAGTAACTCGTGACCGATTTTTTTTCTATTCTTTTCTATTTTTCCCCCTTCGTCTTAACTATGTTGCATCATCTACAGCAGTACATGATGCAAGATAGTTTAGTTATTTGGTTGTTTGGGTTTTGTGGCATATCAGCCTTTAATGCCAAATACATTTTTATTCAAATAATCACTTCTATTGCAAACAATTCAATTTAGCATGAGTCCACTGTTTAACTGTCAAAAACATTTCTATTTAAAGAAATGTTAGGGAAGGAGAGGATGCATTCTTTCTTCCTTCTGTCTATCGAATTTATATAGACTGCGTTGTAGTGTCGGAGCATTATGTCGTCGAATTGTCTGGTCTACCATACCTCTGAGGGAATCTCGTCAAGCCCTGCAGCTTTCCTATTTTTAGTTTTTCTGAGAACGTTGTCGAGTTCTGCTTGCGTGAACGGTCCTATTTTATCAGCCAGAGGTTAAAATGAGCAGGTCTCAGAATGAAAAATGAAGAATCCAAAAATTTCATTTGAAAAAAGCAGAAAATTTCATTACAAAAATACAAATATAGAGACCTCTGTGTTTGAACCTGAGGAAACCTCTTACGCAGAGGTGGAATGCTCTAACACTTAGCTATATCCACAAAACCAACTGCCTTTGCATTAATATAGTTAGAAGCAGAAATTAGTACGGCTAGCGGATAAGAAGTTTCCATTGAGAGAATGAATTGGTAATAAAAATCATGACTAACATTGAAATTTCCTTTTTAAAAAAACCACCAGGGGACACCCGGGTTTGAACCGGGGACCTCTCGATCTGCAGTCGAATGCTCTACCACTGAGCTATATCCCCAACTGTGAGTCTGGTGCATTCTTAATCTATTTTGTAACTTATAACGCCAGTCAGTGAGAAAATATCTCCTGGTTGCTGTATTGAGACTCTGTGAACTGAGGAGTGGCTTTGAGGAGACAGCTAGAAAGGAGTTTGAAAGCAAAATTTCAGATTTACAGAGAAGAATTCTCGGAATTTAAGCAAGACAATTAATAGTCAGTGAAGATTTCTCATTGAACTATTTATGAGAAGAACTTGTAAAAAAAATGCTCGTAGAGAAACAGTCGTAGTGCTACTCAATCCATAGCTGGTTGAGATAAGTACGTTCACTCTTTTTTCAAGGCTACTACTCCGAATGCGAACGTAATTGCATTGCTGAAGATTGAACTCGCGTATTACAGTGTCCCTATCGAGAACGTTAGTCACGACTTCACTTGGACACCATCTATTATTGATTTGAAGAATTGCTAATGTTGTATATTAACCTTTGACCAGTTATGAGAAGAAATCGCGTAGGCGGGCTTTGCTGACAATATGGGACAAGGTAAAATCCCAGGTTACACTCATAGACTGATGCACCGGAAGAAAGTGACCTGTAAACTGCATGACAGTTATTTCCGCTTGATGACGATCAAACATGCCATTCCAATGATTGAGTGGGCGATTGAATTATTATATAACTCGGTGAAGACAGGAAGTCAGTGAGTTGGAAATCAGAGAGGTCAGAGACAAGCCGTGGTAGAGAAAGCCACCACCCGGCAAAAGGGGCCGTTGGGACCCCCGATTGAGTTTGGAGACCAGACCAGTTGGTGAGAAGATGCTGGAATGAGAATATGTCCCAGACAAACTGGACCCCCAAGCCTCCGGTTGAGTAGCCCTGGAGAACGAGAAAGACACAACTTTGATGGCCATAAGACTGGGACCAATATGCTGCAGTTCTATTCGGTCTCCATCTCACTCTCACAGTAAAACCTTGAGTAACCCTTTCGAACCTTTCAAATGAAGTGAGAGGTATATTTTTTTAAAGAAGTCTTTGCTCGTCTTCTTCATTGCGTCAATATGTATTCTACATGTATATGTGTATATACGCATATTTATTATATATGAGTATAAAACACAATGACTGAAATTCTATCGATCGTAAAATCACGTCTAATCTCCATAACTAGTCGCTTTTTCTCATAACTCTCAATTACGAGGATCATTAAATAAGTTTCCAGACTTTTTTCGTATGGGCACTTTTATTGACAGTACACTTATGAAACTCTAGTCCCTTTCGAAGTAATCTCCTCCGGCTGCAATGTTGTGCCGTTCCAACAACTTTTGGAAGGCTCCATGGACGTCCTTTTGTGTGAGCGTGTCAATGACCTTCGTCACAGCCTCTTTCATCTCTTCAATTGTCTCATAACGACAGCTTCTAAGGTTAGGGAATAAGCAAAAGTCACAGGGAGCAAGGTCTCGACTATAGGGAGGCTGAGGAACTGTCTGGATGCCCATCTTGGTCAAATAGTCCAATGTTCCGGAAGACCGGGGTTCAATCCCAGGTCGGGTCATACCAAAGACTTTAAAAACGGTACATGATACCTATTTGCTCAACACTCAGCATTATAAGGTACGTATCAAGGGTAAACTGGAACAATCTAGGAAAGGAGTAATGCCCTCCCCTACACCTCGGTGTAGTAGCTTTTGAAAAGGGAGCCCTGTGGTCGCCAACTTTACCTTTTACTTTTGTAAAAGCAATAAACAGTTCGACATGAGCTTAAAATGAACAGGTCACATTTAAAAAGAAGAATGCATTATGCAAAGAATTTATTAAACAAACACTGAAATCTTCACGATAAAAAAGTAAACAATATAGAGACCTCTGAGTTTGCACCAGAGGACACCTCACACTCAGAGGTCGAATGCTCTAACAATGAGCAATATCCACAAAAAATACACATTCAATATCGTTGGATGTAGAAATCAAATCCGCTAACGGTTAAGTAGTTTGCCTTTAAAGTAAGAATTCGCCTAAAAAAGTTACATTACAACCAAATTTTCATTTCAAAAGAAAAAATGGTTGAGGGGACACCCGGGTTTGAACCAGGGACCTCTCGATCTGCAGTCGAATGCTCTACCACTGAGCTATATCCCCGACACTATTATGGCTATTCTCAATGTAGAGTTAATTTATTTTTTGACTTCTCACGCCAATGAGAAAATATCTCCTGATTGCCACAGGAGACAATGAAATGATAATTGGCTTATATGTTTCCACTGAGGAGAGCAAGAATGGAGTCTGAAAGCAGAATTTCAGAGGTTTCTTTGTTAGTCTATTTGGGTTTTATGGCATATCAACATTTGTAGGTTATCTAATGTCAAATCCATTTTTATACAAATAAACAGTTCTATTTCAAACAGTTCAGTTTAGTATGAGAACCCAATTGTCAAAATGATTTCTATTTCAATCTATTCAGTTTAATCAAACAGTTCTAATTCAAACAATTCAGTTTAGTATAAGTATTTTGTCCACACACAGTTAAATGTTAAAACAGTTCTATTTCAAACAATTCACTTTAGCGTTAGTAGAGTTTCAATGTCAAAAGCATATCTATCATATTTACCCAACCCCTCTGCTCGGGCAGGAATATGACACAAGGTCAATTTTTAAGTGGAGTTTAACAGGTTTGAATTCAGAGTTTTCCTTCTCCTAGACTAGTTGCCTCACCAAGGCTGAAGAACCTAATCTGTCCTACTATTTACCCATAGCTGGAGGGAGAATAATGGGATTCATACCTTTCCCAAGGGTATTAGTGCTATGTGAAATGCAATCAGTCTCGCCCAGGATTTGAACTCGTATCGTCGTGTCCATTTCCTACGACGATAACCATTACACCACGGGCACATCCAAAAAAAAAAGCATATCTATTCCAAATAATTTAGTTTGGCATTAGCACGCAGTTTACAAATCAAAACAATTCTATTTCAAGCAGTTCAGTTTAGCATAAGTACGTAGTTTAAATATCAAAATAGTTCTATTTCAAGTAATTCAGTTTAGCATAAGTGCCCTCTCAGGTGTGACCACCGCGGACTAGAGTGGACCTGGGAGCAATGGCAATGAAAAGGTGCTCCACATTCCACTAACCTCTAGTAATCCGTCTAATGTCTTTTTTTATGAATGAATGTTAATTTCTATCATAGTATGTTTATATCTCTATTTTTTGGCATTTTTGTTTCATAAGAGTTCTTTTTTTTTTTTGCACCCAGCTATATAATACCAAGTATTTGTATCTAATACAAAATTTACAGGCTGTTGTAGGATTTGGTTTGGTTTACGACATAAACTCACTTATCCTACAGAAGGTGACCTCTAGTGGTCCTTAAAAGTATCTTTTGATATATCTATCTGATGCAAGGTGAATGCGACTACGAAAAGTAGGATTCAGCCCTGAGGTAAGGCGAATGCGAGCATGAGAGGTAAGATTAAGCCTTGAGAGCTGATATTTGCCTCTGCCTCCCACCAGACAGGGCTTGACACAAGGGCAGTGATTAAGGTGGGGATTAAGGGGATGGGTAGGTTGGGAACGAGCCGAGACTCGAACCCTGCTGATCTGTGCTGGTCATTGACCCACCAAGTGCAATGTGGGCCTAATGAGCCAAGCTGTTTCTTTGACCCAAATCTGGGTCCAGGCAGGGATGCTGGGTTATAAATTAAACTAGACAGCAAGGTCTAGTGCTATACATGGGGGCCAGGGGATTCAATAATGCAGCTCACCCACCCGGAGGTGGCCCAGCCGAAACTGAGAGCCTTACAGCTTCAAGTCCGCCATTGTTCCCTTACGAGTTAATTTTTTTTTCAAGGCTATTAGTCAGAAAGCGAACGTAATTGCATTGCGGAAGATTGAACTCGCTTATTACAGTGTCACAGTCTAGTAAGTTAGTCACGACTTCACTTGGACTCCCTCTATTATAGATCAGAAGAATTGCAATGACTCGAATTCAATCAATCGTAAAATCACGTCTAATCTCCATAACTTGACGCTTTTTCTCATAACCAACAGGAATATCGATAGCTCGAAGAAACATTAAACGATAGTAGGTTTGGTTTCTTTGTTTAATGACATGTCAACCTTCGTGGGTTATTTAATGTCAACGCAATCCTTGTAGAAAAACATTAATGGCCCTGTTTATCCCATAGCCGAGGGGAGAAGGATCTACAGACTGTTCCGAAGGATAATTGGCCGAAAGTGAAAGTAGCAGCACGACTGGATTTCGAACTCATTTACTACGAGGTCGCTGTCGAACACGTTAACCACTACGTCACTGGCTCTTGTATGATGTTTTTGAACAAAAAATAAAACATTATCCTCCTATCAACTTTATTTCTAGTAACACATTTAGAGCTGGAAGTGATAGAAACATTAGCCGGAATAATACGTGGAATAAAACAGACGATGATTCTGCAAAGAATTTTTAGGGAGAGTTTTAAAAATCAGAGGACGGCACAAGAAGGTTTCAAGGATGAATCGAGACTCATGCACAACAGGTGCAAAAATTCTTGACAGCGTCAGTATTCTTCTATTGGGGCGCCTCAGGCACCAAGCAATAAACTTAGTCCTCTGAGGTCAAGTTTAGAATACAAATATAACCAACCGGAACGAATGCCCTCAAAGTAAGCCGACTTGGCCAACTCTTGCAGTTTGATTTTTTGGTCGCCATTTATACAGAGACGATGTTACGTTAATGGCACAAGAAGAACAAAGCAATCAGATACAGAAAAAAAACACATTCATCCGCATCTCTACAAACTATAGAACTATTCTACTGCTGACTGAAATCCTGCTTCAGATTTGTCAATCTTAAATGTGCTCAATAGAAAAAAAAACAACATTAATGTCAAAGACAAATCGTGTCGGTGATGTTGCTCAGTGGTAGAACATTTGACTGCAGATTGAGAGGTCCTCCCGGTTACAACCCGGGTGTCCCCTGGTACGTATTTTTTCTTTTGCCATAAAATATTCAGTGGTTATCGAGTCATTTTTTTATAATGCATTCTTCTCTTTAAAGATGAACTACACGTTTCAATCTCTCGCCGAATTATTGTCTGCATGAACAACCGAACTAATAATAACTGAATTACACATGGTAAAAGATAGACGATGTGAGCAGAAGGAAGAGCACAGCCAAAGCTAAATTGAAAGCTACAAACCAACAAGAAGGAATAAAGCTGTGGAAACAACATTTCGAGAATCTCCTAGGAAACCCACCGAAAATTACACATGAACCAATCATCAGAATTGTTAGTAAGCAATTAGAAATTAAACAAGACTGTTTACTCTAGAAGAACTCGACTCAGTACCCAGAAAAATTAAAAATGGGAGAGCCGCAAGGCTTGATGAAATTCCCTCAGACAATTCGACGACATACTGCTCCGACACTGTAACGCAGTTTATTATCATAAACCGATAGACAGATGGATGAAGGGATGTATTCTCCCTTTCCCTAAAAAGGGTGACCTCTGATCAGCCAAGAACTACCGAGGTATAACACTTACATCCATAGTGGCCAAAATATACAATGCCCTCCTACGAAACTGCAGAGAACCCAAAATTGACAACATTCTTAGGAAGAGCCAAAATGGCTGCCGAAGAAATCGATCCACAACCTCACAAATATTGACTATCCGTAGAATCTTTGAAGGCGTACGGGCAAAAAACCTGCAGGCGACAATACTATTTGTCGACTTAACCGAGTAGTCAAATGCTCTAACAATGAGCAATATCCTTAAAAAAACACTCATTAAATAAATTCAGTTTGATGCTGTAATCAATTCCGCTAACAGTGAAGTTTTCCTTGAAAGTAAGAATTTGTCTAAAAACATTACATGACAACCAATAAAAATTTCATATCAAATAAAATAAAATGATGAGGGGACACCCGGGGACCTCTCGATCTGCAGTCGAATGCTCTACCACTGAGCTATATCCCCAATACTGGTGTTAGTGTTATTAATGTTGTCTTAATTTATTTTATTACTTCTCACGCCAATCAGTGAGAAAATATCTCTTGATTGCCACAGGAGACAATGAAATGAAAATCTGCTTAGATGCTACCGCTGACGAGAGCATGAATGGAATTTGAAAGCAGAATTTCAGAGGTTACTTTGTTTGTTTATTTGGGTTATATGGCATTTACACATCTAATGCCAAATTTATTTTTATACAAACAGACAGTTCTATTTGAAACAATTCAGTTTAGCACGAGTACAAAGTTTAATTGTCAAAAGCGTTTCTATTTCAACCTATTCAGTTTACTCAAACAGTTCCAATTCAAACAATTCAGTTTAGAATAAGTGTCGATTTTATCTACACACAGTTAAATGTTAAAATAGTTCAATTTCAAACAATTCACTTTAGCGTAAGTAGAGTTTCAATCTCCGAAACGGTTCTATTTCAAACAATTCACTTTAGCATAAGCACGCAGTTTACAAATCAAAACAATTCTATTTAAAGCAATTCAGTTTAGCATAAGTGCGTCGTTTAGTTCTATTTGACCCCTAGATATGACCCTATCAGGTGGCAATGAAAGGGTGCTCCGCATTCCACAAACCTCTACAATTACTGGAATATCACCATTAGATCTTTTAATGTCATATTTAGGACACTCGTTAGGAGTGGGGTCTTACTCCTCTGCAGAGATGCAGTCAGTGTATTCTACAGTCCCAGGTAAGTGGGCAATACACAAAGTTAAATGTAAAAACAGTTTAAGTACCTAGTTTAAATGTCAAAACACTTCTACTTCAGGCAATTTAATTCAGCATTTATACGCAGTTTAAATGCAAAAACAGTAAACTCCCGAAACTACTGTTTAGTTCTATTTGACCCATAGATAGGACCCTATCAGATGCTACCACTCCAGGACAGGGTAGACCTGGGAACGATGACAATGAAGAGATGCGCCACATTTTCCAAACCTCTAGCACTGTTCGAACCTTACCATCAGATTGCTTGGAGTCATATCCACCGCACTCGTTGGGAAGGGGTCTTAATCCTCTGAAGAGGTGCAGTCGGTGTATTCTACAGCTGCAGCCGACTGGGTCTTTCAGATGTACAGAGAAAAATTCTATGAATTCAAGCAAAGACAATTAACAGTCTGTGAAGATTTCGCAGATTTTAAAAGGATGAACAAGTTATATTTAAGAGAAGCTGCTCTGATCAATTATTGATATCCTTTATCGATTTGGTTTTGTTTATTTGTTTTTCGTAAAAATTATCACGAGACTGGTTAAACAGTGTGAGATTGGCATGACAATATATCTATCCAATTCATTCATGTACAAATTACATACAACCATTGCACAATATCAGAGGAACTTTTCTTTTATTGTGTTCATCAATAAGTTTGTTGATAAATTGATAAGAACTAAAAATTTTATTGAAATGAAAATGAGAACAGATGTTTTGTTAATTTTAATAATCTAAGGGAATTTCACCAACAAATTTGTCCCTATGAAATTCACTGCACATAAACACCATCTTACAATATAAGTAACTTAAACTCTCTCTTTTTATTTATTTATTCATTTATTTATTTTAGTTTGCATTAACTTTAGTAATTTTTTTTGTATCAGATTTTTCTTCCTGCTGTATAGAGGCAATAAAAATCATTCCCCGCAGGTAATGGGCGTGTTTTTTTTTTAGTGTCTCGTAAAGTGTTTCATGACAGTCCCAGAAACACTTTCTGGACCTTTTTTGTCTCCTGTTTTTGAACAGAAGAGACGTGTCTCGGACCCTGTCTGGGAACTGGGAACAGTAAGCCCAGGGAGAAATTTTACTATACATCGTCAAGTAAGCTTTTTTTCTATTTCGTAACACCTTCACACCCAACAGGAAGTATCACTGCGTGCAAATTAGTGTGAAAATTCGAAAGATGATAGAAAATGTTAATAATCTCTGTACATAATAAGTTCATTACTTAATATTCATTACTTAATATTGATTAATAATTGATTTTAATGGCATGCCAATCCGTCTAATGTTTTCTTTATGAATGGACGTTAATTTCGTTCATAGAACATTTATATCTCTATTTTTTGCATATTTATTTCATGAGAGTTTTTTGGGGGGTTTTTTGCACACAGTTATATAATACCACGCGTTTGTATCTGATACAAATGATTTACACACTATTGTAGGATTTGGTTTGGTTTGGTTTGGTTTGGTTTGGTTTACGGCATGAACTCACTTATCACACATATCTATGGTATAATAGTATTATTGTAGTCCTTTTATACGTATGGATTTCACATTAAATAGTCCATGAATGTTTAAATGCTATGAAACAAGGGAACCAAACCAAACCAAACCAAACCAAACCTAATGATAATTGTTTGAAAGCAATTATTGCTTTATGTTTCTATTTTTATCACAAATAATTTACAATTATATGATATCAAGAATTCCTACCAAATAGAAATGATTTTTAAACATACCTATTTGAGACATAGAAAGGAAACTAACCGGCATTACCACTCAGAATCTGAGTGGACCTGGAAGTAATGACAAAGTAGGGATTCTTCTCATTGTGAAGATCTTCATAGGTTGAGTCTGACCATCAGATGTATTTTCTAGTTATACCCAGAACACAATGACTTTTTTCATTTATTTGGGGTGAGCTTGTTCTATCCTTCTGCCAAATCATGTTCGATTATAACGAATACTGTCGTCAGTATCAAAGAAACAACTGGAGTTGGAAATCATGACTCTTTCAAACAATGTTTTTCGAAATTCTAAATAAACTTCAGTGATGATTCTCCGTTATTTTTAGGATTTTGTACTCTACCTGTGTATCATACAAAACTTTTACTGAGCCGTCAGTAAGGTTTTTCTCTACACAGGATACACTTGTGTAAACAAATTTATTACTGGAAACAAGCGATACATAGGTCGAAGCAGATCACGTGGGCTGACGGCCTGAAGGCATTCTGAAATCATATATACACAGGTACCCACAGATTTATGGTCAGTTTCGAAGTAACACTTGGTTAGTGACATGAGTTGCAGTCAGTGAGCAGCAGGCAGGATTAGATGGCGGTGCCCTATCCCACCCGTTGAAAACTCCTCGTCAAGGAAACAAAGAAGTAATGCCCTGTATATGGAATAACAACATGGGTCGAGCATATGTCAATGTAGCACTCCTCTGTCCAGCTTCATCTCTGTGACTCTATCTCTCTCTCTCATTTTCTCGTTTTCTCTCGTACACACACACACACACACACACACACACAAACTTACACCAGTTTCGAGAAATAAAGATACGTGTATATTTTTCTAAAGAAGTGTCATGCCTCTTCATTTCTTCTGGTAGGTATGATACACGACACCTGTCCGATTTTGATTACACTATTTCCAATTTCAAAAATATTTCAGTGAGAACACTATAAATTCAACCTTGTGCCCGAATAAGTTATTTTGGAGATATTTGTAGAAGGCAATCTAAAAATAAACTTGCTCAACTTGCAACAAGCTTTCTTGTTTTATCCTCGATCTGACATTGTAATATAAAGAAAAAACCTTACGGAGAGTAATGAGGATATAGCTCAGTCGCTGAGCATTCGACTGCATATCGAGAGATTCCCGGTTCAATGATGGGTGTCCCCTTCACGGTTGAAGAGTAGGATTTTTAATAACTGTATTGCACCATCCACTTCGGATATGCAAAAAAGTTCGAGATATATTTGATATCTACTTCTTTCACATTTACACTCTGATTGCCGCCCTGTTTCAAAATTAAGTTTCAGTATCATTTCAACTCTTAAGACGTCTGAATCAAACCATAATTTAGCATATTAAAAGCTTAAAGAAACAAAAGAAAACAAAACTTGTTTGTGAAAGTCACTAATTGCCATTCTTAAAATCCATGTTAACTGATTTCATATTAAAAGAATTCATATTATTTTTTTTACTATTTGAAATAAGGAACTTCTAAATACATATTTGTTTCATATAAAAATTGTCCAGCAATGAGAAGTAACTCGTGACCGATTTTTTTCTATTCTTTTCTATTTTTTCCCCTTCGTCTTAACTATGTTGCATCATCTACTGCAGTACATGATGCAAGATAGTTTAATTAATTGGTTGTTTAACTTTCAAAAACATTTCTATTTCAAGAATTTTTAGGGAAGGAGAGGATGCATCCTTTCTCCCTTCTGTCTATCGAATTTTTATAGACTGCGTTGTAGTGTCGCAGCATTATGTCGTCGAATTGTATGGTCTTCCATACCTCTGGGGGAATCTCGTCAAGCCCTGCAGCTTTCCTATTTTTAATTTTTCTTGGAACCGAGTCGAGTTCTTCATGAGTTAACGGTCCTATTTTATCAGCCAGAGGTTAAAATGAGCCATTCACAGGATGAAAAATGAAGAATGCAAAAAATTCATTTGAAAAAAGCAGAAAATTTCATTACAAAAAAACAAATATAGACACCTCTGTGTTTGAACCTGAGGAAACACAGAGGTAGAATGGTCTAACGCTAAGCTATATCCACAAAACTAACTGCCTTTCCATTAATATAGTTTGGAGAAGAAATTAGTACGGATAGCGGATAAGAAGTTTCCATTGAGAGACTTTAAATTTTCCTTTTAAAAAAACCCACCAGGGGACACCCGGGTTTGAACCGGGGACTTCTCGATCTGCAGTCGAATGCTCTACCACTGAGCTATATCCCCAACTGTGACTTCGACGTATTCTTAATCTACTTTCTAACTTCTCACGCCAATCAGTGAGAAAATATCTCCTGGTTGCCGTATTGAGACTCTGTGAACTGAGGAGTGGCTCTGAGGAGACAGCGAGATATGAGTTTAAAAGCAGAATTTCAGATTTACAGAGAAGAATTCTTGGAATTTAAGCAAGGCAACTAATTGTCAGTGAACATTTCTCATAGCCTAAGAGGATGAACTTGATCGATTTATGAGAAGAACTTGTGAAATAAAACTCGTAGAGAAACAGTCGTGGTGCTACTCAATCCATAGCTGGTGGAGATAAGTAGACTCACTCTTTTTTTCAAGGCTATTAGTCCAAATGCGAACGTAATTGCATTGCTGAAGATTGAACTCGCGTATTACAGTGTCCCTATCGAGAACTTTAGTCACGACTTCACTTGGACACCCTCAATTATTGATTTGAAGGATTGCAAATGTTGTATATTGACCTTCAACCAGGCCAAACATGCCATTCCAAAGTGATGCACCGGAAGGAAGTGACACATTCCGATGGCAGTTATGAGAAGAAATCACGTAGGCGGGCTTTCCTGACAATATGGGACAAGGTAAAATCCTTTGGTAAACTCAAAGACTGATGCACCGGAAGAGAGTGACCTGTGAACTGCATGACAGTTATTTCCGCTTGATGACGATCAAACATGCCATTCCAAAGATTGAGTGAGCGATTGAATTATTATATAACTCAGTGAAGACAGGAAGTCAGTGAGTTTGAAATCAGAGAAGTCGGAGGCAAGATGTGGTAGAGAAAGCCACCACCCGGCAGAAGGGGCCGTTGGGACCCCCCATTGAGTTTGGAGGCCAGACCAGTTGGTGAGAAAATGCTGGAATGAGAATATGTCACAGAGAGGTTGGACCCCCAGGCCGCCGGTTGAGTAGCACTGGAGAACGAGAAAGACACAACTTTGATGGCCATAAGACTGGGATCAATATGCTGCAGTTCTATTCGGTCTCCAACTCCCTCTCACAGTAAAACCTTGAGTAACCCTTTCGAACCTTTCAAATGAAGTGAGAGGTATATTTTTTTAAAGAAGTCTTTGCTCGTCTTCTTCATTGCGTCAATATGTATTCTGCATGTATATGTGTATATATGCATATTTATTATATATGAGTATAAAACACAATGACTGAAATTCTATCGATCGTAAAATCACGTCTAATCTCCATAATTAGTCGCTTTTTCTCATAACTCTCAATTACGAGGATCATTAAATAAGTTTCCAGACTTTTTTCGTATGGGCACTTTTATTGACAGTACACTTATGAAACTCTAGTCCCTTTCGAAGTAATCTCCTCCGGCTGCAATGTTGTGCCGTTCCAACAACTTTTGGAAGGCTCCATGGACGTCCTTTTGTGTGAGCGTGTCAATGACCTTCGTCACAGCCTCTTTCATCTCTTCAATTGTCTCATAACGACAGCTTCTAAGCTTAGGGAATAAGGCCTCGACTATATGGAGGCTGAGGAACTGTCTGGATGACCATCTTGTTCAAATAGTCTGTGACAAGAATGGAGTTGTGGGCTGATGCATTGTCCTGGTGGAAATGCAACTGACACGATTTGAAGAGTAATGACCTCTTCCGACGGAATCTCTTCCTGAACTCCCTTAAAAACCTCAACATAGTAACCCTAACCCTAACCCCTTGGCCAATCAACACTGGAGTATTGACTTCTTTACTCCTCACACACCACTCGTCATCCCTCACAGACTCCCTGCCTTCCTTGAATTTCATTTGCTACTCAAAAACTGATGCTAGATTCATGCAAGATAGTCGAAAAGCAGTCTGAAGCATTCCATACGTTTCTGTGGCATTTTTTCAAACTTTAAAAAAGAATTTTACTGCATATCGATCTTCTAACGTGTCCTGACATCCTGATTGCATTTTTGAAATTCACCTGCTATGACAATCAGGCTTTAATAAGGTGTATTCAAATTGCTGCTGTACCTGTTCATTTCATCTCTGAGTGACACGTCCGCTCCGCCCGCGTGAGTGAACACTTGCATTAATGTTGAACTTAAGTAACCCATGCACTGAACCGAAAGGTTCTCAGCCTAACTAAACGAAAAGGCATAAAATGAAATCCCTCAGCCATTATATTACATGCCTTTCCCTCTACTGATGATATTATTCATTATCATTGATGACAAATTATTTTCTTAAACTAATATGCCGCTCCTCCTCATGTCGAACTGATCTACAAAATTTTCAACAAAATAATTTCAACAAAACTTACAAAAAAACATGCATCAGTCCCAAACTCAAAAGTCATTGAAAATAAAAGGTGTTCGTATTGTCCTTCATTTCCTTTTCTTTCTTTTTTTTTTCCATTTTTTTTTTTTCTTTTTTCAACCACATTTTCTGGTTCTTCTTCTTTTTCTTATTTTTATTTCAAATTTTTTCAACAGTCTCTGGTTCGCCATGTATATTATTTTTCAGTCTTTAACTTGTTTTCTTTTTTTGTTGTTGGTGGTTTTTTTTTTTTTTTCTTTCTCTATCAAGTCAATTGCTCATTCTTTGTCTTTTACTCCTATCAATAGCGTACGAGCACCCTTTCTTCGTTATCTTCTTTCTTTCTTTTTTTTTTTTCTTGCCTTAAATATTCCGGGTATTCTTTCCTAGATCACCCAAACTTTTATTAATTCAACCAACAAAATTTCCCCCTCAAAACACTTCAAAATCGAGTCCATGAATTTTCCACCACACATGATTCCGTCAAAACTCTGCGCATATCTTAATTATCTCCAAACCCCTGTTTATGAATACCTTCCCCAATAAAACCTCATGGCCCAACTCCGGAGGTGGGGGACTCACAAAATATCCGTCTGCCCCAAGGGCGAGATTATTCGAGACAATTTTGGTTGACCGAACCGCGAAAAGTCCGAGGCGTCCGCCGCGCTTACGAGTAGTCGTTATCAACAAACTTCCACAAAAACTGGCATGCCTTCCATCAGCACCCAAAATCGATTATCCCAACGTCACAAATATCGAAACCAGTCCCAAAAGTCTTAACTACAGATATGCGAAATCCTTGGACAACTCCATCGATGCTCCCGAAATTCCATCTCTCGGATTAACATTCTAATTTCCAATTACTATTTGCTCGGACCACTGACAAGTTACTACAAAATCTTATTCATAAAAACCCCGCCTACTATAAAATTCATTCATAAAAATTCAAAACTCAAAAGTTTACTTTATGGCTGTCAATCATTTCAAAGTTGAGACCATATTTCTTTCTTTTCTTTCCACTGCCAGCACATATCCCTCTTACTCTCTTTCTTTTTCTCCCCTCATTACTATACAATATTACACAAAGCAGTAATTGTCATTTCTCTATGCTATCAACGATATTTTTTTCAAATTATTTCCAATTCTATCTTTTACAATTATTCAAATTCTATTTTAGCTGTTTTTCTTCTTTTCTCTTTTCTTTTTCTGGTTGGGGCGCCGCCTTCTTTTCTTCTTGTTTTCGGTGTTGATCTTTTTTCGTTACGTGTTTTTCGTGTTTCGGGACTTCTATGTTCTATGTATATATGTTATGAACATTCTATGTACGTTTCGCATATCCGTATCTGGCTATGGTACATTGATTTTTTTTATGCCAGAGCTAAGACATGTTGTTCATGGTATGGTTACGACTGGGTTCCACGTGTATCAAAGAGACGATCAGAGAAACGGCTAAGAGCATAGCATCTATTTCAAACGGCTTGTTCAAGCGATGGCAGGAGAGAGAGAAAACACAAGGCCCCCAGAAAAAAAAACAAGAAAAAAGATCAACACCGAAAACAATATATTTTCGTGAAAATTATTAATTCAATTAATTGAATCTTAAAAAGATGTTTTTATTTTAATATTACTGAGTAGGGCATGAAGGTATGTATAAAGACAGATATATTGTGTAAAGAAAACGGAAAGAAAAATTCATTTAAATGGATGAGAATAAATTATTACTAAATATTAATTTAGGTCCACCAACGCGTTTCGACAAAATTATATAAGATATGAAATTACGAAAATTTCAAGTAGAATGTATTTTAGGTCATCTTCAGGGTGGGAATTATAATTTAAAATACCGATTTGAACGAATATAGAAAAATATTCGAAAAAGATTACGTCACGAAACGTAAATTTTTAAACAAGTAAGGAGAAACGGAGCGTCTATAAAAAGTCGGTTTTGTATGGGTGTAGAATGAAAGACAGAAGAATTAAGGGACAGAGGGAAGAAAAACGAAAGAAAGGAAGGAGAGGGAAAAGAAAAACGTGCGGAAAAGGGAAATATTGTGGATCGATGGAGTCAGGTTGAAGGAGGATAGAAATGTCGGTTTATTATCGTTGTTTGTGTAGGTTGAAATCGTGAAAATTACTAAGAGAGTATATTAATTGTTCCTTCATCTATTGCTGGGATTCTGTCATATGGTAAAAAATTAGGCCGATCGAAAACTTCGTAAAATACAGGGACCACATAAGCTCAAATTCGATGAGTGTATACAGTAACGAATATAAATTAGTACATCCCTTCGGGAAATTGTTAGGGTTACTGCTGAAAATTTTGCCCAGTCGGTTGGGGCTGTAGAATACACCGACTGCATCTCTGCAGAGGGATAAATCAACACCTACTAACGAGTGTCCTAAACAATTCACGGTGAGGTTCCAGTAATCCTGTAGCTTTCGGGAATGCAGAGAACTCCATTATTGCCATTGCTCGCAGGTCCTCTATGGCCCGGAATGGTAGCACCAGAAAGGACCCTATCTATGGGCCAAATAGGACTAAGCTACGTACCTATGATAAACTGAATTACTTGAAATAGAACTGTTTTGATATTTAAACTACGTACTTATGCTGAACTGAACTGCTTGAAATAGATTTGATTTCATTTGTAAAGTGCGCACTTATGTTAAACTGAATTGTCTGGAATAGAACTGTTTTTGACATTGATACTCTATTACGATAAATTGAAATGTTTAAAATGGAACTGTTTTGATATTTAACTTTGTTAGGACAAAATCTACACACATAATAAACTGTATTGTTTGAATTTGAACTGTTTGATTAAATTGAATTGTTTGAATTAGAAATGTTTTTGACAATTACATTGTTTACTCAAGCTAAACTGAACTGTTTCAAATAGAACTGTTTTTGACATTCAACGGCGTGTAAACAAACAACTGTACTCATACTAAACTGATTTTTTTTAAATAGAACTGTTTTGACATTTAACTGTCTGTAAGCAAAAAACTATATTTATACAAAACTGAATCGTTTGAAATAGAACCGTTTCTTACATTAAAACAAAGTATTTATGCTATGCTGAATCGTTTGATGTGGGACAGGGTTTTTTAAATTAAAACTGCGTACTTATGCTAAACTCAATTTTTTTTAAAATAGTACTGGTTTTTGACATTTAACTCAGTGTAAACAAAAAACTATACTTTTACTAAACTGAATTGTTTGAAATGGGATTGATTTTTGACATTGAAACTGCGTACTTATGCCAAACTGAATTGTTTGAAATGGAACTGATTTTTTACATTGAAACGGTGAACGTAGGCTAAATGAAGCACATTTATTTTGCTTCTTTGTCTTGTGCTTTTTATTATTATTTTGTTTGTTCTTTTTCTTGTTACTTTGTTTTTTCTTTAGTTGTTGTTTTTTTGTTTGTTTTTTGTTATTCTTTGTTCTGATTTTTGTTTATTTAAGTGAGAAACTGAAGAGGGTATCTAAGGTCGTTATGTCACACCCTACCGGACCCTAATTAGACGTACTAATTACTCAAAGGAGATAATTATTCCTAAAGAGATGATGACCTCTCGATCTGCAGTAGAATGTTCTCCAGTTGACCTACATGCACAACGTCTACTAGGACACCTATCATCAGGGAGAAAACGTCTCAAAATTATATCATTGAGATTTAAGTTAGTTTTGCCAAGTGGGTTGAGTGTTTTCCAATGTTCCGGAAGACCGGGGTTCAATCCCAGGTCGGGTCATACCAAAGACTTTAAAAACGGTACATGATACCTATTTGCTCAACACTCAGCATTATAAGGTACGTATCAAGGGTAAACTGGAACAATCTAGGAAAGGAGTAGTGCCCTCCCCTACACCTCGGTGTAGTAGCTATTGAAAAGGGAGCCCTGTGGTCGCCAACTTTACATTTTACTTTTGTAAAAGCCATAAACAGCTCGACATGAGCTTAAAATGAACAGGTCACATTCAGAAAGAAAAATGCATTATGCCAAGAATTTATTAAACAAACACTGAAATCTTCATGATAAAAAAGTAAACAATATAGAGACCTCTGAGTTTGCACCAGAGGACACCTCACACTCAGAGGTCGAATGCTCTAACAATGAGCAATATCCACAAAAAATACACATTCAATATCGTTGAAAATCAAATCCGCTAACGGTTAAGTAGTTTGCCTTTAAAGTAAGAATTCGCCTAAAAAAGTTACATTACAACCAAATTTTCATTTCAAAAGAAAAAATGGTTGAGGGGACACCCGGGTTTGAACCGGGGACCTCTCGATCTGCAGTCGAATGCTCTACCACTGAGCTATATCCCCGACACTATTATGGCTATTCTCAATGTAGACTTAATTTATTTTCTGACTTCTCACGCCAATGAGAAAATATCTCCTGATTGCCACAGGAGACAATGAAATGATAATTGGTTTATATGTTTCCGCTGAGGAGAGCAAGAATGGGGTCTGAAAGCAGAATTTCAGAGGTTTCTTTGTTAGTTTATTTGGGTTTTATGGCATATCAACATTTGTAGGTTATCTAATGCCAAATCCATTTTTATACAAATAAACAGTTCTATTTCAAACAGTTCAGTTTAGTATGAGAACCCAATTGTCAAAATGATTTCTATTTCAATCTATTCAGTTTAATCAAACAGTTCTAATTCAAACAATTCAGTTTAGTATAAGTTTTTTGTCCACACACAGTTAAATGTTAAAACAGTTCTATTTCAAACAATTCACTTTAGCGTTAGTAGAGTTTCAATGTCAAAAGCATATCTATCATATTTACCCAACCCCTCTGCTCGGGCAGGATATGACACAAGGTCAATTTTTAAGTGGAGTTTAACAGGTTTGAATTCAGAGTTTTCCTTCTCCTAGACTAGTTGCCTCACCAAGGCTGAAGAACCTAATCTGTCCTACTATTTACCCATAGCTGGAGGGAGAATAATGGGATTCATACCTTTCCCAAGGGTATTAGTGCTATGTGAAATGCAATCAGTCTCGCCCAGGATTTGAACTCGTATCGTCGTGTCCATTTCCTACGACGATAACAATTACACCACGGGCACATCCAAAAAAAAAAGCATATCTATTCCAAATAATTTAGTTTGGCATTAGCACGCAGTTTACAAATCAAAACAATTCTATTTCAAGCAGTTCCATTTAGCATAAGTACGTAGTTTAAATATCAAAATAGTTCTATTTCAAGTAATTCAGTTTAGCATAAGTGCCCTCTCAGGTGTGACCACCGCGGACTAGAGTGGACCTGGGAGCAATGGCAATGAAAAGGTGCTCCACATTCCACTAACCTCTAGTAATCCGTCTAATGTCTTTTTTTATGAATGAATGTTAATTTCTATCATAGTATGTTTATATCTCTATTTTTTGGCATTTTTGTTTCATAAGAGTTCTTTTTTTTTGCACCCAGCTATATAATACCAAGTATTTGTATCTAATACAAAATTTACAGGCTGTTGTAGGATTTGGTTTGGTTTACGACATAAACTCACTTATCCTACAGAAGGTGACCTCTAGTGGTCCTTAAAAGTATCTTTTGATATATCTATTTGATGCAAGGTGAATGCGACTACGAAAAGTAGGATTCAGCCCTGAGGTAAGGCGAATGCGAGCATGAGAGGTAGGATTAAGCCTTGAGAGCTGATATTTGCCTCTGCCTCCCACCAGACAGGGCTTGACACAAGGGCAGTGATTAAGGTGAGGATTAAGGGGATGGGTAGGTTGGGAACGAGCCGAGACTCGAACCCTGCTGATCTGTGCTGGTCATTGACCCACCAAGTGCAATGTGGGCCTAATGAGCCAAGCTGTTTCTTTGACCCAAATCTGGGTCCAGGCAGGGATGCTGGGTTATAAATTAAACTAGACAGCAAGGTCTAGTGCTATACATGGGGGCCAGAGGATTCAATAATGCAGCTCACCCACCCGGAGGTGGCCCAGCCGAAACTGAGAGCCTTACAGCTTCAAGTCCGCCATTGTTCCCTTTCGAGTTAATTCTTTTTTCAAGGCTATTAGTCAGAAAGCGAACGTAATTGCATTGCTGAAGATTGAACTCGCTTATTACAGTGTCACAGTCTAGTAAGTTAGTCACGACTTCACTTGGACTCCCTCTATTATAGATCTGAAGAATTGCAATGACTCGAATTCTATCAATCGTAAAATCACGTCTAATCTCCATAACTTGACGCTCTTTCTCATAACCAACAGAAATATCGATAGCTCGAAGAAACATTAAACGATTGTAGGTTTGGTTTCTTTGTTTAATGACATGTCAACCTTCGTGGGTTATTTAATGTCAACGCAATCCTTGTAGAAAAACATTAATGGCCCTGTTTATCCCATAGCCGAGGGGAGAAGGATCTACAGACTGTTCCGAAGGATAATTGGCCGAAAGTGAAAGTAGCAGCACGACTGGATTTCGAACTCATTTACTACGAGGTCGCTGTCGAACACGTTAACCACTACGTCACTGGCTCTTGTATGATGTTTTTGAACAAAAAATAAAACATTATCCTCCTATCAACTTTATTTCTAGTAACACATTTAGAGCTGGAAGTGATAGAAACATTAGCCGGAATAATACGTGGAATAAAACAGACGATGATTCTGCAAAGAATTTTTAGGGAGAGTTTTAAAAATCAGAGGACGGCACAAGAAGGTTTCAAGGATGAATCGAGACTCATGCACAACAGGTGCAAAAATTCTTGACAGCGTCAGTATTCTTCTATTGGGGCGCCTCAGGCACCAAGCAATAAACTTAGTCCTCTGAGGTCAAGTTTAGAATACAAATATAACCAACCGGAACGAATGCCCTCAAAGTAAGCCGACTTGGCCAACTCTTGCAGTTTGATTTTTTGGTCGCCATTTATACAGTGACGATGTTACGTTAATGGCACAAGAAGAACAAAGCAATCAGATACAGAAAAAAAACACATTCATCCGCATCTCTACAAACTATAGAACTATTCTACTGCTGACTGAAATCCTGCTTCAGATTTATCAATCTTAAATGTGCTCAATAGAAAAAAAAAACAACATTAATGTCAAAGACAAATCGTGTCGGTGATGTTGCTCAGTGGTAGAACATTTGACTGCAGATTGAGAGGTCCTCCCGGTTACAACCCGGGTGTCCCCTGGTACGTATTTTTTCTTTTGCCATAAAATATTCAGTGGTTATCGAGTAATTTTTTTATAATGCATTCTTCTCTTTAAAGATGAACTACACGTTTCAATCTCTCACCGAATTATTGTCTGCATGAACAACCGAACTAATAATAACTGAATTACACATGGTAAAAGATAGACGATGTGAGCAGAAGGAAGAGCACAGCCAAAGCTAAATTGAAAGCTACAAACCAACAAGAAGGAATAAAGCTGTGGAAACAACATTTCGAGAATCTCCTAGGAAACCCACCGAAAATTACACATGAACCAATCATCAGAATTGTTAGTAAGCAATTAGAAATTAAACAAGACTGTTTACTCTAGAAGAACTCGACTCAGTACTCAGAAAAATTAAAAATGGGAGAGCCGCAAGGCTTGATGAAATTCCCTCAGACAATTCGACGACATACTGCTCCGACACTGTAACGCAGTTTATTATCATAAACCGATAGACAGATGGATGAAGGGATGTATTCTCCCTTTCCCTAAAAAGGGTGACCTCTGATCAGCCAAGAACTACCGAGGTATAACACTTACATCCATAGTAGCCAAAATATACAATGCCCTCCTACGAAACTGCAGAGAACCCAAAATTGACAACATTCTTAGGAAGAGCCAAAATGGCTGCCGAAGAAATCGATCCACAACCTCACAAATATTGACTATCCGTAGAATCTTTGAAGGCGTACGGGCAAAAAACCTACAGGCGACAATACTATTTGTCGACTTAACCGAGTAGTCAAATGCTCTAACAATGAGCAATATCCTTAAAAAAACACTCATTAAATAAATTCAGTTTGATGCTGTAATCAATTCCGCTAACAGTGAAGTTTGCCTTGAAAGTAAGAATTTGTCTAAAAACATTACATGACAACCAATAAAAATTTCATATCAAATAAAATAAAATGATGAGGGGACACCCGGGTTTGAACCGGGGACCTCTCGATCTGCAGTCGAATGCTCTACCACTGAGCTATATCCCCAATACTATTCAGTTTACTCAAACAGTTCCAATTCAAACAATTCAGTTTAGAATAAGTGTCGATTTTATCTACACACAGTTAAATGTTAAAATAGTTCAATTTCAAACAATTCACTTTAGCGTAAGTAGAGTTTCAATCTCCGAAACGGTTCTATTTCAAACAATTCACTTTAGCATAAGCACGCAGTTTACAAATCAAAACAATTCTATTTAAAGCAATTCAGTTTAGCATAAGTGCGTCGTTTAGTTCTATTTGACCCCTAGATATGACCCTATCAGGTGGCAATGAAAGGGTGCTCCGCATTCCACAAACCTCTACAATTACTGGAATATCACCATTAGATCTTTTAATGTCATATTTAGGACACTCGTTAGGAGTGGGGTCTTACTCCTCTGCAGAGATGCAGTCAGTGTATTCTACAGTCCCAGGTAAGTGGGCAATACACAAAGTTAAATGTAAAAACAGTTTAAGTACCTAGTTTAAATGTCAAAACACTTCTACTTCAGGCAATTTAATTCAGCATTTATACACAGTTTAAATGCAAAAACAGTAAACTCCCGAAACTACTGTTTAGTTCTATTCGACCCATAGATAGGACCCTATCAGATGCTACCACTCCAGGACAGGGTAGACCTGGGAACGATGACAATGAAGAGATGCGCCACATTTTCCAAACCTCTAGCACTGTTTGAACTTTACCATCAGATTGCTTGGAGTCATATCCACCGCACTCGTTGGGAAGGGGTCTTAATCCTCTGAAGAGGTGCAGTCGGTGTATTCTACAGCTGCAGCCGACTGGGTCTTTCAGATGTACAGAGAAAAATTCTATGAATTCAAGCAAAGACAATTAACAGTCTGTGAAGATTTCGCAGATTTTAAAAAGATGAACAAGTTATATTTAAGAGAAGCTGCCCTGATCAATTATTGATATCCTTTATCGATTTGGTTTTGTTTATTTGTTTTTCGTAAAAATTATCACGAGACTGGTTAAACAGTGTGAGATTGGCATGACAATATATCTATCCAATTCATTCATGTACAAATTACATACAACCATTGCACAATATCAGAGGAACCTTTCTTTTATTGTGTTCATCAATAAGTTTGTTGATAAATTGATAAGAACTAAAAATTTTATTGAAATGAAAATGAGAACAGATGTTTTGTTAATCTTAAAAATCTAAGGGAATTTCACCAACAAATTTGTCCCTATGAAATTCACTGCACATAAACACCATCTTACAATATAAGTAACTTAAACTCTCTCTTTTTATTTATTTATTCATTTATTTATTTTAGTTTGCATTAACTTTAGTAATTTTTTTTGTATCAGATTTTTCTTCCTGCTGTATAGAGGCAATAAAAATCATTCCCTGCAGGTAATGGGCGTGTTTTTTTTTTAGTGTCTCGTAAAGTGTTTCATGACAGTCCCAGAAACACTTTCTGGACCTTTTTTGTCTCCTGTTTTTGAACAGAAGAGACGTGTCTCGGACCCTGTCTGGGAACTGGGAACAGTAAGCCCAGGGAGAAATTTTACTATACATCGTCAAGTAAGCTTTTTTTCTATTTCGTAACACCTCCACACCCAACAGGAAGTATCACTGCGTGCAAATTAGTGTGAAAATTCGAAAGATGATAGAAAATGTTAATAATCTCTGTACATAATAAGTTCATTACTTAATATTCATTACTTAATATTGATTAATAATTGATTTTAATGGCATGCCAATCCGTCTAATGTTTTCTTTATGAATGGACGTTAATTTCGTTCATAGAACATTTATATCTCTATTTTTTGCATATTTATTTCATGAGAGTTTTTTGGGGTTTTTCTTTTTTTTTGCACACAGTTATATAATACCACGCGTTTGTATCTGATACAAATGATTTACACACTATTGTAGGATTTGGTTTGGTTTGGTTTGGTTTGGTTTACGGCATGAACTCACTTATCACACATATCTATGGTATAATAGTATTATTGTAGTCCTTTTATATGTATGGATTTCACATTAAATAGTCCATGAATGTTTAAATGCTATGAAACAAGGAAACCAAACCAAACCAAACCAAACCAAACCTAATGATAATTGTTTGAAAGCAATTATTGCTTTATGTTTCTATTTTTATCACAAATAATTTACAATTATATGATATCAAGAATTCCTACCAAATAGAAATGATTTTTAAACATACCTATTTGAGACATAGAAAGGAAACTAACCGGCATTACCACTCAGAATCTGAGTGGACCTGGAAGTAATGACAAAGTAGGGATTCTTCTCATTGTGAAGATCTTCATAGGTTGAGTCTGACCATCAGATGTATTTTCTAGTTATACCCAGAACACAATGACTTTTTTCATTTATTTGGGGTGAGCTTGTTCTATCCTTCTGCCAAATCATGTTCGATTATAACGAATACTGTCGTCAGTATCAAAGAAACAACTGGAGTTGTAAATCATGACTCTTTCAAACAATGTTTTTCGAAATTCTAAATAAACTTCAGTGATGATTCTCCGTTATTTTTAGGATTTTGTACTCTACCTGTGTATCATACAAAACTTTTACTGAGCCGTCAGTAAGGTTTTTCTCTACACAGGATACACTTGTGTAAACAAATTTATTACTGGAAACAAGCAATACATAGGTCGAAGTAGATCACGTGGGCTGACGGCCTGAAGGCATTCTGAAATCATATATACACAGGTACCCACAGATTTATGGTCAGTTTCGAAGTAACACTTGGTTAGTGACATGAGTTGCAGTCAGTGAGCAGCAGGCAGGATGAGATGGCGGTGCCCTATCCCACCCGTTGAAAACTCCTCGTCAAGGAAACAAAGAAGTAATGCCCTGAATATGGAATACCAACATGGCTCAAGCAGATGTCAATGTAGCACTCCTCTGTCCAGCTTCATCTCTGTGACTCTATCTCTCTCTCTCATTTTCTCGTTTTCTCTCGTACACACACACACACACACACACACACAAACTTACACCAGTTTCGAGAAATAAAGATACGTGTATATTTTTCTAAAGAAGTGTCATGCCTCTTCATTTCTTCTGGTAGGTATGATACACGACACCTGTCCGATTTTGATTACACTATTTCCAATTTCAAAAATATTTCAGTGAGAACACTATAAATTAAACCTTGTGCCCGAATAAGTTATTTTGGAGATATTTGTAGAAGGCAATCTAAAAATAAACTTGCTCAACTTGCAACAAGCTTTCTTGTTTTATCCTCGATCTGACATTGTAATATAAAGAAAAAAACCTTACGGAGAGTAATGGGGATATAGCTCAGTCGCTGAGCATTCGACTGCATATCGAGAGATTCCCGGTTCAATGATGGGTGTCCCCTTCACGGTTGAAGAGTAGGATTTTTAATAACTGTATTGCACCATCCACTTCGGATATGCAAAAAAGTTCGAGATATATTTGATATCTACTTCTTTCACATTTACACTCTGATTGCCGCCCTGTTTCAAAATTAAGTTTCAGTATCATTTCAACTCTTAAGACGTCTGAATCAAACCATAATTTAGCATATTAAAAGCTTAAAGAAACAAAAGAAAACAAAACTTGTTTGTGAAAGTCACTAATTGCCATTCTTAAAATCCATGTTAACTGATTTCATATTAAAAGAATTCATATTATTTTTTTTACTATTTGAAATAAGGAACTTCTAAATACATATTTGTTTCATATAAAAATTGTCCAGCAATGAGAAGTAACTCGTGACCGATTTTTTTCTATTCTTTTCTATTTTTTCCCCTTCGTCTTAACTATGTTGCATCATCTACTGCAGTACATGATGCAAGATAGTTTAATTAATTGGTTGTTTAACTTTCAAAAACATTTCTATTTCAAGAATTTTTAGGGAAGGAGAGGATGCATCCTTTCTCCCTTCTGTCTATCGAATTTTTATAGACTGCGTTGTAGTGTCGCAGCATTATGTCGTCGAATTGTATGGTCTTCCATACCTCTGGGGGAATCTCGTCAAGCCCTGCAGCTTTCCTATTTTTAATTTTTCTTGGAACCGAGTCGAGTTCTTCATGAGTTAACGGTCCTATTTTATCAGCCAGAGGTTAAAATGAGCCATTCACAGGATGAAAAATGAAGAATGCAAAAAATTCATTTGAAAAAAGCAGAAAATTTCATTACAAAAAAACAAATATAGACACCTCTGTGTTTGAACCTGAGGAAACACAGAGGTAGAATGGTCTAACACTAAGCTATATCCACAAAACTAACTGCCTTTCCATTAATATAGTTTGGAGAAGAAATTAGTACGGATAGCGGATAAGAAGTTTCCATTGAGAGACTTTAAATTTTCCTTTTAAAAAAACCCACCAGGGGACACCCGGGTTTGAACCGGGGACCTCTCGATCTGCAGTCGAATGCTCTACCACTGAGCTATATCCCCAACTGTGACTTCGACGTATTCTTAATCTACTTTCTAACTTCTCACGCCAATCAGTGAGAAAATATCTCCTGGTTGCCGTATTGAGACTCTGTGAACTGAGGAGTGGCTCTGAGGAGACAGCGAGATATGAGTTTAAAAGCAGAATTTCAGATTTACAGAGAAGAATTCTTGGAATTTAAGCAAGGCAACTAATTGTCAGTGAACATTTCTCATAGCCTAAGAGGATGAACTTGATCGATTTATGAGAAGAACTTGTGAAATAAAACTCGTAGAGAAACAGTCGTGGTGCTACTCAATCCATAGCTGGTGGAGATAAGTAGACTCACTCTTTTTTTCAAGGCTATTAGTCCAAATGCGAACGTAATTGCATTGCTGAAGATTGAACTCGCGTATTACAGTGTCCCTATCGAGAACTTTAGTCACGACTTCACTTGGACACCCTCAATTATTGATTTGAAGGATTGCAAATGTTGTATATTGACCTTCAACCAGGCCAAACATGCCATTCCAAAGTGATGCACCGGAAGGAAGTGACACATTCCGATGGCAGTTATGAGAAGAAATCACGTAGGCGGGCTTTCCTGACAATATGGGACAAGGTAAAATCCTTTGGTAAACTCAAAGACTGATGCACCGGAAGAGAGTGACCTGTGAACTGCATGACAGTTATTTCCGCTTGATGACGATCAAACATGCCATTCCAAAGATTGAGTGAGCGATTGAATTATTATATAACTCAGTGAAGACAGGAAGTCAGTGAGTTTGAAATCAGAGAAGTCGGAGGCAAGCCGTGGTAGAGAAAGCCACCACCCGGCAGAAGGGGCCGTTGGGACCCCCCATTGAGTTTGGAGGCCAGACCAGTTGGTGAGAAGATGCTTGAATGAGAATATGTCACAGAGAGGCTGGACCCCCAGGCCGCCGGTTGAGTAGCACTGGAGAACGAGAAAGACACAACTTTGATGGCCATAAGACTGGGATCAATATGCTGCAGTTCTATTCGGTCTCCAACTCCCTCTCACAGTAAAACCTTGAGTAACCCTTTCGAACCTTTCAAATGAAGTGAGAGGTATATTTTTTTAAAGAAGTCTTTGCTCGTCTTCTTCATTGCGTCAATATGTATTCTGCATGTATATGTGTATATATGCATATTTATTATATATGAGTATAAAACACAATGACTGAAATTCTATCGATCGTAAAATCACGTCTAATCTCCATAATTAGTCGCTTTTTCTCATAACTCTCAATTACGAGGATCATTAAATAAGTTTCCAGACTTTTTTCGTATGGGCACTTTTATTGACAGTACACTTATGAAACTCTAGTCCCTTTCGAAGTAATCTCCTCCGGCTGCAATGTTGTGCCGTTCCAACAACTTTTGGAAGGCTCCATGGACGTCCTTTTGTGTGAGCGTGTCAATGACCTTCGTCACAGCCTCTTTCATCTCTTCAATTGTCTCATAACGACAGCTTCTAAGCTTAGGGAATAAGCAAAAGTCACAGGGAGCAAGGCCTCGACTATAGGGAGGCTGAGGAACTGTCTGGATGCCCATCTTGGTCAAATAGTCTGTGACAAGGATGGAGTTGTGGGCTGATGCATTGTCCTGGTGGAAATGCAACTGACACGATTTGAAGAGTAATGACCTCTTCCGACGGAATCTCTTCCTGAACTCCCTTAAAAACCTCAACATAGTAACCCTAACCCTAACCCCTTGGCCAATCAACACTGGAGTATTGACTTCTTTACTCCTCACACACCACTCGTCATCCCTCACAGACTCCCTGCCTTCCTTGAATTTCATTTGCTACTCAAAAACTGATGCTAGATTCATGCAAGATAGTCGAAAAGCAGTCTGAAGCATTCCATACGTTTCTGTGGCATTTTTTCAAACTTTAAAAAAGAATTTTACTGCATATCGATCTTCTAACGTGTCCTGACATCCTGATTGCATTTTTGAAATTCACCTGCTATGACAATCAGGCTTTAATAAGGTGTATTCAAATTGCTGCTGTACCTGTTCATTTCATCTCTGAGTGACACGTCCGCTCCGCCCGCGTGAGTGAACACTTGCATTAATGTTGAACTTAAGTAACCCATGCACTGAACCGAAAGGTTCTCAGCCTAACTAAACGAAAAGGCATAAAATGAAATCCCTCAGCCATTATATTACATGCCTTTCCCTCTACTGATGATATTATTCATTATCATTGATGACAAATTATTTTCTTAAACTAATATGCCGCTCCTCCTCATGTCGAACTGATCTACAAAATTTTCAACAAAATAATTTCAACAAAACTTACAAAAAAACATGCATCAGTCCCAAACTCAAAAGTCATTGAAAATAAAAGGTGTTCGTATTGTCCTTCATTTCCTTTTCTTTCTTTTTTTTTTCCATTTTTTTTTTCTTTTTTCAACCACATTTTCTGGTTCTTCTTCTTTTTCTTATTTTTATTTCAAATTTTTTCAACAGTCTCTGGTTCGGCATGTATATTATTTTTCAGTCTTTAACTTGTTTTCTTTTTTTGTTGTTGGTGGTTTTTTTTTTTTTCTTTCTCTATCAAGTCAATTGCTCATTCTTTGTCTTTTACTCCTATCAATAGCGTACGAGCACCCTTTCTTCGTTATCTTCTTTCTTTCTTTTTTTTTTCTTGCCTTAAATATTCCGGGTATTCTTTCCTAGATCACCCAAACTTTTATTAATTCAACCAACAAAATTTCCCCCTCAAAACACTTCAAAATCGAGTCCATGAATTTTCCACCACACATGATTCCGTCAAAACTCTGCGCATATCTTAATTATCTCCAAACCCCTGTTTATGAATACCTTCCCCAATAAAACCTCATGGCCCAACTCCGGAGGTGGGGGACTCACAAAATATCCGTCTGCCCCAAGGGCGAGATTATTCGAGACAATTTTGGTTGACCGAACCGCGAAAAGTCCGAGGCGTCCGCCGCGCTTACGAGTAGTCGTTATCAACAAACTTCCACAAAAACTGGCATGCCTTCCATCAGCACCCAAAATCGATTATCCCAACGTCACAAATATCGAAACCAGTCCCAAAAGTCTTAACTACAGATATGCGAAATCCTTGGACAACTCCATCGATGCTCCCGAAATTCCATCTCTCGGATTAACATTCTAATTTCCAATTACTATTTGCTCGGACCACTGACAAGTTACTACAAAATCTTATTCATAAAAACCCCGCCTACTATAAAATTCATTCATAAAAATTCAAAACTCAAAAGTTTACTTTATGGCTGTCAATCATTTCAAAGTTGAGACCATATTTCTTTCTTTTCTTTCCACTGCCAGCACATATCCCTCTTACTCTCTTTCGTTTTCTCCCCTCATTACTATACAATATTACACAAAGCAGTAATTGTCATTTCTCTATGCTATCAACGATATTTTTTTCAAATTATTTCCAATTCTATCTTTTACAATTATTCAAATTCTATTTTAGCTGTTTTTCTTCTTTTCTCTTTTCTTTTTCTGGTTGGGGCGCCGCCTTCTTTTCTTCTTGTTTTCGGTGTTGATCTTTTTTCGTTACGTGTTTTTCGTGTTTCGGGACTTCTATGTTCTATGTATATATGTTATGAATATTCAATGTACGTTTCGCATATCCGTATCTGGCTATGGTACATTGATTTTTTTTATGCCAGAGCTAAGACATGTTGTTCATGGTATGGTTACGACTGGGTTCCACGTGTATCAAAGAGACGATCAGAGAAACGGCTAAGAGCATAGCATCTATTTCAAACGGCTTGTTCAAGCGATGGCAGGAGAGAGAGAAAACACAAGGCCCCCAGAAAAAAAAACAAGAAAAAAGATCAACACCGAAAACAATATATTTTCGTGAAAATTATTAATTCAATTAATTGAATCTTAAAAAGATGTTTTTATTTTAATATTACTGAGTAGGGCATGAAGGTATGTATAAAGACAGATATATTGTGTAAAGAAAACGGAAAGAAAAATTCATTTAAATGGATGAGAATAAATTATTACTAAATATTAATTTAGGTCCACCAACGCGTTTCGACAAAATTATATAAGATATGAAATTACGAAAATTTCAAGTGGAATGTATTTTAGGTCATCTTCAGGGTGGGAATTATAATTTAAAATACCGATTTGAACGAATATAGAAAAATATTCGAAAAAGATTACGTCACGAAACGTAAATTTTTAAACAAGTAAGGAGAAACGGAGCGTCTATAAAAAGTCGGTTTTGTATGGGTGTAGAATGAAAGACAGAAGAATTAAGGGACAGAGGGAAGAAAAACGAAAGAAAGGAAGGAGAGGGAAAAGAAAAACGTGCGGAAAAGGGAAATATTGTGGATCGATGGAGTCAGGTTGAAGGAGGATAGAAATGTCGGTTTATTATCGTTGTTTGTGTAGGTTGAAATCGTGAAAATTACTAAGAGAGTATATTAATTGTTCCTTCATCTATTGCTGGGATTCTGTCATATGGTAAAAAATTAGGCCGATCGAAAACTTCGTAAAATACAGGGACCACATAAGCTCAAATTCGATGAGTGTATACAGTAACGAATATAAATTAGTACATCCCTTCGGGAAATTGTTAGGGTTACTGCTGAAAATTTTGCCCAGTCGGTTGGGGCTGTAGAATACACCGACTGCATCTCTGCAGAGGGATAAATCAACACCTACTAACGAGTGTCCTAAACAATTCACGGTGAGGTTCCAGTAATCCTGTAGCTTTCGGGAATGCAGAGAACTCCATTATTGCCATTGCTCGCAGGTCCTCTATGGCCCGGAATGGTAGCACCAGAAAGGACCCTATCTATGGGCCAAATAGGACTAAGCTACGTACCTATGATAAACTGAATTACTTGAAATAGAACTGTTTTGATATTTAAACTACGTACTTATGCTGAACTGAACTGCTTGAAATAGATTTGATTTCATTTGTAAAGTGCGCACTTATGTTAAACTGAATTGTCTGGAATAGAACTGTTTTTGACATTGATACTCTATTACGATAAATTGAAATGTTTAAAATGGAACTGTTTTGATATTTAACTTTGTTAGGACAAAATCTACACACATAATAAACTGTATTGTTTGAATTTGAACTGTTTGATTAAATTGAATTGTTTGAATTAGAAATGTTTTTGACAATTACATTGTTTACTCAAGCTAAACTGAACTGTTTCAAATAGAACTGTTTTTGACATTCAACGGCGTGTAAACAAACAACTGTACTCATACTAAACTGATTTTTTTTAAATAGAACTGTTTTGACATTTAACTGTCTGTAAGCAAAAAACTATATTTATACAAAACTGAATCGTTTGAAATAGAACCGTTTCTTACATTAAAACAAAGTATTTATGCTATGCTGAATCGTTTGATGTGGGACAGGGTTTTTTAAATTAAAACTGCGTACTTATGCTAAACTCAATTTTTTTTAAAATAGTACTGGTTTTTGACATTTAACTCAGTGTAAACAAAAAACTATACTTTTACTAAACTGAATTGTTTGAAATGGGATTGATTTTTGACATTGAAACTGCGTACTTATGCCAAACTGAATTGTTTGAAATGGAACTGATTTTTTACATTGAAACGGTGAACGTAGGCTAAATGAAGCACATTTATTTTGCTTCTTTGTCTTGTGCTTTTTATTATTATTTTGTTTGTTCTTTTTCTTGTTACTTTGTTTTTTCTTTAGTTGTTGTTTTTTTGTTTGTTTTTTGTTATTCTTTGTTCTGATTTTTGTTTATTTAAGTGAGAAACTGAAGAGGGTATCTAAGGTCGTTATGTCACACCCTACCGGACCCTAATTAGACGTACTAATTACTCAAAGGAGATAATTATTCCTAAAGAGATGATGACCTCTCGATCTGCAGTAGAATGTTCTCCAGTTGACCTACATGCACAACGTCTACTAGGACACCTATCATCAGTGAGAAAACGTCTCAAAATTATATCATTGAGATTTAAGTTAGTTTTGCCAAGTGGGTTGAGTGTTTTCCAATGTTCCGGAAGACCGGGGTTCAATCCCAGGTCGGGTCATACCAAAGACTTTAAAAACGGTACATGATACCTATTTGCTCAACACTCAGCATTATAAGGTACGTATCAAGGGTAAACTGGAACAATCTAGGAAAGGAGTAGTGCCCTCCCCTACACCTCGGTGTAGTAGCTATTGAAAAGGGAGCCCTGTGGTCGCCAACTTTACATTTTACTTTTGTAAAAGCCATAAACAGCTCGACATGAGCTTAAAATGAACAGGTCACATTCAGAAAGAAAAATGCATTATGCCAAGAATTTATTAAACAAACACTGAAATCTTCATGATAAAAAAGTAAACAATATAGAGACCTCTGAGTTTGCACCAGAGGACACCTCACACTCAGAGGTCGAATGCTCTAACAATGAGCAATATCCACAAAAAATACACATTCAATATCGTTGAAAATCAAATCCGCTAACGGTTAAGTAGTTTGCCTTTAAAGTAAGAATTCGCCTAAAAAAGTTACATTACAACCAAATTTTCATTTCAAAAGAAAAAATGGTTGAGGGGACACCCGGGTTTGAACCGGGGACCTCTCGATCTGCAGTCGAATGCTCTACCACTGAGCTATATCCCCGACACTATTATGGCTATTCTCAATGTAGACTTAATTTATTTTCTGACTTCTCACGCCAATGAGAAAATATCTCCTGATTGCCACAGGAGACAATGAAATGATAATTGGTTTATATGTTTCCGCTGAGGAGAGCAAGAATGGGGTCTGAAAGCAGAATTTCAGAGGTTTCTTTGTTAGTTTATTTGGGTTTTATGGCATATCAACATTTGTAGGTTATCTAATGCCAAATCCATTTTTATACAAATAAACAGTTCTATTTCAAACAGTTCAGTTTAGTATGAGAACCCAATTGTCAAAATGATTTCTATTTCAATCTATTCAGTTTAATCAAACAGTTCTAATTCAAACAATTCAGTTTAGTATAAGTTTTTTGTCCACACACAGTTAAATGTTAAAACAGTTCTATTTCAAACAATTCACTTTAGCGTTAGTAGAGTTTCAATGTCAAAAGCATATCTATCATATTTACCCAACCCCTCTGCTCGGGCAGGATATGACACAAGGTCAATTTTTAAGTGGAGTTTAACAGGTTTGAATTCAGAGTTTTCCTTCTCCTAGACTAGTTGCCTCACCAAGGCTGAAGAACCTAATCTGTCCTACTATTTACCCATAGCTGGAGGGAGAATAATGGGATTCATACCTTTCCCAAGGGTATTAGTGCTATGTGAAATGCAATCAGTCTCGCCCAGGATTTGAACTCGTATCGTCGTGTCCATTTCCTACGACGATAACAATTACACCACGGGCACATCCAAAAAAAAAAGCATATCTATTCCAAATAATTTAGTTTGGCATTAGCACGCAGTTTACAAATCAAAACAATTCTATTTCAAGCAGTTCCATTTAGCATAAGTACGTAGTTTAAATATCAAAATAGTTCTATTTCAAGTAATTCAGTTTAGCATAAGTGCCCTCTCAGGTGTGACCACCGCGGACTAGAGTGGACCTGGGAGCAATGGCAATGAAAAGGTGCTCCACATTCCACTAACCTCTAGTAATCCGTCTAATGTCTTTTTTTATGAATGAATGTTAATTTCTATCATAGTATGTTTATATCTCTATTTTTTGGCATTTTTGTTTCATAAGAGTTCTTTTTTTTTGCACCCAGCTATATAATACCAAGTATTTGTATCTAATACAAAATTTACAGGCTGTTGTAGGATTTGGTTTGGTTTACGACATAAACTCACTTATCCTACAGAAGGTGACCTCTAGTGGTCCTTAAAAGTATCTTTTGATATATCTATTTGATGCAAGGTGAATGCGACTACGAAAAGTAGGATTCAGCCCTGAGGTAAGGCGAATGCGAGCATGAGAGGTAGGATTAAGCCTTGAGAGCTGATATTTGCCTCTGCCTCTGCCTCCCACCAGACAGGGCTTGACACAAGGGCAGTGATTAAGGTGAGGATTAAGGGGAGGTTGGGAACGAGCCGAGACTCGAACCCTGCTGATCTGTGCTGGTCATTGACCCACCAAGTGCAATGTGGGCCTAATGAGCCAAGCTGTTTCTTTGACCCAAATCTGGGTCCAGGCAGGGATGCTGGGTTATAAATTAAACTAGACAGCAAGGTCTAGTGCTATACATGGGGGCCAGAGGATTCAATAATGCAGCTCACCCACCCGGAGGTGGCCCAGCCGAAACTGAGAGCCTTACAGCTTCAAGTCCGCCATTGTTCCCTTTCGAGTTAATTCTTTTTTCAAGGCTATTAGTCAGAAAGCGAACGTAATTGCATTGCTGAAGATTGAACTCGCTTATTACAGTGTCACAGTCTAGTAAGTTAGTCACGACTTCACTTGGACTCCCTCTATTATAGATCTGAAGAATTGCAATGACTCGAATTCTATCAATCGTAAAATCACGTCTAATCTCCATAACTTGACGCTCTTTCTCATAACCAACAGAAATATCGATAGCTCGAAGAAACATTAAACGATTGTAGGTTTGGTTTCTTTGTTTAATGACATGTCAACCTTCGTGGGTTATTTAATGTCAACGCAATCCTTGTAGAAAAACATTAATGGCCCTGTTTATCCCATAGCCGAGGGGAGAAGGATCTACAGACTGTTCCGAAGGATAATTGGCCGAAAGTGAAAGTAGCAGCACGACTGGATTTCGAACTCATTTACTACGAGGTCGCTGTCGAACACGTTAACCACTACGTCACTGGCTCTTGTATGATGTTTTTGAACAAAAAATAAAACATTATCCTCCTATCAACTTTATTTCTAGTAACACATTTAGAGCTGGAAGTGATAGAAACATTAGCCGGAATAATACGTGGAATAAAACAGACGATGATTCTGCAAAGAATTTTTAGGGAGAGTTTTAAAAATCAGAGGACGGCACAAGAAGGTTTCAAGGATGAATCGAGACTCATGCACAACAGGTGCAAAAATTCTTGACAGCGTCAGTATTCTTCTATTGGGGCGCCTCAGGCACCAAGCAATAAACTTAGTCCTCTGAGGTCAAGTTTAGAATACAAATATAACCAACCGGAACGAATGCCCTCAAAGTAAGCCGACTTGGCCAACTCTTGCAGTTTGATTTTTTGGTCGCCATTTATACAGTGACGATGTTACGTTAATGGCACAAGAAGAACAAAGCAATCAGATACAGAAAAAAAACACATTCATCCGCATCTCTACAAACTATAGAACTATTCTACTGCTGACTGAAATCCTGCTTCAGATTTATCAATCTTAAATGTGCTCAATAGAAAAAAAAAACAACATTAATGTCAAAGACAAATCGTGTCGGTGATGTTGCTCAGTGGTAGAACATTTGACTGCAGATTGAGAGGTCCTCCCGGTTACAACCCGGGTGTCCCCTGGTACGTATTTTTTCTTTTGCCATAAAATATTCAGTGGTTATCGAGTAATTTTTTTATAATGCATTCTTCTCTTTAAAGATGAACTACACGTTTCAATCTCTCACCGAATTATTGTCTGCATGAACAACCGAACTAATAATAACTGAATTACACATGGTAAAAGATAGACGATGTGAGCAGAAGGAAGAGCACAGCCAAAGCTAAATTGAAAGCTACAAACCAACAAGAAGGAATAAAGCTGTGGAAACAACATTTCGAGAATCTCCTAGGAAACCCACCGAAAATTACACATGAACCAATCATCAGAATTGTTAGTAAGCAATTAGAAATTAAACAAGACTGTTTACTCTAGAAGAACTCGACTCAGTACTCAGAAAAATTAAAAATGGGAGAGCCGCAAGGCTTGATGAAATTCCCTCAGACAATTCGACGACATACTGCTCCGACACTGTAACGCAGTTTATTATCATAAACCGATAGACAGATGGATGAAGGGATGTATTCTCCCTTTCCCTAAAAAGGGTGACCTCTGATCAGCCAAGAACTACCGAGGTATAACACTTACATCCATAGTAGCCAAAATATACAATGCCCTCCTACGAAACTGCAGAGAACCCAAAATTGACAACATTCTTAGGAAGAGCCAAAATGGCTGCCGAAGAAATCGATCCACAACCTCACAAATATTGACTATCCGTAGAATCTTTGAAGGCGTACGGGCAAAAAACCTACAGGCGACAATACTATTTGTCGACTTAACCGAGTAGTCAAATGCTCTAACAATGAGCAATATCCTTAAAAAAACACTCATTAAATAAATTCAGTTTGATGCTGTAATCAATTCCGCTAACAGTGAAGTTTGCCTTGAAAGTAAGAATTTGTCTAAAAACATTACATGACAACCAATAAAAATTTCATATCAAATAAAATAAAATGATGAGGGGACACCCGGGTTTGAACCGGGGACCTCTCGATCTGCAGTCGAATGCTCTACCACTGAGCTATATCCCCAATACTATTCAGTTTACTCAAACAGTTCCAATTCAAACAATTCAGTTTAGAATAAGTGTCGATTTTATCTACACACAGTTAAATGTTAAAATAGTTCAATTTCAAACAATTCACTTTAGCGTAAGTAGAGTTTCAATCTCCGAAACGGTTCTATTTCAAACAATTCACTTTAGCATAAGCACGCAGTTTACAAATCAAAACAATTCTATTTAAAGCAATTCAGTTTAGCATAAGTGCGTCGTTTAGTTCTATTTGACCCCTAGATATGACCCTATCAGGTGGCAATGAAAGGGTGCTCCGCATTCCACAAACCTCTACAATTACTGGAATATCACCATTAGATCTTTTAATGTCATATTTAGGACACTCGTTAGGAGTGGGGTCTTACTCCTCTGCAGAGATGCAGTCAGTGTATTCTACAGTCCCAGGTAAGTGGGCAATACACAAAGTTAAATGTAAAAACAGTTTAAGTACCTAGTTTAAATGTCAAAACACTTCTACTTCAGGCAATTTAATTCAGCATTTATACACAGTTTAAATGCAAAAACAGTAAACTCCCGAAACTACTGTTTAGTTCTATTCGACCCATAGATAGGACCCTATCAGATGCTACCACTCCAGGACAGGGTAGACCTGGGAACGATGACAATGAAGAGATGCGCCACATTTTCCAAACCTCTAGCACTGTTTGAACTTTACCATCAGATTGCTTGGAGTCATATCCACCGCACTCGTTGGGAAGGGGTCTTAATCCTCTGAAGAGGTGCAGTCGGTGTATTCTACAGCTGCAGCCGACTGGGTCTTTCAGATGTACAGAGAAAAATTCTATGAATTCAAGCAAAGACAATTAACAGTCTGTGAAGATTTCGCAGATTTTAAAAAGATGAACAAGTTATATTTAAGAGAAGCTGCCCTGATCAATTATTGATATCCTTTATCGATTTGGTTTTGTTTATTTGTTTTTCGTAAAAATTATCACGAGACTGGTTAAACAGTGTGAGATTGGCATGACAATATATCTATCCAATTCATTCATGTACAAATTACATACAACCATTGCACAATATCAGAGGAACCTTTCTTTTATTGTGTTCATCAATAAGTTTGTTGATAAATTGATAAGAACTAAAAATTTTATTGAAATGAAAATGAGAACAGATGTTTTGTTAATCTTAAAAATCTAAGGGAATTTCACCAACAAATTTGTCCCTATGAAATTCACTGCACATAAACACCATCTTACAATATAAGTAACTTAAACTCTCTCTTTTTATTTATTTATTCATTTATTTATTTTAGTTTGCATTAACTTTAGTAATTTTTTTTGTATCAGATTTTTCTTCCTGCTGTATAGAGGCAATAAAAATCATTCCCTGCAGGTAATGGGCGTGTTTTTTTTTTAGTGTCTCGTAAAGTGTTTCATGACAGTCCCAGAAACACTTTCTGGACCTTTTTTGTCTCCTGTTTTTGAACAGAAGAGACGTGTCTCGGACCCTGTCTGGGAACTGGGAACAGTAAGCCCAGGGAGAAATTTTACTATACATCGTCAAGTAAGCTTTTTTTCTATTTCGTAACACCTCCACACCCAACAGGAAGTATCACTGCGTGCAAATTAGTGTGAAAATTCGAAAGATGATAGAAAATGTTAATAATCTCTGTACATAATAAGTTCATTACTTAATATTCATTACTTAATATTGATTAATAATTGATTTTAATGGCATGCCAATCCGTCTAATGTTTTCTTTATGAATGGACGTTAATTTCGTTCATAGAACATTTATATCTCTATTTTTTGCATATTTATTTCATGAGAGTTTTTTGGGGTTTTTCTTTTTTTTTGCACACAGTTATATAATACCACGCGTTTGTATCTGATACAAATGATTTACACACTATTGTAGGATTTGGTTTGGTTTGGTTTGGTTTGGTTTACGGCATGAACTCACTTATCACACATATCTATGGTATAATAGTATTATTGTAGTCCTTTTATATGTATGGATTTCACATTAAATAGTCCATGAATGTTTAAATGCTATGAAACAAGGAAACCAAACCAAACCAAACCAAACCAAACCTAATGATAATTGTTTGAAAGCAATTATTGCTTTATGTTTCTATTTTTATCACAAATAATTTACAATTATATGATATCAAGAATTCCTACCAAATAGAAATGATTTTTAAACATACCTATTTGAGACATAGAAAGGAAACTAACCGGCATTACCACTCAGAATCTGAGTGGACCTGGAAGTAATGACAAAGTAGGGATTCTTCTCATTGTGAAGATCTTCATAGGTTGAGTCTGACCATCAGATGTATTTTCTAGTTATACCCAGAACACAATGACTTTTTTCATTTATTTGGGGTGAGCTTGTTCTATCCTTCTGCCAAATCATGTTCGATTATAACGAATACTGTCGTCAGTATCAAAGAAACAACTGGAGTTGGAAATCATGACTCTTTCAAACAATGTTTTTCGAAATTCTAAATAAACTTCAGTGATGATTCTCCGTTATTTTTAGGATTTTGTACTCTACCTGTGTATCATACAAAACTTTTACTGAGCCGTCAGTAAGGTTTTTCTCTACACAGGATACACTTGTGTAAACAAATTTATTACTGGAAACAAGCAATACATAGGTCGAAGTAGATCACGTGGGCTGACGGCCTGAAGGCATTCTGAAATCATATATACACAGGTACCCACAGATTTATGGTCAGTTTCGAAGTAACACTTGGTTAGTGACATGAGTTGCAGTCAGTGAGCAGCAGGCAGGATGAGATGGCGGTGCCCTATCCCACCCGTTGAAAACTCCTCGTCAAGGAAACAAAGAAGTAATGCCCTGAATATGGAATACCAACATGGCTCAAGCAGATGTCAATGTAGCACTCCTCTGTCCAGCTTCATCTCTGTGACTCTATCTCTCTCTCTCATTTTCTCGTTTTCTCTCGTACACACACACACACACACACACACACAAACTTACACCAGTTTCGAGAAATAAAGATACGTGTATATTTTTCTAAAGAAGTGTCATGCCTCTTCATTTCTTCTGGTAGGTATGATACACGACACCTGTCCGATTTTGATTACACTATTTCCAATTTCAAAAATATTTCAGTGAGAACACTATAAATTAAACCTTGTGCCCGAATAAGTTATTTTGGAGATATTTGTAGAAGGCAATCTAAAAATAAACTTGCTCAACTTGCAACAAGCTTTCTTGTTTTATCCTCGATCTGACATTGTAATATAAAGAAAAAAACCTTACGGAGAGTAATGGGGATATAGCTCAGTCGCTGAGCATTCGACTGCATATCGAGAGATTCCCGGTTCAATGATGGGTGTCCCCTTCACGGTTGAAGAGTAGGATTTTTAATAACTGTATTGCACCATCCACTTCGGATATGCAAAAAAGTTCGAGATATATTTGATATCTACTTCTTTCACATTTACACTCTGATTGCCGCCCTGTTTCAAAATTAAGTTTCAGTATCATTTCAACTCTTAAGACGTCTGAATCAAACCATAATTTAGCATATTAAAAGCTTAAAGAAACAAAAGAAAACAAAACTTGTTTGTGAAAGTCACTAATTGCCATTCTTAAAATCCATGTTAACTGATTTCATATTAAAAGAATTCATATTATTTTTTTTACTATTTGAAATAAGGAACTTCTAAATACATATTTGTTTCATATAAAAATTGTCCAGCAATGAGAAGTAACTCGTGACCGATTTTTTTCTATTCTTTTCTATTTTTTCCCCTTCGTCTTAACTATGTTGCATCATCTACTGCAGTACATGATGCAAGATAGTTTAATTAATTGGTTGTTTAACTTTCAAAAACATTTCTATTTCAAGAATTTTTAGGGAAGGAGAGGATGCATCCTTTCTCCCTTCTGTCTATCGAATTTTTATAGACTGCGTTGTAGTGTCGCAGCATTATGTCGTCGAATTGTATGGTCTTCCATACCTCTGGGGGAATCTCGTCAAGCCCTGCAGCTTTCCTATTTTTAATTTTTCTTGGAACCGAGTCGAGTTCTTCATGAGTTAACGGTCCTATTTTATCAGCCAGAGGTTAAAATGAGCCATTCACAGGATGAAAAATGAAGAATGCAAAAAATTCATTTGAAAAAAGCAGAAAATTTCATTACAAAAAAACAAATATAGACACCTCTGTGTTTGAACCTGAGGAAACACAGAGGTAGAATGGTCTAACACTAAGCTATATCCACAAAACTAACTGCCTTTCCATTAATATAGTTTGGAGAAGAAATTAGTACGGATAGCGGATAAGAAGTTTCCATTGAGAGACTTTAAATTTTCCTTTTAAAAAAACCCACCAGGGGACACCCGGGTTTGAACCGGGGACCTCTCGATCTGCAGTCGAATGCTCTACCACTGAGCTATATCCCCAACTGTGACTTCGACGTATTCTTAATCTACTTTCTAACTTCTCACGCCAATCAGTGAGAAAATATCTCCTGGTTGCCGTATTGAGACTCTGTGAACTGAGGAGTGGCTCTGAGGAGACAGCGAGATATGAGTTTAAAAGCAGAATTTCAGATTTACAGAGAAGAATTCTTGGAATTTAAGCAAGGCAACTAATTGTCAGTGAACATTTCTCATAGCCTAAGAGGATGAACTTGATCGATTTATGAGAAGAACTTGTGAAATAAAACTCGTAGAGAAACAGTCGTGGTGCTACTCAATCCATAGCTGGTGGAGATAAGTAGACTCACTCTTTTTTTCAAGGCTATTAGTCCAAATGCGAACGTAATTGCATTGCTGAAGATTGAACTCGCGTATTACAGTGTCCCTATCGAGAACTTTAGTCACGACTTCACTTGGACACCCTCAATTATTGATTTGAAGGATTGCAAATGTTGTATATTGACCTTCAACCAGGCCAAACATGCCATTCCAAAGTGATGCACCGGAAGGAAGTGACACATTCCGATGGCAGTTATGAGAAGAAATCACGTAGGCGGGCTTTCCTGACAATATGGGACAAGGTAAAATCCTTTGGTAAACTCAAAGACTGATGCACCGGAAGAGAGTGACCTGTGAACTGCATGACAGTTATTTCCGCTTGATGACGATCAAACATGCCATTCCAAAGATTGAGTGAGCGATTGAATTATTATATAACTCAGTGAAGACAGGAAGTCAGTGAGTTTGAAATCAGAGAAGTCGGAGGCAAGCCGTGGTAGAGAAAGCCACCACCCGGCAGAAGGGGCCGTTGGGACCCCCCATTGAGTTTGGAGGCCAGACCAGTTGGTGAGAAGATGCTTGAATGAGAATATGTCACAGAGAGGCTGGACCCCCAGGCCGCCGGTTGAGTAGCACTGGAGAACGAGAAAGACACAACTTTGATGGCCATAAGACTGGGATCAATATGCTGCAGTTCTATTCGGTCTCCAACTCCCTCTCACAGTAAAACCTTGAGTAACCCTTTCGAACCTTTCAAATGAAGTGAGAGGTATATTTTTTTAAAGAAGTCTTTGCTCGTCTTCTTCATTGCGTCAATATGTATTCTGCATGTATATGTGTATATATGCATATTTATTATATATGAGTATAAAACACAATGACTGAAATTCTATCGATCGTAAAATCACGTCTAATCTCCATAATTAGTCGCTTTTTCTCATAACTCTCAATTACGAGGATCATTAAATAAGTTTCCAGACTTTTTTCGTATGGGCACTTTTATTGACAGTACACTTATGAAACTCTAGTCCCTTTCGAAGTAATCTCCTCCGGCTGCAATGTTGTGCCGTTCCAACAACTTTTGGAAGGCTCCATGGACGTCCTTTTGTGTGAGCGTGTCAATGACCTTCGTCACAGCCTCTTTCATCTCTTCAATTGTCTCATAACGACAGCTTCTAAGCTTAGGGAATAAGCAAAAGTCACAGGGAGCAAGGCCTCGACTATAGGGAGGCTGAGGAACTGTCTGGATGCCCATCTTGGTCAAATAGTCTGTGACAAGGATGGAGTTGTGGGCTGATGCATTGTCCTGGTGGAAATGCAACTGACACGATTTGAAGAGTAATGACCTCTTCCGACGGAATCTCTTCCTGAACTCCCTTAAAAACCTCAACATAGTAACCCTAACCCTAACCCCTTGGCCAATCAACACTGGAGTATTGACTTCTTTACTCCTCACACACCACTCGTCATCCCTCACAGACTCCCTGCCTTCCTTGAATTTCATTTGCTACTCAAAAACTGATGCTAGATTCATGCAAGATAGTCGAAAAGCAGTCTGAAGCATTCCATACGTTTCTGTGGCATTTTTTCAAACTTTAAAAAAGAATTTTACTGCATATCGATCTTCTAACGTGTCCTGACATCCTGATTGCATTTTTGAAATTCACCTGCTATGACAATCAGGCTTTAATAAGGTGTATTCAAATTGCTGCTGTACCTGTTCATTTCATCTCTGAGTGACACGTCCGCTCCGCCCGCGTGAGTGAACACTTGCATTAATGTTGAACTTAAGTAACCCATGCACTGAACCGAAAGGTTCTCAGCCTAACTAAACGAAAAGGCATAAAATGAAATCCCTCAGCCATTATATTACATGCCTTTCCCTCTACTGATGATATTATTCATTATCATTGATGACAAATTATTTTCTTAAACTAATATGCCGCTCCTCCTCATGTCGAACTGATCTACAAAATTTTCAACAAAATAATTTCAACAAAACTTACAAAAAAACATGCATCAGTCCCAAACTCAAAAGTCATTGAAAATAAAAGGTGTTCGTATTGTCCTTCATTTCCTTTTCTTTCTTTTTTTTTTCCATTTTTTTTTTCTTTTTTCAACCACATTTTCTGGTTCTTCTTCTTTTTCTTATTTTTATTTCAAATTTTTTCAACAGTCTCTGGTTCGGCATGTATATTATTTTTCAGTCTTTAACTTGTTTTCTTTTTTTGTTGTTGGTGGTTTTTTTTTTTTTCTTTCTCTATCAAGTCAATTGCTCATTCTTTGTCTTTTACTCCTATCAATAGCGTACGAGCACCCTTTCTTCGTTATCTTCTTTCTTTCTTTTTTTTTTCTTGCCTTAAATATTCCGGGTATTCTTTCCTAGATCACCCAAACTTTTATTAATTCAACCAACAAAATTTCCCCCTCAAAACACTTCAAAATCGAGTCCATGAATTTTCCACCACACATGATTCCGTCAAAACTCTGCGCATATCTTAATTATCTCCAAACCCCTGTTTATGAATACCTTCCCCAATAAAACCTCATGGCCCAACTCCGGAGGTGGGGGACTCACAAAATATCCGTCTGCCCCAAGGGCGAGATTATTCGAGACAATTTTGGTTGACCGAACCGCGAAAAGTCCGAGGCGTCCGCCGCGCTTACGAGTAGTCGTTATCAACAAACTTCCACAAAAACTGGCATGCCTTCCATCAGCACCCAAAATCGATTATCCCAACGTCACAAATATCGAAACCAGTCCCAAAAGTCTTAACTACAGATATGCGAAATCCTTGGACAACTCCATCGATGCTCCCGAAATTCCATCTCTCGGATTAACATTCTAATTTCCAATTACTATTTGCTCGGACCACTGACAAGTTACTACAAAATCTTATTCATAAAAACCCCGCCTACTATAAAATTCATTCATAAAAATTCAAAACTCAAAAGTTTACTTTATGGCTGTCAATCATTTCAAAGTTGAGACCATATTTCTTTCTTTTCTTTCCACTGCCAGCACATATCCCTCTTACTCTCTTTCGTTTTCTCCCCTCATTACTATACAATATTACACAAAGCAGTAATTGTCATTTCTCTATGCTATCAACGATATTTTTTTCAAATTATTTCCAATTCTATCTTTTACAATTATTCAAATTCTATTTTAGCTGTTTTTCTTCTTTTCTCTTTTCTTTTTCTGGTTGGGGCGCCGCCTTCTTTTCTTCTTGTTTTCGGTGTTGATCTTTTTTCGTTACGTGTTTTTCGTGTTTCGGGACTTCTATGTTCTATGTATATATGTTATGAATATTCAATGTACGTTTCGCATATCCGTATCTGGCTATGGTACATTGATTTTTTTTATGCCAGAGCTAAGACATGTTGTTCATGGTATGGTTACGACTGGGTTCCACGTGTATCAAAGAGACGATCAGAGAAACGGCTAAGAGCATAGCATCTATTTCAAACGGCTTGTTCAAGCGATGGCAGGAGAGAGAGAAAACACAAGGCCCCCAGAAAAAAAAACAAGAAAAAAGATCAACACCGAAAACAATATATTTTCGTGAAAATTATTAATTCAATTAATTGAATCTTAAAAAGATGTTTTTATTTTAATATTACTGAGTAGGGCATGAAGGTATGTATAAAGACAGATATATTGTGTAAAGAAAACGGAAAGAAAAATTCATTTAAATGGATGAGAATAAATTATTACTAAATATTAATTTAGGTCCACCAACGCGTTTCGACAAAATTATATAAGATATGAAATTACGAAAATTTCAAGTGGAATGTATTTTAGGTCATCTTCAGGGTGGGAATTATAATTTAAAATACCGATTTGAACGAATATAGAAAAATATTCGAAAAAGATTACGTCACGAAACGTAAATTTTTAAACAAGTAAGGAGAAACGGAGCGTCTATAAAAAGTCGGTTTTGTATGGGTGTAGAATGAAAGACAGAAGAATTAAGGGACAGAGGGAAGAAAAACGAAAGAAAGGAAGGAGAGGGAAAAGAAAAACGTGCGGAAAAGGGAAATATTGTGGATCGATGGAGTCAGGTTGAAGGAGGATAGAAATGTCGGTTTATTATCGTTGTTTGTGTAGGTTGAAATCGTGAAAATTACTAAGAGAGTATATTAATTGTTCCTTCATCTATTGCTGGGATTCTGTCATATGGTAAAAAATTAGGCCGATCGAAAACTTCGTAAAATACAGGGACCACATAAGCTCAAATTCGATGAGTGTATACAGTAACGAATATAAATTAGTACATCCCTTCGGGAAATTGTTAGGGTTACTGCTGAAAATTTTGCCCAGTCGGTTGGGGCTGTAGAATACACCGACTGCATCTCTGCAGAGGGATAAATCAACACCTACTAACGAGTGTCCTAAACAATTCACGGTGAGGTTCCAGTAATCCTGTAGCTTTCGGGAATGCAGAGAACTCCATTATTGCCATTGCTCGCAGGTCCTCTATGGCCCGGAATGGTAGCACCAGAAAGGACCCTATCTATGGGCCAAATAGGACTAAGCTACGTACCTATGATAAACTGAATTACTTGAAATAGAACTGTTTTGATATTTAAACTACGTACTTATGCTGAACTGAACTGCTTGAAATAGATTTGATTTCATTTGTAAAGTGCGCACTTATGTTAAACTGAATTGTCTGGAATAGAACTGTTTTTGACATTGATACTCTATTACGATAAATTGAAATGTTTAAAATGGAACTGTTTTGATATTTAACTTTGTTAGGACAAAATCTACACACATAATAAACTGTATTGTTTGAATTTGAACTGTTTGATTAAATTGAATTGTTTGAATTAGAAATGTTTTTGACAATTACATTGTTTACTCAAGCTAAACTGAACTGTTTCAAATAGAACTGTTTTTGACATTCAACGGCGTGTAAACAAACAACTGTACTCATACTAAACTGATTTTTTTTAAATAGAACTGTTTTGACATTTAACTGTCTGTAAGCAAAAAACTATATTTATACAAAACTGAATCGTTTGAAATAGAACCGTTTCTTACATTAAAACAAAGTATTTATGCTATGCTGAATCGTTTGATGTGGGACAGGGTTTTTTAAATTAAAACTGCGTACTTATGCTAAACTCAATTTTTTTAAAAATAGTACTGGTTTTTGACATTTAACTCAGTGTAAACAAAAAACTATACTTTTACTAAACTGAATTGTTTGAAATGGGATTGATTTTTGACATTGAAACTGCGTACTTATGCCAAACTGAATTGTTTGAAATGGAACTGATTTTTTACATTGAAACGGTGAACGTAGGCTAAATGAAGCACATTTATTTTGCTTCTTTGTCTTGTGCTTTTTATTATTATTTTGTTTGTTCTTTTTCTTGTTACTTTGTTTTTTCTTTAGTTGTTGTTTTTTTGTTTGTTTTTTGTTATTCTTTGTTCTGATTTTTGTTTATTTAAGTGAGAAACTGAAGAGGGTATCTAAGGTCGTTATGTCACACCCTACCGGACCCTAATTAGACGTACTAATTACTCAAAGGAGATAATTATTCCTAAAGAGATGATGACCTCTCGATCTGCAGTAGAATGTTCTCCAGTTGACCTACATGCACAACGTCTACTAGGACACCTATCATCAGTGAGAAAACGTCTCAAAATTATATCATTGAGATTTAAGTTAGTTTTGCCAAGTGGGTTGAGTGTTTTCCAATGTTCCGGAAGACCGGGGTTCAATCCCAGGTCGGGTCATACCAAAGACTTTAAAAACGGTACATGATACCTATTTGCTCAACACTCAGCATTATAAGGTACGTATCAAGGGTAAACTGGAACAATCTAGGAAAGGAGTAGTGCCCTCCCCTACACCTCGGTGTAGTAGCTATTGAAAAGGGAGCCCTGTGGTCGCCAACTTTACATTTTACTTTTGTAAAAGCCATAAACAGCTCGACATGAGCTTAAAATGAACAGGTCACATTCAGAAAGAAAAATGCATTATGCCAAGAATTTATTAAACAAACACTGAAATCTTCATGATAAAAAAGTAAACAATATAGAGACCTCTGAGTTTGCACCAGAGGACACCTCACACTCAGAGGTCGAATGCTCTAACAATGAGCAATATCCACAAAAAATACACATTCAATATCGTTGAAAATCAAATCCGCTAACGGTTAAGTAGTTTGCCTTTAAAGTAAGAATTCGCCTAAAAAAGTTACATTACAACCAAATTTTCATTTCAAAAGAAAAAATGGTTGAGGGGACACCCGGGTTTGAACCGGGGACCTCTCGATCTGCAGTCGAATGCTCTACCACTGAGCTATATCCCCGACACTATTATGGCTATTCTCAATGTAGACTTAATTTATTTTCTGACTTCTCACGCCAATGAGAAAATATCTCCTGATTGCCACAGGAGACAATGAAATGATAATTGGTTTATATGTTTCCGCTGAGGAGAGCAAGAATGGGGTCTGAAAGCAGAATTTCAGAGGTTTCTTTGTTAGTTTATTTGGGTTTTATGGCATATCAACATTTGTAGGTTATCTAATGCCAAATCCATTTTTATACAAATAAACAGTTCTATTTCAAACAGTTCAGTTTAGTATGAGAACCCAATTGTCAAAATGATTTCTATTTCAATCTATTCAGTTTAATCAAACAGTTCTAATTCAAACAATTCAGTTTAGTATAAGTTTTTTGTCCACACACAGTTAAATGTTAAAACAGTTCTATTTCAAACAATTCACTTTAGCGTTAGTAGAGTTTCAATGTCAAAAGCATATCTATCATATTTACCCAACCCCTCTGCTCGGGCAGGATATGACACAAGGTCAATTTTTAAGTGGAGTTTAACAGGTTTGAATTCAGAGTTTTCCTTCTCCTAGACTAGTTGCCTCACCAAGGCTGAAGAACCTAATCTGTCCTACTATTTACCCATAGCTGGAGGGAGAATAATGGGATTCATACCTTTCCCAAGGGTATTAGTGCTATGTGAAATGCAATCAGTCTCGCCCAGGATTTGAACTCGTATCGTCGTGTCCATTTCCTACGACGATAACAATTACACCACGGGCACATCCAAAAAAAAAAGCATATCTATTCCAAATAATTTAGTTTGGCATTAGCACGCAGTTTACAAATCAAAACAATTCTATTTCAAGCAGTTCCATTTAGCATAAGTACGTAGTTTAAATATCAAAATAGTTCTATTTCAAGTAATTCAGTTTAGCATAAGTGCCCTCTCAGGTGTGACCACCGCGGACTAGAGTGGACCTGGGAGCAATGGCAATGAAAAGGTGCTCCACATTCCACTAACCTCTAGTAATCCGTCTAATGTCTTTTTTTATGAATGAATGTTAATTTCTATCATAGTATGTTTATATCTCTATTTTTTGGCATTTTTGTTTCATAAGAGTTCTTTTTTTTTGCACCCAGCTATATAATACCAAGTATTTGTATCTAATACAAAATTTACAGGCTGTTGTAGGATTTGGTTTGGTTTACGACATAAACTCACTTATCCTACAGAAGGTGACCTCTAGTGGTCCTTAAAAGTATCTTTTGATATATCTATTTGATGCAAGGTGAATGCGACTACGAAAAGTAGGATTCAGCCCTGAGGTAAGGCGAATGCGAGCATGAGAGGTAGGATTAAGCCTTGAGAGCTGATATTTGCCTCTGCCTCCCACCAGACAGGGCTTGACACAAGGGCAGTGATTAAGGTGAGGATTAAGGGGATGGGTAGGTTGGGAACGAGCCGAGACTCGAACCCTGCTGATCTGTGCTGGTCATTGACCCACCAAGTGCAATGTGGGCCTAATGAGCCAAGCTGTTTCTTTGACCCAAATCTGGGTCCAGGCAGGGATGCTGGGTTATAAATTAAACTAGACAGCAAGGTCTAGTGCTATACATGGGGGCCAGAGGATTCAATAATGCAGCTCACCCACCCGGAGGTGGCCCAGCCGAAACTGAGAGCCTTACAGCTTCAAGTCCGCCATTGTTCCCTTTCGAGTTAATTCTTTTTTCAAGGCTATTAGTCAGAAAGCGAACGTAATTGCATTGCTGAAGATTGAACTCGCTTATTACAGTGTCACAGTCTAGTAAGTTAGTCACGACTTCACTTGGACTCCCTCTATTATAGATCTGAAGAATTGCAATGACTCGAATTCTATCAATCGTAAAATCACGTCTAATCTCCATAACTTGACGCTCTTTCTCATAACCAACAGAAATATCGATAGCTCGAAGAAACATTAAACGATTGTAGGTTTGGTTTCTTTGTTTAATGACATGTCAACCTTCGTGGGTTATTTAATGTCAACGCAATCCTTGTAGAAAAACATTAATGGCCCTGTTTATCCCATAGCCGAGGGGAGAAGGATCTACAGACTGTTCCGAAGGATAATTGGCCGAAAGTGAAAGTAGCAGCACGACTGGATTTCGAACTCATTTACTACGAGGTCGCTGTCGAACACGTTAACCACTACGTCACTGGCTCTTGTATGATGTTTTTGAACAAAAAATAAAACATTATCCTCCTATCAACTTTATTTCTAGTAACACATTTAGAGCTGGAAGTGATAGAAACATTAGCCGGAATAATACGTGGAATAAAACAGACGATGATTCTGCAAAGAATTTTTAGGGAGAGTTTTAAAAATCAGAGGACGGCACAAGAAGGTTTCAAGGATGAATCGAGACTCATGCACAACAGGTGCAAAAATTCTTGACAGCGTCAGTATTCTTCTATTGGGGCGCCTCAGGCACCAAGCAATAAACTTAGTCCTCTGAGGTCAAGTTTAGAATACAAATATAACCAACCGGAACGAATGCCCTCAAAGTAAGCCGACTTGGCCAACTCTTGCAGTTTGATTTTTTGGTCGCCATTTATACAGTGACGATGTTACGTTAATGGCACAAGAAGAACAAAGCAATCAGATACAGAAAAAAAACACATTCATCCGCATCTCTACAAACTATAGAACTATTCTACTGCTGACTGAAATCCTGCTTCAGATTTATCAATCTTAAATGTGCTCAATAGAAAAAAAAAACAACATTAATGTCAAAGACAAATCGTGTCGGTGATGTTGCTCAGTGGTAGAACATTTGACTGCAGATTGAGAGGTCCTCCCGGTTACAACCCGGGTGTCCCCTGGTACGTATTTTTTCTTTTGCCATAAAATATTCAGTGGTTATCGAGTAATTTTTTTATAATGCATTCTTCTCTTTAAAGATGAACTACACGTTTCAATCTCTCACCGAATTATTGTCTGCATGAACAACCGAACTAATAATAACTGAATTACACATGGTAAAAGATAGACGATGTGAGCAGAAGGAAGAGCACAGCCAAAGCTAAATTGAAAGCTACAAACCAACAAGAAGGAATAAAGCTGTGGAAACAACATTTCGAGAATCTCCTAGGAAACCCACCGAAAATTACACATGAACCAATCATCAGAATTGTTAGTAAGCAATTAGAAATTAAACAAGACTGTTTACTCTAGAAGAACTCGACTCAGTACTCAGAAAAATTAAAAATGGGAGAGCCGCAAGGCTTGATGAAATTCCCTCAGACAATTCGACGACATACTGCTCCGACACTGTAACGCAGTTTATTATCATAAACCGATAGACAGATGGATGAAGGGATGTATTCTCCCTTTCCCTAAAAAGGGTGACCTCTGATCAGCCAAGAACTACCGAGGTATAACACTTACATCCATAGTAGCCAAAATATACAATGCCCTCCTACGAAACTGCAGAGAACCCAAAATTGACAACATTCTTAGGAAGAGCCAAAATGGCTGCCGAAGAAATCGATCCACAACCTCACAAATATTGACTATCCGTAGAATCTTTGAAGGCGTACGGGCAAAAAACCTACAGGCGACAATACTATTTGTCGACTTAACCGAGTAGTCAAATGCTCTAACAATGAGCAATATCCTTAAAAAAACACTCATTAAATAAATTCAGTTTGATGCTGTAATCAATTCCGCTAACAGTGAAGTTTGCCTTGAAAGTAAGAATTTGTCTAAAAACATTACATGACAACCAATAAAAATTTCATATCAAATAAAATAAAATGATGAGGGGACACCCGGGTTTGAACCGGGGACCTCTCGATCTGCAGTCGAATGCTCTACCACTGAGCTATATCCCCAATACTATTCAGTTTACTCAAACAGTTCCAATTCAAACAATTCAGTTTAGAATAAGTGTCGATTTTATCTACACACAGTTAAATGTTAAAATAGTTCAATTTCAAACAATTCACTTTAGCGTAAGTAGAGTTTCAATCTCCGAAACGGTTCTATTTCAAACAATTCACTTTAGCATAAGCACGCAGTTTACAAATCAAAACAATTCTATTTAAAGCAATTCAGTTTAGCATAAGTGCGTCGTTTAGTTCTATTTGACCCCTAGATATGACCCTATCAGGTGGCAATGAAAGGGTGCTCCGCATTCCACAAACCTCTACAATTACTGGAATATCACCATTAGATCTTTTAATGTCATATTTAGGACACTCGTTAGGAGTGGGGTCTTACTCCTCTGCAGAGATGCAGTCAGTGTATTCTACAGTCCCAGGTAAGTGGGCAATACACAAAGTTAAATGTAAAAACAGTTTAAGTACCTAGTTTAAATGTCAAAACACTTCTACTTCAGGCAATTTAATTCAGCATTTATACACAGTTTAAATGCAAAAACAGTAAACTCCCGAAACTACTGTTTAGTTCTATTCGACCCATAGATAGGACCCTATCAGATGCTACCACTCCAGGACAGGGTAGACCTGGGAACGATGACAATGAAGAGATGCGCCACATTTTCCAAACCTCTAGCACTGTTTGAACTTTACCATCAGATTGCTTGGAGTCATATCCACCGCACTCGTTGGGAAGGGGTCTTAATCCTCTGAAGAGGTGCAGTCGGTGTATTCTACAGCTGCAGCCGACTGGGTCTTTCAGATGTACAGAGAAAAATTCTATGAATTCAAGCAAAGACAATTAACAGTCTGTGAAGATTTCGCAGATTTTAAAAAGATGAACAAGTTATATTTAAGAGAAGCTGCCCTGATCAATTATTGATATCCTTTATCGATTTGGTTTTGTTTATTTGTTTTTCGTAAAAATTATCACGAGACTGGTTAAACAGTGTGAGATTGGCATGACAATATATCTATCCAATTCATTCATGTACAAATTACATACAACCATTGCACAATATCAGAGGAACCTTTCTTTTATTGTGTTCATCAATAAGTTTGTTGATAAATTGATAAGAACTAAAAATTTTATTGAAATGAAAATGAGAACAGATGTTTTGTTAATCTTAAAAATCTAAGGGAATTTCACCAACAAATTTGTCCCTATGAAATTCACTGCACATAAACACCATCTTACAATATAAGTAACTTAAACTCTCTCTTTTTATTTATTTATTCATTTATTTATTTTAGTTTGCATTAACTTTAGTAATTTTTTTTGTATCAGATTTTTCTTCCTGCTGTATAGAGGCAATAAAAATCATTCCCTGCAGGTAATGGGCGTGTTTTTTTTTTAGTGTCTCGTAAAGTGTTTCATGACAGTCCCAGAAACACTTTCTGGACCTTTTTTGTCTCCTGTTTTTGAACAGAAGAGACGTGTCTCGGACCCTGTCTGGGAACTGGGAACAGTAAGCCCAGGGAGAAATTTTACTATACATCGTCAAGTAAGCTTTTTTTCTATTTCGTAACACCTCCACACCCAACAGGAAGTATCACTGCGTGCAAATTAGTGTGAAAATTCGAAAGATGATAGAAAATGTTAATAATCTCTGTACATAATAAGTTCATTACTTAATATTCATTACTTAATATTGATTAATAATTGATTTTAATGGCATGCCAATCCGTCTAATGTTTTCTTTATGAATGGACGTTAATTTCGTTCATAGAACATTTATATCTCTATTTTTTGCATATTTATTTCATGAGAGTTTTTTGGGGTTTTTCTTTTTTTTTGCACACAGTTATATAATACCACGCGTTTGTATCTGATACAAATGATTTACACACTATTGTAGGATTTGGTTTGGTTTGGTTTGGTTTGGTTTACGGCATGAACTCACTTATCACACATATCTATGGTATAATAGTATTATTGTAGTCCTTTTATATGTATGGATTTCACATTAAATAGTCCATGAATGTTTAAATGCTATGAAACAAGGAAACCAAACCAAACCAAACCAAACCAAACCTAATGATAATTGTTTGAAAGCAATTATTGCTTTATGTTTCTATTTTTATCACAAATAATTTACAATTATATGATATCAAGAATTCCTACCAAATAGAAATGATTTTTAAACATACCTATTTGAGACATAGAAAGGAAACTAACCGGCATTACCACTCAGAATCTGAGTGGACCTGGAAGTAATGACAAAGTAGGGATTCTTCTCATTGTGAAGATCTTCATAGGTTGAGTCTGACCATCAGATGTATTTTCTAGTTATACCCAGAACACAATGACTTTTTTCATTTATTTGGGGTGAGCTTGTTCTATCCTTCTGCCAAATCATGTTCGATTATAACGAATACTGTCGTCAGTATCAAAGAAACAACTGGAGTTGGAAATCATGACTCTTTCAAACAATGTTTTTCGAAATTCTAAATAAACTTCAGTGATGATTCTCCGTTATTTTTAGGATTTTGTACTCTACCTGTGTATCATACAAAACTTTTACTGAGCCGTCAGTAAGGTTTTTCTCTACACAGGATACACTTGTGTAAACAAATTTATTACTGGAAACAAGCAATACATAGGTCGAAGTAGATCACGTGGGCTGACGGCCTGAAGGCATTCTGAAATCATATATACACAGGTACCCACAGATTTATGGTCAGTTTCGAAGTAACACTTGGTTAGTGACATGAGTTGCAGTCAGTGAGCAGCAGGCAGGATGAGATGGCGGTGCCCTATCCCACCCGTTGAAAACTCCTCGTCAAGGAAACAAAGAAGTAATGCCCTGAATATGGAATACCAACATGGCTCAAGCAGATGTCAATGTAGCACTCCTCTGTCCAGCTTCATCTCTGTGACTCTATCTCTCTCTCTCATTTTCTCGTTTTCTCTCGTACACACACACACACACACACACACACAAACTTACACCAGTTTCGAGAAATAAAGATACGTGTATATTTTTCTAAAGAAGTGTCATGCCTCTTCATTTCTTCTGGTAGGTATGATACACGACACCTGTCCGATTTTGATTACACTATTTCCAATTTCAAAAATATTTCAGTGAGAACACTATAAATTAAACCTTGTGCCCGAATAAGTTATTTTGGAGATATTTGTAGAAGGCAATCTAAAAATAAACTTGCTCAACTTGCAACAAGCTTTCTTGTTTTATCCTCGATCTGACATTGTAATATAAAGAAAAAAACCTTACGGAGAGTAATGGGGATATAGCTCAGTCGCTGAGCATTCGACTGCATATCGAGAGATTCCCGGTTCAATGATGGGTGTCCCCTTCACGGTTGAAGAGTAGGATTTTTAATAACTGTATTGCACCATCCACTTCGGATATGCAAAAAAGTTCGAGATATATTTGATATCTACTTCTTTCACATTTACACTCTGATTGCCGCCCTGTTTCAAAATTAAGTTTCAGTATCATTTCAACTCTTAAGACGTCTGAATCAAACCATAATTTAGCATATTAAAAGCTTAAAGAAACAAAAGAAAACAAAACTTGTTTGTGAAAGTCACTAATTGCCATTCTTAAAATCCATGTTAACTGATTTCATATTAAAAGAATTCATATTATTTTTTTTACTATTTGAAATAAGGAACTTCTAAATACATATTTGTTTCATATAAAAATTGTCCAGCAATGAGAAGTAACTCGTGACCGATTTTTTTCTATTCTTTTCTATTTTTTCCCCTTCGTCTTAACTATGTTGCATCATCTACTGCAGTACATGATGCAAGATAGTTTAATTAATTGGTTGTTTAACTTTCAAAAACATTTCTATTTCAAGAATTTTTAGGGAAGGAGAGGATGCATCCTTTCTCCCTTCTGTCTATCGAATTTTTATAGACTGCGTTGTAGTGTCGCAGCATTATGTCGTCGAATTGTATGGTCTTCCATACCTCTGGGGGAATCTCGTCAAGCCCTGCAGCTTTCCTATTTTTAATTTTTCTTGGAACCGAGTCGAGTTCTTCATGAGTTAACGGTCCTATTTTATCAGCCAGAGGTTAAAATGAGCCATTCACAGGATGAAAAATGAAGAATGCAAAAAATTCATTTGAAAAAAGCAGAAAATTTCATTACAAAAAAACAAATATAGACACCTCTGTGTTTGAACCTGAGGAAACACAGAGGTAGAATGGTCTAACACTAAGCTATATCCACAAAACTAACTGCCTTTCCATTAATATAGTTTGGAGAAGAAATTAGTACGGATAGCGGATAAGAAGTTTCCATTGAGAGACTTTAAATTTTCCTTTTAAAAAAACCCACCAGGGGACACCCGGGTTTGAACCGGGGACCTCTCGATCTGCAGTCGAATGCTCTACCACTGAGCTATATCCCCAACTGTGACTTCGACGTATTCTTAATCTACTTTCTAACTTCTCACGCCAATCAGTGAGAAAATATCTCCTGGTTGCCGTATTGAGACTCTGTGAACTGAGGAGTGGCTCTGAGGAGACAGCGAGATATGAGTTTAAAAGCAGAATTTCAGATTTACAGAGAAGAATTCTTGGAATTTAAGCAAGGCAACTAATTGTCAGTGAACATTTCTCATAGCCTAAGAGGATGAACTTGATCGATTTATGAGAAGAACTTGTGAAATAAAACTCGTAGAGAAACAGTCGTGGTGCTACTCAATCCATAGCTGGTGGAGATAAGTAGACTCACTCTTTTTTTCAAGGCTATTAGTCCAAATGCGAACGTAATTGCATTGCTGAAGATTGAACTCGCGTATTACAGTGTCCCTATCGAGAACTTTAGTCACGACTTCACTTGGACACCCTCAATTATTGATTTGAAGGATTGCAAATGTTGTATATTGACCTTCAACCAGGCCAAACATGCCATTCCAAAGTGATGCACCGGAAGGAAGTGACACATTCCGATGGCAGTTATGAGAAGAAATCACGTAGGCGGGCTTTCCTGACAATATGGGACAAGGTAAAATCCTTTGGTAAACTCAAAGACTGATGCACCGGAAGAGAGTGACCTGTGAACTGCATGACAGTTATTTCCGCTTGATGACGATCAAACATGCCATTCCAAAGATTGAGTGAGCGATTGAATTATTATATAACTCAGTGAAGACAGGAAGTCAGTGAGTTTGAAATCAGAGAAGTCGGAGGCAAGCCGTGGTAGAGAAAGCCACCACCCGGCAGAAGGGGCCGTTGGGACCCCCCATTGAGTTTGGAGGCCAGACCAGTTGGTGAGAAGATGCTTGAATGAGAATATGTCACAGAGAGGCTGGACCCCCAGGCCGCCGGTTGAGTAGCACTGGAGAACGAGAAAGACACAACTTTGATGGCCATAAGACTGGGATCAATATGCTGCAGTTCTATTCGGTCTCCATCTCACTCTCACAGTAAAACCTTGAGTAACCCTTTCGAACCTTTCAAATGAAGTGAGAGGTATATTTTTTTAAAGAAGTCTTTGCTCGTCTTCTTCATTGCGTCAATATGTATTCTGCATGTATATGTGTATATATGCATATTTATTATATATGAGTATAAAACACAATGACTGAAATTCTATCGATCGTAAAATCACGTCTAATCTCCATAATTAGTCGCTTTTTCTCATAACTCTCAATTACGAGGATCATTAAATAAGTTTCCAGACTTTTTTCGTATGGGCACTTTTATTGACAGTACACTTATGAAACTCTAGTCCCTTTCGAAGTAATCTCCTCCGGCTGCAATGTTGTGCCGTTCCAACAACTTTTGGAAGGCTCCATGGACGTCCTTTTGTGTGAGCGTGTCAATGACCTTCGTCACAGCCTCTTTCATCTCTTCAATTGTCTCATAACGACAGCTTCTAAGCTTAGGGAATAAGCAAAAGTCACAGGGAGCAAGGCCTCGACTATAGGGAGGCTGAGGAACTGTCTGGATGCCCATCTTGGTCAAATAGTCTGTGACAAGGATGGAGTTGTGGGCTGATGCATTGTCCTGGTGGAAATGCAACTGACACGATTTGAAGAGTAATGACCTCTTCCGACGGAATCTCTTCCTGAACTCCCTTAAAAACCTCAACATAGTAACCCTAACCCTAACCCCTTGGCCAATCAACACTGGAGTATTGACTTCTTTACTCCTCACACACCACTCGTCATCCCTCACAGACTCCCTGCCTTCCTTGAATTTCATTTGCTACTCAAAAACTGATGCTAGATTCATGCAAGATAGTCGAAAAGCAGTCTGAAGCATTCCATACGTTTCTGTGGCATTTTTTCAAACTTTAAAAAAGAATTTTACTGCATATCGATCTTCTAACGTGTCCTGACATCCTGATTGCATTTTTGAAATTCACCTGCTATGACAATCAGGCTTTAATAAGGTGTATTCAAATTGCTGCTGTACCTGTTCATTTCATCTCTGAGTGACACGTCCGCTCCGCCCGCGTGAGTGAACACTTGCATTAATGTTGAACTTAAGTAACCCATGCACTGAACCGAAAGGTTCTCAGCCTAACTAAACGAAAAGGCATAAAATGAAATCCCTCAGCCATTATATTACATGCCTTTCCCTCTACTGATGATATTATTCATTATCATTGATGACAAATTATTTTCTTAAACTAATATGCCGCTCCTCCTCATGTCGAACTGATCTACAAAATTTTCAACAAAATAATTTCAACAAAACTTACAAAAAAACATGCATCAGTCCCAAACTCAAAAGTCATTGAAAATAAAAGGTGTTCGTATTGTCCTTCATTTCCTTTTCTTTCTTTTTTTTTTCCATTTTTTTTTTTTCTTTTTTCAACCACATTTTCTGGTTCTTCTTCTTTTTCTTATTTTTATTTCAAATTTTTTCAACAGTCTCTGGTTCGCCATGTATATTATTTTTCAGTCTTTAACTTGTTTTCTTTTTTTGTTGTTGGTGGTTTTTTTTTTTTTCTTTCTCTATCAAGTCAATTGCTCATTCTTTGTCTTTTACTCCTATCAATAGCGTACGAGCACCCTTTCTTCGTTATCTTCTTTCTTTCTTTTTTTTTTTTCTTGCCTTAAATATTCCGGGTATTCTTTCCTAGATCACCCAAACTTTTATTAATTCAACCAACAAAATTTCCCCCTCAAAACACTTCAAAATCGAGTCCATGAATTTTCCACCACACATGATTCCGTCAAAACTCTGCGCATATCTTAATTATCTCCAAACCCCTGTTTATGAATACCTTCCCCAATAAAACCTCATGGCCCAACTCCGGAGGTGGGGGACTCACAAAATATCCGTCTGCCCCAAGGGCGAGATTATTCGAGACAATTTTGGTTGACCGAACCGCGAAAAGTCCGAGGCGTCCGCCGCGCTTACGAGTAGTCGTTATCAACAAACTTCCACAAAAACTGGCATGCCTTCCATCAGCACCCAAAATCGATTATCCCAACGTCACAAATATCGAAACCAGTCCCAAAAGTCTTAACTACAGATATGCGAAATCCTTGGACAACTCCATCGATGCTCCCGAAATTCCATCTCTCGGATTAACATTCTAATTTCCAATTACTATTTGCTCGGACCACTGACAAGTTACTACAAAATCTTATTCATAAAAACCCCGCCTACTATAAAATTCATTCATAAAAATTCAAAACTCAAAAGTTTACTTTATGGCTGTCAATCATTTCAAAGTTGAGACCATATTTCTTTCTTTTCTTTCCACTGCCAGCACATATCCCTCTTACTCTCTTTCGTTTTCTCCCCTCATTACTATACAATATTACACAAAGCAGTAATTGTCATTTCTCTATGCTATCAACGATATTTTTTTCAAATTATTTCCAATTCTATCTTTTACAATTATTCAAATTCTATTTTAGCTGTTTTTCTTCTTTTCTCTTTTCTTTTTCTGGTTGGGGCGCCGCCTTCTTTTCTTCTTGTTTTCGGTGTTGATCTTTTTTCGTTACGTGTTTTTCGTGTTTCGGGACTTCTATGTTCTATGTATATATGTTATGAATATTCAATGTACGTTTCGCATATCCGTATCTGGCTATGGTACATTGATTTTTTTTATGCCAGAGCTAAGACATGTTGTTCATGGTATGGTTACGACTGGGTTCCACGTGTATCAAAGAGACGATCAGAGAAACGGCTAAGAGCATAGCATCTATTTCAAACGGCTTGTTCAAGCGATGGCAGGAGAGAGAGAAAACACAAGGCCCCCAGAAAAAAAAACAAGAAAAAAGATCAACACCGAAAACAATATATTTTCGTGAAAATTATTAATTCAATTAATTGAATCTTAAAAAGATGTTTTTATTTTAATATTACTGAGTAGGGCATGAAGGTATGTATAAAGACAGATATATTGTGTAAAGAAAACGGAAAGAAAAATTCATTTAAATGGATGAGAATAAATTATTACTAAATATTAATTTAGGTCCACCAACGCGTTTCGACAAAATTATATAAGATATGAAATTACGAAAATTTCAAGTGGAATGTATTTTAGGTCATCTTCAGGGTGGGAATTATAATTTAAAATACCGATTTGAACGAATATAGAAAAATATTCGAAAAAGATTACGTCACGAAACGTAAATTTTTAAACAAGTAAGGAGAAACGGAGCGTCTATAAAAAGTCGGTTTTGTATGGGTGTAGAATGAAAGACAGAAGAATTAAGGGACAGAGGGAAGAAAAACGAAAGAAAGGAAGGAGAGGGAAAAGAAAAACGTGCGGAAAAGGGAAATATTGTGGATCGATGGAGTCAGGTTGAAGGAGGATAGAAATGTCGGTTTATTATCGTTGTTTGTGTAGGTTGAAATCGTGAAAATTACTAAGAGAGTATATTAATTGTTCCTTCATCTATTGCTGGGATTCTGTCATATGGTAAAAAATTAGGCCGATCGAAAACTTCGTAAAATACAGGGACCACATAAGCTCAAATTCGATGAGTGTATACAGTAACGAATATAAATTAGTACATCCCTTCGGGAAATTGTTAGGGTTACTGCTGAAAATTTTGCCCAGTCGGTTGGGGCTGTAGAATACACCGACTGCATCTCTGCAGAGGGATAAATCAACACCTACTAACGAGTGTCCTAAACAATTCACGGTGAGGTTCCAGTAATCCTGTAGCTTTCGGGAATGCAGAGAACTCCATTATTGCCATTGCTCGCAGGTCCTCTATGGCCCGGAATGGTAGCACCAGAAAGGACCCTATCTATGGGCCAAATAGGACTAAGCTACGTACCTATGATAAACTGAATTACTTGAAATAGAACTGTTTTGATATTTAAACTACGTACTTATGCTGAACTGAACTGCTTGAAATAGATTTGATTTCATTTGTAAAGTGCGCACTTATGTTAAACTGAATTGTCTGGAATAGAACTGTTTTTGACATTGATACTCTATTACGATAAATTGAAATGTTTAAAATGGAACTGTTTTGATATTTAACTTTGTTAGGACAAAATCTACACACATAATAAACTGTATTGTTTGAATTTGAACTGTTTGATTAAATTGAATTGTTTGAATTAGAAATGTTTTTGACAATTACATTGTTTACTCAAGCTAAACTGAACTGTTTCAAATAGAACTGTTTTTGACATTCAACGGCGTGTAAACAAACAACTGTACTCATACTAAACTGATTTTTTTTAAATAGAACTGTTTTGACATTTAACTGTCTGTAAGCAAAAAACTATATTTATACAAAACTGAATCGTTTGAAATAGAACCGTTTCTTACATTAAAACAAAGTATTTATGCTATGCTGAATCGTTTGATGTGGGACAGGGTTTTTTAAATTAAAACTGCGTACTTATGCTAAACTCAATTTTTTTTAAAATAGTACTGGTTTTTGACATTTAACTCAGTGTAAACAAAAAACTATACTTTTACTAAACTGAATTGTTTGAAATGGGATTGATTTTTGACATTGAAACTGCGTACTTATGCCAAACTGAATTGTTTGAAATGGAACTGATTTTTTACATTGAAACGGTGAACGTAGGCTAAATGAAGCACATTTATTTTGCTTCTTTGTCTTGTGCTTTTTATTATTATTTTGTTTGTTCTTTTTCTTGTTACTTTGTTTTTTCTTTAGTTGTTGTTTTTTTGTTTGTTTTTTGTTATTCTTTGTTCTGATTTTTGTTTATTTAAGTGAGAAACTGAAGAGGGTATCTAAGGTCGTTATGTCACACCCTACCGGACCCTAATTAGACGTACTAATTACTCAAAGGAGATAATTATTCCTAAAGAGATGATGACCTCTCGATCTGCAGTAGAATGTTCTCCAGTTGACCTACATGCACAACGTCTACTAGGACACCTATCATCAGTGAGAAAACGTCTCAAAATTATATCATTGAGATTTAAGTTAGTTTTGCCAAGTGGGTTGAGTGTTTTCCAATGTTCCGGAAGACCGGGGTTCAATCCCAGGTCGGGTCATACCAAAGACTTTAAAAACGGTACATGATACCTATTTGCTCAACACTCAGCATTATAAGGTACGTATCAAGGGTAAACTGGAACAATCTAGGAAAGGAGTAGTGCCCTCCCCTACACCTCGGTGTAGTAGCTATTGAAAAGGGAGCCCTGTGGTCGCCAACTTTACATTTTACTTTTGTAAAAGCCATAAACAGCTCGACATGAGCTTAAAATGAACAGGTCACATTCAGAAAGAAAAATGCATTATGCCAAGAATTTATTAAACAAACACTGAAATCTTCATGATAAAAAAGTAAACAATATAGAGACCTCTGAGTTTGCACCAGAGGACACCTCACACTCAGAGGTCGAATGCTCTAACAATGAGCAATATCCACAAAAAATACACATTCAATATCGTTGAAAATCAAATCCGCTAACGGTTAAGTAGTTTGCCTTTAAAGTAAGAATTCGCCTAAAAAAGTTACATTACAACCAAATTTTCATTTCAAAAGAAAAAATGGTTGAGGGGACACCCGGGTTTGAACCGGGGACCTCTCGATCTGCAGTCGAATGCTCTACCACTGAGCTATATCCCCGACACTATTATGGCTATTCTCAATGTAGACTTAATTTATTTTCTGACTTCTCACGCCAATGAGAAAATATCTCCTGATTGCCACAGGAGACAATGAAATGATAATTGGTTTATATGTTTCCGCTGAGGAGAGCAAGAATGGGGTCTGAAAGCAGAATTTCAGAGGTTTCTTTGTTAGTTTATTTGGGTTTTATGGCATATCAACATTTGTAGGTTATCTAATGCCAAATCCATTTTTATACAAATAAACAGTTCTATTTCAAACAGTTCAGTTTAGTATGAGAACCCAATTGTCAAAATGATTTCTATTTCAATCTATTCAGTTTAATCAAACAGTTCTAATTCAAACAATTCAGTTTAGTATAAGTTTTTTGTCCACACACAGTTAAATGTTAAAACAGTTCTATTTCAAACAATTCACTTTAGCGTTAGTAGAGTTTCAATGTCAAAAGCATATCTATCATATTTACCCAACCCCTCTGCTCGGGCAGGATATGACACAAGGTCAATTTTTAAGTGGAGTTTAACAGGTTTGAATTCAGAGTTTTCCTTCTCCTAGACTAGTTGCCTCACCAAGGCTGAAGAACCTAATCTGTCCTACTATTTACCCATAGCTGGAGGGAGAATAATGGGATTCATACCTTTCCCAAGGGTATTAGTGCTATGTGAAATGCAATCAGTCTCGCCCAGGATTTGAACTCGTATCGTCGTGTCCATTTCCTACGACGATAACAATTACACCACGGGCACATCCAAAAAAAAAAGCATATCTATTCCAAATAATTTAGTTTGGCATTAGCACGCAGTTTACAAATCAAAACAATTCTATTTCAAGCAGTTCCATTTAGCATAAGTACGTAGTTTAAATATCAAAATAGTTCTATTTCAAGTAATTCAGTTTAGCATAAGTGCCCTCTCAGGTGTGACCACCGCGGACTAGAGTGGACCTGGGAGCAATGGCAATGAAAAGGTGCTCCACATTCCACTAACCTCTAGTAATCCGTCTAATGTCTTTTTTTATGAATGAATGTTAATTTCTATCATAGTATGTTTATATCTCTATTTTTTGGCATTTTTGTTTCATAAGAGTTCTTTTTTTTTGCACCCAGCTATATAATACCAAGTATTTGTATCTAATACAAAATTTACAGGCTGTTGTAGGATTTGGTTTGGTTTACGACATAAACTCACTTATCCTACAGAAGGTGACCTCTAGTGGTCCTTAAAAGTATCTTTTGATATATCTATTTGATGCAAGGTGAATGCGACTACGAAAAGTAGGATTCAGCCCTGAGGTAAGGCGAATGCGAGCATGAGAGGTAGGATTAAGCCTTGAGAGCTGATATTTGCCTCTGCCTCTGCCTCCCACCAGACAGGGCTTGACACAAGGGCAGTGATTAAGGTGAGGATTAAGGGGATGGGTAGGTTGGGAACGAGCCGAGACTCGAACCCTGCTGATCTGTGCTGGTCATTGACCCACCAAGTGCAATGTGGGCCTAATGAGCCAAGCTGTTTCTTTGACCCAAATCTGGGTCCAGGCAGGGATGCTGGGTTATAAATTAAACTAGACAGCAAGGTCTAGTGCTATACATGGGGGCCAGGGGATTCAATAATGCAGCTCACCCACCCGGAGGTGGCCCAGCCGAAACTGGTAGCCTTACAGCTTCAAGTCCGCCATTGTTCCCTTTCGAGTTAATTCTTTTTTCAAGGCTATTAGTCAGAAAGCGAACGTAATTGCATTGCTGAAGATTGAACTCGCTTATTACAGTGTCACAGTCTAGTAAGTTAGTCACGACTTCACTTGGACTCCCTCTATTATAGATCTGAAGAATTGCAATGACTCGAATTCTATCAATCGTAAAATCACGTCTAATCTCCATAACTTGACGCTCTTTCTCATAACCAACAGAAATATCGATAGCTCGAAGAAACATTAAACGATTGTAGGTTTGGTTTCTTTGTTTAATGACATGTCAACCTTCGTGGGTTATTTAATGTCAACGCAATCCTTGTAGAAAAACATTAATGGCCCTGTTTATCCCATAGCCGAGGGGAGAAGGATCTACAGACTGTTCCGAAGGATAATTGGCCGAAAGTGAAAGTAGCAGCACGACTGGATTTCGAACTCATTTACTACGAGGTCGCTGTCGAACACGTTAACCACTACGTCACTGGCTCTTCTATGATGTTTTTGAACAAAAAATAAAACATTATCCTCCTATCAACTTTATTTCTAGTAACACATTTAGAGCTGGAAGTGATAGAAACATTAGCCGGAATAATACGTGGAATAAAACAGACGATGATTCTGCAAAGAATTTTTAGGGAGAGTTTTAAAAATCAGAGGACGGCACAAGAAGGTTTCAAGGATGAATCGAGACTCATGCACAACAGGTGCAAAAATTCTTGACAGCGTCAGTATTCTTCTATTGGGGCGCCTCAGGCACCAAGCAATAAACTTAGTCCTCTGAGGTCAAGTTTAGAATACAAATATAACCAACCGGAACGAATGCCCTCAAAGTAAGCCGACTTGGCCAACTCTTGCAGTTTGATTTTTTGGTCGCCATTTATACAGAGACGATGTTACGTTAATGGCACAAGAAGAACAAAGCAATCAGATACAGAAAAAAAACACATTCATCCGCATCTCTACAAACTATAGAACTATTCTACTGCTGACTGAAATCCTGCTTCAGATTTATCAATCTTAAATGTGCTCAATAGAAAAAAAAAAACAACATTAATGTCAAAGACAAATCGTGTCGGTGATGTTGCTCAGTGGTAGAACATTTGACTGCAGATCGAGAGGTCCTCCCGGTTACAACCCGGGTGTCCCCTGGTACGTATTTTTTCTTTTGTCATAAAATATTCAGTGGTTATCGAGTCGTTTTTTTATAATGCATTCTTCTCTTTAAAGATGAACTACACGTTTTAATCTCTCGCCGAATTATTGTCTGCATGAACAACCGAACTAATAATAACTGAATTACACATGGTAAAAGATAGACGATGTGAGCAGAAGGAAGAGCACAGCCAAAGCTAAATTGAAAGCTACAAACCAACAAGAAGGAATAAAGCTGTGGAAACAACATTTCGAGAATCTCCTAGGAAACCCACCGAAAATTACACATGAACCAATCATCAGAATTGTTAGTAAGCAATTAGAAATTAAACAAGACTGTTTACTCTAGAAGAACTCGACTCAGTACTCAGAAAAATTAAAAATGGCTTGATGAAATTCCCTCAGACAATTCGACGACATACTGCTCCGACACTGTAACGCAGTTTATTATCATAAACCGATAGACAGATGGATGAAGGGATGTATTCTCCCTTTCCCTAAAAAGGGTGACCTCTGATCAGCCAAGAACTACCGAGGTATAACACTTACATCCATAGTGGCCAAAATATACAATGCCCTCCTACGAAACTGCAGAGAATCCAAAATTGACAACATTCTTAGGAAGAGCCAAAATGGCTGCCGAAGAAATCGATCCACAACCTCACAAATATTGACTATCCGTAGAATCTTTGAAGGCGTACGGGCAAAAAACCTACAGGCGACAATACTATTTGTCGACTTAACCGAGTAGTCAAATGCTCTAACAATGAGCAATATCCTTAAAAAAAACACTCATTAAATAAATTCAGTTTGATGCTGTAATCAATTCCGCTAACAGTGAAGTTTGCCTTGAAAGTAAGAATTTGTCTAAAAACATTACATGACAACCAATAAAAATTTCATATCAAATAAAATAAAATGATGAGGGGACACCCGGGTTTGAACCGGGGACCTCTCGATCTGCAGTCGAATGCTCTACCACTGAGCTATATCCCCAATACTGGTATTAGTGTTATTAATGTTATCTTAATTTATTTTATTACTTCTCACGCCAATCAGTGAGAAAATATCTCTTGATTGCCACAGGAGACAATGAAATGAAAATCTGCTTAGATGCTACCGCTGACGAGAGCATGAATGGAATTTGAAAGCAGAATTTCAGAGGTTACTTTGTTTGTTTATTTGGGTTATATGGCATTTACACATCTAATGCCAAATTTATTTTTATACAAATAGACAGTTCTATTTGAAACAATTCAGTTTAGCACGAGTACAAAGTTTAATTATCAAAAGCGTTTCTATTTCAACCTATTCAGTTTACTCAAACAGTTCCAATTCAAACAATTCAGTTTAGAATAAGTGTCGATTTTATCTACACACAGTTAAATGTTAAAATAGTTCAATTTCAAACAATTCACTTTAGCGTAAGTAGAGTTTCAATCTCCGAAACGGTTCTATTTCAAACAATTCACTTTAGCATAAGCACGCAGTTTACAAATCAAAACAATTCTATTTAAAGCAATTCAGTTTAGCATAAGTGCGTCGTTTAGTTCTATTTGACCCCTAGATATGACCCTATCAGGTGGCAATGAAAGGGTGCTCCGCATTCCACAAACCTCTACAATTACTGGAATATCACCATTAGATCTTTTAATGTCATATTTAGGACACTCGTTAGGAGTGGGGTCTTACTCCTCTGCAGAGATGCAGTCAGTGTATTCTACAGTCCCAGGTAAGTGGGCAATACACAAAGTTAAATGTAAAAACAGTTTAAGTACCTAGTTTAAATGTCAAAACACTTCTACTTCAGGCAATTTAATTCAGCATTTATACGCAGTTTAAATGCAAAAACAGTAAACTCCCGAAACTACTGTTTAGTTCTATTTGACCCATAGATAGGACCCTATCAGATGCTACCACTCCAGGACAGGGTAGACCTGGGAACGATGACAATGAAGAGATGCGCCACATTTTCCAAACCTCTAGCACTGTTCGAACCTTACCATCAGATTGCTTGGAGTCATATCCACCGCACTCGTTGGGAAGGGGTCTTAATCCTCTGAAGAGGTGCAGTCGGTGTATTCTACAGCTGCAGCCGACTGGGTCTTTCAGATGTACAGAGAAAAATTCTATGAATTCAAGCAAAGACAATTAACAGTCTGTGAAGATTTCGCAGATTTTAAAAGGATGAACAAGTTATATTTAAGAGAAGCTGCTCTGATCAATTATTGATATCCTTTATCGATTTGGTTTTGTTTATTTGTTTTTCGTAAAAATTATCACGAGACTGGTTAAACAGTGTGAGATTGGCATGACAATATATCTCTCCAATTCATTCATGTACAAATTACATACAACCATTGCACAATATCAGAGGAACTTTTCTTTTATTGTGTTCATCAATAAGTTTGTTGATAAATTGATAAGAACTAAAAATTTTATTGAAATGAAAATGAGAACAGATGTTTTGTTAATCTTAAAAATCTAAGGGAATTTCACCAACAAATTTGTCCCTATGAAATTCACTGCACATAAACACCATCTTACAATATAAGTAACTTAAACTCTCTCTTTTTATTTATTTATTCATTTATTTATTTTAGTTTGCATTAACTTTAGTAATTTTTTTTGTATCAGATTTTTCTTCCTGCTGTATAGAGGCAATAAAAATCATTCCCCGCAGGTAATGGGCGTGTTTATTTTTAGTGTCTCGTAAAGTGTTTCATGACAGTCCCAGAAACACTTTCTGGACCTTTTTTGTCTCCTGTTTTTGAACAGAAGAGACGTGTCTCGGACCCTGTCTGGGAACTGGGAACAGTAAGCCCAGGGAGAAATTTTACTATACATCGTCAAGTAAGCTTTTTTTCTATTTCGTAACACCTCCACACCCAACAGGAAGTATCACTGCGTGCAAATTAGTGTGAAAATTCGAAAGATGATAGAAAATGTTAATAATCTCTGTACATAATAAGTTCATTACTTAATATTCATTACTTAATATTGATTAATAATTGATTTTAATGGCATGCCAATCCGTCTAATGTTTTCTTTATGAATGGACGTTAATTTCGTTCATAGAACATTTATATCTCTATTTTTTGCATATTTATTTCATGAGAGTTTTTTGGGGTTTTTTTTTTTTTTTTGCACACCGTTATATAATACCACGCGTTTGTATCTGATACAAATGATTTACACACTATTGTAGGATTTGGTTTGGTTTGGTTTGGTTTGGTTTCCGGCATGAACTCACTTATCACACATATCTATGGTATAATAGTATTATTGTAGTCCTTTTATACGTATGGTTTTCACATTAAATAGTCCATGAATGTTTAAATGCTATGAAACAAGGAAACCAAACCAAACCAAACCAAACCAAACCTAATGATAATTGTTTGAAAGCAATTATTGCTTTATGTTTCTATTTTTATCACAAATAATTTACAATTATATGATATCAAGAATTCCTACCAAATAGAAATGATTTTTAAACATACCTATTTGAGACATAGAAAGGAAACTAACCGGCATTACCACTCAGAATCTGAGTGGACCTGGAAGTAATGACAAAGTAGGGATTCTTCTCATTGTGAAGATCTTCATAGGTTGAGTCTGACCATCAGATGTATTTTCTAGTTATACCCAGAACACAATGACTTTTTTCATTTATTTGGGGTGAGCTTGTTCTATCCTTCTGCCAAATCATGTTCGATTATAACGAATACTGTCGTCAGTATCAAAGAAACAACTGGAGTTGGAAATCATGACTCTTTCAAACAATGTTTTTCGAAATTCTAAATAAACTTCAGTGATGATTCTCCGTTATTTTTAGGATTTTGTACTCTACCTGTGTATCATACAAAACTTTTACTGAGCCGTCAGTAAGGTTTTTCTCTACACAGGATACACTTGTGTAAACAAATTTATTACTGGAAACAAGCGATACATAGGTCGAAGCAGATCACGTGGGCTGACGGCCTGAAGGCATTCTGAAATCATATATACACAGGTACCCACAGATTTATGGTCAGTTTCGAAGTAACACTTGGTTAGTGACATGAGTTGCAGTCAGTGAGCAGCAGGCAGGATTAGATGGCGGTGCCCTATCCCACCCGTTGAAAACTCCTCGTCAAGGAAACAAAGAAGTAATGCCCTGTATATGGAATAACAACATGGGTCGAGCATATGTCAATGTAGCACTCCTCTGTCCAGCTTCATCTCTGTGACTCTATCTCTCTCTCTCATTTTCTCGTTTTCTCTCGTACACACACACACACACACACAAACTTACACCAGTTTCGAGAAATAAAGATACGTGTATATTTTTCTAAAGAAGTGTCATGCCTCTTCATTTCTTCTGGTAGGTATGATACACGACACCTGTCCGATTTTGATTACACTATTTCCAATTTCAAAAATATTTCAGTGAGAACACTATAAATTAAACCTTGTGCCCGAATAAGTTATTTTGGAGATATTTGTAGAAGGCAATCTAAAAATAAACTTGCTCAACTTGCAACAAGCTTTCTTGTTTTATCCTCGATCTGACATTGTAATATAAAGAAAAAAACCTTACGGAGAGTAATGAGGATATAGCTCAGTCGCTGAGCATTCGACTGCATATCGAGAGATTCCCGGTTCAATGATGGGTGTCCCCTTCACGGTTGAAGAGTAGGATTTTTAAGAACTGTATTGCACCCTTCACTTCGGATATGCAAAAAAGTTTGAGATATATGTCTACTTCTTTCACATTTACACTCTGATTGCCGCCCTGTTTCAAAATTAAGTTTCAGTATCATTTCAACTCTTAAGACGTCCGAATCAAACCATAATTTAGCATATTAAAAGCTTAAAGAAACAAAAGAAAACAAAACTTGCTTGTGAAAGTCACTAATTGCCATTCTTAAAATCCATGTTAACTGATTTCATATTAAAAGAATTCATATTATTTTTTTTAATATTTGAAATAAGGAACTTCTAAATACATGTTTGTTTCATATAAAAATTGTCCAGCAATGAGAAGTAACTCGTGACCGATTTTTTTCTATTCTTTTCTATTTTTTCCCCTTCGTCTTAACTATGTTGCATCATCTACTGCAGTACATGATGCAAGATAGTTTAATTAATTGGTTGTTTAACTTTCAAAAACATTTCTATTTCAAGAATTTTTAGGGAAGGAGAGGATGCATCCTTTCTTCCTTCTGTCTATCGAATTTTTATAGACTGCGTTGTAGTGTCGCAGCATTATGTCGTCGAATTGTATGGTCTTCCATACCTCTGGGGGAATCTCGTCAAGCCCTGCAGCTTTCCTATTTTTAATTTTTCTTGGAACTGAGTCGAGTTCTTCATGAGTGAACGGTCCTATTTTATCAGCCAGAGGTTAAAATGAGCCGTTCACAGGATGAAAAATGAAGAATGCAAAAATTCATTTGAAAAAAGCAGAAAATTTCATTACAAAAAAACAAATATAGAGACCTCTGTGTTTGAACCTGAGAAAACCTCTTACACTGAGGTAGAATGGTCTAACACTAAGCTATATCCACAAAACTAACTGCCTTTCCATTAATATAGTTTGGAGCAGAAATTAGTACGGATAGCGGATAAGAAGTTTCCATTGAGAGACTTTAAATTTTCCTTTTAAAAAAACCCACCAGGGGACACCCGGGTTTGAACCGGGGACCTCTCGATCTGCAGTCGAATGCTCTACCACTGAGCTATATCCCCAACTGTGACTTCGACGTATTCTTAATCTACTTTCTAACTTCTCACGCCAATCAGTGAGAAAATATCTCCTGGTTGCCGTATTGAGACTCTGTGAACTGAGGAGTGGCTCTGAGGAGACAGCGAGATATGAGTTTAAAAGCAGAATTTCAGATTTACAGAGAAGAATTCTTGGAATTTAAGCAAGGCAACTAATTGTCAGTGAACATTTCTCATAGCCTAAGAGGATGAACTTGATCGATTTATGAGAAGAACTTGTGAAATAAAACTCGTAGAGAAACAGTCGTGGTGCTACTCAATCCATAGCTGGTGGAGATAAGTAGACTCACTCTTTTTTTCAAGGCTATTAGTCCAAATGCGAACGTAATTGCATTGCTGAAGATTGAACTCGCGTATTACAGTGTCCCTATCGAGAACTTTAGTCACGACTTCACTTGGACACCCTCAATTATTGATTTGAAGGATTGCAAATGTTGTATATTGACCTTCAACCAGGCCAAACATGCCATTCCAAAGTGATGCACCGGAAGGAAGTGACACATTCCGATGGCAGTTATGAGAAGAAATCACGTAGGCGGGCTTTCCTGACAATATGGGACAAGGTAAAATCCTTTGGTAAACTCAAAGACTGATGCACCGGAAGAGAGTGACCTCTGAACTGCATGACAGTTATTTCCGCTTGATGACGATCAAACATGCCATTCCAAAGATTGAGTGAGCGATTGAATTATTATATAACTCAGTGAAGATAGGAAGTCAGTGAGTTTGAAATCAGAGAAGTCGGAGGCAAGATGTGGTAGAGAAAGCCACCACCCGGCAGAAGGGGCCTTTGGGACCCCCGATTGAGTTTGGAGACCAGACCAGTTGGTGAGAAGATGCTGGAATGAAAATATGTCACAGAGAGGCTGGACCCCCTGGCCGCCGGTTGAGTAGCACTGGAGAACGAGAAAGACACAACTCTGATGGCCATAAGACTGGGACCAATATGCTGCAGTTCTGTTCGGTCTCCATCTCACTCTCACAGTAAAACCTTGAGTAACCCTTTCGAACCTTTCAAATGAAGTGAGAGGTATATTTTTTTAAAGAAGTCTTTGCTCGTCTTCTTCATTTTGTCAATATGTATATGTGTATATATGCATATTTATTATATATGAGTATAAAACATAATGACTGAAATTCTATCGATCGTAAAATCACGTCTAATCTCCATAACTAGTCGCTTTTTCTCATAACTCTCAATTACGAGGATCATTAAATAAGTTTCCAGACTTTTTTCGTATGGGCACTTTTATTGATAGTACACTTATGAAACTCTAGTCCCTTTCGAAGTAATCTCCTCCAGCTGCAATGTTGTGCCGCTTCAACAACTTTTGGAAGGCTCCATGGACGTCCTTTTGTGTGAGCGTGTCAATGACCTTCGTCACAGCCTCTTTCATCTCCTCAATTGTCTCATAACGACAGCTTCTAAGGTTAGGGAATAAGCAAAAGTCACAGTGAGCAAGGTCTCGACTATATGGAGGCTGAGGAACTGTCTTGATGCCCATCTTGGTCAAATAGTCTGTGACAAGGATGGAGTTGTGGACTGATGCATTGTCCTGGTGGAAATGCAACTGACACGATTTGAAGAGTAATGACCTCTTCCGACGTAATCTCTTCCTGGACTCCCTTAAAACAACAGCATAGTAACCCTAACCCTTACCCTTTAGCCAATCAACTCCGGAGTATTGACTTCCTTACTACTCCCACACCTCTTGTCATCCCTCACAGACTCCCTACCTTCCTTGAATCCCTTGTGCCACTCAAAAACTGATGCTAGATTCATGCAAGATAGTCGAAAAGCAATCTGAAGCATTCCATACGTTTCTGTGGCATTTTTTCAAAGTTTAAAACAGAATTTTATTGCATATCGTTCTTCTAAAGTGTCCTGACGTCCTGATTGCATATTTGAAATTCACAAGCTGTGACAATCAGGGTGTATTCGAATTGCTGCTGTAGCTGTTAATTTTAACCTAATTGGTCAGTCATCTCATAAGATGTATAGCAATAACATACTGAATTTTCAAGAGTCTACGACAATTTTAAATGCCTGTACAAAAAAGTCTGGAAACTTATTGAAAGCACCACGTATATCGATAGCTCAGTAATATTTTGGTACGTGCTAGTTTTCTCACGAAAAATAACTTGAAAATATAAGAGTTTACAGGACCGATAAATTTGTCGATCTCGCAAACTTTTAGGAATGGCTATGTTGGTTGGTTGTTTGGGTTATATGGCATATAAACCTTTTTAGGTTATTTAACGCCAAATCCATTTTCATGAAAATAGTTCTATTTCAAACAATTCAGTTTCGGATAAGTATGCAGTTTAAATGTTGGTGCAGTTTAATTATCTAAAATATTTCTATTTCAAGCTTTTCACATAAGTCACGCAGGTCTACTTCAGCTAATTCAGTTTAGTATATGTACAGATTTTGTTTATATACAGTTAAACGTCAAAACAGTTCTATATTAAACAAATCAGTTTGGTGTAAGAACAGTTACAATGTAAAAAGCAGTTCCTATTCACATAATTCAGTTTAGCATAAGCACGCAGTTTAAATGTAAGTTAGTAAATTTGGCAACCGTAGTCGAAAGCTACCAGAAAACTCCATTTTCAATAGCTACAACATTGAGGTGTAGGGAAGGACGCAACTCTTTTCCCTGGATTGCTCCACTTTACCCTTGATACGTACCTTATAATGCTGAGTCTTACGCGAGGAGGTATCTAGAACCATTTTTAAAATCTTTGGTATGACGCGACCTGTTATTCAACCTAGGTCTCCCAGACCATTGGCGAACACGCTGCCTACTAGGCTAATTAACCGGAACGGTTTAATTAGAAAAACCTATCCGGTGCTACCACACCGGGCCAGAGTGGACCAGGAAGTGATGTCAATAAAGGGGTACTCCGCATTCCTCAAAGCCACAGCATTACAGGAACCTCACCATCAGATTGTTTTGTATCATACAATAGACACTCATTGTGGAGCATCTTACCCCTCTGGAGAGGTGCAGTCGGTGTATTGTACAGCCTAAGCCGACTGGGCAATTGAATAGGTAAAGTGACGCAGAAAAGAGCAAGGAGGACAAAGGCAAGTGAGTAAATTTAAAGCCAACTTTTATTTACCAATGAATACAAAAATCCGTCTAAAAGTTTCATCGATACGAGCAGTGTGGTCAGCTCATCGAGTGATGTTGTGACACTGGCAGTTCAAAGGACGGATAATATGGTCAGAGTTGCCAGGTATCACTGTTCTGTTGACAAAGTCATCGGTTGAACAAGCGATGTTGTGTATTTGCTGACTTCTACATCACTCTGTATGTGTTTTCTATATTTCACTGGCTGCTAATACGACATAACACAAGAGGCAAGATACATGAACCGCTGAAAACGCTTCATTCTGATCCACTTCTTCCGAGGCCGGGTAACCCAACTGGGATTTATCTGGCATCCCATTGTGTCAGAAGATGGCACAAGGAGGTTTCTGGGGTGAACCGAGACTCATGCGCAGCAGGTGGAAAAGTTCTTGACAGCGTCAGCATTCCTCTAATGGGGCGCCTCAGGCACTAAGCAATAAACTTAGTCCTCTGAGATCAAGTTTAGAATGCAAATATAACCACGCGGAATGAATACCTGCAAACTAAGACGAGTAAGCCAAGTCTTGCAGTTAGATTTTTTGGTCTCTATTTATACTGAGACGAGGTTACAAAAATGCAGCGTTTTTTTTTTTTTACTAAACTTCCGGTTTCAAAGAAAGAAGGTGTAGCTTCGGGCTACTACATAGTTGACTGAAGGTGTTCAAGCCATAGTTGATACCAACTATGTTTTATTTGGTTTGGTTGTTTGGTTGGTCTGGTATTGTTGGTGGCTTTTTATGGCATATCAACCCTTATAGGTTATTCAATGCCAAATTCTGTTTATATATACATATATATTATTCATAAACGCAAGATTTGAAGATAGCATTTTAATATCGTTATAGCTGATGAATTGACAGGTTGTGCAGTAATTTAAATGTTCCATTAATGAACGTGCAGTGTAGTCTTATTCGGGTATTTATGCTTTACGAGTTGGAACTGGGCTATAACACCGATGTAGCCACTAAAAACATTTGTTGGGCGGAAGGTGAAGTCACATTCGATCAAATAATTCAAGAAATTTCACTCGGTTTCCAAAAATCTTGATGATCAGGCCAGATAAAGTAGGCTTAAAACCGTTGATTTTGAGACAGAGTTTCAAGCCATTGAGGCAAATAGTAAGTAAAATTCAGAGAGTATCGGGCGAGATCAGCATTCCACGGTCTATTACGGTTTATAAGTCTATTATGGCCTCCATGTCAATGCATAAAACACGGAATACATGTGCTTTAATCAAACAGGCGACATTTCCACACTAAACGTTAGCTCTCTTAAACTAGTTAACAAGTTAACCTACTTAAAAAGCAGTGACTCATCAACCGAGACAGACATCAACACGCGACTAGCAAAGGTATGGACAGCTATCGGTCATATGGAAATGAGAGCAGTTTCTTCTAAGAAGCGGTCGTGTCGATACTACTATATGGATGCACAACATGGACGCTAACTAAACGGATTGAGAAAAAGCATGACGGCAAATGCACAAGAATGCTGCGAGCAATTTTTACCAAGTCCTGAAGGCAACACCCAACAAGCCCCAACTGTACGGCGACATACCTCCCATTACGAAAACTATCAATGTTAGACGAACCAGACATGCTGGACATTGCTGAAGAAGCGGGGACGAGCTCATAAGTGAGGTTCTCCTATGGACCCCGTCAATTGGCCGAACAAAGGCAGGACGACCAGCACGAACCTGATTTGTATTTGTTGGTTTGTTTGTTTGTTTTCTTTGCTTTTTCGGGTGTGGTATTATAATTACTATTTATGTATCTATTTATTTATTTATTACAGTTCCGGATTTCTTATCCGAACTAATATTGAACACGATGTTATAGTTTCAACCAATTCCCGATGATATTGGTGTATGACACAAGATCAGATAACTTTGTCGGTTCGAGAAAGTAAGGCTTCATTCGGGTCTCTTTTATGCGAAGAGGTATATTATGCCTGGGTTGAAGGTCTCCAACAATATGCGCTATTACTTTTCAGAGACTGCTTGACACGGATGCCAAGTGCAAGAAAAACATGAAGTAATGTTTAATTAAAGTAATAAAATTAAATTTTTGTTGAAAATTGTACCGAGTGAACTTATTGAGGTGCGAAACTGAATATTGGTTTGGTTACTTATATAGACATGTGACTTTATCGTGCCCTAGCCAGGACAAACACAAAGTCTCTAATGTTGAAAAAAGGAGAAGCAATTGTCGTCGAGAAAGGGTATCTGGGATCGTTATGTCACACACTACCGGACCCTAATTAGACTTACTAATTACTCAAAGGAGATAATTATTCCTAAAGAGTTGATGACCTCTCGATTTGAAGTAGAATGTTCTCCAGTTGACCTACATGCACAACGTCTACAAGGGCCCGACAATATTTTTCGGACATTTTAGTATTCGACTTTCCGAGTACCATAGAGTGGCGAAATTCCTTCAATAGAATAGCATAGACATATAAAGACAATACCTGTAATAAAAATGAAAGAAAATCGATTAGGTACGGAAAAATATTTAATTTTTATCATTTTTTACAAAACACACGCGATATTATTTTTCGGACATCGTTGAAAAACTGTTAATAGTCTGTAATATCACCTTTCTTCTCAATAACTTTTATCAATCTCTCTTCATAATGATCAAACATATGCACAATAACATCTCTACTTGTTTCTGTTAGTTGTTTTTTGGCTCCTAGCATTCGTTCCTATAGTTGAGCCTCTTTCGTTATTTCAGGTCAATCATAGACAAGTTGTGCAAGCATTTCCCAAACATTTTTCATTAGATTTAGATCTGGGCTTCTTGCAGACCATTCCAAAGTAGTCATGTTCACTTTGGCCATCTATTCTTTCATGAGTTTTGACACATGGATGCTGCAATTGTCTTGCTGTAGAATGAATCTATTCCCCATCTCTCTTCTTATCCTTGGTAGGGCTTTCACGTCCAGCAACTGTTTGTAGCTTTCGCTGTTCTGTCGTCCTTTCAGCAACTCCAACCATATATTTCCATTAGCAAAGATCATACCCCAAACCATAACTACTTCTCCTCCCATCTGTCGTTTGTTCAGTACAACAGGCTCACCCCTTCTCGACCAAGTACACCATCCATCGGGCCCATCAAAGTTGAAACGCTTCTCATCAGTAAATATACCCTTCTTAAAGTCAACATGCTTTGTCAACCACCTTTTAGCACACTCCAGTCTTGCTCCTTTGTGTTTCTTTGTTAGTGTATTTTTTTCTTAGCCTTTGCATACTTCAAACCAATCCTATGCAGCGTTCTTTGTACTGTTCGGACGTTTACATCCAATTCACATTTCTCCTTCACTTTTCTTGCTGTAACTTTTTCTCCAGATGTCAAAAGCCGTGTCACAGTCCTCTTCATTCTCCTTTCAGTCCTCTGGCCAATTGATCTTTTCCGACCTCTCTTCTTTTTTCCGCTCGGAATTTGTCTTCAGCATGTATTCGACCGTTGATTTCGACAGCTTCAAATCCATGGCGTTCCTTCTGATGCTGAGGCCATCTTCCCGCTTCTTCCGTGCAAAACAAACGACTTCTTTTGAATGCATTTACCTCATTAAACTTAATTGTTTTGCCAAGAAATGTCCGGACTATTTATGCTGTTAGATTGTCCTATGTTAACATAGTAGTAGGGGCGCCAGTGCCCCAGAACAATGTACAAGCAGAAAATTTGCATACAGCAACATATACATGAACATAGCTCTTAATAAAATAGGATTTTTTGTCATGTCCGAAAAATAGTGTCGCGCAAGTTTTCGCAAAAATCATAAAAAACAAAAATTATCAAAGCCAAACTAAAAAAAAGATTACACTAGTAGTGGCTTTTCACTCCTCAACTACGTACTTACAATCTCAAAAGTTTTTGGCACTAGTGACCACCTTGAAGTACTTTTTTTAAAGTGACCGAAAAATATTGTCGGGCCCCTGTACTAGGACACCTTCAATGCAATTCTAAGTTATCATCAGTGAGAAAACGTCTCAAAATTATATAATTGAGATTTAAGTTAGTTTTGCCAAGTGGGTTGAGTGTTCGCCAATGTTCCGGGAGACTGGTATTCAATTCCAGGTCGGGTCATACCAAAGACTTTAAAAACGGTACTTGATACCTATTTGCTTAACACTCAGCATTATAAGATATGTATAAAGGGTAAACTAGAACAATCCAGGAAAGGAGTAGTGCCCTCCCCTACACCTCGGTGTAGTAGCTATTGAAAAGTGAGCCCTGTGGTCGTCAACTTTACCTTTTACTTTTGTAAAAGCAATAAACAGCTCGACATGAGGTTAAAATGAACAGGTCACATTCAGAAAGAAAAATGCATTATGCCAAGAATTTATTTAACAAACACTGAAATCGTCATGATAAAAAAGTAAACAATATAGAGACCTCTGAATTTACACCAGAGGAAACCTCACACTCAGAGGTCGAATGCTCAAACAATGAGCAATATCCACAAAAAAACACACGTTCGATTAATATAGTTGGATGCAGAAATTAAATCCGCTAACAGTTAATAAGTTTGCCTTTAAATAAGAATTCGCCTAAAAAAGTTACATGACAATCAATAAAAACCTTCATTTCAAAAGAAAAAAGTGTTAAGTATAAGGGGACACCCGGGTTTGAACCGGGGACCTCTCGATCTGCAGTCGAATGCTCTACCACTGAGCTATATCCCCAGCAGTATTGCTAATGTTATCAATGTAGACTTAATTTATTTTCTGACTTCTCACGTCAATTAGTGAGAAAATATCTCCTGATTGCCACAGGAAACAATCAAATGAAAATTGGCTTAGATGTTACCGCTGAGGAGAGCAAGAATGGAGTCTGAAAGCAGAATTTCAGAGGTTTCTTCGTTTGTTTTTTGGGGTTTTATGGCATATCAACATTTGTAAGTTATCTCATGCCAAATCCATTTTTATACAAATAAACAGTTCTATTTCAAACAGTTCAGTTTAACATTAGTACACATTTTAATTGTTAAAATCATTTCTATTTCAACCTATTCAGTTTAATCAAACAGTTCTAATTCAAACACTCGAGTTTAGTATAAGTATCGATTTTGTCCACACTTGGTTAAATGTTAAAAAAGTTCTATTTTAAACAATTCACTTTAGCGTAAGTAAAGTGTCAATGTCAAAAACATATCTATTTCAAACAATTTAGTTTAGCATAAGCACGCAGTTTACAAATCAAAACAGTTCTATTTCAAGTAATTCAGTTTAGCATAAGAACCCTCTCAGGGGTGACTACCACGGACTAGAATGGGCAGATTCAGATGGGGATATAGCTCAGTGGTAGAGCATTCGACTACAACTTGAGAGGTGTACGGTTCAAACCCTAGTGTCCCTTTCACGGTTGTAGAGTGATACGTTTAATAACTGTATTGCACCGTCATCTTGCGAAAAAGTTTTATAATATCTACTTTCACATTTACACTCTGATTGCCGACCTGTTTCAAAATTAGGTTTCATTTTCATTTTAACTCTTAAGACGTCCGAATCAAACCATGATTTAAATAATTAAAAACTTAAACAAAAACAATGAAACAAAAGAAAACAAAACTTGGTTGTGAAAGTCACAATGTGTTTCTTAAAATCCATGTTAAGTGATTTCGTATTAAAAGAATTCATTCTTTTTTTTTTTTACAATTGGAAATGAGGAACTTCTAAATACATGTTTGTTTCATGTAAAAATTGTCCAGCAATGAAAAGAAACTCATGACCGATTTTTTTTCTATTCTTTTCTTTTGTTTTTACCTTTTCGTCTTAACTATGTTGCATCATCTACTGCTGTACATGATGCAAGATAATTTAGTTAGTTGATGGGTTGGTTTGTTGGTTTGTTGGATTTTTATGGCATATCAACCTTTGTAAGTTATTTAATGCCAAATACATTTTTATTCAAATAATCAGTTCCATTTCAAACAATTCAGTTTACCATGAGTCCACAGTTTAACTGTCAAAAACATTTCTATTTCAAGCTATTCTGTTTAGTCAAACATTTCTAATACAAACAATTTAGTTTAGTATAAGTATAGTTTTTGTCCACACACAATTGATTGTCAAACAGTTCTATTTCTAGTAATTCAGTTTAGCATAAGTATACAGTTTAGTTCTATTTAACCAATAAATAGGACGTTATCAGGTGCTACCACTCTGAGACAGAGTGAACCTGGGAGAAATGGCAATGAAGGGGTACTCCGCCTTCCCGAAAGTTCCAGCATTACTGGAACCTCACCATCAGATTGTTTAATGTGGTGGGGTGTCTAACCCCTCTGCAGAGAATCAGTTTTTGTATTCTATAGCCCCAACTGACAGGGCAAAAGATAGTTTAGAAAGCAATATATATATATATATATATATATATATATATATATATATATATATATATATGCAATTATATGGAAATCAGACCAAACCGATAAAATGAAACGCAGTTTCTTCCAGGCAGCGGTCATATCGATACTGCTATATGGGTGCTCTACATGGACTCTAACAAAACGGCTGGAGAAGAAACTAGACGGCAATTACACAAGAATTCTGCGAGCAATTTTGAACAAGTCCTGGCGGCAACACCCCACAAGACACCAACTGTACGGCCACCTGCCTCCTATCACGAAAACTATTCAAGTTAGACGAACCAGACATGCAGGACACTGCTGGAGAAGCAAGGACGAACTCATAAGTGATGTACTCTTATGGACCCCCACACATGGCCGTGCAAATGCAGGACGACCAGCACGAACATACATTCAGCAGCTATGTAAGGATACGGGATGTTGTCCTGAAGACCTGCCTAGGGCGATGAACGATAGGGAGGAGTGGCGAGAGAGGGTCAGGGATATCCGTGCTACCAGCACGACATAATCATCATGATATATATATATATATATATATATATATATATATATATATATATATATAAAGATAGATAAAAAGATAAGAAAATGAAATATATTAAGAGAGATAAATAGAAGGAAGATATACAGAGAGCTGAAAGCATGATATACATACATGTGTATGAAAGACGCGTGTTTTGATAAATCTTACCTGATGCTTGATAATGTAAAACCTTAGAGAAGTGAGTTAGCAATATTAAATTCACGTTTTATAATTTTTCGGTATTGTCATTGGTATAGTGGGTACAGTGTTTGCCAATGGTCCGGGAGACTTGGGTTTAATCCCAGGTCGCGCCATACCAAAGAATTCAAAAATGGTACTTGATACCGTCTTGCATAACACTCACCAATATAAGGTACGTATCAAGGGTAAAGTGTAGAAATCCAGGGAATTATCTATTGAAAAGGGAGCCTCTTGGTCGCCCTCGACTACGGTCGCCAACTTTACTTTACTATATTATGCATTTTAGATACATTTCAAGAGTTTTCGTGAACTGAAAGTTTTCAATAGAAAGAATTCTATGATTGTATTAATATAATCTTAATTGTTCTTTTTTGTAAATTTCTGCAATTATTTAAATGTTTCCAATTATTTAATACCAGGTATTTTTCAACCTGCCTGAATAATAACTTAAAAGTGTCAGAGGACATTAAGTTAGCTCAGTGTTGTGGAGAAATTTAGACGGAATAATCCTGTTTTGCTGCAATTCTGAACGGATTATCAAATTTTCACATCGACGCAGCACAAAAAGCTCCTTTCAAAGGAGCTTTTATGTACGTTCAGATACTTATGACCAATACTTTTTATAGCTTAATGATCATAATGACAACAGAAACTAAAGTTTTTGTCCACACACAGTTGAATGTCAAAACAGTTGTATTTCAAGTAATTCAGTTTAACATAAGTATACAGTTTAGTTCTATTTAACCAATAGATATGACGTTATCGGGTTCTACAAGACTAGAGTGAACCTGGGAGCAATGGCAATGAGGAGGTACTCCGCCTTCCCCAAAGTTCCAGCATTACAGATTACCATCAGATTGTTTAATGTCATAACTAGGACACTCGCTGCAGGGGTGGTGTGTCTTACCCCTCTGCAGAGAATCAGTCGTTGTATTCTATAGCCCCAACTGACTGGGCGGATGATAGTTTAGAAAGCAATATATATGTATATATATATATATATATATATATATATATATATATATATATGTGTGTGTGTGTGTGTGTGTGTGTGTGTGTGTGTGTGTGTGTGTGTGTGTGTGCGTATATATATATATATATATATATAAGAGATAGATAAAAAGATAAGAAAAGAAAATATGTAAAGAGAGATAAATGGAAGGAAGATATACAGAGAGCTGAAAGCATAATATACATACATGTGTATGAAAGAGAACTGTTTTGATAAATCTTACCTGATGCTTGATAATGTAAAACCTTAGAGAAGTGAGTTAGCAATATTAATTTCACGTTTTATGATTTTTCAGTATCGTTATTGGCCAAGTGGGTAGAATGTTCTCCAATGGTCCAGGAGACCTGGATTTAATCCCAGGACGAACCATTCCAAAAACTTCAAAAATTCTACTTCATACCGCCTTGCTTAACACTCAGCAATGTAAAGTACGTATCAAGGGTAAAGTGGAGAAATCTAGGGAAAGAAGTAACTCCTTCCCCAACACATCGGTGAAGTAGATATTGAAAAGGGAGCCTCCTGGTCACGCTTGACTACGGTCGCCAACCTTTTTTTTTATATATTGCTTATGCATTTTAGGTACATTAGAAAAGTTTACGTCAACTGAAAACTTTCAATAATTTTCACGTCGATGCAGCAAGACAGGGAGAACAAAAAGCTCCTTTCGAAGGAGATTTTATGTACGTTCAAATACTTATGACCAATACTTTTTATCACTTAATGACCTTAATGACTATAGAATGTACTGGTTAAACTAGCAAATAATCTGCTTTTTTAGTCTTATATAGACAAATACAGAAATGCCTATTGTAATGCTTGGTGTAAATGAAAGGTATTTAATCGAGTCTCCACTCACCAGGGACCATTATTAGCATTGGTATAGCCGAAATACACTAACAATGAATAACAGAAAGAAAGACAAAATAAACCCAATTTCAGATAAATATTGACATTTAACATTTTTTATATCATATACCAACAAGTTGTATTAAAGGAAAGAATACGCATACGTATTCGATGGAAGAATTATATACGTATTGTATTATCAACAAGCAGTTTGTAGAAGAGGTAGAAAATGGGGGAAAAAACTCATGTGTTATGAGTTGGTAATATAGCTACGAAGATTTACCGTCTCCTAGCGGGGTCAAAGAAATCGTCTCTTCTATTCAAAATGAAGTCCAGAGAGGAATCTAGGACTGTTATGTTTTAGTGTAATTTTAGGGAACTTATCACAGAGAGTGTTTGGAAAACAAAGTTCTTTGAATTTGAGTACTTTTTATAATTTTTAGTTTCGTTAAAGAGTTTCAATTTTCTTTTTGATTTTGAATCATCTGTAAGGTCGTCTATTGGCAGAATTTACGGGCTGAATTTTATATTTCAGTTGGTTTTAACTGAGTCTTTTTAATTTTCATTTAATTTCAATTGAATGCTCTGTAAATTTATCTTTTCAGCAGAATTCTCGGGTTGAATTTTTTTTCAGTGTTTTAAATTCGTGTAATTTCCGTAGTCGACCTTCGTTAGATTTTAGTTTTATTTCTTATGAAGCTTCATGCCTTTTTGAAATAATTATTGGCTATTCAAGGAGCGAGTGACAAAGCTTTCTGATGTCTATTTTTTCCTGCCTTAATAGACTGGTCCCAAAGAGACCGCTGGGTTTGAACCTAAGAAAACATCTTACACAGAGATGGAATGCTCTAACACTAATCTATATCCACAAAACTAACTGCCTTTCCATTAATATAGTTTGGAGCAGAAATTAGTTCGGATAGTGGATCAGAAGTTTCCATTGAGAAAATTAATTATTAAAAAAAATCATGACGAACAATAAAATTTCCTTTTAAAAAATATACCCACCAGGGGACACCCGGGTTTGAACCAGGGACCTCTCGATCTGCAGTCGAATGCTCTACCACTGAGCTATATCCCCATTGATGTACCCTGAATCTATTTTGTAACTTCTCGTCCCAATCAGTGAGAAAATATCTCCTGGTTGCCGTATTGAGACTCTGTGAACTGAGAAGATGCTGTGAGAGGACAGCTCGAAAGGAGATTGAAAGCAGAATTTCTGATGTACAATTTCTGATGTAGAAGAATTCTAGGAATTTAAGCAAGACAATCAATAGTCAGTGAAGATTTCTCAGATCCTAAGAGGATGAACTTGATCTGTTTATGAGAACTTGCTCTGATCAATTATTGATTTGGTTAAAAATTTTTTTTTTGTTTCTTTTAATGATATATCAACATTTATGGGTCATTTAATACTGAAAAACCTGTAAAATAATGCTCGTTGAGAAACAGTCGTGGTGCTACTCAACCCATAGCTATGGAGATAAGTAGGTTCACTCTTTTTTTCAAGGCTATTAGTCCGAATGTGAACATACCTGCATTGTGGAAGATTGAACTTGCGTATTACAGTAATGAAATTTTCTGCACAAAAAACTGTTAGCGTCCAAGTAGTGCATCAATACAGCAGTATCGAAACGACCGCTGCCAGGAAGAAACTGCATTTCATTTTATCAATCAGGTCTGATTTCCATATGATCGATAGCCTATCGATAGCTTTCAATGCCTTCGTTAATCACGTGTCGATGTCATTTTCGGTTGGTGAGATACTGCTTCCGAGGTATGTGAATTTGTCAAACAATTTCAGAGTGGTTCCGTCTAGTGTGGAAATGTGGCCTGTTTGATTATAGCACATATATTCAGTTTTGTGTGCATTGACATGGAGGCCAATGGCTGTGTCGGCTTGTTCCAAACTATGCAGTAGTGTTTCGGCTTGGTTGGGTTTATTTGCCAGTATCGCTATGTCATCGGCATAGTCGGCGTCGGTAATTGTTTTTGCAGGGTACGTTCTGCTGCTTTTCTTTGTCGGCTCGAAGCCGTTTTCTCTGATTTTATCCATCTATGTTCTAAGCACGTAGGCTAGAAAGATGGTAAAGAGGTATGGGCAAGCATGTCCCCTTATAGTACTCTTGCTACAATGTCGAAGTATTCTGTCTCCATCCGGAGAACGTACTTTCACTTTGGTATTTCAATAGAGAATCGTTGTTGCTGCTACGGTTTCCTTTGGTAGACCGCATGCTAGTAGGATTTGTTCAGTCTTCCCTCTGTAAATGGAATCAAAGGCCTTGGTAAAGTCAACAAATAGTAATGTCGCCTGTAGGTTTTTTGCCCGTACGCCTTCAAGGATTCTACGGATGGTCAATATTTGCGAGGTCGTGGATGCCATTTTGGTTTATCCTAAGGATGTTGTCGATTTTGTGTTTCGTAGTAGGGCATTGTAAAATTTGAATGCTATGGATGTAAGTGTAATACCTCGGTATTTCTTCGCTAATCCGAGGTCACCCTTTTTAGAGAAGGGGAGGATTCATCCCTTCTTCCATCCGTCTATCGGATTTTGATTATAGCCTGCGTTGCAGTATCGGAGCAGTATGTCGTAGAATTGTCTGGTTTTTCATGCCTCAGGAGGAATCTCATCAAGCCCTGCAGCTTTCCTATTTTTAATTTTTCTAAGAACCGAGACTAGTTCTTCTTGGGTAAAAGGTCCTAGTTTATCAGCTAGAGGTTAGATTGAGCAGTTCACCGAATGTAAAATGAAGAATGCAACAAATTCATTTGAAAAAAGCAGAAAATTTCATTACAAAAAAGAAACAAATATAGAGACCTCTGTGTTTGAAATTGAGGAAACCTCTTACACAGAGGTGGAATGCTCTAACACTGATTTATATCTACAAAGCTAATTGCCTTTCGATTAATATAGTTTGAAGCAGAAATTAGTTCGGCTTGCGGACAAGAAGTTTCCATTGAGAGAATGAAATAGTCAAAAAAAATCATAACAATTCGTTTTTAAAAAATACCCACCAGGGGACACCCGGGATTGAACCGGGGACCTCTCGATCTGCAGTCGAATGCTCTACCACTGAGCTATATCCCCAACTTAGATATGAACGTATTTTTAATCTATTTTATAAGTTCTCACGCCAATGAGTGAGAAAATATCTCCTGGTGGCCATATTGAGACTCTGTGAACTGAGGAGTGGCTGTGAGAGGACAGCTAGGAATTTAAGCAATTCTAGGAATTTAAGCAAGACAATTAATAGTCTGTGAAGATTTCTCAGATCCTAAAAGGATGAACATGATCTATTTATGAGAACTTGCTCTGATCAATTATTGATTTGGTTAATTTTTTGTTTTTGTTTTAATGATATGTCAACATTCATGGGTCATTTAATACTGAAAAACCTGTTTTTGTTGAGAAACAGTCGTGGTGCTACTCAACCCATACCTGCTGGAGATAAGTAGGTTCACTCTTTTTTTCAAGGCTACTACTCCGAATGCGAACATAATTGCATTGCTGAAGATTGAACTCTCTTATTACAGTTGTTATATACTCACATAATAAATATGCTCATATACACATATAAATGTTCATGCAGGATGCATACTGACGCAATGATAACAGACGAGTGAAGGTTCCTTTAGAAAATATATACCTCTCAATTTATTTGCAAGATTCGAAAGGGTTGTGTGGGGTTTTACTGTGAGAGGGAGTTGGAGACCGAACAGAAACTGCAATATTTTGACCCCCACTCTTATGGCCGTCAGCGTTGTGTCTTTCTTGTTATCCTGATGCTCAACCGGAGGCCCAGGAGCCCAGTTCTTTGCTGGATGATGGCTTTCTTTACTGCATCTTATCAGCAACTTCTCTTGACCCCAACTCAATCGGGGTCCCCGATGGCCCCTTCGGCCTGGCGTGGCTTTCCCTACCACTACTCGTCTCATTCCATCTGTAACTGTCTGACTTCTGTTTTGACTGAGTTATATAATAGTTTTACGCCCACTCAATCGCCCTCTTAAACTTTAGAATGGCATGTTTGATTGTCATCAAGCGGAAACAACTCTCATGCAGTTCACAAGTCAGTCTTCCGGAGAATCAATCTGAAGTGGGACCTTCACCTTGTCCCATATTATCAGCCGAGCTCACCTACGCGATTTCCTCTCATAATTGCCATTGGAATGTGTCACTTCGTTCCGGTGCATCACTTTGAATGGCATTTTTGGCTGGGTCGAAGGTCAAAATACAACACAGTGTCCCAGTCCAGTACGTTAGTCACCACTTCACTTGGACACCCTCTATTATTGATCTGAAGAATTGCAATGACTCGAATTCTATCAATCGTAAAATCACGTCTAAACTCCATAACTTGTCGCTTTTTTTCATAACCCTCAATTATATCGATTGCTCGAAGAAACGTTAAATGATGGTTGGTTTGGTTTCTTTGTTTAATGGCATGTCAACTTTTCTGGCTTATTTAATGTCAACACAATCCTTGAAGAAGAACATTAATGGCCCTGTTTAACCCATAGCTGAGGGGAGAAGGATCTACAGACTTTTCCGCAGGATAATTGGCCGAAAGTGAACGTAGCAGCGTGACTAGGGTTCGAACGCGTTTACTACAATGTCACAGTCGAGCACGTTAACCACTACTTCACAGGCACTTCTATGATGCTGTTGAACAAAAAATATAACAATCTCCTCCTCTCCGCTTTATTTCTAGTTAGAGATTTACAGATGGAAGTTATAAAGATATTAGCTGGAATAATACGTGGAAGAAAACAGACGATGATTCTGCTAAGAATTTCTTTGAAAAGTTATAAAAACCAAAGCGGATATCGCTCATTGCAACTTTCCTTGAATAGAAATTTCTTTTACTAGGGAAAATGAGAAGTTCAGCAATATTTTGGTACATGCTAGTTTTTTCACTAAAGATAACTTAGAAATATAAGGTGTTACTGGACCGATGAATTTGTCGATCTCGCAAACTTTTAGAAATTGCTAAGTGTGTTGGTTGCTTGCTCGCTTGGTTGTTTGGGTTTTAGCACATATCAACCTTTGTAGGTTATTTAACGCCAAATCTATTTTCATGAAAATAGTTCTATTTCAAACAATTCAGTTTCGGATGAGTACGCAATTTAAATGAAGGTACAGTTTAATTGGCAAAAACATTTCTATTTCAGCTAATTCAGTTTAGTATGAGTACAGATTTAGTTTACACGCAGTTGAATGTCAAAACAGTTCTATATTAAACAAATCAGTTCGGTGTAAAAACAGTTACAATGTCAAAAACAGTTCCTATTCACATAATTCAGTTTAGCATAAGCACGCAGTTTAAATGTAAGTAAGTAAATGTGGCAACCGTAGTCGAAAGTTACCAGAAAACTCCCTTTTGATAGCTACAACATTGAGGTGTCGGGGAGAGCGCAACTCTTTTCCCTGAATTGCTCTACTTGACCTTTGATACGTACCTGAAATGCTGAGTCTTAAGCAAGGAGGCATCAAGTACCATTTTTAAAATCTTTGGTATGACGTGACCTGTTATTAAACCTAGGTCTCCCGGACCATTGGCGAACACTCTACCTGCCAATTAGCCGGTACGGTTTAATTATCAAAAACCTTTCTATTTTAAACTATTCAGTTTCGTAAAACAATTCAGTTTAACATAAGTTTGCTGTTAGTTCTATTTAACCCATAGATAAGGCCCTTTCAGGTACTACCACGCCGGGCTACATTGGAGCTGGAAGCGATGGCAATAAAGGGGTACTTGGCATTCCCCAAAGCTGCAGCATTACTGGAACATCACCATCAGATTGTTTTGTGCCATATCAAGGACACTCATTGGTGGGGGGGGCTTACCCCTCTGGAGAGGTGCAGTCGGTGTATTCTACAGCCCAAGCCGACTGGGCAATTGAATAGCTTACGTGACGCAGAAAAGAGCAAGGAGGACAAAGGCAAGTGAGTAAATTTAAAGCCAACTTTTATTTGGCAATGAATACAAAAATCCGTGTAAAAGGTCATGTCGTGGTAAAGGTCTCATCGATACGATCAGTGTCGTCACCTCATGGACTGATGTTGTGACACTGGCAGTTCAAAAGACGGATAATATGGTCAAAATTGCCAGGCGTCACCGCTCTGTTGACAAAGTCGACGGTCGACCAAGCGATGTTGTGTATTTGCTGACTTGTACATAACTCTGTATTTGTTTTTTATATTTCACTGACTGCTAATACGACATAACACAAGAGGCAGGAGACAGGAACCGCTGGAAGCGCTTCATTCTGATCCTCTTCTTCCGAGGCCGGGTAACCCAACTGGGATTTATCTGTCATCCCATTGTGTGAGAAGGTGGCACAAGGAGGTTCCAAGGATGAATTGAGACTCATACGCAGCTGGTGGAAAAATTCTTGACAGTTTCTGCATTCCTCTAACGGGGCGCCTCAGGCACCAAGCAATAAACTTAGTCCTCTGAGGTCAAGTTTAGAATGCAAATATAACCACCTGCAAAGTGAATGCCTGCAAAGTAAGACAATTAAACTTTGTACTTAGGCTAAACTGAATTCTTTTAGATAGAACAGATTATTTACTTTAAAATGGATTTGGCGTTAAATAACCAACAAAGGTTGATATGCCATAAAACCCAACAATCCAAACTAAACCAAACTGAAATCCTCCTCTTGATAATTCTGAAATATGTTCAACAGAAAATGAAAGCAACATTTATGTCAAAGATTTATGTCAGGGATCTAGCTCAGTGGTAGAGCATTCAACTGCAGATCGAGAGGCCCCTGCTTCATACCCTGGTGTTCCCTGGGGCCATTTTTTTTCTTTTGTCATGAAATCTCCAGTGGTTATCGAGTAATTTTTTTGTAATGCATTCTTCTCTTTAAATATTAACTACACGTTTCAATCTCTCACCGAATTATTGTCTGCATGAACAATGAACTAATTATAACTGAATTACGCATGGTAAAAGATAGACGAAGTGAGCAGAAGGAAGAGCACAGCCAAAGCTAAATTGAAAGCTACAAACCAACAAGAAGGAATAAAGCTGTGGAAACAACATTTCGAGAATCTACTAGGAAACCCACCGAAAGTTACACATGAACCAATCACCAGAATTATTTGTAAGCAATGAGAAAATAAACTAGGACCGTATACTCTAGAAGAATTCGACTCAGTACTCAGAAAAATTAAAATAGAACCCAAAATTAACAACATACTTAGGAAGAACCAAAATAGCTTCCGAAGAAATAGATCCACAACCACACGAATATTGACGATCCGGAGAATCCTTGTAGGCGGACGAGCAAAAAATCTACAGGCGACATTACTATTTGTCGACTTTACCAAAGCCTTTGATTCCATTCATAGAGGGGAAAATGGAACAAATTCTACTAGCATACGGCTTACCAAAAGATACCGTCGCAGCAATAATGATTCCCTATAGAAACACCAAAGTGAAAGTACATTCTCCGGATGGACACACAAACTACTTCGACATAGTAGCAGGAGTACTGCAAGGAGACACACTAGCCCCATACCGCATTATCATTTGTCTAGACTTCGTGCTTAGAACATCGATTGATAAAATCAAAGAAAACGGATTCGAGCTGACAAAGAAAAGAAGCAGATGGTACCCTGCAAAAACAATTACCGACGCCGACTACACCGATGATATAGCGATTCTGGCAAATACACCCGCCCAAGCCGAAACACAACTGCATAGACTGGAACGAGCTGCCGCAGGCATTAGCTTCCATGTCAATGCATAAAAAACGGAATACATGTGCTTTAATCAAACTGGCAACATTTCCTCACTAAACGGTAGCTCTCTGAAACTAGTTAACAAGTTCACCTACTTAGGAAACAGTGTCTCATCAACCGACACAGACATCAACACGCGACTAGCAAAGGTATGGACACCTATCGGTTATAGGGAAATCAGAGCAGACCGATAAAATGAAAGGCAGTTTCTTCCAGACAGCGGTCGTATCGATACTACTATATGGATGTACTACATGGACGCTAACTAAACTGATGGAGAAAAAGCTTGACGGCAAATGCACAAGAATGCTGCGAGCAATTTTTACCAAGTCCTGGAGGCAACACCCAACAAAGCCCCAACTGTACGGCCACCTACCTCCCATTACCAAAACTATCAACGTTAGACGAATCAGACTTGCTGGAGAAGCAGAGACGAGCTCATAAGTGATGTTCTATGGACCCCGTCATATGGCTGAACCAAAGCAGGACGACCAGCTTGAACCTACATACAGCAGCTCTGTGAGGATACAGGATGTAACCCTGAGGACATGCAAGAAGCGATGAACAATAGGGAGGAGTGGCGAGAGCGAGTCAGGGATATCCGTGCTGGCGACACGCCATGATGATGATGATGATGACAAAAGAATACAGTAAACAGCTAGGTGCCGTTTGGAAAACGTATAAAGAATTATGGACTATACGGATGGAGACGAAGAGTCAAGAGAATCCATATTCAAATATAACTGTTTTTTTTTGACATTCAACTGCGTGTAAACAAAAACTATACTTATACTAAACTGATTTTTTCAATAGAACTCTTTTGACATTTAACTGTCTCTAAACAAAAAACTAATAATAATGTTGTCTTAATTTATTTTCTGACTTCTCACGCCTATCAATGAGAAAATATCTCCTGATTGCCACAGAAGACAATGAAATGAAAATTGGCTTAGATGTTAACGCTGAGGAGAGCAAAAATGGAGTCTGAAAGCAGAATTTCAGAGGTTTCTTCGTTTGTTTATTTCGGTTTTATGGGGTATCAACATTTGTAGGTTATCTAATGCTAAATCCATTTTTATACAATTAAACAGTTCTATTTCAAACAGTTCAGTTTAACATGAGTACACATTTTAATAGTCAAAATCATTTTTATTTCAAACAATTCAGTTTAATCAAACAGTTCTAATTCAAACAATTCCGTTTAGTATAAGTATCGATTTTGTCCACACTTGGTTAAATGTTAAAAGTGTTCTATTTCAAACGATTCACTTTTGCGTAAGTAAAGTTTCAATGTCAAAAACAGATCTATTTCAAACAATTCACTTTAGCATAAGCACACAGTTTACAAATCAAAACAGTTCTATTTCTAGCAGTTCAGTTTAGCATAAGTACGTAGTTTAAATATCCAAATAATTCTATTTCAAGTAATTCAGTTTAACGTAAGTACCCTCTCAGGTGTGACCACCACGGACTAGAGTGGACCTGAGAGCAATAACAATGAAAAGGTGCTCTGCATTCCACTAACCTCTAGCATTACTGGAACCTTAGCATTAGATCTTTTAACCTCACCATTAGATCTTTCATATCCAGGATACTCGTTAGAGGTTGGCTGTCTTACCCCTCCGCAGAGATGCAGTCAGTGTATTCTACAGTCCCAGGTGATTTGGCAATACACAAAGTTAAATGAAAAAACAGTTTTTTTTCAGATAATTCTATTTCGTAACACTTCCATACCCAATAGGAAGTATCATTGCGTGTAAATTAGTTTGAAAATTCAAGAGATGATAGAAAATGTTAATAATCTCTGTACATAATACGTTCATTACTTAAGATTGATTAATAATTGATTTTAATGGCATGCCAATCCATCTAGTTCTTTTTTTTTATGACTTGATGTTAATTTCGTTCATAGAACATTTATATCTCTATTTTTTTCATATTTGTTTCATGAGAGGTTTTGTTCTGTTTTTGTTTTTTTGTTTTTTGCACACAGTTATATAATACCAAATATTTATACTTGTATGATTTGGTTTGGTTTGGTTTGCTCTTCGGCATATCAACAATTGCACGTTATTTAATGCCAAATAAATTTCATACATATATATTAAAAATAGGATTTCCTAGAACATTTTGTAAATAACATCTTTAAACGATCCTAAACTCATTTTTTTCACTCAATGAATTTGTTTCACTTATTTCAATCTAATACGAACAATTCTATTTACTATTAAACTTTTGTTTGTACACATTTTAATGTTTTCAAATGTTGTTATGTATCACTATCAGTTCAATTAAACATCAGTCATTTGTTTACACACAGTTAAATGTAAAAACTGTTCTATTTCAAACCGTTCAGTTTAACGTAAGTACACAGTTTTTTTTGTTGTTTTTTGTTTTTTGTTTTTTTTTTTTTGTTTACACACAGTTAAATGTAAAAATAGTTCCACTTCAATCAATTCAGTTCATCATAAGTATACAGTTAAAAGGTCCAACAGTTCTACTTGACCTGGATATAGGACCCCATCCTGCCTGATTGGACCAGGGAGCAATGGCAATGAAGGGGTACTCTGCATTCCCCAAAGCTCCAGCAATACTGAAGCGTTATAATAAGATTGTTTAGTGTCATATCCAAGAATGTTTCGAGAAATTGTTTTTATTTATTTTTAGTCATTTGTTTAAACACAATTTCAAGTAACTAAAAAAATTAGTTCGAACTCTAGTCACGCGATTTGGTTCACTTTTGGACTAATACCCATGGGAAATGTATTAACGCCCTTATCCCACTAACTTTGGTATAATAGTATTATTGTGGTCCTTTTATACGTATGGATTTCACATTAAATAGTCCATGAATGTTTAAATGCTATGAAACAAGGAAGCCAAACCACACCAAAACTAATAATTGTTTGTAAACAATTATTGCTTTATGTTTCTATTTTAATGCAAATAATTTACAATTATATGATATCAGGAATTCCTACGAAAGAGAAATGATTTTTAAACATATCTATTTGAGCCATAGAAAAAAACTAACAGAGTCTGAGTGGACCTGGAAGTAATGGTGAAGTAGGGATTCTTTTCATTGTTATGATCTCCATAAGTGGAGTCTGACCATCAGATGCAGTTTCGTTTTATACCCAGGACACAATCACTTTTTTCCTTTATTTGTGTGGGGCGGGGTTGTTCTATCCTTCTGCTAAATTTTTTTTTATTATAACGAATACTGTCTTCCGTATCAAAGAAACAACTGGAGTTGGAAATCATGACGCTTTCAAACAATGTTTTTCAAAATTCTAAATGAACTTCTGGAATGATTCTCCGTTATTTTTAAGGTTTTGAACTCTACCTGTGTATCATAATAACATTTGACTGAGCCCTCAGTAAGTGTTTTCTCAACACAAGATGCACTTGTGTAAACAAATTGATTACTGGAAAACAAGCAAAGCAAATCACGTGGGCTGACAGCCGGAAGAAAGCGTAGGCATTATGAAATTATATATACGCAAATACCCACAAATATAAGGTCAGTCTTTAAGTCACAGTTGGTCAGTCACAAGAATTGCGGGGGAGAAGTGACAATGCCCTATCGCACCCGTTGAAGTTTTCTTGTCTAGGAAGCAAAGGAGTAATGCTCTGAATATGGAATAACAACGTGGATCACGTAGAGTTTAACACAGCGTTCCTCTGTCCATGTTCCTCTCTGTCTTAGTCTCTGTCTCTCTTATCCACACACGCACAAACTTACACCAGTTTCGACCCTTTATAGAAATAAAGATACGTGTATATCTTTATAAAAAATTGTTATGCCTCGACATTTCTTCTTGTAAATATGATACACAACACCTGTCCTATTTTGATTACACTATTTCCAATTTCAAAAATATTTAAGTGAGAACACTATAAATTCCACCTGGTGCCCGACTTAAGTAACATCAGAAAATTGTTATGAAAATATATTATTTTTTAGATGTCTGTAGAAGGCAATTTAAAAATAAACTTGCTCCATTTGCAACAAGAGTTCTTATTTTATCCTCGGTCTAAAATTATAATATGTAAACAAAGTAAAAGCTCCTGTGTTGAATGGGGATGTAGCTCAGTAGTAGAGAATTCGGCTGGAGATCGAGATGTCCCCGGTTCAATCACGGGTGTTCCGTTCACGTTTGACTTGTAACACTTTTAATCACTGTATTGCACCATCCACATCGGATATGCAAAAAAGTTCTAAATATATTTGATATCTACTTTTTTCACCTTTACACTCTGATTGCCGCCCTGTTTCAAGATTAAATTTCATTATCATTTTAACTATTAAGACGTCCGAATCAAACCATGATTTAAAATACTAAACACTTAGATTTTTTACCAACATCCACAACATCAACACCAACACTTTTAATGCAATTCTAATTTATCGTCAATGAAAAGGCGTCTCAAAATTATAGCATTGTGATTTAATCAGTTGAAATTAGCTTAGTAGTCATCATCTTCATATCGTGCCGCTTGCACGGATATCCCCGACCCTCTCTCGCTACTTCTCCCAATCGTTTATCACCTCTGGCAGGTCATCAGGGCTACATCCCGTATCCTCACATAGCTGCTGTATGTATGTTCGAGCTGGTCATCCTGCTTTTGCTACGCCATATGTGGGGGTCCATTAGAGTACATCACTTAGGAGCTCGTCCTTGCTTCTCCAGCGGTGTCCTGCATGTCTCGTTCGTCTAACTTAGATAGATTTCGTAATCGTAGGTAGGTGGCCGTATTGTTGGTGCCTTGTAAGGACTTGTTCAATATTGCTTGCAACATTCATGTGTAATTGCCGTCTAGCTTCTTCTCCAGCCGTTTTGTTAGCGTCCAAGTAGTGCATCAATACAGCAGTATTGACGTGACCGCTACATGGAAGAAACTGCGTTTTATTTTATCGATCAGGTCTGATTTCCATATGATCGATAGCCTAGCGATAGCTGTCCATGCCTTCGTTAACCACATATCGATGTCCTTTTCGGTTGATGACATATTGCTTCCAAGGTATGTGAATTTGTCTACCAGTTTCAGAGAGGTTCCATCTAGTGTGGAAATGTGGCCTGTTTGATTATAGCACATATATTCAGTTTTGTGTGCATTGACATGGAGGCTAATGCCTTCGTCGGCTCGTTCCAAACTATGCAGTAGTGTTTCGGCTTGGTTGGATGTATCTGCCAGAATCGGTATGTCATTGGCATAGTCGGCGTCGGTAATTGTTTTTGTGGGGTACCTTCTACTGCTTTTCTTTGTCAGCTCTAAGCCGTTTTCTCTGATTTTATCAATCGATGTTCCAAGCACATAGTCTAGACAGATGATAAAGAGGTATGCAGCTACCGAGTCCTTTTATAGTACTCTTACTACAATGTCGAAGTACTGTCTCCATCCGGTGAACGTACTTTCACGTTGGTGTTTCAATAGAGAATCATTATTGCTGCTACGGTTTCCTTTGCTAGGCCGTATGCTCGTAGTTTAGACGGGATAATCCTGTTTTGCTGCAATTCTGAACGGATTATCAAATTTTCACGTCGACGCAGCAATACAGTGAGACCAAAAACCTCCTTTCAAAGGAGCTATGTACGTTCAAATACTTACGACCAATACTTTTTATCGCTTAATGACCATAATGACTATAGAATGTACTGGTTGGACTAGCAAATGATCTGCATTTTTAGTCTTATATAGACAAATACAGAAATGCCTATTGTAATGCTTGGTGTAAAGGAAAGGTATTTAACCGAGTCTCCACTCACCAAGGACCAGTATTAGCATTGGTATAGCCGAAATACACTAACAATGAATAACAGAAAGAAAGACAAAATAAACCCAATTTCAGATAAATATTGACATTTAATATTTTCTATATCATATACAAAATGTTGTATTAAAGGAAAGAATACGCATACGTAGTCGATGGTAGAATTAAATACGTATTGTATTATCAACAAGCAGTATGTAGAAGGGGTAGAAAATAGGAAAAAAAACTCATGTTTTAAGTGTTGGTAATATAGCTACGTAGATTTACCGTCTCCTGGAGGGGTCAAAGACATCGTCTCTTCTATTCAAATTGACGTACAGAGAGGTATCTAGGACTGTTATGTGAAACAATACCGGACCCTAACTAGATGTACAAATAATTTAAAAGAGATAATTATTTTATTCCTAAAGAATTTAGGATCTCTCAATCTGCAGTAGAATGTTCTCATATTAAAGAATTTAAAAGGATAAAATTCGCAATATAAAAGAATATAAAGTAAAAGACGCAATATAAAAGAATCTAAAATACAATATTACAACATGCAATATAACGAAAAGGACTCAAAAACCAAATTTAGTATTTAACTAGATATGTTTTTAAGGGGCTTTAGTGTATAATATTAAACGGTATCTTACGCAGCTTTCTCGTTCGGATTTTGATTCAAAAAGATAACACAGACAATAAAGTTTTCAAAGGGAATTTCAACAAAAGAAACAAGAAAAGAAGGAATAGAAGAGATAAAGCAGCAAATTTTAGTGTAATTTTAGGGAACTTATCACAGAGAGTCTTTGGAAAACAAAGTTCTTTGAATTTGAGTACTTTTTTTTAATTTTGAGTTTCGTTGAAGAGTTTCAATTTTCTTTTTGATTTTGAATCGTATGTAAGGTCGTCTATTGGCAGAATTTACGGGTTGAATTGTATATTTCAGTTAGTTTTAACTGAGTCTTTTTAATTTTCATTTAATTTCAATTGAATGCTCTGTAAATTTATCTTTTCAGCAGAATTCTAGGGTTGAATTTTTTTTTTTTCAGTTGTTTAAATTCGTGTAATTTATCAACTAGAGGTTAGATTGAGCAGTTCACCGAATGTAAAATGAAGAATGCAACAAATTCATATGAAAAAAGCAGAAAATTTCATTACAAAAAAAAAAAAACAAATATAGAGACATCTGGGTTTGAACCTGAGGAAACCTCTCACACAGAGGTGGAATTCTCTAACACTGATTTTTTATCTACAAAACTTATTGCCTTTCGATTAATATAGTTTGAAGCAAAAATTAGTTCGGCGAGTGGATAAGAAGTTTCCATGGAGAGAATGAATTATTAAAAAAAATCATGACTAACAATGAAATTACCTTTTTAAAAAATAACCCACCAGGGGACACCCGGGTTTGAACCAGGGACCTCTCGATCTGCAGTCGAATGCTCTACCACTGAGCTATATCCCCAACTATGTTATCAGGGTATTCTTAATCTATTTTGTAACTTCTCGTGCCAATCAGAGATCAAATATCTCCAGTTGCCATATTGAGACTCTGTGAGAGGACAGCTAGAAAGGAGTTTGAAAGCAGAATTTCAGATTTACAGAGAAGAATTCTAGGAATTTAAGCAAGACAATTAATAGTCAGTTAAGATTTAACAGATCCTAAGAGGATGAACTTGATCTATTTATGAGAACTTGCTCTGATCAATTATTGATTTGGTTAATTTTTTTGTTTTTGTTTCTTTTGATGATATATCAACATTTATGGGTCATTTAATACTGAAAAACCTGTAAAATAATGCTCGTTGAAAAACAGTCATGGTGCTACTCAACCCATAGCTTCTGGAGGTAAGTAGGAGCATTCTTCTTTCAAGGCTATTAGTCTGAATGTGAACATACCTGCATTGCTGAAGATTGAACTTGCGTATTACAGTAATGAAATTTTCTGCACACAAAACTGTTAGCGTCCAAGTAGTGCATCAATACAGCAGTATCGAAACGATCGCTGCCAGAAAGAAACTGCGTTTTATTTTATCGATCAGGTCTGATTTCCATATGATCGATAGCCTATCGATAGTTTTCCATGCCTTCGTTAATCACGTGTCGATGTCTTTTTCGGTTGATGAGATACTGCTTCCGAGGTATGTGAATTTGTCAAAATATTTCAGAGAGGATCCGTCTAGTGTGGAAATGTGGCCTGTTTGATTATAGCACATATATTCAGTTTTGTGTGCATTGACATGGAGGCCAATGGCTGTGTCGGCTCGTTCCAAACTATACAGTAGTGTTTCGGCTTGGTTGGGTGTATTTGCCCGTATCGCTATGTCATCGGCATAGTCGGCGTCGGTAATTGTTTTTGCGGCGTACTTTCTGCCGCTTTTCTTTGTCGGCTGGAAGCCGTTTTGTCTGATTTTATCTATCGACATTCTAAGCACATAGTCTAGACAGATGATAAAGAGGTATGGGGCAAGCGTGTTCCCTTATAGTACTCTTGCTACAATGTCGAAGTATTCTGTCTCCATCCGGAGAACGTACTTTCACTTTGGTATTTCTATAGAGAATCGTTGTTGCTGCTACGGTTTCCTTTGGTAGACCGCATGCTAGTAGGATTTGTTCAGTCTTCCCTCTGTAAATGGAATCAAAGGCCTTGGTAAAGTCAACAAATAGTAATGTTGCCTGTAGGTTTTTTGCCCGTACGCCTTCAAGGATTCTACGGATGGTCAATATTTGTGAGGTCGTGGATGTGTTTCTTCGGAAGCCATTTTGGTTTATCCTAAGGATGTTGTCGATTTTGTGTTTCGTAGTAGGGCATTGTAAAATTTGACTGCTATGGATGAAAGTGTTATATCTCGGTAGTTCTTCGCTAATCCGAGGTCACCCTTTTTAGAGAAGGGGAGGATTCATCCCTTCTTCCATCCGTCTATCGGATTTTGATTATAGCCTGCGTTGCAGTATCGGAGCAGTATGTCGTAGAATTGTCTGGTTTTTCATGCCTCTGGAAGAATCTCTTTAAGCCCTGCAGCTTTCCTATTTTTAATTTTTCTAAGAACCGAGACTAGTTCTTCTTGAGTAAAAGGTCCTAGTTTATCAGCTAGAGGTTAGATTGAGCAGTTCACCGAATGTAAAATGAAGAATGCAACAAATTCATTTGAAAAAAGCTGAAAATTTCATTACAAAAAAGAAACAAATATAGAGACCTCTGGGTTTGAACCTGAGGAAACCTCTTACACAGAGGTGGAATGCTCTAACACTGATTTATCTCTACAAAGCTAATTGCCTTTCGATTTATATAGTTTGAAGCAGAAATTAGTTCGGCTTGCGGACAAGAAGTTTCCATTGAGAGAATGAATAAGTCAAAAAAAAATCATAACTAACAATGAAATTTCGTTTTTAAAAAATACCCACCAGGGGACACCCGGGTTTGAACCGGGGACCTCTCGATCTGCAGTCGAATGCTCTACCACTGAGCTATATCCCCAACTTAGATATTAACGTCTTCTTAATCTATTTTATAACTTCTCACGCCAATGAGTGAGAAAATATCTCCTGGTGACCATATTGAGACTCCGTGAACTGAGGAGTGGCTGTGAGAGGACAGCTAGGAATTTAAGCAATTCTAGGAATTTAAGCAAGACAATTAATAGTCAGTGAAAATTTCTCAGATCCTAAAAGGATGAACATGATCTATTTATGAGAACTTGCTCTGATCAATTATTGATTTGGTTAATTTTTATTTTCGTTTCTTTTAATGATATATCAACATTCATGGGTCATTTAATACTGAAAACCCTGTTTTCGTTGAGAAACAGTCGTGGTGCTACTCAACACAGAGCTGCTGGAGATAAGTAGGTTCACTCTTTTTTTCAAGACTACTACTCCGAATGCGAACATAATTGCATTGCTGAAGACTGAACTCACTTATTACAGTTGTTATATACTCACTTAATAAATATGCTTATATACACATATAAATGTTAATGCAGGATGCATACTGACGCAATGATAACAGACGAGTGAAAGTTCCTTTAGAAAATATATACCTCTCAATTTATTTGCAAGATTCGAAAGGGTTGTATGGGGTTTTACTGTGAGAGGGTGTTGGAGACCGAACAGAAACTGCAATATTTTGACCCCCACTCTTATGGCCGTCAGCGTTGTGTCTTTCTTGTTCTCCTGATGCTCAACCGAAGCCCATTGGCCCAGCTCTCTGCTGGATGATGGCTTTCTTTACTGCATCTTATCAGCAACTTCTCTTGACCCCAACCACTTGTCTCACTCCAACTGTAACTGTCTGACTTCTATCTTGACTGAGTTATATAATATTTCTACGCCCACTCAAACGCCATCTTAATCTTTAGAATGGCATGTTTGATTGTCGTCAATCGGAAACAACTCTCATTCAGTTCACAGGTCACTGTCTTCCGGAGCATCAATCTGAATTAGGACCTTCACTTTGTCCCATATTATCAGCCGAGCTCACCTGCGCGATTTCCTCTCATAAATGCCATTGGAATGTGTCACTTCCTTCCGGTGAATCACTTTGAATGGCATTTTTGGCTGGGTCGAAGGTCAAAATACAACACAGTGTCCTAGTCCAGTACGTTAGTCACCACTTCACTTGGATACCCTCTATTATTGATCTGAACAATTGCAATGACTTGAATTCTATCAATCGTAAAATCACGTCTAAACTCCATAACTTGTCGCTTTTTTCATAACGCTCAAAGAAACGTTAAATGATGGTTGGTTTGGTTTCTTTGTTTAATGGCATGTCAACTTTTCTGGCTTATTTAATGTCAACACAATCCTTGAAGAAGAACATTAATAGCCCTGTTTAACCCATAGCTAGGGGGAGAAGGATCTACAGACTTTTCCGCAGGATAATTGGCCGAAAGTGAACGTAGCAGCGTCACTAGGGTTCGAACTCGTTTCCTAAGATGTCAATGTCGAGCACGTTAACCACTACGTCACCGGCACTTCTATGATGCTGTTGAACAAAAAATAAAACAATCTCCTCCTCTCAGCTTTATTTCTAGTTAGAGATTTACAGATGGAAGTTATAAAGATATTAGCTGGAATAATACGTGGAAGAAAAGAGACGATGATTCTGCTAAGAATTTCTTGGGAAAGTTATAAAAACCCAAGCGGATATCGCTCATTGCAACTTTCCTTGAATAGAAATTTCTTTTACTATGGAGAGTGAAAAGTTCAGCAATATTTTGGTACGTGCTAGTTTTCTGACTAAAGATAACTTAAAACTATAAGGTGTTACGGGACCGATAAATTTATCGATCTTGCAAACTTTTAGGAATGACTTAGTTTGTTAATTGCTTGCTTGTTGGGTTGTTTGGGTTTTAGGGCATATCAACCTTTGTAGGTTATTTAACGCCAAATCCATTTTCATGAAAATGTAGCCCTGAGGACATGCAAGAAGCGATGAACAATAGGGAGGAGTGGTGAGAGAGAGTCAGGGATATCCGTTCTGGCGACACGCCATGATGATGATGATGATGACACAAGAATACAGTATACAGCTTTTTTGCGAATCCTCATAGCAGCAACCCACAAAACTACAGCTGTACTATCACTGGCCTTCCATCTCATAAACCCTCCTCGTAAAACGAACAAGACATGCAGGATACTGCATGAAAAGCAAGGACGAACTCATGAGCGAATATCTTGTGCTTGCTCCCAAGCAGGAACATATCAGTATAGGGCAAAGGTCCATTTGCATCAGTTCTATGTAGACACTAGGTGCCGTTTGGAAAACGTATAAAGAATTATGGACTATACGGATGGAGACGAAGAGTCAAGAGAATCTAAATTCAAATATAACTGTTTTTTGGCATTCAACTTCGTTTGAACAAAAATTATATTTATACTAAACTGATTTTTTTAAATAGAACTCTTTTGACATTTAACTGTCTCTAAACAAAAAACTATACTTATACTAAACTGAATTGTTTGTAATAGAACCTTTTTTTACATTAAAACTAAGGATTTATGCTATGCTGAATCATTTGAAGTGAGACTCGGTGTTTTTTTTTTTTAATTGAAACTGCGTTCTTATGTTAAAATGAATTATTTCAAATATAACTGGTTTTTGATTTTAATTGTATGTAAACAAAAAACTATACTTTTACTAAACTGAATTTTTTTAATGGAACTATTTTTTGACATTGAAACGGTGGCCTAATGCTGAATGAAGCACATTTGTATTTTTTTTTTTTTTTGCTTCTTTGTTTTGTTGTGCTTCTTATTATTATTTTGCTTGTTCTTTTTCTTTTTTGTTTATTTTTTCTTTAGTTGGTATTTTTTGTTTGTTTTTTGTTTTTTTTGTTATTCTTTGTTTCGATTTTTGTTTATTTGTTTGTTTGTTTTTTTGCTTTTTCGGGTGTGGTATTATTATTATTATTTATGTATCTATTTATTTATTTATTTATTACAGTTCCGGATTTCTTATCCGAACTGATATTGAACACGATGTTATACTTTCAACCAATTCCTGAGGATATTAGGATGTGACACATGGTCAGATAATGTGGTGTGGTCGAGAAAGTAAGGCTTCCTTCGAGGGTGTGGGCAAAAATTGCTTTGCTCTTGTGGTGATTTAGGAATTACCAAAGAACTCCCAACCGGATGTTGACTCGTCGGCTGCCTGATACAAAATATATAAATGCGTCGCCACGCATAAGGCTCCACGCATCCATCCGGTTAAAATCAGAAAAAAGAAAAATAATAAAATGTAAAGTAGCCAATGAGAAGCGGTCGCGCCAAAATTAGAAGGATTTTCGAGTAGCGAATTTGGAGCCGGTGAAAAGAGATAAATACTCAGGTTTTCTGTGAACCACTCTCTTTTCGGGTAGTGACGTCGAACCGACAACACCGATATTACTATCGGGTGTTTTGGGCACCACGCTGTGTCTTGGGACGCAGCGTTGGTTAGCCCATTCACCAAGTAAATAAAGGAAAGTATGAAAGAAATGTTTCGTCTTTTATCTGTTTCTATATTCCCTTTTTATATTTCTTATGGACTTTCTTTGGGCAAGGCATTGCACCGGCCAAGTCAACGTGGGGTAAAACTAAATAACCAAAATATGGAGTCAGACATCTTACGGCAACACAACCTTGCCCTTAGCCACTGACCTTCATAAAACTTTCAAACCCCACATTGGTAACCCCGACACAAAAAAAAAAATACCTTTAAACACCACATTGGTTAACCCCGAACACGTGAATAAACACCCAGAATAAAGAAGACATCCCAACAAGAAATTTTAAAAAACAAAAAAAAAAAACAACAAGAACATCCTAAAACTGGAGACAGACGACTTTCCACGTGGAACAAAAAAACAAAAACAAAAAAAACAAAGAAAAAAAAAAACGAAAAACAACAACAACAAAAAAAACAAAAAAAAAATCCCAGCGAAACACCGAGAAAACTTTTCAAATGTACCCGCCGAACTAACTTCTGGAAAATAAAATTGGACGTAAATACCAAACACGTGGAATTTCTTTCTGCAAAACATTATCTTTCAACACTTTTTCTCTTCCCAACTTGCAAAATAAGGTAACTAACTTTTTTTAAACTTTCACTCACCCTACTTCTATTTCGGTTTCTGTCGCCACATGGTTTATCTCTCCCACTACCTCACTAAAACACCAACACGACTGCTATGAATTCCAGAGAACCCCAAAAACTCACATTACTCCTCTGAAATATGCTGCTACTTCTGTAGGTCACTTCTCGGCTCATTATTTGTTTTACCCAAAGTGACATATTTAAAAATAAAAAAATAAAAAATGAAAAAAAAAAACGTACCACGAGGTACACACACACACAAAAAAGAAAGATTTCCAGCAAATACTAGCGACTAAAAAAAAATTAAAAAAATAAATAAATAAATAAAAATAAAGAAAAGTAGTCACAACTACAGAAAATGCAACGTTTAAACAAGCGAGCGAACACACACAAAAAAAAGAACAAAAAAAACTCACGGATAAAAAAATCAAAAAATAAATAAAAATTACTCCCGGATATTAAAAAAAAGTTCCAAAGAAAAAGCAAAAGAGTTAATGAAGAATAATCCTCTCAAATCAGACGAATACATTCAACAACTCTATGTATTACCGGAATTAATGCACATAAGAAAAAAAATGGAAAAAAACCTGTCATATCCAACGAGTCCTAGTTTTCCAGCCACCCTAAACAAATTACCAAAATTATTGAACATTTGCAAATAAGATACAAGAATTTGATAAATAATCCTCCTAGAAAATAGGTCAATTAAAAATCAATACAATCTTTTTGCAAAAAAAAGCGGGTTGGCTGGACACACACACAAAAAAAAAAAAAAAAAATTTTTAATTTGAAAAATTTTTAATTTGAAAAATTTTTAATTTGAAAAATTTTAAAGAGAGCCGTGACACCCTTACAAATATTCATTTTTTCTAAGAATCCTCCAAGCTCCGCTTTTCGGGTGGCGATGTATTGTGGCGATTTAGGAATTACCAAAGAACTCCCAACCGGATGTTGACTCGTCGGCTGCCTGATACAAAATGTATAAATGCGTCGCCACGCATAAGGCTCCACGCATCCATCCGGTTAAAATCAGAAAAAAGAAAAATAATAAAATGTAAAGTAGCCAATGAGAAGCGGTCGCGCCAAAATTAGAAGGATTTTCGAGTAGCGAATTTGGAGCCGTTGAAAAGAGATAAATACTCAGGTTTTCTGTGAACCACTCTCTTTTCGGGTAGTGACGTCGAACCGACAACACCGATATTACTATCGGGTGTTTTGGGCACCACGCTGTGTCTTGGGACGCAGCGTTGGTTAGCCCATTCACCAAGTAAATAAAGGAAAGTATGAAAGAAATGTTTCGTCTTTTATCTGTTTCTATATTCCCTTTTTATATTTCTTATGGACTTTCTTTGGGCAAGGCATTGCACCGGCCAAATCAACGTGGGGTAAAACTAAATAACCAAAATATGGAGTCAGACATCTTACAGCAACACAGCCTTGCCCTTAGCCACTGACCTTCATAAAAACCTTCAAACCCCACACTCTACAGGGGCACCACAGTAATCCATCAATCAAACTATCCCTTACCTCTTTTATGCGAAGAGGTATATTATGCCTGGGTTGAAGGTCTCCAACAATATGAGCTATTACTTTTCAGAGACTGCTTGACACGGATGCCAAGAGCAAGAAAACATTAAGTAATGTTTAATTAAAGTTATAAAATAAAACTTTCGTTGAAAATTGTACCGAGTGAACTTATTTAGGTGCGAAACTGAAGATTGGGTTAGTTACTCGACAAATGTTGCTGATAGTCATGTGACTTTATCGTGCCCTAGCCAGGACAAACACAACGAGTCTACTGTTAAAAAAAGCAGAAGCAATTATCGTCGAGAAAGGGTATCTAGGATCGTAATGTCACACCCTACCGGACCCTAATTAGACGTACTAATAACTCAAAGGAGATAATTATTCCTAAAGAATTGATGACCTCTCGATCTGCAGTAGAATGTTCTGGAACACTCCAGGAAAGGAGTAGCCCCCCCACCTACACCTCAGTGTAGTAGCTATTGCAAAGGGAGCCTTCTGGTTGCCGTCGACTTTGGTCGCCAACTTTACCTTTTACTTTTGTAAAAGCAATAAACAGTTCGACATGAGATTAAAATGAACTGGTCACATTGAGAAAGAAGAATGCATTATGCAAAGAATTTATTAAACAAACACAGAAATCTTCATGATAAAAAAGTAAACAATATAGAGACCTCTGAGTTTGCACCAGAGGAAACCTCACACTCAGAGGTAAAATGCTCTAACAATGAGCAATATCCACAAAAAAATACACATTCAATATCGTTGGATGCAGAAATCAAATCCGCTAACGGTTAAGAAGTTAGCCTTTCAAGTAAGAATTCGCCGAAAATTTTTTCATGACAACCAATGAAATTTTCATTTCAAAAGAAAAAAGTGCAAAGCATAAGGGGACACCCGGGTTTGAACCGGAGACCTTTCGATCTGCAGTCGAATGCTCTACCACTGAGCTATATCCCCAACACTCCTGCCGATGTAATTAGTGTTGTGTTAATTTATTATCTGACTTCTTCTGCCAATCAGTGAGAAAATATCTCCTGATTGCCACAAGAGACAATGAAATGAGAATTGGCTTATATGTGTCCGCTGAGGAGAGCAAAAATGGAGTCTAAAAGCAGAATTTAAGAGGTTTCTCTGTTTGTTTGTTTCTCGTGCCAATCAGAGATCAAATATCTCCTGTTGCCATATTGAGACTCTGTGAGAGGACAGCTAGAAAGGAGTTTGAAAGCAGAATTTCAGATTTACAGAGAAGAATTCTAGGAATTTAAGCAAGACAATTAATAGTCAGTGAAGATTTCTCAGATCCTAAGAGGATGAACTTGATCTATTTATGAGAACTTGCTCTGATCAATTATTGATTTGGTTAATTTTTTGTTTTTGTTTCTTTTGATGATATATCAACATTCATGGGTCATTTAATACTGAAAAACCTGTAAAATAATGCTCGTTGAAAAACTGTCGTGGTGCTACTCAACCCATAGCTTCTGGAGGTAAGTGGGATCACTCTTCTTTCAAGGCTATTAGCCTGAATGTGAACATACCTGCATTGCTGAAGATTGAACTTGCGTATTACAGTAATGAAATTTTCTGCACACAAAACTGTTAGCGTCCAAGTAGTGCATCAATACAGCAGTATCGAAACGACCGCTGCCAGAAAGAAACTGCGTTTCATTTTATCGATCAGGTCTGATTTCCATATGATCGATAGCCAATCGATAGTTTTCCATGCCTTCGTTAATCACGTGTCGATGTCTTTTTCGGTTGATGAGATACTGCTTCCGAGGTATGTGAATTTGTCAAAAAATTTCAGAGTGGTTCCGTCTAGTGTGGAAATGTGGCCTGTTTGATTATAGCACATATATTCAGTTTTGTATGCATTGACATGGAGGCCAATGCCTGTGTCGACTCGTTCGAAACTATGCAGTAGTGTTTCGGCTTGGTTGGGTTTATTTGCCAGTATCGCTATGTCATCGGCATAGTCAGCGTCGGTAATTGTTTTTGCGGCGTACTTTCTGCTGCTTTTCTTTGTCGGCTGGAAGCCGTTTTGTCTGATTTTATCTATCGACGTTCTAAGCACATAGTCTAGACAGATGATAAAGAGGTATGGGGCAAGCGTGTTCCCTTATAGTACTCTTGCTACAATGTCGAAGTATTCTGTCTCCATCCGGAGAACGTACTTTCACTTTGGTATTTCTATAGAGAATCGTTGTTGCTGCTACGGTTTCCTTTGGTAGACCGCATGCTAGTAGGATTTGTTCAGTCTTCCCTCTGTAAATGGAATCAAAGGCCTTGGTAAAGTCAACAAATAGTAATGTTGCCTGTAGGTTTTTTGCCCGTACGCCTTCAAGGATTCTACGGATGGTCAATATTTGTGAGGTCGTGGATGTATTTCTTCGGGAGCCATTTTGGTTTATCCTAAGGATGTTGTCGATTTTGTGTTTCGTAGTAGGGCATTGTAAAATTTGACTGCTATGGATGAAAGTGTTATATCTCGGTAGTTCTTCGCTAATCCGAGGTCACCCTTTTTAGAGAAGGGGAGGATTCATCCCTTCTTCCATCCGTCTATCGGATTTTGATTATAGCCTGCGTTGCAGTATCGGAGCAGTATGTCGTAGAATTGTCTGGTTTGTCTTGCCTCTGGAGGAATCTCGTCAAGCCCTGCAGCTTTCCTATTTTTAATTTTTCTAAGAACCGAGACTAGTTCTTCTTGAGTAAAAGGTCCTAGTTTATCAGCTAGAGGTTAGATTGAGCAGTTCACCGAATGTAAAATGAAGAATGCAAGAAATTCATTTGAAAAAAGCTAAAAATTTCATTACAAAAAAGAAACAAATATAGAGACCTCTGGGTTTGAACCTGAGGAAACCCCATACACAGAGGTGGAATGCTCTAACACTGATTTATATCTACAAAACTAATTGCCTTTCAATTAATATAGTTTGAAGCAGAAATTAGTTCGGCTTGCGGACAAGAAGTTTCCATTGAGAGAATTAATTAGTCAAAAAAAAAATCATAACTAACAATGAAATTTCGTTTTTAAAAAATACCCACAAGGGGACACCCGGGTTCGAACCGGGGACCTCTCGATCTGCAGTCGAATGCTCTACCACTGAGCTATATCCCCAACACTCCTGCCGATGTAATTAATGTTGTCTTAATTTATTATCTGACTTCTTCTGCCAATCAGTGAGAAAATATCTCCTGATTGCCACAAGAGACAATGAAATGAGAATTGGCTTAGATGTGTCCGCTGAGGAGAGCAAAAATGGAGTCTGAAAGCAGAATTTAAGAGGTTTCTTTGTTTGTTCGTTTCAGTTTTATGGCATATCAACATTTGTTGGTTATCTAACGTCAAATCCATTTTTATACAAATGAACAGTTCTATTTCAAACAGTTCAGTTTAACATGAGTACACATTTTAATTGTCAAAAACATTTCTATTTCAACCTATTCAGTTTAATCAAACAGTTCTGATTCAAATAACTCACTTGAGTATTAGAATCGATTTTGTCCATACAGTTAAATAATAAAACAGTTCTATTTCAAACAATTCACTTTAGCGTAAGTAAAGTTTCATGGTCAAAACAGATCTATTTCAAACAATTTAGTTTAGCATAAGCACGCAGTTTACAAATCAAAACAGTTCTATTTCAAGCAGTTCAGTTAAGCATAAGTACGTAGTTTAAATATCGAAATAGTTCTATTTCAAGTAATTCAGTTTAACGTAAGTACCCTTTCAGGTGTGACCACCACGGACTAGGGTGGACCTGGGAGCAATGGCAATGAAAAGGTGCCCCGCATTCCACTAACCTCTAGCATTACTGGAACCTTAGCATTAGATCATTTAACCTCACCATTAGATCTTGTCATATCTAGGACACTCGTTAGAGGGTGGGTGTCTTACCCCTCTGCAGAGATGCAGTCAGTGTATTCTACAGTCCCAGATGATTGGGCAATCCACAAAGTTAAATGAAAAAAAAGTGTTGTTTTTTTTCAGATAATTCTATTTCGTAACACTTCCATACCCAATAGGAAGTATCATTGCGTGTAAATTAGTTTGAAAATTCAAGAGATGATAGAAAATGTTTATAATCTCTGTACATAATACGTTCATTACTTAAGATTGATTAATAATTGATTTTAATGGCATGCCAATCCATCTAGCTTTTTTTTATGAGTGGATGTTAATTTCGTTCATAGAACATTTATATCTCTATTTTTTTCATATTTGTTTCATGAGAGGTTTTGTTTTGTTCTTGTTTTTTTTTTTTTTTTTGGACACAGTTATATAATACCAAATATTTATACTTGTGTGATTTGGTTTGGTTTCGTTTGCTCTTCGGCATATCAACAATTGCAGGTTATTTAATGCCAAATCATTTTTATACATATATATTAAATATAGGATTTCCTAGAACATTTTGTAAATAACATCTTTAAACGATCCTGAACTCATTTTTTTCACTCAGTTAATTTGTTTCACTTATTTTTATCTAATACGAACAATTTTATTTACTATTAAACATTTGTTTGTACACAGTTTAATGTTTTCAAATGTTGCTATGTATCACTATCAGTTCAATTAAACATCAGTCATTTGTTTACACACAGTTAAATGTAAAAACAGTTCTATTTCAAACCGTTCAGTTTAGTGCAAGAACACAGTTTTTGGGGAGGGGGGTTGTTTACACACAGTTAAATGTAAAAATTGTTCCACTTCAATCAATTCAGTTCATTATAAGTATACAGTGAAAAGGTCAAACAGTTCTACTTGACCTGGAATTAGAACCCCATCAGACCTGATTGGACCTGTGAGCAATGGCAATGAAGGGATACTCTGCATTCCCTAAAACTCCAGAAATACTGAAGCGTTATAATAAGATTGTTTAGTGTCATATCCAAGAATGTTTCGAGAAATTGTTTTTATTTATTATTAGTCATTTGTTTAAACACAATTTCAAGTAACTAAAAAAATTAATTCAAACTCCAATCACGCTATTTGGTTCACTTTTGGACTAATACCCATGGGAAATGTATTAACGCCCTAATCCCACTAACTTTGGTATAATAGTATTATTGTAGTCCTTTTATACGTATGGATTTCACATTAAATAGTCCATGAATGTTTAAATGCTATGAAACAAGGAAAGCAAAACGCACCAAACCTAATAATAATTGTTTGTAAACAATTATTTCTTTGTGTTTCTATTTTTAATACAAATAATTTAGAATTATATGATATCAAGAATTCCTACCAAATAGAAACTAACAGAGTCTGAGTGGACCTGGAAGTAATGGCGAAGTAAGGATTCTTCTCGTTGCTATGATCTCCATAAGTGGAGTCTGACCATCAGATGCAGTTTCGTTTTATACCCAGGACACAATCACTTTTTTCGTTTACTTGTGTGGGGCGGGGTTGTTCTATCCTTCTGCTAAATTTTTTTTCATTATAACGAATACTGTCGTCCGTATCAAAGAAACAACTGGAGTTGGAAATCATGACGCTTTCAAACAATGTTTTTCAAAATTCTAAATAAACTTCAGGAATGATTCTCCGTTATTTTTAGGGTTTTGAACTCTACCTGTGTATCATAATAACATTTGACTGAGCCGTCAGTAAGGGTTTTCTCAACACAGGATGCACTTGTGTAAACAAATTGATTACTGGAAAACAAGCAATACATAGGTCAAAGCAAATCACGTGGGCTGACAGCCGGAAGAAAGCGTAGGCTTTATGAAATTATATATACGCAAATACCCACAAATATAAGGTCAGTCTTTACGTCACAGTTGGTCAGTCACAAAAATTGCGGGGGAGAAGTGACAATGCCCTATCGCACCCGTTGAAGTTTTCTTGTCTAGGAAGCAAAGGAGTAATGATCTGAATATGGAATAACAACGTGGATCACGTAGAGTTCAACACAGCGTTCCTCTGTCCACGTTCCTCTCTGTCTTAGTCTCTGTCTCTCTTATACACACACGCACAAACTTACACCAGTTTCGACCCTTTATAGAAATAAAGATACGTGTATATCTTTGTAAAAAATTGTTATGCCTCGACATTTCTTCTTGTAAATATGATACACAACACCTGTCCTATTTTGATTACACTATTTCCAATTTCAAAAATATTTAAGTGAGAACACTATAAATTCCACCTGGTGCCCGACTTAAGTAACATCAGAAAATTGTTATGAAAATATATTATTTTTTAGATGTCTGTAGAAGGCAATTTAAAAATAAACTTGCTCCATTTTCAACAAGAGTTCTTATTTTATCCTCGGTCTAAAATTATAATATGTAAACAAAGTAAAAGCTCCTGTGTTGAATGGGGATGTAGCTCAGTAGTAGAGAATTCTCCATACGGTAAAGTACATTCATGTTGGTGTTTCTATAGAGAATCGTTATTGCTGCAACGGTTTCCTTTGGTAGGCCGTATGCTAGTAGTATTTGTTCAATCTTCCCTCTGTGAATGGTATCAAAGGCCTTGGTAAAGTCAACAAATAGTAATGTCGCCAGTAGTTGTTTTGCCCATCGATATTTGTTAAGATGTGGATCTATTTCATCTGAAGCCATTTCGGTTTATCTAAAGGATGTTATCGATTGTGGGTTCTATAGAATTTCATAGTTGGGCATCGTAAATTTTGACTGCTATGGATGTAAGTTTTATACATCGGTATTTCTTGGCTAATCTGAGGTCGCCCTTTTTAGGGAAGGGAGAAGCATCCCTTCTTCTATCTGTCTATCGGATTTTGAGAGTCGGAGCAGTATTTCGTCGAATTGTCTGTTCTTTCATACCTCTTAGGGAAGCTCCTCAAGCCCTGCAGCTTTCCTATTTTTAATTTTTCTAAGAACCGAGTCGAGTTCTTCTTGAGTGAACGGTCCTTGTTTATCAGCTTGAGGTTAAAATGAGCAGTTCACAGAATGAAAAATAAAGAATGAAAAAAAAATCATATGAAAAAAGCAGAAAATTTCATTACAAATAAACAAATACAGAGACCTCTGTGTTTGAACCTAAGGAAACCTCTTACACAGCGGTGGGATGCTCTAACACTGATCTATATCCACAAAACTAACAGCCTTTCCATTAATATAGTTTGAAGCAAAAATTAGTTCGGCTATCGGATACGAAGTTTCCATTGAAGGAATGAATTAGTAAAAAAAATCATGACTGACAATAAAATTTCCTTTAAACAAAAAAAGTACCCACTAGGGGACACCCGGGTTTGAACCAGGGACCTCTCGATCTGCAGTCGAATGCTCTACCACTGAGCTATATCCCCGAATAAGCTTTCGATGTATTCTTAATCTATTTTGTAAATTCTCGTGCCAATCAGTGAGAAATTATCAGTGCACTGAGGAATAGCTCTGAGAGGACAGCTACAAAGGGGTTTGAAAGCAGAATTTCAGATGTACAGAGAAGAATTCTAGGAATTTAAGCAAGACAATTAATAGTCAGTGAAGATTTCTCAGATCCTAAAAGGATGAACATGATCTATTTATGAGAACTTGCTCTGATCAATTACTGATTTGGTTAATTTTTTGTTTTTGTTTCTTTTAATGATATATCAACATTCATGGGTCATTTAATACTGAAAAACTTCTAAAATAATGGAAACAGTCGTGGTGCTACCCAACCCATAGCTGGTGGAGATAATCAGACTCACTCCTTTTTCAAGGCTGTTAGTCCAGATAGGGATTGACACAAGGTCAGTGATTAAAGTGGGGATTAAGGGGATGGGTAGGTCGGGAACGAGCCGAGACTCGAACCCTGCTGGTCTGTGTTGGTCATTGACCCACCAAGTTCAATGTGGGCCAAATGAGCCAAGCTTTTTCTTGGACCCAAATCTGGGTCCAGGAAGGAATGCTGGGTTATAAGTTAAACTAGACAGCAAGGTCTAGTGCTATACATGCGGGCCTAAGGATTTAATAATGCAGCTCATCCACCCGGAGGTGGCCCAATCGAAACCGGAAGCCTTACGGCATGAAGTCCTCCATTGTTCCTTTTCGGGTTAATTCTTTTTTCAAGGCTATCAGGAAAGCGAACGTAATTGCATTGCTGAAGATTGAACTCGCTTATTACAGTGTCCTAGTCCAGTAAGTTAGTCACCACTTCACTTTGACACCCTCTATTATAGATCTGAACAATTGCAATGACTCGAATTCTATCAATCGTAAAATCACGTCTAAACTCCATAACTTGACCCTTTTTTTTTCATAACCCTCAATTATATCGATAGCTCGAAGAAACATAAAATGGTGGTTTGTTTGGTTTCTTTGTTTAATGGCATGTCAACTTTTCTGGCTTATTTAATGTCAACACAATCCTTGAAGAAGAACATTAATGGCCCTGTTTAACCCATAGCTGAGGGGAGAAGGATCTACAGACTTTTCCAGAGGATAATTGGCCGAAAGTGAACGTAGCAGCGTCACTAGGGTTCGAACTCGTTTACTACAATGTCACAGTCGAGCATGTTAGCCACTATGTCATCGGCACTTCAATGATGCTTTAGGACAAAAAAAAAAAAAAACAATTTCCTGCTCTCCGCTTTATTTCTAGTTACACATTTAGAGATGGAAGTTATAAAGATATTAGCTGGAATAATACGTGGAAGAAAAGAGACGATGATTCTGCTAAGAATTTCTTGGGAAAGTTTCAAACATCAAAGCGGATATCGCTCATTGCAACTTTCCTTGAATTGAAATTTCTTTTACCAGGGAGAGTGAAAAGTTCAGTAATATTATGGTACGTGCTAGCTTTCTGACTAAAGATAACTTAAAACTAAGTTGGTTGGTTCGTTCGTTGGTTTTATGGCATATCAACCTTTGTAGGTTATTTGAAGCCAAATAGATTTTCATGAAAATAGTTCTATTTCAAACAATTCAGTTTAGGATAAGTAAGCAATTTAAATGTAGGTACAGTTTAATTGTCAAAACATTACTATTTCAAGATATTCAGTTAAGTCTAGCAGGTCTACTTCAGCTAATTCAGTTTAGTATGAGTACAGATTTTGTTTACACGCAGTTAAATGTCAAAGCAGTTCGATATTAAACAAATCAGTTTGGTGTCAGAACAGATTCAATGTTAAAAACAGTTCTTTTTCACATAATTCAATTTAGCATAAGCACGCAGTTCAAATGTATGTAAGTAAATTTGGCGACCGTCGTCGAAAGCAACCAGAAAACTCCATTTTGATAGCTACAACATTGAGGTGTAGGGGAGGGTTCAACTCTTTTCCCTGCATTGCTCCACTTTACCCTTGATACGTACCTTATAATGCTGAGTCTTAAGCGAGGAGGTATCAAGTAGCATTTTTAAGATCTTTGTTATGACTAAACCTATTATTAAACATAGGTCACCCAGATTATTGGCGAATACTCTACCTACTAGGGCAATGAGCCGGTACGGTTTAATTATCCAAAACATTTCTACTTAAAACTGTTCAGTTTCGTAAAACAATTCAGTTTAACATAAGTTTGCTGTTAGTTCTATTTAACCCATAGAGAGGGCCCTTTCAGGTGCTACCATACCGGGCCAGAGTGGACCTGGAAGCGATGGCAATAAAGAGGTACTCTGCATTCCCCAAAGCTGCAGCATTACTGGAACCTCACCATCAGATTGTTTAGCATCATATCCAGGACACTAATTGGGGATGGTCTTACACCTCTGGAGAGGTGCAGTCGGTCTATTCTACCGCCCAAGCCGACTGGGCAATTGAATTGCTAAAGTGACACAAAAAAGGCAACTAGGACAAAGGCAAGTGAGTAAATTTAAAGCCAACTTTTATTTGGCAATGAATTCAAAAATCCGGGTAAAAGGTCATGTCGTGGTAAAGGTCTCATCGATAAGATCAGTGTCGTCACCTCGTGGACTGATGTTGTGACACTGGCAGTTCAAAAGATGGATAATATGGTCAAAATTGCCAGGCGTCACCGCTCTGTTGACAAAATCGACGGTCGACTAAGCGATGTTGTGTATTTACTGACTTGTACATAACTCTGTATGTGTTTTCTATATTTCACTGGCTGCTAATACGACATAACACAAGAGGCAGGATACATGAACCGCTGGAAGCACTTCATTCTGATCCACTTCTTCCGAGGCCGGGTAACCCAACAGGGATTTATCTGGCCTCCCATTGTGTCAGAAGACGGCACAAGGAGGTTTCTAGGATAAACCGAGACTCATGCACAGCAGCTGGAAAAATTCTTGACTGCATCAGCATTCCTCTAATGGGGCGCCTCAGGCACCAAGCAATAAACTTAGTCCTCTGAAGTCAAGTTTAGAATGCAAATATAACCACCCGGAATGAATACCTGCAAACTAAGACGAGTAGGCCAAGTCTGGCAGTTTGATTTTTGGCCTCTATTTATACTGAGACGAAGTTAAAAAAGTGCTGCGATTTTTTTTACTAAACTTCCGGTTTCAAAGAAAGTAGGTGTAGCTTCGGGCTACTACATAGTTGACTGAAGGAGTTCAAGCCATAGTTGATACCAACTATGTTTTATTTGGTTTGGTTGTTTGGTTAGTCTGGTTTTGTTGGTGGGTTTTTATGGCATATCAAACCTAATAGGTTATTCAATGCCACATTCTGTTGATATATACATATATATTATTCATAAACGCATGATTTGAAGATAGCATTTTTAAACGAGACATCTCATTTGTTTGCTATCAGTTAAATGATTTAAAGTATGGCTATCCAATGCAAAAAATTTAATTGAATATCCGTCATTTGTTTGCACACAGTTAAAAGGATGGATGTATAAATATACTATTTTCAAAAGAGTAATTTGTAGCTAATTTCATTTTTTAAAGTCTGAGTAATTTGTTTGCCCACAAATAAGCATTGTTAGGGTTTGCCATTAAATGTAACAAATATTGCATTCCTATGCTAATAATTCTATTTGATAGTAATGCACACCATGAACAAGTTAAAATTATTTATAAGTAAAGTTGGTGACCTTTGTTGAGGGTGACCCGAAGACTCCCTTTTTAACAGCTACCACACCGTGGTATAGGAGAGGGCGCTAGTCCTTTTTCCTGGGTTGCTCCACTTTACCTTTGATACGTACTTTATAATGTTGCGTGTTAAACAAGGTCGCACCAAGTACCATTTTTGAGTTTTTGGTATGACACGACCTTAAAGGGTTACACTGATCTATTTGACCAATAGATGGTAGCCTGTACTCCGGGTCAGAGTGAAGCGCGTTGTAATGACAATGAAGGGGTACTCCACACTCTCTCAAGCCCATGATTGGAGCCTCACCATCAGATAGATTAGTGTCACTTGTGGGAGGTTCTTACCTCTTTAATATTTGTAGCTGCCTCCAAACAGTTAGGACTTGATACAAGGTCAATGACCTGAAGGTCAGCTTAAAGTGGGGATTAGGGGAAGGAAAGTTTGGGCACGATCCGAGACACGAACCTTTCTTGACGATGCTGATCGTCGACTCACTTAGTGCAATGTGAGCCTGATGAGCCTAGCTGGACATGGACCCAGATCTGGGTCCAGGTACGTATTCCTGATTATAGCTTGGACTGGACAGCAAGATCCAGTGCTATAAAAGTTTCTTACCCCTTTGAAGACATACAGTTGGTGTATTCTACTGTCCCAGCCGATGGGGCGCATTGTCGTGGTAATATCGTTATAGTCGATGAATTGACAGGTTGTGCAGTAATTTAAATGTTCCATTAATGAACGTGCAATGTAGTCTTATTCGGGGATTTATGCTTTACGAGTTGGAACTGTGCTATAACACCGATGTAGCCACTAAAAATATTTGTTGGGCGGAAGGTGAAGTCACATTCGATCAAATAATTCAAGAAATTTCACTCGGTTTCCAAAAATCTTGACGATCAGTCAAGATACGGTAGGCTTAAAACCGTTGATTTTGAGACAGTGTTTCAAGCCATTGAGGCAAATAGCAAGTAAAATTCAGAGAGTATCGGGCAAGCTCAGCATTCCACAGTCTATTATGGTTTGTAAGCTTCACAATTGGCGAATTATCACTCACCTTACCACAATATCGCAATACCTATTATTCATCCTCGAATTTAAAATCTGAAAGAGAATTTTTAACTGGTCATCAGATTGTTTATTCATTTTTTTTTATTATTATATAATTCATTCTTTAAAAATCTAAACTCTTTATATCATACGCTGTCTGTGGGGCATAGAATACGCCTTTATACACTTTATGATAAAAAAAAGAAAGGAAAAGAATTCCAAAAAATGTTGCAGTTCTCAGAAGCCTCTGTCAAGAAGCAAAATCCGCACACACCTGAAAGATAGACTTACTGGCACCAAAGCGAAATCTGTTCTCAATTCATCATTCACCGAAAGTGTGAAAGGACAAATTCCTCCGATGCTGCTGGTAGGAAGCCCACGTGTGACTCTCTCATAAGTAGCAGCCTTTGCTGAACATATCTACATCACTCAGGACAGACCTTCAAACCCAAGTCACCAAAATGACTCCCCTGTTAACAGCCTTCTCTGTTAATATACCATACTATAAACACCTACTAGACATAGCCACTGAAAATAAACTTAACACCCACTAAAAAAGATTCCTATATATTCTAAGACCTTCTCTCGGAACCGTGACAACTATTGATTTCAGGAAGAATTTCCACGCCCACAGAATAGTCGTTAAACACAAAAACAAAGTTTGATTCGAAAGGTAGTTTTGTCTCTTTCTTTTCTTCCTTCCTTAAATTCTCTTGCAGCCTTCGACAGACAAAGAAGCGACAAGTTAATGGCCTAAGAAAAACAAAGGAGTCAAATACCAAATAACCATCGTCATCAGCAACAACGATGACGACTACTAGCCATGAAAGCAAAGAAATAAACCACTAAAATCTTCTTAGCCCTATCCCTCTTCTAAAATAAGGTATGACACTACTTTTTTTCTTCTCTGAAGGTTTGGGAAGTGTGGAGTCAGCCTTTTATTGGCATCCCTTCCAGGTCCCCTCTGACCGGGAGTGGTAGTACCTGTTAGCGTTGCCTCCATAGGTCAAATAGATCCATATAAAATTATGAGTATGGTGGTCTTTTTTGCTGGGCCCCATATCATTTTCCTTATTAATAGTTAGTCTTTCAATTCGGATGAAGAAAAACTCAGAACAATATAATAGCACGACATATATTTGAAAAATACAAGTGTTGGAAAGTTAATAGCTTTACAGCCAGACTTATCTACTGAGGTTCAACTTGAACTTATAGAAAGGTATTTTTGTCTCTTTCTTTTCTTCCTTCCTTAAATTCTCTAGCAGCCTTCTGCAGACAAAGAAGCGACAAGTTAATGACGTAAGAAGAACAAGGGAGTCAGATAAAAAAAAAACACAAGTCAGCCGCATCTCTACGAACTATAGAACTATCCTACTGCTGACTGAAATCCTCCTCTTGATAAATCTGAAATGTGATCAATAGAAAATAAAACCGACATTAATGCGATTGAAATTTTGTGTCGGGGATATCGCTCAGTGGTAGAGCATTCGACTGCAGATCGAGAGGTCCCCGGTTCAAACCCGGATGTCCCTGGTACCTTTTTTTTTCTTTTGTCATAAAATCTTCAGTAGTTATCAAGTCATTTTTTATAATGCATTCTTCTCTTTAAAGATGAACTACACGTTTTAATCTCTCGCCGAATTATGGTCTGTATGAACAACTGAACTAGTAATAACTGAATTACGCATGGTAACCGATGAACGAAGTGAGCAGAAGGAAGAGCACAGCCAAAGCTAAATTGAAAGCTACAAAACAAAAGAAAGAATTAAACTGTAGAAACAACATTTCGAGAATCTACTAGGAAACCCACCGAAAGTTACACCAGAATTGTTAGTAAGCAATTAGACATTAAACTAGTACGTTTTTTTTTTCTTTTGTCATAAAATCTTCAGTGGTTATGTTTTTAAGGGGCTTTAGTGTATAATATTAAACGGTAACTTACGCAGCTTTCTCGGTCGGATTCTGATTCAAAGAGATAACACAGGCAATAAAGTTTTCAAAGGGAATTTCAACAAAAGAAACAGGAAAGAAAGGGAAAGAAAAGATAGACCCGCAAATTTTAGCGTAATTTTAGGGAATTTATCACAGAGAGTGTTTGGAAAACAAAGTTCTTTGAATTTGAGTACTTCATTTTTTTTTTTTTTTTTAGTTTCGTTTCAGATTTTCAATTTCCTTTTTGATTTTGAATCACCTGTAAGGTCGTCTTTCGCAGAATTTACGGGTTGAATTTTATCTTTCAGTTGGTTTTAATTGAGTTTTATAATTTTCATTTAATTGTAATTGATTCTTCTGTTAAGTTATCTTTTCGGCAGAATTCTCTGATTGAATTTTCTTTCAGTGGTTTAACTTCGTAGAATTTCCGTAGTCGACTTTCGTTAGATTTTAGTTTTATTTCTTAGGAAGCTTCTTGCCTGTTTGAATACTTATTATATAATTGCGGAAAGATTACTTCTGCCTTTTCCACTCTGGCCAAAATTAAGTGCCATGCGGGGTCGGTTTGTCTCTTTGTTAGAAATAGATTTTTATAATAATTGACCAACATCCACAACATCAACACCGACACTTTTAATGCAATTGTATGTTATCGTTAATGAAAAGGTGTCTCAAAATTATAGCATTGAGATTTAAGTCAGTTACGATTAGCTTAGTAGTAAAATCAATAAACAGCTCAGCTAGAGGTTAAAATGAGCAGTTCACAGAATAAAAAATAAAGAATGCAAAAAATTCATTTGAAAAAAGCTGAAAATTTCATTATAAAAACAAACAAATATAGAGATCTCGGGGTTTGAACCTGAGGAAACCTCTTACACTGAGGTGCAATGCTCTAACACTGATCTATATCCACAAAACTAACTGCTTTTCCATTAATATTATTTGAAGCAGAAATTAGTTCGGCTAACGGTTTAGAGGTTTACATTGAGAGATTGAATTAGGAAAAAAAATCATGACTGACAATGAAATTTCCTTTTAAAAAATAAATCCACCAGGGGACACCCGGGTTTGAACCGGGGACCTCTCGATCTGCAGTCGAATGCTCTACCACTGAGCTATATCCCCATCCGAAACGTTGATGTAATCTTAATCTATTTTTTAACCTCTCCCACCAATCAGTGAGAAAATATCTCCTGATTGCCGAATTGAGATTCTTTGAATTGAGGTGTGGCTCCGATATGAGAACAGAGGACAGCGAGAAAAGAGTTTGAAAGCAGAATTTCAGATGTACAGAGAAGAATTCTAGGAATTTAAGCAAGACAATTAATTGTCAGTGAAGATTGAACATGATCTATTTATGAGAACTTGCTCTGATCAATTATTTATGTGGTTAATTTTTTTTGTTTTTGTTTTTGTTTCTTTTAATGATATATCAACATTTATGGGTCATTTAATACTGAAAAACTTGTAAAATAATGCTCGTAGAGAAACAGTCGTGGTGCTACTCAACGCATAGCTGGTGGAGATAAGTAGACTCACTCTTTTTTTCAAGGCTATTCGTCCGAATGCGAACGTATTTGCATTGCTGAAGATTGAACTCGCTTATTACAGCGTCCCAGTCCAGTAAGTTAGTCACGACTTCACTTGGACTCCCTCTATTATAGATCTGAAGAATTGCAATGACTGGAATTCTATCAATCGTAAAATCACATCTAATCTCCATGACGCAAATTCTATCAAATCACGTGTAATCTCCCTAACTTATCGCTTTTTCTCATAACTGTCAATTACGAGGATCATTAAATAAGTTTCCAGACTTTTTTCGTGGGCACTTTTATTGATAGTACACACAGGAAACTCTAGTCCCCTTCGAAGTAATCTCCTCCGGCTAAAATGTTGTGCCGTTCCAACAACTTCTCAAAGGCCCCATGGAAGTTCTCTTATGTGAGCGTGTCAGTGACCTTCGTCACAGCCTCTTTCATCTCCTCAATTGTCTAACGACAGCTTCTGAGCTTAAGGAATAAGCAAAAGTCACAGGGAGCAAGGTCTCGACTATTGGAAGGGTGAAAAACTGTCTTGATGCCCATCTTGCTCAAAAAGTCGGTGACAAGGATGGAGTTGTGGACTGGTGTTGCAGAGGTGCAGTCGGCGTATTCTACAGCCCCATTTGGCTGGACAAAGGAATGGCTGAAGTGACGCAGAAAAGGCAAGGATGACAAAGGCAAAGGAGTAAATTTAAAGCCAACCTTTATTTGGCTTTGAATGCAAAAATACGCGTAAAATGTTATATCGTAGTAAAGGTCTCGTCAGTAGGAGCAGTGTAGTCAGCTCGTGAACTGATGTTGTGAGACTGGCAGTTCAAAAGATGGATAATATAGCCAGAGTTTCCAGGTGTCACCTCTGACCCAGAGTGGTAATACCTGTTGTGTTGCATCTATGGGTCAAATAGATCCATATAAAATTATGAGTATTATGGTCTTTTTTGCTGGGCCCCATATCATTTCCCTTATTAATAGTTAGTCTTTCAATTCAGATGAAGAAAAATTCAAACCGATATAATAGCACAACATATTTTAGAAAAATACAAGAGTTGGAAAGTTAATAGCTTTACGGCCAGACTTATCTACTGAGGTCCACCTTGAACTTGTTGGGATTTTTATTAGCCCCTAAAAGCCCGGTTTAATCCTACGTTTGTAAAAGAATAAAGCGTACTCAACCAGCATATCGTGTTATTAAAAGAGATAACTTTGTACCATCTAAATTCCACGAAGTAAGTGTGATTTTTGTACTAAAAATAAGTTAATTCAATTGAAACTTTAATGATTAAATGAATTTCCAGTTTTGTAATGGACAACAAAAAGTTAAAAGAAAAAATTATAATACTTTTGGTTTTAACACAATCTCTCGTTCGAAATTCTGTAGAAATAATTCCACCCACGTGTAATTGAAAATACAAATTGTTTATAAAATCTTCTTTTTAAAATAAAATATAAAGAAAGATTTTGTAATTGACAACACAAAGTTAGGAAAAAAAATTATAACGCTGTTTTTAAAACAGCTTTGTGTTGAAATTATCTGTGAAAATAATTCATCTCGCTTGTTATTGACAATACAAAGTGACAACAAAATCTATTTTAACAATAAAATTTGAAGAAAGATTTTGTCATTGACACAATGTCATAATAAAAATTCTATTGGTGTGTTTTTTAAAGAAATTTACGATATATATTCATTCAAGAATATTTCTATAGGCTTGAAAGATAATTGTAGTAATCTACATATTAATCTAAGAATTATTTTAAAATTGTTTTATTGGTAAATAAATTAAACTTTAAAGATAAAATTATGTTCATGTCTTGTGATTGTTTTTGGATTCCTTAAAAAGTTTTTTATTTATTATTTTTTATTTAAAAAAGGTATTAACTATATATATGTTTATGTATATATATATATATAGATAGATATATATAGATATGTAGATGTATATATATATATATATATATATATATATATGTGTGTAGATGTGTATATATATATATATATATATATATAGATGTATATATATATATATATATATATATACATGTAGATGTGTATATATATACGTGATGCATTCAATAAGTTTCCAGACTGTTTTTGTACAGGCATTTAAAATTGTCGTAGACTCTTGAAAATTCAGTATGTTATTGCTATACATCTTATGAGATGACTGACACAAGGTCAATTTTTAAGCGAAGTTTAACAGGTTTGAATTCAGATTTTTTTCTTCTACTTGACTAGTTGCCTCACCAAGGCTGAAGAACCCAGTCTGCCCAACTATTTACTCATAGCTGGAGGGAGAATATTTGGATTCATACCTTTCCCAAGGGTATTAGTGCTATGTGAAATGCAATCAGTCACGTACAGGATTTGAACTCGTATCGCTGTGTTCATTTTCTACGACTATAATTTGTTATTATATTACGAAATATTGTTATATTCTCATATGCAGAATAATTCACAACGACATAATGATAAAGGACGAGCGAAGACTTCTTTAGAAAAATATGTACCTCTCACTTTATTGTAAGGGTTCGAAAAGGTTATTCAAGGTTTTATGATGAGAGGGAGTTGGAGACCGAACAGAACTGCAATATTTTGACCCCCACTCTTATGGCCGTCAGCGTTGTGTCTTTCTCGTTCTCCAGGGCTGCTCAACCGGAGGCCCTGTGGCCCACTCTGCTGGGTGATGGCTTTCTTTACTGCATCTTTTCAGCAACTTCTCTGGACCCCAACTCATCGGGAGCCCCGAGGGCCCCTTCGGCCTGGCCTGGCTTTCCTTACCACATCTCCTCTATAACTCCGTTTCCAATTGTCTGACTTCTGTCTTGACTGAGTTATATAATAGTTCAACGTCCAAACGATCACCCACTCAATCTTTGGAATGGCATGTTTGATCGTCATCAAGCGGAAATAACTGTCATGCAGTTCAGAGGTCACTCTCTTCCGGTGCATCACTCTGAAATGGCATGTTTGGTGGGTCGAAGGTCAAAATACAACAATATCAGTTCTTTTTTCTTAAACACTCTATATGCTGTACACACACAGACGCTCTCACACTTTTATAAAACCAAACCAAACATTATGATATCAGCATTGTCTCCAAATTTACTTCCTCACAAAAAAGACATTAATCTTCATTTCATTTTTTAAATCACGTATATCAATTTATTCATTTATTTGTTTAATGGCGTATCAACTCTTCATGGGTTATTTGTTCAGAGAACAAGGCTTCATTGCATTTCATTAAATTGGACCTTTTTTCTTTATTAAGGATTATTTGTTCGCACAGAGTTATACGGCCGACCTATCTGTCGGGGCTTATAAAACACTGACTGCATCCCCTGTAAAACACCCCCAAAAACGGGCGTCCTGGGCATGATACTAATCTGATGATCAAGCTCCAGTTGTGGAGCTGAGAGAAGAGTGGAATATCCTTTTATTGTCATTACTCCTGGATCCACTCTGACACGGAGTCATAGTACTTGCTTGGGTCACATCTATGGGACAAATGAATATATCTAAAAGTTATGCTTATTCAATTCGGCCCTTAGCAACAAAAAAAATGAAAAGAAAGAAAACCCTTATAAAATAACAACGCAATAAATGTAAATATTAACGTACAATGAACACGATTCTGTAACCTCTAAACATAAAATAACCCTAGGTGGATTGACATGCCGTTAAAATCAATCAGTCAAACATTCAACAGTTTTATGCTTTCAAGTATTCCTATCTAATAATAATTTTTTTAGTTGATTGCACAATTTCAAGTAACTAATTATAACTTTTAGTACACAATTATAGTTTCAAGAAACTATTTTCAATAAAAAAAAATATTTGGACACAGCTATATGGTAGCAAGTATTCCTATCTAATACGAATAATTTTCAAATGAATCTATTTAGCCCTAAGATAGGACCCTAACAGGTACAACTACTGTAATATAATGGCCGAGGGATTTCGTTTTATATATCTTGCCTTTCGGTTTGGTTAGGCTGAGAACCTTTCGCTTCGTGCATGGGCTAATTAGGTGCAAACATGAGCGCAGGTGTTCACGCACGCGCATGGAGGATGCGTCACTCACAGATGTCAAAATAAAACCCCAGATAGAAAATGAGACCAGGGGGGGAATGACGTCATGCACCGGAAGCGTGCGCGGAGGATTTCGGGGATTTGAGAAAAGTCAGTTAGTTGAGTTTTAGCGTCCGAAGAAGACGGTTGACTTTCGGGGCCCGAATCAGCCGAGATCAGACCAGTAGTTTGCGGTGGGGTGCCGCGCGTGGTGGTGGTGGTGGTGGTGGTGGAGAGGGGCAGATCGAAAAGTCAGCATAGAAAGATTGTGTATCATTCTCCTTATGTCGAATTGCCTTTAACTCAAAGGTAATAAAAAGTTTCGTACCTGAACTAAGAAGTCGTAAGTGTTTTTGTGTTTCGGGATTCCTATGTTATCTATATATGAGTTATGAACATTCTATGTACATTTCACATATTCATGTATGGCTATATAAGACTAGAACTGGGTGTTATGGCAATGAACGTGTACGCTACACACTCCCCAGAGTTCAGAAAGTTGAACCTCACCACCCAGGACACGTATATATGGTAAGCAAACAAATCTTGGTTTGACACCATGCTGGAGGGTGTAACGAGGCGAGAAAAGACAAAGAAAAAGATGACAAAGGGAAGAGACGCTAAAAGACGCCAAGTGACAATTACTGTTAGCAGTACCAATTTGTTTCTCGAGTGAATTGAGCAAGAATTTACTTAATTAACTTGTGTACGTATGTGGCGGGGATTTAACCAGCAATTTTTCAGATAAACATTTCTTATAGAATGTGATGGACAAAGGATGCCAAATAGCAATTTTTTTAATTCAGCTTTTCTTGCTTCTTTACTAGGAAAGGTATTGGTTGGGTTTGTTTGCGTTTTATGATCATACACACACACACACACACACATATATATATATATATATATATATATATTCAAACGGCTCATTGGCCAAGTGGTTTAGAGTATTCGCCAGTGGTCCGGGAAATCTGGGTACCATCCTAGCTTGCGTCATACCAAAGTCTTTAAAAATGGAACTTCATACCCTTTTGCTTAACACTCAGCAATATAAGGTACGTATCAGGGGTAAAGTGAAGCAATCCTGGAAAAGGAGAAACGCCCTCCCCGATGCCTAGGTGTAGTAACTATTGAAAAGGGAGCCTTCTGGTTGCCCTCGACAACGGTCACCAACTATATGTGTGTCTGTATATATATATTTATATATATTAATGGTGATAAGAATGGTGCACAAACATGTTCCAATTACTAGAAATAGGCACAGGCAGTGCGTGGAAGGGGTAAAAAAAATAGAAAAATCTTACATGAAGATGGTAAGTAAAATAACCTCATAGCCTTACTGTTCCCATGTAGGGTCCGAGACATGTCACTCCTGTTCAAAGAACAGAGACAAACTACTTAAGTTAATGCAAACAAAAATAAAAGAATAAATAAATGAATAAAAAAAGGTGGGTTTGATATTTGAAAAGTAACTCATTGAAAGATGGTGTTTATATGTAGTGAATTTCATAACAATAAATTTTTTAAATCGACAAAATATCTGCTATCATTTTCATTTCAACAAAATTTTCTGTACTTCTGAATTCATCAATAAATTTATTGATGAACAAAATAATAAAAAAAGTTTATCTGATATTGTACAATGGTTATATGTAATTTGTACATGAATGAATTGGATAGATATATAGTTATGCCTATTTCAACTGTTTTACCAGTTTCTTGATAATTGTTACGAAAGGTAAGTAGCCTTTTCCTTTTCGATTTGCCAACTAAAGCCTATTAGTCGACTTAAGAAGTTAGGCGGCTAAGGTGGAATTATGTGTGGCCGATTGGTTTTGATAGAAAACGGGAAAACGGCATTGAACGTCAATTTGAATAACCCACAAAGGTTGATTTTCGATTAAAAACAAAGAAACCGAACCAAATCGATAAAGGATATCAATAATTGATCAGAACCGTTTCTTTTAAATAGAACATGTTCATCCTTTTAAGATCTGTGAAATCTTCACTGACTGTTAATTATCTTTGCTTAGATTTACAGAATTCTTCTCTTTACATCTGAAATTCTGCTTTCAAACTTAATTCTAGCTGTCCTCTACATTAACATTTGAGCCAATCCTCAATTCACGGAATTTCAATGTGACAATCAAGAAATTAGCGTGAGAAGTCAGAAAATTAATTAGCACTAAATCAAACTGGGGAATAGCGTGTGGGGGATATAGCTCAGTGGTAGAGCATTCGACTGCAGATCGAGAGGTCCCCGGTTCAAACCCGGGTGTCCCCTTCTCCAATTTTTCTTTTAACATGAAATTTTCAGTGGTTGTCTTATTATTTTTTTAAACTTCTTAACCACGAGCCGAACTGATTACTAATTCTCTTCATTTTGACGAAATTGGTGTTTGTTTTCTGTTCCTCGTTGTTAGAGCATTTGACCTCTGATTGTCAGGTTTCCTCTGGTTCAAACCCAAAGGTCTCTATATTGATTTTTATAATGATTTTCAGCGTTTCTCAAATGATTTTTTTGTATAATTCATTCTTCTTTCTAAATGAAACCTGTTCATTTCATTTTAACCTCTTGTCAAACCGTTTATTGCTTTTACGACTGAGCTAATATTATCTGACTTAAATCTCAATGCTATAATTTTGAGACGTCTTCTCACTGATGATAACTTAGAATTGCATTAAAGATGTCGGTGTAGATTGTAGAATATTCTACTGCAGATCGAGAGGCCTCCAGTTCCAAAGGAATAAAATAATTATCTCCTTTGAATTATTTGTACGTCTAGTTAGGGTCCAGTAGGGTGTCACATGACAGTTCTAGATACTCCACTCGACTTCTATTTGAATAGTAGAGACGTTGTCTTTGACCCCGCTAGAAGACGGTAAATTCTCATAGCTATATTACCAACACTCATCACCTGCTTTTTTCCCATTTCATACCCGTTCTACATACTGCTTGTTCATAATACAATATGTATATAATTCTACCATTGAATACGTATGCGTATTCTTTCCTTTAATACAACTTGTTTGTGTTGTATTTTGGCCTTCGACCCGGCCAAAAAAATGCCATTCCAAGGTGATGCACCGGAAGGAAGTGACACATTCTAATGGCAGTTATGAGAGGAAATCGTGTGGATGGAAATTGGCTGATGAAATGGGACGAGGTAAAAAATTCCCATGGTACACTCATAGCTTGATGCACCGGAAGAGAGTGACCTGTGAACTGCATGACAGTTATTTCCGCTTTGATGACGATCCAACATGCGATTCCAAAAATCGAGTGGGCGACTGAGTGGTCGTTGAACTATTATATAACTCAGTCAAGACAGAAGTCAGAGAGTTGCAGTTAGAGATCGGACGGAGTTATAGACGAGATGTGGTAGGGAAAGCCACACCAGGTCAAAGGGGCTCGGGGCCCCCAATTAAGTTGGGGTCCAGAGAAGTTGGTGATAAGATGCAGTAAAGAAAGCCATCACCCAGCAGAGTGGGCCCCAGGGCCTCCAGTTGAGCATCAGGAGAACGAGAAAGACACAACGCTGACGGCCATAAGGGTGGGGTCAAAATATTGCAGTTTCTGTTTGGTCTCCAGCTCCCTCTCCCACGCAAACCTTGAGTAACCCTTTTCGAACCCTTAAATAAAGTGAGAGGTACATATATTTATAAAGAAATCTTCCTGCGTCTTTATTATTGTGTCGTTATGACACTGCATATGACCATATAACATGTGTGTATGATATAGAAAATCTTAAATGTCATCATGTATCTGAAATTGGGTTTATTTTGTCTTTCCTTCCATTGTTTATTGTTAGTATATTCCGGCTATACTAATGCTAATAACGGTCCTTGGTTAGTGGGGATGAAATACTTTCCCTTTACACCAAGCATTACAATAAGTATTTCGATATATTTCTTTGTACGACTATAAAAGCAGATTATTTGCTTGTCTTTATGGTCATTATGCTATAGAATGTATTGGTCATAAATATTTGAACGTACACAAAATCTCCTTTGAAAAGAACTTTTTGTTCTCCCAGTCTTGCCGTTTTGACGTAAAATTTCTTTTCTATATGTAAAATTCTGTTTTCAAACTCTATCCTAGCTGTCCTCAGCTCTAACACCTGAACCACTCCACGGTTCACAGAAGCACAATGTCGGAATCTGGAGATATTTTTTTCTTAATTGGGACCAGTAGTCAGAAAAAGAATAAACATTAAGTTAAGAGGTGAATTAGTCTTGAACTGGGATATATCTCAGTGGTAGATCATTCAAAGGCTGATCGAGAGGTCACCCAGTTCAAATCCGTGTGTCTCCTTTTTTATGATTTTTTTTTTTTTGTCATGAAAATTTTAGCGTTTCTTTTAAGCTTTTTTTTTGTGTGTGTGTGTGTGTGTGTGTTGTGCACATTATTTGCTTGCTCGTTAGGAGGTTGTCAGGGGGTGGGTGACTTATGTACAATTCATTCTTCTTTCTATTAGTTTTTTTTTTTTGTTTTTTTTTTGTTTTTTTCAGTGTTCTATAATTGCTTGCTAGTTTCTTTGGTATTTTGGGGGTGTTTTTGGTTTGTTGTATTTGATTTTTTTTTCTATCTTTTATGTAATTTATTCTTTTTTTCTAAATGGGAACGTCTCGTTTTTACCTCTAGTCTAACTGTTGAATGCTTTAACGACTAAGCTAAAGTCAATCGTCTTAAATTTTAATGCTATTATTAGAGTTTGTATAACATTTATTTCTGAGACAAATTAAATGAATTAAAACTTAGTTCAATTCTCACTCTTAAAAAAAAACAATGACTAACAATATTAAGTCCTTCCTATGAACAGAGTCAAATTTGAGAGACTTAGGGGTATGCTGGCGTGGATAGCAGGTATTTTCTGATTTAGTGATTTCTTGGGGAGAATTTCTGGTTGAGGTGCAGCCGTGAACTTGTCCAGGATCTATCTGCTAATTTTTTGGTATATTGCGCCAAAACATCTGGGCTATTCACGTGATTGGTATATCCATTCACTGAAAGACTCACCCTAACTTACCCCCACACACACACACACAGGAATAATCATATTTTACATATCCAACACTATAATTTTATTGTTAGAACTTTTTGAAAGTTCCAGGTGTCCTCGCAGGTGATATAGATCAACGGCAGAGCATTCGACAGCAGATCGGGAGATCCCCCGATTGATTCCCAGGTGTCACATTTAATTTTTTAATTTTTTTAATTTTTTGCTTTTTTTTTTATTAAAAAGATATTTGCTTTTTTCGTAAATCGATATATCATCGCATCTGAATTTGAAAAAGCAGCCTTTGAGTATTTAATATTTATTGTGGACAATTTGACGTGGTTGCTGGTATGAGTAATATACTAGCGAGTGTCGTTTTCATTCACCTCTTGAAAATAATAATAATAATAATAATAATAATAATAATAATAATAATAATAATAATAATAATACACACATACATACATACGGACCACCTAATCTCGGCCAGAAGACTAAACCTTATAATAATCAACAAAAAAAAGAGAATTTGCAAAATTGTCGACTTTGCCGTCGCGGCTGGCCACAGAATAAAACTGAAAGAAAGTGAAAAGATGGATAAGTACCTCGACCTTGCTAGAGAATTGAAAAAACTGGAACATGTACGTGACAATTATACCAATTGTATTTGGTGCGTTTGGAACAGTAACTAAAGGATTACTAAAGGGACTGGAGGACTTGGAAGTTGGCGGACGAGTGGAGACTATCCAAATGATAGCATTATAGAGAACGGCTAAAATACTGAGGAGAGTCCTGGAGACTTGAGGAGACTTGCTGTCACTCAAACTGCAGTATAAAACCATCAGCTAACACTGATGTGAAAATCTCTAAAGGAGTAAATAATAATAATAATAATAATAATAATAATAATAATAAGAAGAAGAAGAAGAAGAAGAAGAAGAAGAAGAAGAAGAAGAAGAAGAAGAAGAAGAAGAAGAAGAAGACTCAATATAATTGATATGGAAACATTGATGTTATATTTACTGTAATCATTTCATAGAAGGCGTGAAAATAATTCAATTAGAGTAAGATATTCATGAACATCGAAACCAGTACAAATTAAACACGATGAAGCATGAATTATTAGCGACGAGTATAGAAACAAGGACATACATACATACATACATATATATATATATATATATATATATATATATATATATATAGAGAGAGAGAGAGAGAGAGAGAGAGAAAGCGGCGGGGAGAGATAATAAACACACGAAGATGAATAGAAAAAATGCTTACAAGTACTGATACCAAATGGATTTAAGATGAAACTTAGAATATCCTGCGTTTAAATAGAATGGACAGACTTGAGGTGACATGTCAATACCAAAACCAACAGAAAACAAGGTTGAGCAGTCACGGTTAATTTGAAACAGGCTCCTCTTTAACATATAACACTTAAAGGAAAAACACTTGAGCCAGGTGTCCTGAGTATGAATATATAAAAGTTTGTTGAAAACAATCGGATACCAGAAAATAAGTTAATTAAAAAAAAAAAAAAAAAAAAAGGCTATATGCTAAGATACCCGTGTATTTTTCGTCGCTTCTCTCAAATATTATGAACCTCTTCAAAAAACTTTTAAAGAACACTTTCTATGAAAACATTTCTCCTAAGGATGACCTAAGTTCGAAACTTATTGAGAAAAATTAAGAAAATAAATGACATGAAAGACATAATTCTATTTGTCTTGTCATTGTTGTATATATATATATATATATATATATATATATATATATATATATATATGTGTGTGTGTGTGTGTGTGTGTGTGTGTGAGAGAGAGAGAGAGAGAGAGAGAGAGAGTAAATAATAGATTTAAATGAGACATTTTGTAAAGAAATATTGATAACAAGGTAATCCAAGTAGAAAGAGAGATTTATAAATCTCTCCGACTTGGATCACCTTGTTATCAATTTTTCTTTACACACGCACTCACACACACACACACACACTCACACACACACACACACACACACACACAATATATATATATATATATATAATGAATAAAAGTTGAAAGTGTTCAATACACGGAAACTGTTCTAATAAATAATAGAAAGTGAAATCATTATTGCAGACTCACTTCTCTAAGTTTCACGTTATCAATCATCAGGTAAGACTTATTAAAACATGTATCTTTCATACACCTGTATGTAGATTATGCGTAGTAAGTATATTATGTATACTAAGTGAAAGTAAATTTGGCGACCGTAGTCGAGAGTGACCCAAAGGCTCCTTTTTTATTACCCATTTCATCAAAGTGTAGGGGAGGGCGGTACTTCTTTCCCTGTACTTTCTGGGCGGTACTTTCTCTCCCAAGTTTTGTTTTCGCTTTTTGCTTTGATTTGTGGTTTGTTTGTTTTTTTTAATATTTGATATGCAAAATTATGGTTTGCTTACGATGCTTTAAGGGTTAAAATGATAATAAAACATGCTTTCGAAACTGGATTTCGAATACAAATAACACGGTTGGAGAAGTAAATACTAAATATATTTAAAATTTTTCTGGCATATAGAAACTGGATAGTGCAATATAGTTATAAAAATTAACGCTCAAGACAGTATAGGGGACACCCGGGATTGAACCGGGGACCTCTCGATCTGCAGTCGAATGCTCTACCACTGAGCTATATCCCCATCTGTTGCAGATCGCTTTCATTTTGTTTATGTATAAAATGTCAGATCGAGGATAAAACAAGAAAGTTTGTTGCAAGTGGAGCAAGTTTATTTTTAGATTATCTTCTACAGATACCTCAGAAATAGCATATGTTCATAACCATTTATTGAGTTTACTAAAGCCGGGCACGAGGCGAAATTTATGGAGTTCTCAATGAAGCATTTTTGAAATAGGACTGGTAGAAACCCTAAAAATAACGGAGAATCATTACTGAAGTTTATTTAGAATTTTAAAAACATTGTTTGAAAGAATCATAATTTCCAAATCCAGTTATTTCTTTGATACTGACGACAGTATTCGTTGTAATCGAACGAGATTCAGCAGAAGGATAGAACAACCCCGAGCACCCCACTCCAAAATAATCGAAAAAAGTGATTGTGTCCTGGGTATAACACGAAACTGCATCTGATGGTCAAACTCCACTGATAGAGATCTTAGCAATGAGAAGAATCCCTACTTTGTCATTATTTCCAGGTCCACTGAGTAGCTTCCTATCTATGGCTAAAATAAATATGTTTAAAAGTTATTTTTATTTGGTAGGAATTCTTGATATCATATGTGTAAACAAATGACTATTAACAAATAAAAATAATTTCTTTAATCATGAAATAGTATTAAATACATGTATTATTATTGAATAGAAATACTTGAAACTGTTCAGCTGGGGCTACAGAATACACCAACTGCATCTCTGCAGAGGGGTAAGACACCCACAATGAGTGTCTTGGATACGACTCTAAACAATCTGATAGTGACGCTTCAGTAATGCTGGAGCTTTGGGGAAGGCGGAGTACCACTTCCTTGACATCGCTCCCAAGTCCACTCAGGCCCGAAGTGGTAGTACCTGATGGGGTCCTATCTCCAGGTCAAGAAGATCTGTTTGACATTTACACTGTGTACTTATGCTGAACCGAATTGTTTGGAATGGAACTGTTTTTATATTTAACCGTGTGCAAAAAAAGTGTACTCATGCTAAACTGAATTGTTCTAAATTGAACTGTTTTTACATTTGACAGTATGTAGACAAAAAAAAAAAAAGACTGGGTACTTATGCTCAACTGAATTGTTTGAAATACAACTGATTTTACATTTAACTTAGTGTAAACAAATCACTGATATTTAATTAAATTGTTAGTGATACGAAGCAATACTTGAAAACATTAAACTGTGCTCAAACAATTGATTAATAGTAAACAGAATTGTTCATATTGTATAGAAATAAGGGAGGTGCCCGTGGTGTAATGGTTATCGTCATAGGAACTGGACACGGCGACTCGAGTTCAAATCCTGGACGAGACTGATTTTCACATAGCACTAATACCCTTGGGAAAGGTATAAATCCAATTATTCTCCCTCCAGCTATGGGTAAATAGTAGGACAGACTGGGTTCTTCAGCCTTGCTGAGGCAACTAGTCTAGGAGAAGGAAAACTCTGAATTCAAACCTGTTAAACTCCACTTTAAAAAAATTGACCATGTGACATATCCTGCCTGGGCGGTGGGGTTGTATAGAAATAAGTGAAACAAATTAATTGTGTGAAAAAAAATAAGTTCAGGTTCGTTTAAAGATGTTATTTATAAAATGTGTTTAGAAATCATATTTGATATTTTTGTATAAAAATGATTTGGCATTAAATAACCTACGATAGTTGATATGCCGTAAAGTAAAAAATAAAGTTAGCGACCATAGTCGAGGGTGACCCGAAGGCTCCCTTTTCAATAGCTACTACACCAAGGTGTAGGGGAGGGCGCTACTCCATTCCCAGGATTGCTCCACTTTACCCTTGAACCGTACCTTATAATGCTGAGTGTTAAGCAAGGTGGTATCAAGTACCATTTTTAAAGTCTTTGGTATGACTCGACCTGGGATTGAACCCAGGTCTCCCGAGCCATTGGCGAACACTCTAACCGCTGGGCCAATGTCCCGATATGATATGCCGTAAACCAAACCAAACCAAACCAAATCATACAACAGCGTGTAAATCATTTATATTAGATAGAAATACTTGATATCATATAACTGTGAGCAAAAAAAAAAAAAAAATCTTAAGAAAAATCTTCTAGGGGGTGTCCTCGTGGGGTAATGGTTAAAACGATGGACTGCGGAATCGTAGTTTGCGAGTTCGTACTCCAGTTCCGTTATTATGTTCACTTTCGGGCAAATACCCTCGGGAAAGGTATGAACACCCCTTATACTTCCATCTATGAGTTAAACACTACCGTTACTGTCCATCTAGGAGAGTGGCTTTGGCATTATATAACCTACAAAGGTTGATATGCCATTAAACTAAAGAAACCAAACCAAAAAAAAAAATCTTAAGAAAAAACTTCTTGGTGGTGTCATCGTGATGTAATGGTTAAAAAGATGGACTGCGGAATCGTAGTAAGCGAGTTCGTACTCCTGTCGCGCTATTACGTTCACTTTCAGGCAAATACCCTTGGGAAAGGTATGAACCCCCACCCCCGCTTATACTTCCATCTATGAGTTTAATAGTACCGTTACTGTTCATCTAGGAGAGTGGCTTTGGCATTAAATAACCTACAAAGGTTGATATGCCATTAAACAAAGAAACCAAACCAAAAAACCTCTAAAAAATACAGATATAAAAGTTCTATCAACGATATTCCTTAACATCCAGTCAGAAAATAACCGTTGACGGATTGACATGCCATTAAAATCAATCATCAGTCGATCTTAAGTAATGAACATATTATGTAGAGAGACTTTTTCTATCCTCTTTTGAATTTTCAAATTAATTTGCACGCAATGCGTCTGCATATTATCTTCAATTGTCCATTAGGGCCCCATGCTTCTGACTGAGGTTGATAAACGTACGCACACACACACATACACGCAAGCATGTACACACATAATATATATATATATATATATATATATAAGTAAATTTTGCGACCTTAGTCGAGGGTGACCCGAAGACTCCCTCTTCAATAGCTACTACACCGTAGTGTAGTGGAGGGCGTTACTCCATTCCCAGGATTGCTCCACTTTACCCTTGATCTTTACCTTATAGTAGTGAGTGCTAAAGAAGGCGGCATAAAGTACCATTTTTTAAATCTTTGGTATGACTCGACCAGGTATATATATATATATATATATAGTCATCCACAGACAGATCTGTTTCGTTCTATCAGAACTCATCAGTGTGGCTAGACAGTATCTTCCCGTAGCTGGGATCGAAACCCGGTTGACTCAAACCATTCAGCCACGAGGAGACATTAGCTGAGAAGTAAATTTTAAACGGTTAATAATCACAATTACTATTGTTTACATACATCCGTTCAACGGTTGCCGAGACCTATATATATATATATATATATATATAACCGGACTACATTTATATATATATATATATATATATATATATATATATATATATATATATCATTCCTATGGGGTTGAGCTTTCTAGCTAGACAATTAACAGATACATATGCGTTTAAAATCCTTTCGCTAATGCTCGTTTCCTCGTAACTGTGCGGTAGGATCTACGGGTGGCGTATGAGTCAGCCGGGTTTCAACCCCAGCTTCGAGAACCTTGCGTGTCTAGCTGCACTGAAGAGTTGTGATACAACGAAACAGTCTCTTGATGATTACGATGTATATATATATATATATATATATATATATATATATATATGTATATATATATATATATATATCGACATAAATTATGGAAGTAAATCCGACAGTATTAAGAAAATAGAAAAACAATGCCCTCCAAATGTGATGAATTGATTATGATATAAAATCAACATTAAAACGTTTCGGTTTTAATAAACATTCTTCTGAGCTTTAAGATAATGAAAAATTTTGCTTGGACATCGATGGATGTTTTTTATTAAAATAACGGGAGAGAAGGAAGTATATAAAAAAAAGGAGAGGAGAAGGTATATTAAAATAAAGGGAGAGGAGGAATTACATACAGAAAAAGAAAGACTCATAACCATTCAATCAGCGTTCTTTTCTTTTTTTTTAACTCTAACGTGATTGGCTCATGTAATGATGTTTAAAATGTGTCGAATTTATAAGCGATATAACCGACTGAAAGATGATAAAAGCAACATTTTTCATAATCTTGAAGTCATGAAGAAGTTTTATTAAAACTGAAACTTTTCGCATCATAAATTCATCACATTGGAATACTTTTGTTTTTCTACTTTCTTTATATATATATATATATATATATATATATATATATATATATATATATATATATATATATATATATATATATGTATACGTTTTCGTGTTTAAATCGCATTTAGGTGTGTAAACAGATTCTAAGGGAAATAACTCGTAATAAATATTTCTTGGATTACTTTTCTTGGAATTTAAGTTTTTTTTCAAGTAATTTTAAGTTAAATAATATTATTTTTTTATTATTCTTGTAATTATAACATTTAAAAGTTATGGATCCGACCAAGAAGGTTATTATCTACAGTTTTGAAATATAGATTGTATCCTACGCATTATTTAAATGACAACCAAACGAAAGAGAATAGATAGGAAGTCATGTTTTCTTTCTTTCGCCATCGGCATGGCTTACAATAATTTTATTTTAACAAACTTCCCAAATAAGTTTTTAAAACAAGCGTTATCCTTTTCCTTCTTTTATTCATTTTATCTTATCAATCTGTTCCTTCCATTTCTTTCTCTATATATCACTGCTTTATTTCTTTTATAATTCCTTATCGGCTCATTGGCCTAGTTGTTAGAGTGTTCGCCAATAGCCCTGTAAACTGGGGTTCAATCCCAGGCCGAGTCATACCAAAGACTCAAAAAATGGTACTTGATATCGCCTTGCTTAACACTCAGCATTATAAGGTACGTATCAGGGGTAAAGTGGAGCAATACAGAGAAAGGAGTAGCGCCCCCCCCCCGGTACACTTTGGTGTAGTAGCTTCTGAAAAAGGAACCTTCAAGTCTCCCTTAATTATGGTCGACTAATATTCTTTGTTAACAGACGATAAGCCCCTGATGTACATCGTAATCAATATGCCAGGCTCTTTTTCTCTCTTATATTTGTTTTCTTTTTATCTATTACATGAAAAGTGTTCTTCTTTATTTTATTTTCTCACAATCAAGACAGAACGGTTCATAAACACTGCGCTTGATATGTGAATTAAATCATCAATATTCGGCCAAATTTTCAGAGGGTAGGGAATTACCAGGTAAAGTGTTTGCCAATAGTCCAGGATACCTGGGTTCAATCCCAGTTCGCGTCGTACCAAAGACTTTAGAAATAGTACTTGATACGTTCTTGTTTAACATTCAGCAATATAAGGTACGTATCAAGGGTAAAGTGAAGTAATCCAGGGAAAGGAGTAGCGCCCTCACCTACACCTTGCTGTAGAAACTATTGAAAACGGAGTTTTCTGGTCGCCCTCGACTACAGCCACCAATTATATTTATAAAAGGTACACTATTTCTCCACCCAAAAAATAAGGGTGCGTATTGTACACAAGAACTTTATGATAGACATTTTTACGGTCACATATCTCGCAATATTAGGGATGGGATCACCGAAAGTACGTAATATCTATTGTCCTAACTTATATGTTTTTCGTTGTTACTGAGAAATATCCATTGAAATGTGTGGTTGTTGATAATTTTCTTTCGTTTATAAGAATTTGTTTTCACCACAAGTTTGTGACGTTTTTGAGTGAACATATCCGTGTTTTTGGTTTTAACAGTGTAGATTTTGTGAGGAAAGATATAAAGTAAGCTATAAAAATTCTTATTTTCAGACAGTACGAACCGATAAAAAAATTGAACAAATTATAAAAATAAGTTGAATTTAGTTGAAACAAACCCTACAAAATCAGTACTTATTATAAACGCTAATTTTCTTCTTTTTTATTTTTTTTTAATCAGAATTTTGAAGTCCAAAGTTAAGAGAGCGTGTTATACATGAGGGTGTATTATATACAAATAACCATTTAAAAGTGTGCAAACAGATAAGTTCGAGCAACGTTTTTAAAAACAAAGTTGCCTACGAACTGTATGATTGATTTTCAGGAGAAAAAAAACATAAAACGAAAAAGAATAGAAGGGGACACCCGGGTTTGAACCGGGGACCTCTCGATCTGCAGTCGAATGCTCTACCACTGAGCTATATCCCCATCAAGTACTTTGAATACTTTACTAAAACTCCATTATTTACTTATATATATATATTATATATATAAGTAAATAATGGAGTGTAATCCAAAAATATATGAAGAAAAATTGATAACAAGGTAATCCAAGTAGAAAGATTACCTTGTTAGCATTATATATATATATATATATATATATATATATATATATATATATATATATATATATATATATATATATATATGATTTGGCTATAAATAACCCGCAAGGGTTGATAAGAAATAAAGCACTAACCAAGTATAACGTATGATTTCAATCCTTTGAGACCGTATTGTCTTCCTTTTATCTCCCCAGCAATGGGTTAGACACTACTACTGTTCTTCTCCTACAAGGATGAAATTGTGCTTAAATAATCCGCAAAGGTTGATATGCCATTAAAAGAAAGAATCCGAAACTCTATGCAGTGAATTTATGGTTTCAGGCCTCATTAAGAAAATAGATAACCAGTTCGTATGCAAACATAATCAAAATTGCGAACAAGTGTTTAAATATCATTTAGATAAAACAACATTAAAAAAAATGTTCGAACGTATCCATGGCACCTCTCTGCAGTCTTATGTCTGACCACTGTTGCACATTCCCAACACTGTCACTTTCAACATAATTCTAATTTATTATTAATGAGAAAACCTCACATGTGTACAGCATGGAGGTTTAAATCAGTTAATATAAGCTCAGTAGTTAAAGCAGAAAACAGCACGGTTAGAGGTTGAAACGAGAAGTTCTCATTTAGAGAAAAGAATGAAGTGTACAGGAGAGATTTGACAAAAACTGAATATTTCAGGAAAAAAAACAGAAAAGAATAGAAGGGGACACCCGGGATTGAACCAGGGACCTCTCGATCTGCAGTCGAATGCTCTACCACTGAGCTATATCCCCATCACGTACTTTGGGCACTTTACTAAAAATTTATTCTTTAATTACGATTTTTTCCCAATTATTTAACATTAAGCAGGTTTTAACTTGTTTGGATGGTAATATAAAAATATCAGCTAGCTTTAGGTTGGCTCAGTGTTTAGAGTAGCGATCAATTCTTTTTTAGGTCCTGTTGACTTTATTGTTGAGAGATTTTGACGTGATTATCACATCGGAGTCACTAGTTATGGCGGTTGGGCCTGTGTGTTTCATATGTTGGTCAAATGAAAATAGTTTACAAAACTAAGAAGTTTATGGGGTTATGGTTTTATGGGTGTTAATGCTTAGTGGTTAGTTGTGTCTTTTGTCGAACCCCAGTACGTATTGTTTTCTTTTGCTGGTTACATTTACAGAAATAGAAAGAAGGAAGGAAAGAAGGAAGGAAGGAAAAAAGGAAACGAGGAAGGAAGGAAGGAAGGCATGAAGGAAGGAAAGAAAGAGAGACAAAGAGTGAAGCTATAAAGACCCAACTTTACAACAAAGGAAATTCGTAATTAAGTCTTGCAGAGAGGAAAACCTCCCCGCGCAAAAATCGCTACCTTCCCGAATACTTTCTCCTCGAGTTTCTTTTTGGTGTCAGGAAGCCTTCTCGTTTTCCAAGAATGCTCAAATTGTTTTTCCTGTCGAAGGCTTCCAGAAATATTGTTATTTCTTTTGTATTTGTTTAATTTTGTGTGTGTGTATGTGTGTGTGTATGTGTGAGTTTTTTTCTGGTTTTCTTTCATTGTTTTATTTTTATTGCTTTTATTTATAATTCAAGTACCGGTTTTATTTGTGTATGCGAGTATGTGTGTGTGTGTGTGTGTGTGTGTGTGTGTGTGTGTGTGTGTGTGTGTGTGTGTGTGTGTTTGAAGAATTTGGTTATTTATGCTACTACGATATTTCAGGGTTCTAGGAGCTGCTGTGAAATGAGTCTTTCCTCGATCGAGTCGAATGGTAAAAAAATGAAAAGCTGAAAAAAAGGGACTGCAAAGCACTTAATAAGAGATTTTGAACCCAAAATCACTTGCATGATAGGCAAAAAATTATTTTCTTCATTTTCATCATTTTAATTACCATATTTTACGGCATATACGAAGTATGGGCTTATAAGACATTCCTTTGTTTGGCATTTAAAAAGATAATTAAAAAGATTTAAACTACAAATAACAGGTGAAGGGTTTTCACCAGATATTCGCTGACCTCCACATTAACAGGTATTCTCTAAAGTTTTTTTTATGTATTCAAATCCTAATTAGATCCTAATATTTTACTTTTATAGTTTCTAACAATCTTTTGTTTTTTTTCGTTAAAGCAAATTAAAAATGATTAAAGTTATTTTTTAAAAGATAATAGTTGTAAGTAAAGTTGGTGACCGTAGTCGAGGGGTACCAGAAGACTCCACTTTTCAATTCCTACAACACCAAGGTGTAGGGGAAACTGCTATTCCTTTCCCTGGATACCACCACTACCCTTGATACGTACCTTATATTTCCGAATGTTAAGTAAGGAGGTACGTGGTGCCTTCAATAAGTTTTTAGACTTTTTTTTGTACAGGCATTTAAAATTGTCGTAGACTCTTGAAAATTCACTATGTTATTGCTATACTGGCCAATTTTTATGAATTCAGGTTCAAATGAACAGCTACAGCAGCAATTGGAATACACCCTACTAAAGCCTGATTGTCACAGCTGGTGAATTTCAAAAATGCAATCTGGACTCGAGGGCACTTCAAAAGAACGATATGCAATAAAATTCTGTTTTAAACTTGGAAAAAATGCCACAGAAACGTTTTGGAATGTTTCAGACTGCTTTTCGAACACCTTGTATGAATCGAGCATCAGTTTTTGAGTGGCATAAGAGATTCAAGGAAGGCAAGGAGTCTTTGAGGGATGATGAGAGGTGTGGAAGGAGTAAGGAAGTTAATACACCAGAGTTGATTGGACAAACGGTTAGGGTTAGGGTTACTATGTTGAGGTTTTAAGGGAGTTCAGGAAGAGATTCCTTGGGAAGAGGCCAGCACTCTTCAAATCGGCTCAGTGGCATTTCCATCAGGACAATGCACCAGTCCACAACTCCATCCTTGTCACAGACTATTTGACCAAGATGGGCATCAAGACAGTTCCTCAGCCTCCCTATAGTCCAAACCTTGCTCCCTGTGGCTTTTGCTTATTCCCTAAGCTCAGAGGCCGTCATTATGTGACAATTGAGGAGATGAAAGAGACTGTGACGAAGGTCATTGACACGCTCATACAAGAGGACTTCCATGAGGCCTTCCAGAAGTTGTTGGAACGGTACAACAAGTGCATTGCAACCGGAGGAGATTACTTCGAAGGGGACTAGAGTTCCATGCGTGTACTATCAATAAAAGTGTCCTTCCGAAAAAAGTCTGGAAACTTATTTAATGATCCTCGTATCAAATACCATTTTTAAACCCTTTGGTATGACGCGATCTCAGATTGAACCCATTGGCGAAAAGTCTACCCACTAGGATAATGTGCTGGTTGTATCATAAATATCAGAATTACATTTAAAAAAAAAAATTACATGTCTAATTAATTTTTAATAGATTTTGAACATTTAAATATCACCTAAAGTTGACAACCTTTTCCAACTACAGGTAACATTAAATGAAAAGTGGTATTGACATTTTTATCTACTTTCAAAACATTTTTTAATGAAATTAGTGAATGGAAAAATTAATTAATTGATTTATGTAAAAAATATTTCTAACATGTTGATAACTATATCACTTACAATGGTATTTAAATCCAAGTAGGTGAGAGTAAAGTTGGCGACCTAAGCCGAGGGCGACCCGAAGGCTCCCTTTTCAATAGCTTGTACACCGACATGTATGGGAGGCTGCTACTCCTTTCCGTGAATTGCTCCACTTTACCTTTGATTCTTACTTTATAGTGCTGAGTGCAAAACAAGGCGGCATCAAATACCATTTTTTGAGTCTTTGGTATGACTCGACCTGGGATTGAACCCCGGTCTCCCGGACCATTGGTGAACACTCTACTCATTAGACAAAAATCCAAGTAGTAGGTCAAAATTACAGACAAGATATTTTGTCCTTTCTTTTAGAAGACATATTTTAAGGTGCACTTTAGTTACCTGTAGATATTATTAGTACGGAAGGCCTAACACAGTAAAAAACTCAACTTTTTTAAGTATAGAAAATTGTATCAGAAATATTTTATTTTTATATTTAATCTAGAAAAAGGAAAATAAACACGTTAACATGTTTTTTGAATGTACAATAAAAAAAAAACAATGAAATAATTATTTCCAATTTATTATTAAAATAGTGAAATAATGTTATATGAATGACATAGATCTCTTTTGATTTATCGTACAAACAAAATAATAGCAATTCCAATAAACAAGACAGGAGAGTACACACCGGATGTTACCGGGGCCGAGATTTTTTCTAAAATGAAAAAAAAGCGCCTAACGCATAGGCTCCGTGCACGGTGAAATGCCAATAGAATTTCTCACAAAAATAAAATTAAAAGTAATTTTTCGACCAATCTATGACCTTCGTGGTAAAAACTAAAGAAAGACCAAAGTCAATCCAGTTTGAGGAAGGGAGAACTATAAAAGACGAGATTCGTTCTGTTATATATTTACCTCCGACCAGGCCAAGTTGTCAAAATAGGAAATGCACCTGTGTAAATAACAGGTGTATCCGGTCGAGGAATATCAGGATATAACCTTGACCGTCGAGGGGTTGAATTGAGTGCGAAATTGTGACGCTCACAGGAAGAAGAGTGGACGTCAAATTATTATATAACCCCGGCAACAGGAAGATCGAGTCAGTTGGAGAAAAGATGCGGTAGAGAGAACCAGCACCCAGCAGAAGGGTCCTGTAGGACACCTGATTGAGCAGTTGGAGTTCAGATGAGTTGGAGAGAAGATCCTGGAATGGGGACCATGTCCCAGAGAGGCTGGGCCCCCGGTTGAACAGCCCAGGAGAACGGGAAAGAAACGCTGTTATGGCCATAAGAGTAGGGGTCAATATGTTGCAGTTCTGTTCAGTCTCCAACTCCCTCTCACACACAACCCTTTCAATAAAGTGTGAGGTATATTTTTCTAAAGACCTGTGTCGGCTCGTCTTCATTGCGTCGTTATGTTTCTGCATGTATATGTGTATGTATAGTGTTCATGGCTATACAACAGTTCAAGGTCCAGACAGAGAGGAACATCGTCCAACGCCAGCAACATTCAACATCACGCAAACTAGTCTTAACCTTCTTACTGCAGCCTTTGACGGAAGCCACGTCACCTGAGCATCACCACCCCACCTACATCCCACTTTTTCAACGCCAGTGTTCTCCTTCCCTGTCGACATAAACTTTGGTTGACCGCGTAAGTCTGTGATTCACCCCTACCAACACAAATATTGGAACATTTTCATTTCTCGATTTTACGACTATACGATACACGTTAAAATTACTAAAATTATTTCATTCCTATCAATACAACTATATGGGAGTGGGTTGAAATAACATTACATGCAATTTCTTTATCTATTGCTGTCAGTCTAGAAATAAACCTGTACAGGTTTCATTATCGTAATTTTCGGTGAGTTTTTCATGAGAATTAAATGTACGCAACGGAGGTAGTTTCCCGTGGCGTAGTGACTAACGTGATTAAACTCGACATCATAGTGATGTAAAGAAATTAATGTCTTTTTAGTGTAGTTGCGTATATAGCTTACTGGTAGAGTAAATCAAGAGGTCAGCGGTTCTAATCCGAGTGCCTTCTTCCCTCCTTTAGTAAATCCTTTTCTTTTTTCTTTTTTTTTAACTATTTCTTTACTAAATATTCCTGGAGATGCACGGATATGATCATATTACATTTAATTACTAATCTGAATTTAACAATCCATGAAACTGTTAGATCTCATTGTAACAGCAGCCCTTAATTATATATTGGAGGGAAGCATTCTAATCAACATTTGATAGTTATCTCCGTTATATCTAAAATTTGAATGTTTTAAAAATGAGGTTCAGCGCAAAAGAAGACCCTACCTAATTGATATAGAATTGCATACTGGAATGGAAGTTGTTTTATTCATATGCTCTCATGAAAATCAAAATAAATAAAAACACAGCAATTAATTTGTTTCTGGTTCGTAAAATAAAACAAAATTATGGTAACTAATAATTTAAAAAAAGATTATGGTTTCTAACCCATGACATTACTTGAAAATAATTATAATCAGTAGTACCAAAAGTATAGGTAACACTAGGCACTGGTGTTACAACGAGACAAAAGCAAGTTTAATAAATAATAATTTCAAGGGAAGTAATACAAAGAATATTAAATAAGAATTATTTCCCTTAGAATTAATTTATTTCATTCAATAATGCTAATCAGTTTTAAAACACCATTAAATATATATTTAATAGACTTAAAGATGTCACGACCAATACAATGGAATAATCTCTTATAACTTAAAGAAAACATTGAAAAAAATTAAGACCGTTGGAGAGGAAGCGTTTAGAAATAAAAGTTTGTGTTTTCTCGTGATATTTCGCGGAATCCTTTCTGTATCCGATGATTTAAATATATGGCTAAGAAATCGATGTAATATTGTCGGTAGAATGTAACTTCAAATTGACTCGTAGATATGTGTGGCTATATAATTAGTGAAGTATTTAACACAGTATTTTAAATTAAAGAATAATTTTAAAAATTCACTTTAAATAAAATTGGTCCACGGGACAAATAAACATCTAGCTAAGTTTGATAATCTTGTAGGGAACGAATAAATAAATGAATAAATCTAAAATCAAATTTAAAAAAAAAGAAAACTATTACATTTGTAGAAACTCCCAGAGGTCCCCAACAGGAAAAGGGGGTGACGAATGTGTAAAAGAAAAAAAGGCATCCTCTTGACAAAGGGGACAAGATTATCTTTCTCTTTCAGGCAGTGACCGTCGAATCAACAACACTATTTTGTTGGCTGGTGTTTGGGCACCTCACGTACGTCTTTGGACGTAGCGTTGGTTAGCCCTTTTCATCCAGTAGCAGCTCTCTCTCTCTCTCTCTCTTTCTCTCTCTCTCTCTCTCTCTCTCTCTCTCTCTCTCTCTCTCTCTCTCTCAGCATTATGCTGAAATATACAAAATCAACAAATGAACTACAAACTAACACTTACCGGACTTTGACAAACTTCCAAAAGAAAACTAACCCTTTTGGAAGCCCGAAATACCAAATGAGGACAAATACATACATGAAACGATAAACGTATTTTGACACCTTAACTGGGGGATTCAACTATTTCAATGTATTTAGGAAAAACTCCCTCATCCATGGAATGGTTGTTGAAACCAGTAAAAAAGGAAAGTATAAAAGAAACGTTTTCGTCCCTTATCTGTTGCTGTCCTTTCTTTTGTATAATTCTATTTGGGGACTTTCTTGGACAAGGCATTACACCGACAAACCAACGTGGGGGTAAAATAATATAACCAAAATATGGAGTCAGATATTCAAACGGCAACACAGCCTTGCCCTTTTGCCCGTAACCTTCAAGCCACAAACCCCACAATATTATGAACCCATAAAAACCATGATTTTTTAAAGTAAGAATATTATTGTTATAACAATATCAAAATTTTACTTTATTAAAGACTTAATAGAAATTCGGAAACAATTATTTTTAGAATATATTTACTTAATCGTATTATGGGATATAAAAAGAGTTGTTCGTGGTAGTGATGAATTGCTGGCATTCCTGGAAAATTCTGAGGCTTAGAAACTGACTTCTTTTATTCTTCTTGTCTATTCACTTGTTACCTTCTTTGGTCTGTCGAAGCTGTAAAGGGAATTAAGGACGGAAGGGAAAAAAAGACAAAAATACTTTTTGACTAAAAATTTTTTTTTGTGTTTGGGGGAGGTACGACTATTCAATGGGAAGAAAACTTTTCCTTAACCAATTGAAACAATGTGTTTAAAGAACATTAGAGAATTATCTTTTACAAATTAAAAATTGAGGGTTTGTCATGTGTCCTGCCGCTACTAGCAGAAGACGCAACTTGCCGCTAGGCCCTGGTACCCAGCCAAAACGTGCGCTCCCGAATAGTAGCCGTGAGAAAAAGGTCGGTCCAGTCGAGGTGATGAAATTTTTTGACATGTGCCGATATTGATTTCTGTTAGAAGCCTCTCAGGAAACTATTACTTTGAATTTTATTTTATGTTTTTTTTTATGTTATTGACTTCTTTTTTTTATTTCAGTTTAATCCCCACTGTATAACTATAAAAGAAATATGAAAAGATTATTGTACGCTGAAATTACGATGTTATTTCACGACAAAGATTAGAATGGTAGCTTTCATATATATATATGTGTGTGTGTGTGTGTGTGTGTGTGTGTATAACTCATCCAGAGGATATATGCCCAGTCCTTATTAGAAAATGTTTTTTCAGAAATAAATAAACAAAATGATTTTAAAATAAACTAAAATATAAAATTAAATTTTAAAAAAAACAGTTGTCTAAAGACAATTAAAAGTGAAAGTTAAAAAAATAGCAACAAAAAAAAAAGAAAAATTATGTAAAGCTTTTATAAATTAATCCAGGATATATATATACACACACATATATATATATATATATATATATATATATATATATATATATATATAACTCGTCCAGATCGTATATACCCAGTCCTTATAAGAAAATCTTTTTCCGGCAATAAATAATCGAATTGAATTTAAAAAAAAAAATAAAACCAATAATGAATAAAGAATAAAATAATCAAATTAAATAAAATATCCCACAATTCCACTTTGACCGAAAGTTTGATTTTTCGACGTCAAAAAAAAAAGAAAATAATAAAACAGCTTCTTTGGGCTTTGGCATCCACTGGACAACGCGTGCCTTATGCAGCCTCTCGAAAGTAGCAATTCCATACTGTACAACTTTTATAATAATAATAATAATAATAATAATAATAATAATAATAATGATAATCAAAGCGAGAATAGATAAGACTCAACAAGATAGCAAATGCAGGCTATGTGGTGACAGAGATGAAACCATCAATCATATAATAAGCGAATGCAGCAAATTAGCACAGCGGGAGTATAAGGCGAGACACGACTGGGTCGGTAAGGTGATTCACTGGGAAATGTGTAAGAAGTTTAAATTCGACCATACTAACAAATGGTATATGCACAACCCAGCACCTGTCCTAGAAAATGCCACGCATAAACTCCTATGGGACTTTAGCATACAAACGGATCACCTAATCCCGGCCAGAAGACCAGACTTAATAATAAACAACAAAAAAAGGAGAACTTGCAAAATTGTCGACTTTGCTGTCCCGGCTGACCACAGAATAAAACTGAAAGAATGTGAAAAGAAGGATAAGTACCTCGACCTTGCTAGGGAATTGAAAAAACTGTGGAACATGAAGGTGACAATTATACCAATTGTAATTGGTGCGTTTGGAACAGTAACTAAAGGATTACTAAAGGGACTAGAGGACATGGAAGTTGGCGGACGAGTGGAGACCATCCAAACGACAGCATTGTTGAGAACGGCCAGAATTTTAAGAAGAGTCCTGGAGACTTGAAGAGACTTGCTGTCACTCAGAGTCCAGTGAAAAACCATCGGCTAACGCTGATGTGAGAAGCTCTAATGAGTGAATGATAATAATAATAATGATGATAATAATAATAATGTTGGCTTTGCTGTCCCGGCAGACCACAGAATAAATCTGAAAGAAAGTGAAAAGAACGATAAGTACCTCGACCTTGCTAGAAAATTGAAAAAGCTGTGGAACATGAAAGTAACGATTGTGCCAATTGTGATTGGTGCGTTAGGCACAATAACTAAAGGATTATTAAAAGGCCTGGAAGACATGGAAGTTGGCGGACGGGTAGAGACTATCCAAACGACAGCATTGCAAAGAACGGTCAGAATCCTGAAACGAGTCCTGGAGACTTGAGGAGACATGCTGTCACTCAAACTCCAGTGAAAAACCATCAGCTAACACTGATATGAAAAATTCTTAAGGAGTAAACAATAATAATAATAATAATAATAATAGACGGGACGATTTGAAAATCTGTACGAGAATTGAGACATTCCAGACAAAGGCATTGCTGAGATCGGCTAGACTACAAAGAGTCCTGGAGACCTGAAAAAACTCGCTGTCACTCAGACCCCAGTGAAATACCGCCCGCAAAAACTTGTGTGAAAAACTCTCAAGGAAAGAGAATAATAATTCAAGGGCTCAATGAAAAAAGAAATTCTCCCAGAGAAGACCATAAGTCCTAAAAGTGAGAATGGAAAGATAAAATTGTCGTAATGTATCATTTAACACTTAACTGTTTTATAACCTATTTAACAGAATATTTTGAAATTAAAAATCAATGATATTCTTAGAAATGAAATGAAATCATTTACTGGATTAAACTTTCAGCCAGCATGATGTACGTATTGACACAGCCCCTTTGCAAGATGAAGATGCAACACAAAGTCAATTTTTAAGCAGTGTTTAACAGGTTGGCTGTCTGTGTTTTTCGTTCCCACAAGGTTAAAAATCCAGTCTGCCTAACTATTTATCTATAACTGAAAAGTGAACAGCTCGATTTATACTTTTCCGATGGGTATTAGCGCATTGTGAAATGGACCAATCCTCGTCCAGAATTTGAACTCAGGGCCATTTCCTTCAACGTGAACCATTGCACCACAAGCGCATCAACAGGACGTATGTATTGCCCCCGCCGGTCAAACAGTTTCAATAAGAACTTAATCTTCTTGAGATCCGGGATGTATTGTGACCACAGTAGTACACGCTTTGTCTGCGACGATTCCCGCACTACATGAGCAATGTAAAAAGGAGTTAATTAATAAACTGGCGAACTCAATTATTGTCATTTTGTGTAGTTACTTTGAATAACTCGAGGGATCAATATAAGCATTAGTGGATCCATGATATATTAACACTGAACACAACGATAGAAACCACACTCATTTTCAAGTAAAAGAACATTAACTTTTTATCTACGTAATATACAAATAGGAGTATTGCCCAGTCAACTACGTCTGTAGAATACACCGACTGTATCTCTGCAGAGGTGTAAGACCCCAGCGCCACAACATGTGTCCTGGATATGCATATTTACCAACCCCTCCGCTCGGGCAGGATATGACACAAGGTCAAATTTTAAGCGGAGTTTAACAGGTTTGAATTCAGAGTTTTTCTTTTCCTAGACAAGTTGCCTCACCAAGGCTGAAGAAAACCAATCTGCCCTACTATTTACAGATGATGTAAAGTTGTCACGAAATAATAAAACATGTGCACATAAGTATGTGTCTCTCATTATTCATCCCAACACAGAACTGAAAAAATTTAGACTCGCAATAATGTACAAGAACTTTCCATTCTCACTTTTTATGGAGGTGCCCGTGGTGTAATTATTATCGTCGCAGGAATTGGACACGGCGACTCGAGTTCAAATCCTGGACGAGACTGATTGCATTTCACATAGCACTAATACCCTTGGGAAAGGTATGAATCCAATTATTCTCCCTCCAGCTATGGGTAAATAGTAGGACAGACTAGGCTCTTCAGCCTTGGTTAGGCAACTAGTCTAGGAGAAGGAAAACTCTGAATTCAAACCTGCCAAACTCCGCTTAAAAATTGACCTTGTGTCATATCCAGCCCGAGCGGAGGGGTTGGTAAATAGGATAATGTACAAGAACTAAAATGGCAACAAGAAGACTCACGCACACAGCCAGAGCGACACAATGACACGACAGAAGAACGAAGTGAGGAGATGGGCGATGGACGATCGAGATAGAAAGAAGTAATATTAACCCAGTTCGTAACATTTACCGGGCCATTGGCCAAATGAGTAGAATGTTCGCCAAAGGTCCGGGAGACCGACGTTCAATCCCAGGTTGAGTCAAAAACCTGGGATTGAAAAAAATAAAGACTCAAAAAAATGGTATTTGATGCCGCCTTGATTTGCACTCAGGACTATAAAGTAAGGATCAAAGGTAAAGTGGAGCAATCCACGGAAAGGAGTAGCACCCTCCCCTACATCTCGGTGTAGTAGCTATTGAAAAGGTAGCCTTCGGGTCGCCCTCGGCTTAGGTCGCCAACTTTACTCTCACCTAGTCATACCAAAAACTAAAAAAATGGTACTTGATGTCACCTTGATCAACACAGCATTATAAGGTACGGATCAAGGGTAAAGTGGAGCAATCCAGGAAACGTAGTAGTACCTTCCCCTACACCTCGGTGTAGTAGCTATTGAAAAGGGAGCCTTCGGGTCACCCTAGATTAAGGTCGCCAACTTTAACTTTAGTTTTATTTACGTAGCATATCCTCGAATGGGGGTCTGTAACATTCAGTAGCTTAAAGATACAAAAAACATAGAAGACTGTAGCCGTTATTAGGAGGTTTAGTGGTAGAGAAGATATTTAATAAAGCCACCACTGTTTTATCTAACCCATAGGTAAAACCCTTTCAGGTGCTACCTCCCCGGGCCCGAGTGGACTTGGGAGCAATGGCAATGAAGTGTTTCTCCCAGGCTGGAGCCTCTAACTCACGTAGTTTAATGTCATATCAGAACAGTCATTGGTGGGTTTGTATTACTCCTCTGCATAGATGCTGGCTTCATAGATGCAGTAGGTTTTTTCTACTACCACATCCGACTTGGCTGACCATGTGTAAAACTAATTAACCTCATAGAAAAACTTATATGTAATACATTTTTCAATACGTCCAGACCCTATTTTTTTTTTTTTTTTTTTTTTTTGCTGGAGAGTCAGTTTGTTTCCAATCGATGAGCTATTGCTATATTGTCATATGCAGATTCATGCAGGATACATACATATATATACTGGTTATATACCGACGCAATGATAACAGACGAACGCAATGATAAAGACAGACGCAATGATAAAGACGCAGGAAGATTTCTTTAACAAAATATATTTTTCTCGCTTTATTGCAAGCGTTCGAAAAGGGTTACTCGAGGTTTTCGTGTTAGAGGGAGCTGGAGATAGAACATAACTGAAATATTTTGACCCCTAACTTTTATGGCCGTCACGTTGAGTCTTTCTTGTTCTCGTGATGCTCAACCGGTGGCCAAGCGGCTCACTCTGCTGGGTGCTGGCTTCATTTACTGCATCTTAACGGCAACTTCTCTTGACCCCAACTCATTAGGGCCCCAAGCCCCTTGGGCCTGGTGTGGCTTTCCCTACCACAACTCGACTCCAACTGGCTGCCACTCAACTGGCTCGTCGAATTCAACTAAGTAATATAATCGTTCGACGCCCACTCGATCTTTGAAATCGAATGTTTAAGCGTCATCAAGCAGAAATAACTATCATGCAGTGCAGAGGTCCCTCGCTTCCGGTGCATCAGTCTATGAGTGTACCATGGGAATTTTTTTAGCTCGTCCAATTTCATCAGCCAATTTCCGCCCATGTGATATCCTCACATAACTGCTATTAGAATGTGTCACATCCTTCCGGTACATCACCTTGGAATGGCATTTTTGGCTGGGTCAAAAGGTCAAAATATAACAATCATCCATTAATTATTTATCAAAATACAACAAGTGGAATTTTCTTCACGTTCGTCTCCATCACCCTCACACATATTTTACAGAATAATTTACAAGGACAATAATGGCTGAAAACACAAAAAGAATCACTTGAACCACAGCAAATAAAATCTTATTTAGAAGGCGACCTTCTACTTATGTAACACTTGCCCGGCTAATTATTATCTAAATTTCTTTTACTATATTTGCGTGGTTGGCCATCTTGACATGCGTGCATCAAGGTACCATACAGATGCATCATTTATCCTCTCAACACAACGGGCCCTCCATAATTCCTTGAAGAAATTTCAAAACCCTAAATGGACTCATACTCTTGTTCCAGATCCTGGTCACAAACTTTGTGACCCTGGTCATTCCAGCAACACATTTTGCCTGGATTCCTCATGACCACACTCCAGTTCTTCGCTCAACAGGTTCCTACCGGGAGTAACTGGAGAATTTCATAAACTAAAACACAATATCTTCAAGGCTCAAAGCATTCCCCATAAACTCCAAAAATCATGGCCCAAAACACAGAATCACAATACACCTGAATGTATCACTACCTGACACACATGCAGTATCCACCTAAGATAGACCACGCAAAATACTAATTAGCAATGTGTTACCCATTTTTTTATTAAGTTTCTGTTTCCATGCCCATTGGTTTGCAAGCCCTTGAGGAAACATGCCTTACCTGATAAAACCCGCGCCGGGTTTCTTTTCAATTGAGTCAGGAACCCTCGTGGCAACCAATATATTTCTTTTATTCCACCTCGGAACTCCAATCTAGTAAAATAGAACAGCTTCATGGGCCGGCGAATTCTTCGATAGAATTGCTTTCTTTGCCGTCTACCCAACAACAAACTGTAACACCACTTGGATGAATGTCTGTCCTATTCTCGCGTCAGCCCACGATTTTCTCAAAAACAGAAACCCCCCCAAAAAATAGTTCCTATTCCACGAAAACCCAAATTCTAAAACAAAAATTTAGAATCAATATAATTACAATTATTAGTAAACCCAGTGTAAATTCCTCTGTTAATTGTTTTCGTCAAATTTCATGATATGAACAGGAAAAAAAATTTTTTTCTAATTTCACCTTTAAACTTAAACAAACTCAAGAATTTTTCACTTTACAGCAAGTCAAAACAATGTTACATTCCCAGTTCACCAATGTTCAGTTTTCCTTTCTTCTTTTTTCATTCAATGTACAGTCTATTTTACTAAAAATGTCTGTTCTTTCTTTCTTTTTTTTTCCATCTGCTGTGTTCAACAATGTTCAAGTTTCTTTTCTTTTCTTTTTTTTCATTTGCAGTGTCCTGTAGCTTTTTATTTTGGTTTTGGTTTTCATTTTTTTTCTCTTTTTTTTCCATAATAAATTGCTCATTCAATGTCCCTTTATTTCCAACCTTATATCTACCTCTCTGTCTTTACCTAAACACGATAACTATTGGTTTGCTTCCCAGTTTATTCAATTTCAGTCTATAGTACCATAAATTAAGCCTGATTTATAATAAAAATTTCTCAATAGCTTACGGGCATTCTTCTACTTCTTTTTTTTATTTGCACAAAATATCGCGGGGTTTGTTTTTTTTCTAAACTACCCAAACTTTTTTTCAATTCAGCCAACAACATTTCCCATATCAAAACAATTCCCAATCCAATCTGCGAATCTTCGCCACACCTGGTTCCATCAAAATTCTGCACATCTCTTAATTATATCCAAAACCCTGTTTCAAAATATCTTCCCCAATAGCAATCTCAAAGCTCCACTCCCGGGGGAACTCACAAAATACCTGTCTGCATCGTCAGACACAAAAAAACATCTTTCTCTTAGTTACTCTGCCTCCATGACAAGACCATTTTCAATCGATACGGACCTCGACAAATCCGAGACAATACCCATGTCTTCAATAATTGGTATCAACAACTTCCACAAAAAAAACTGGTCTGATTCTAGCAGCGCCGAAATATCGATTCTCCCAACTTCACAAAATATCGAAAAAGTATATGCACATTCTTCAGACAATCACCAATGTGGGAAATTCTTGGACAATCCCATTGATGCTCCCAGGATTCCATCTCTCGGAATAAAATTCTCATTTCCAATCCACAAGTTCCCAACATGAAAACTTGCCCAAAAAGTCTTAACAACAGATTAACTGCGGGATTCCAGATCTCGGACTGAAATTCTAATTTTCAATCACCACTTGTCTTGACCACTGAAAAGTTACTGCGAATTTTTACTCACAAAGACCTATTTACGATAAAAAATTCTATTCATAAAATTTATTGTTTATTATTGCTGTCTATCATGTGCACGACACAATGACACAATCCCCTGTCAAACCAGCGGGCATCTGCCTTTTCTTTTCTCTGTCAATGCTTGTTTCTTCTTACCCTTCTTTTTTCTCTTTTCACTGTCTGTACAATTCCTTCTTACCCTTTCTCTTTTTTCTTTCCCTTACTATGATACAATATTATACATAGCAGTAATCACAATTTTTATCTAGGGATCACACATTTTTTTAAAAATTATTTCCAATTGTCACGTGGTGTCCCACTGAGATTATAGAAATAAGATTACTACTATCCTCCTGTTTGAATTGGCAAGTCATCAGAGAATGACCCTTAAGACATCATAGTAATGTAGGTCAATCTCAAAGTAACAAACCCAGGTCAGAATGGAAAAACAGATGTTTGTACTTGGTGACCTGATGGAAAAAGAATGGGAATTGGGTGACATCTAGTAGCCCAAAAAAAATCGCCTGACCAGGGGGAAGAAGAGAGAAGCCAAACGATTGGCTGGGACCCGAAAACGGAAGTGGCACTATCTTCCCGTCGGCGAAAAAAGGAAAAGAGAAAAGTCAGTTGTTGGACAGGGTTCGTGGCGGACGGAACTAAAGCCAAGAACTCCGGGTAAAAGAAGACGAAAAATATCTTCTAGCAAGTACTAAGAAAAATAAGATAAAGTCTGTCAGCCCGTAAAAGAAGAAATATTCTCCACAGGAATCCATCTAAATAAGGTAGGTAACTTTGGGACTGTTTCTCCTTATACCAAATTTTATATACACTCTCTCTCTCTCTCTCTCTCTCTCTCTCTCTCTCTCTCTCTCTCTCTCTCTCTCAATTTGAAGAAAGACTGAAAACGAAAGAAAAGAAAAGAAGAAAGACATTTATTTTCATGAACTATTCATTTATGATATATTTGACACGTTGAAGGTGTATATCTATGTGTAGTAAAAGATTGATATATTTTAATGTTCCCACGTGCTTGAAGTTGTTATTTGTAGGGTCTACTACGAATTTGTTATGTCATATTTCCTTTTCAGCTTCTATTCGCCGTATGATATGCTCGCTTAAAATTGTCTTATAAATTCCTTTAAAATATCACACGGGAAACCGGAGTTGCCGACTACTACAATTAATATTATTACGTCTAAACCTAGGGGGCCATATCTTCCATTGTTCAAGGGGAGGAAGACTAGCGGCCTTGGTATGTGTATGTAGAGTGTGAAAATTTGAACCCCTTGCAAGCGGCGGTCAGTCTGGCCATAAATTAATCCCCCACATAATATGCCGGTTCTTATATGCCTGAGGAAAAAAACTCTGAACGAGGACTTATTCTACAAGGGATCAAGTGCCAGTCTGCCCCGTCTTCACACGTGCGAAAATGAAGTCCCGTCTCCGGATTTTAAAGAATTTGCCGTCACACAATCTTATGCTTCTAGAAAGGCCCTTGTCATTAAAACTAATCTTTCACTATTATAATCAACCCTTATTTTTACAAACCCAAATGAAATGACAAAGAGATAGAATTATATGATTGAGCAATGTACTTACTGTTCCTCTTTTTTTCTTCTTTCTTTTGCTGGTTTGTTTTTGTTTTTCTTTGTTTTCTTTTTTCTTTTTTTTCTTCCAGCATGTTGCACTGTCTTCCACTTTTCTTTTTTCTTTCTTTTCGTGTCGGTCTGTCCCGGGTTTTTCTTTCTTTTCTTCTTATTTACTGGGGGCCTCGTGTTTTATCTGGTCGTCTCCGTGGAAACCCAGTCCGTAACCATATCAGGACGATATGTCTGGTTTTTGGCACCAAATTAATATATGTTATATTGTCATGTGCAGATTCATGCAGGATACATATATATATATATATATATATATATATATACTGGATACATACCGACGCAATGATATCAGACGAACGCAATGATAAAGACAGACGCAAGGATAAAGACGCAGGAAGATTTCTTTAACAAAACATATACCTCTAACTTTATGGCAAGCGTTCAAAAAGGGTTACTCGAGGTTTTCGTGTGAGAGGGAGCAGGAGATCGAACATAACTGATGTAATGTGACCCCTCACTCTTATGGCCGTCACGTTGTGTCTTTCTTGTTGTCTTGATGTTCAACCGGAGGCCAAGGAGCTCACTCTACTGGGTGCTGGCTTCCTTTACTGCATCTTATCAGCAACTTCTCTGGACCCAACTCATCAGGGCCCCAAGCCCCTTGGGCCTTGTGTGGCTTTCACTACCACAACTCGACTCAAACTGGCTGCCACTCAACTGGCTCGTCGAACTCAACTGAGTAATATAATCGTTCAACGCCCACTCGATCTTTGAAATTGGATGTTTAATCGTCATCAAGCGAAAATAACTGTCATGCAGTTCAAAGGTCTCTCTCACCCGGAGCATCTGTACATGAGTGTACCATGGGAATTTTTTTCGCTCGTCCCATTTTATCAGACAATTTCAACCCACGCGATTTCCTCTCACACCTGCCATCAGAATGTACCACCTCTATACGGTGCATCACCTTGGAATGGCATTTTTGGCTGGGTCAAAAGGTCAAAATATAACACTATTTTCCGTTAGAAGGGAAACCATCTTTTGTCAATTTCTTAAATCGGTTTTGTTTTTTGACAAAAGTATGTTTCTCCGTACACATCACTCATTCCTCTGTGAATTTCAAATGATTCGTACTTCTCAATCGCCAAACCTTTGACGAAAGACCGATACTCACACATGGATCACTCAGTTTGATATCACCATTTCTAATAGTTTTAAACCATATATCTTCGCGGGATAGATCATTTTTTCTATTAACCAATTCAAAAGATTTACAGACGACAAATTAAGGAAAGAAATGTATTTTGCCTTTTCCAAAAAATTCTCAATCTATATTGCAAGAGCGTCGTATAATTTCATCGTTAACAACAGTTTGAAGTTTTAAAATAAATGTGAATTAGATCAGCAACTTCACAAGATTAAAATCCATCGGTGATATAATCACATACAAAAATGTGAAAATTCCAGCATTGTTAATGGGGATATGGCTCAGTGGAAGAGCATTAAAGTGCAGATCGAGAGGTCCCCGTTTCAATTCCAGGTGTCCCCTACGGCCAAAATCTATTTTATCGTTACACCCAGTATATCTAATAAAAAAATGTCTTAAATGAGAATCAGTCATTTGTATCCACACACTATTCTATCTAACCCATAGTTAAAACCCTTTCAGGTGCTACCTCTCCGGACCCAAGTGGACTGGGGAGCAATGGCAATGAAGTGGTTCTCCCAGGCTGGAGCCTCTCACTCACATAGTTTAATATCATATCAGAACAGTCATTGGTTGGCTTGTATTACTCCTCTGCGTAGATGCAGTAGGGGTTTTTTACAATCACATCCGACTTTGCTGACCTTCTTTAAAACTGATTAATCTTATACAAAAAAAAAAAAAACTTATATGTAATACTTTTTTCAAAAAGTCCAGACCCATTTTTTTTTTTTTTTTTTTTGCTGGAGAGTCAGTTTGTTTCCAATCGATGACCTATTTTCCGATAGAAGCAAAATCATCTTTTCTCCATTTCTTAAAAGGGTTTTGTTTTTTGAAAAAAGTATTTTTCTCCGTACACATCACTCATTCCTCTGTGAATTTCCAATTATTCGTACTTCTCAATCGCCAAACCTTTGATGAAAGACCGATACTCATACATGGATCCCTCAGTTTGATATCACCATTTTTAATAGATTTAAACCATATATCTTTGCGAGATAAATCATTTTTTTTATTAACCAATACCAAAGATTTACAAACGACAAATTAAGAACAGAAATGTATTTTGCCTTTTCCAAAAAATTCTCAATCTATATTGAAAAAGCCTCGTATAAATTCATAGGTAACAACTGTTTGATGTTTTAAAATAAATGTGATTTTAGATCAGCAAATTCACAAGATTAACATCCATCTGTGATATAATCACATACAAAAATTTAAAAATTCCAGCATTGTTAATGGGGATATAGCTCAGTGGTAGAGCATTTGACTGCAGATCGAGAGGTCCACGGTTCAATCACGGGTGTCCCCTTCGGCCAAAATCTATTTTATCGTTACACCCTGAATTTCTATAAAACAGTCTTAATTGAATATCAGTCATTTGTATCCACACACTGTTCTATCTAACCCATAGTAAAAACCCTTTCTGGTACTACCCCTCCGGGCGCGAGTGGACTAGGGAGCAATGTCAATGAAGTGGTTCTCCCAGGCTGGAGCCTATTACTCACATAGTTTAATGTCATATCAGAACAGTCATTGGTTGGCTTGTATTATTCCTCTGCGTATATGCAGTAGGGTCTTCCAATAATCACATCCGATGTGGCTGACCTTGTTTAAAACTAATTAATCTTATATAAAAAAAACTAATATGTAATACTTTTTTCAATAAGTCAAGACCCTATTTTTTTTTTTTTTTTTTTTTTTTTTTTTTTGCTGGAGAGTCAGTTTGTTTCCAATCGATGACCTATTTTCCGATAGAAGCAAAACCATCTTTTCTCCATTTCTTAAATCGGATTTGTTTTTTGACAAAAGTATGTTTCTCCGGACACATCATTAATTCCTCTGAGAATTTCAATTGATCTGTACTTCTCAATCACCAAACCTTTGATGAAAGACCGATACTCATACATGGATAACTCAGTTTGATATCACCATTTTTAATAGTTTTAAACCATAGATCTTTGCGAGATAGATCATTTTTTTTTCTATTAACCAATTCCAAAGATTTACTGAAGACAAATTAAGAAAAGAAATGTATTTTGCCTTTTCCAAAATATTCACCATCTTTACTGAAAAAGCCTCGTATAATTTCATAGGTAACAACTGTTTGAAGTTTTAAGATAAATGTGATGTTACCTCAGCAAATTAACAACATTAACATCCATTTGTGATATAATGATATACAAAAATTTAAAAATCCCTGCATTATTTAACGGGGATGAAGCTCAGTGGTAGAGCCTTCAACTGCAGATAGCGAGGTCTCCGTTCAATCCCGGGTGTCCCCTTAAGCAAAAAGCTATTTTATCGTTCCACCCTGTATTTCTATAAAACAGTCATAATTTAACATCAGTCATTTGTTTCCACACACTGTTCTATCTAACCCATAGGTAAAATCCTTTAAGGTACTACCTCTCCTGGCCCAAGTGGACTTGAGAGCAATGGCAATGAAGCCGTACGCACAGGCTGGAGCCTCACATTCACATAGTTTAATGTTTAACTGTTTTATAACCTATAGTTTAATGTCATATCAGAACAGTCATTGGTTGGGGTGTATTAATCCTCTGCGTAGATGCAGTAAGTTTTTTCTACTATCACATCCGACTTGGCTGACCTTGTGTAAAGCTAATTAACCTTATACAAAACTTATATGTAATACATTTTTCATTAAGACCAGACCCTATTTTTTTTTTTTTTTTTTTTTTTTTTGCTGGAGAGTCAGTTTGTTTCCAATCGATGACCTACTTTCCGATAGAAGCAAAACCATCTTTTGTCCATTTCTTAAAAGGGTTTTGTTTTTTGACAAAAGTGTGTTTCTCCGTACACATCACTCATTCCTCTGTGAATTTCAAATGATTCGTACTTCTCAATCGCCAAACCTTTGATGAAAGACCGATACTCATACATGGATCACTCAGTTTGATATCACCACTTTTAGTAGTTCCGAGATAGATAATTTTTTCTATTAACCAATTCCAAAGATTTACGGAAGAAAAATTCAGAAAGAAATGTATTTTACCTTTTCCAAAAAATTCCCAATCTTTACTGAAAGTGCCTCTTTTAATTTCATAGGTAACAACTGTTCGATGTAATAAAATAAATATTATTTTATATCAGCAAATTCACAAGATAAATATCCATCTTTAATATAATGATATACAATAATTAAAAACCTCCCACGTTGTTTATGGGGATATAGCGCAGTGATAGAGCAGTCGACTGCAGATCGAGCGATCCCCGGTTCAATCTCGAGTGTCCCCTTCGACCAAATCAATTTTGTCGTTACACCCTGTATATAAAATAGTCTTAATTGAACATCAGTCATTTGTATCCACACACTGTTCAATCTAACCCATAGTTAAAACCCTTTCAGGTGCTACCTCTCAGTGCCCGAGTGGACTTGGGAGCAATGTCTATGAAGTGGTTCTCCCAGGCTGGAGCCTCAAACTCACGTAGTTTAATGTCATATCAGAACAGTCATTGGTGGGTTTGTATTACTCCTATGCGTAGATGCAGTAGGTTTTTTCTACTACCACATCCGACTTGGCTGACCATGTGTAAAACTAATTAACCTCATAGAAAAACTTATATGTAATACATTTTTCAATACGTCCAGACCCTATTTTTTTTTTTTTTTTTGCTGGAGAGTCAGTTTGTTTCCAATCGATGAGCTATTGCTATATTGTCATATGCAGATTCATGCAGGATACATACATATATATACTGGTTATATACCGACGCAATGATAACAGACAAACGCAATGATAAAGACAGACGCAATGATAAAGACGCAAGAAGACTTCTTTAACAAAATATATTCTTCTCGCTTTATTGCAAGCGTTCGAAAAGGGTTACTCGAGGTTTTCGTGTGAGAGGGAGCTGGAGATCGAACATAACTGAAATATTTTGACCCCTCAATCTTATGGCCGTCACGTTGTGTCTTTCTTGTTCTCTTGATGCTCAACCGGTGGCCAACTCGACTCCAACTGGCTGCCACTCAACTGGCTCGTCGAAATCAACTGAGTTATATAATCGTTCGACGCCAACTCGATCTTTGAAATTGAATGTTTAATCGTCATCATGCACTTCAGAGGTCCCTCTCTTCCGGTGCATCAGTCTATGAGTGTACCATGGGAATTTTTTTGGCTCGTCCCATTTCATCCGCCAATTTCCGCCCATGTGATATCCTCTCATAACTGCCATTAGAATGGGTCACATCCTTCCGGTACATCACCTTAGAATGGCATTTATGGATGGGTCAAAAGGTCAAAATATAACAATCATCCGTTAATTATTTTTCAAAATTCCACATGTGGAATTTTCTTCACGTTTGTTTCCATCACCCTCACACATATTTTACAGAATAATTTACAAGGACAATAATGGCTGAAAACACAAAAAGAATCACTTGAACCACAGCAAACAAAATCTTATTTAGAACGCGACCTTCTCCTTTTGTAACACTTGCCCGGCTAATTATTATCTAAATTTCTTTTACTATATTTGTGTGGTTGGCCATCTTGACATGCGTGCATCAAGGTACCATACGGATGCATCATTTATCCTCTCAACACAACGGGCCCTCCAAAATTCCTTGAAGAAATTTCAAAACCCTAAAAGGACCATACTCTGGTCCCAGATCCTGGTCACAAACTTTGTGACCCTGGTCATTCCAGCAACACATTTTGCCTGGATTCCTCATGACCACACTCCAGTTCTTCGCTCAACAGGTTCCTACCTGGAGTAACCGGAGAATTTCATAAACTAAAACACAATATCTTCAAGGCTCAAAGCATTCCCCATAAACTCCAAAAATCATGGCCCAAAACAAAGTATTACAATACAAACGAATGTATCACAATCTGACACGCATGCAGTAACCACCTAAAATAGACTATGCAAGATACTTATTAGCAATGTGTTACCCATCTTTTTTATTAAGTTTCTGTTTCCATGCCCATTGGTTTGCAAGCCCTTGAGGAAACATGCCTTACCTGATAAAACCCGCGCCGGGTTTCTTTTCAATTGAGTCAGGAACCCTCGTGGCAACCAATATATAGGCACCTCGACGTTCCCAGATTCGTTTCGTTTCGCCAAATCACACACGAATCCAAAACATCATCGTGACTGAAAGACCCAGACATCATCCATAAAATATTGGAGCAGGCTACGCCTTATTTTCTTTTATTCCATCCTCGGAACTCCAATCTAAAGAAATAGAACAGCTTCATGGGCCGGCGAATTCTTCGATAGAATTGCTTTCTTTGCCGTCTACCCAACAACAAACTGTAACACCACTTGGATGAATGTCTGTCCTATTCTCGCGTCAGCCCATGATTTTCTCAAAAACAGAACCCCCCCCCCAAAAAAAAATAGTTCCTATTCCACGAAAACCCAAATTCTAAAACAAAAATTTAGAATCAATATAATTACAATTATTAGTAAACCTAGGGTAAAATCTTCTGTTAATGGTTTTCGTCAAATTTCATAATATGAACAGGAAAAAAATTTTTTTTTCTAATTTCGCCTTTAAACTTAAACAAACTCAAAAATTTTTCACTTTACAGCAAGTCAAAACAATGTAACATTCCCAGTTCACAAATGTTCAGTTTTCCTTTCTTCTTTTTTCATTCAATGTACAGTCTATTTTACTAAAGATGTCTGTTCTTTCTTTCTTTTTCTTTTTTTTTTTTTTTTCCATATGCTGTGTTCAACAATGTTCAAGTTTCTTTTCTTTTTTTTTTCATTTGCAGTGTCCTGTAGCTTTTTATTTTGGTTTTGGTTTTCATTTTTTTCTCTCTTTTTTTTTCCATAATAAATTGCTCATTCAATGTCCCTTTTTTTCCAACCTTATATCTACCTCTCTGTCTTTACCTAAACACGATAACTATTGGTTTGCTTCCCAGTTTATTCTATTTCAGTCTATAGTACCATAAATTAAGCCTGATTTATAATAAAAATTTCTCAATAGCTTACGGGCATTCTTCTACTTCTTTTTTTTATTTGCACAAAATATCGCGGGGTTTGTTTTTTTTCTAAACTACCCAAACTTTTTTCAATTCAGCCAACAACATTTCCCATATCAAAACAATTCCCAATCCAATCTGCGAATCTTCGCCACACCTGGTTCCATCAAAATTCTGCACATCTCTTAATTATATCCAAAACCCTGTTTCAAAATATCTTCCCCAATAGCAATCTCAAAGCTCCACTCCCGGGGGAACTCACAAAATACCTGTCTGCATCGTCAGACACAAAAAAACATCTGTCTCTTAGTTACTCTGCCTCCATGACAAGACCATTTTCAATCGATACGGACCTCGACAAATCCGAGACAATACCCATGTCTTCAATAATTGGTATCAACAACTTCCACAAAAAAAACTGGCCTGATTCTAGCAGCGCCGAAATATCGATTCTCCCAACTTCACAAAATATCGAAAAAGTATATGCGCATTCTTCAGACAATCACCAATGTGGGAAATTCTTGGACAATCCCATTGATGCTCCCAGGATTCCATCTCTCGGAATAAAATTCTCATTTCAAATCCACAAGTTCCCAACATAAAAACTTGCCCAAAAAGTCTTAACAACAGATTAACTGCGGGATTCCAGATCTCGGACTGAAATTCTAATTTTCAATCACCACTTGTCTAGACCACTGAAAAGTTACTACGAATTTTTACTCACAAAGACCTATTTAAGATAAAAAAAATTCCATTCATAAAATTTATTGTTTACTATTGCTGTCTATCATGTGCACGACACAATGACACAATCCCCTATGCATACAGCGGGCATCTGCCTTTTCTTTTCTCTGTCAATGCTTGTTTCTTCTTACCCTTCTTTTTTTCTTTTTTCACTGTCTGTACAATTCCTTCTTACCCTTTCTTTTTTTCTCTCCCTTAATATGATACAATAATACACATAGCAGAAATCACAATTTTTATCTAGGGATCACACATTTTTTGTATTATTTCCAATTATATGCTTCTAGAAAGGTCCTTGTCATTAAAAATAATCTTTCACTATTATAATCAATTTAAATCCCAAATTAAATGACAAAGATATAGAATTATATGAATGGGCAATGTACTTACTGTTCCTCTTTTTTCTTCTTTCTTTTGCTGGTTTGTTTTTGTTTTGTTTTTCTTTTTCTTTTCTTTTTTTCTTTTTTTTTTGCTTCTTTTCTTCCGGCACGTTGCACTGTCTTCCTCTTTTCTTTTTTTTTTTTTTTTCGTGTGGGTCTGTTCCGTTTTTTTTTGTTTTTTTTCTTTTCTTCTTATTTTCTGGGGGCCTTGTGTTTTCTCTAATTGTCATCGTGGAAACCCAGTCCGTAACCATATCATGACGATATGTCTGGTTTTTGGCACCAAATTAATATATGTTATATTGTCATGTGCAGATTCATGCAGGATACATACATATATATACTGGATATATACCGACGCAATGATAACAGACGCACGCAATGATGAAGACAGACTCAATGATAAAGACGCAGGAAGACTTCTTTAACAAAATATATACCTCTTCACCGTTCGAAAAGGGTTACTCAAGGTTTTCATGTGAGAGGGAGCTGGAGATAGAACATAACTGAAATATTTTGACCCCTCACTTTTATGGCCGCCAAATTGTGTCTTTCTTGTTCACTTGATACTCAACCGGTGGCCTAGGGGCTCACTCTGCTGGTTGCTGGCATCCTTTACTGCATCTTATCAGCAACTTGTCTGGACCCCAACTCATCAGGTCCCAAGCCCTTTGGGCCTTGTGTGGCTTTCCCTAACACAACTCGACTCCAAATGGTTTCCACTCAACTGGTTCGTCGAAATAAACTGAGTCATATAATCATTCGACGCCCACTCGATCTTTGAAATCGAAAGTATAATCGTCATCAAGCGGAAATAACTTGTCATGCAGTTCAAAGGTCCCTCTCTTCCGGTGCATCAGTCTATGAGTGTACCATGGGAATTTTTTTAGCTCGTCCCATTTCATCAGCCAATTTCAACCCACGCGATTTCCTCTCATAACTGCCATTGGAATGTGTCACCTCGATACGGTGCATCACCTTGGAATGGCATTTTTGGCTGGATCAAAAGGTCAAAATATAACACTATTTTCCGTTAGAAGGAAAACCATATTTGTCCATTTCTTAAATCGGTTTTGTTTTTTGAAAAAAGTATTCTACAGCGCCAGCCGACTGGGCAAAATTATATACAAGTGTCATTCAATAAATAAGAAGAATTTTGCATAAGGAGTTGACAATAGGATGTACTGATTACAGTTGACCTATTTTAAAGAAAATCAACAATGCTTGGTCTTTGCATATCCCAAAAGATTATCGCCATGACCTTCTTTACTGACTGCTGTGTCCAGACCTTTTTTTTGCCGGAGGGTCAGTGTTTCCGATCGATATGTTATTTTTCTATAGAGCCAAACCCTGTTTAGCCCATTTCTTAATTCTTTTTTTTTTTTTTTTTTTGGTGGGGGGACAGAAATAAGTTTCTCCTTACACTTCGTTCATTCATCTGTGAATTTAAATAATTAGCACTTCTCAATCACCAAAATTTTCAGGAAAGACCAACATTAAACATGTTGGGTTTTAGGGAATATCAACCATTGTAGGTCAATAAATGCCAAATCCGCTTTATAAATGCAAAATGTAACATATGAACAAGCCGTCAATCAGAGATGCACCAGTGTAAAAAAGCGACAGATGATATATGATATATTAAGCAAAAAGTAGTAATTATGAAATAAGATAATCATATGAAATAGGTTTCTCCGTACACATCACTCATTCCTCTGTGAATTTCAATTGATTCGTACTTTTCAATCGCCAAACCTTTCATGAAAGACCGAAACTAATACATGGATAACTCAGTTTGATATCACCATTTTTAATAGTTTTAAACCATATATCTTTGCGAGATAGATCATTTTTTCTATTAACCAATTCCAAAGATTTATAAACGACAGATTAAGAAAAGAAATTTATTTTGCCTTTTCCAAAAAATTCTCAATCTATATTGAAAAAGCCTCGTATAATTTCATAGGTAACAACTGTTTGAAGTTTTAAAATAAATGAAGTGGTTCTCCCAGGCTGGAGCCTATCACTCACATAGTTTAATGTCATATCAGAACAGTCATTGGTTGGCTTGTATTACTCCTCTGCGTAGATGCAGTAGGGTTTTTCTACAATCACATCCGACTTGGCTGACCTTTTTTAAAACTAATTAATCTTATATAGAAAAAAATTATATGTAATACTTTTTTCAATTAGTCACCACTCAATTTCTTTTTTTTTTTTCTTTTTTGCTGGAGAGTCAGTTTGTTTCCAATCGATGACCTATTTTCCGATAGAAGCAAAACCATCTTTTCTCCATTTCTTAAATCGGTTTTGTTTTTTGACAAAAGTATTTTTCTCCGTACACATCACTCATTCCTCTGTGAATTTCAAATGATTCGTACTTCTCAATCGCCAAACCTTTGATGAAAGACCGATACTCATAATTTTATAACTCAGTTTGATATCACCATTTTTAATCGTTTTAAACCATATATCTTCGCAAGATAGATCATTTTTCTATTAACCAATTCCAAAGATTTTCAGACGACAAATTAAGAAAAGAAATGTATTTTACCTTTTCCAAAAAATATCCAAACTGAGCCTCGTATAATTTCATAGGTAACAACTGTTTGAAGTTTTAAAATAAATGTGATTTTAGATCAGCAAATTCACAAGATTCACATCCATCTGTGATATAATCACATACAAAATTTAAAAATTGTACCATGGTTAATGGGGTTATAGTTCAGTGGTAGAGCATTCGACTGCAGATCGAGATGTCTCCCGGGTGTCCCCTTCGGCCAAAATCTATTTTATTGTTACACTCTGTATTTCTATAAAACAGTCTTAATTGAACAACAGTCATTTGTATCCACTCACTGTTCTATCTAACCCATAGGTAAAACCCTTTATGGTGCTACCTCTCCGGCCCCGAGTGGACTTGGGAGCAATGGCAATGAAGTGGTTCTCCCAGGCTGGAGCCTCTCACTCACATAGTTTAATGTCATATCAGAATAGTCATTGGTTGGCGTGTATTACTCCTATGCGTAGATGCAGTAGGGTTTTTCTACAATCACATCCAACTTGGCTGACCTTGTTTAAAACTAATTAATCTTATATAAAAAAAATTATATGTAATACTTTTTTCAATTAGTCACGACACAATTATTTATTTTCTTTTTTTTTGCTGGAGAGTCAATTTGTTTCCAATCGATGACCTATTTTCTGATAGAAGCAAAACCATCTTTTCTCCATTTCTTAAATCGGTTTTGTTTTTTGACAAAAGTATTTTTCTCTGTAAACATCACTCATTCCTCTGTGAATTTCAATTGTTTCGTACATCTCAATTGCTAAACCTTTGATGCAAGACCGATACTCATACTTTTATAACTCAGTTTGATATCACCATTATTAATAGTTTTAAACGATATATCTTTGCAAGATAGATCATTTTTTTTTCTATTAACCAATTCCAAAGATTTACAAACGACAAATTAAGAAAAGACATGTATTTTGCCTTTTCCAAAAAATTCTCAATCTATATTGAAAAAGCGTCGTATAATTTCATAGGTAACAACTGTTTGAAGTTTTAAAATAAATGTGATTTTAGATCAGCAAATTCCCAAGATTAACATCCATCTGTGATATAATCACATTCAAAATTTAAATATTCTATCCTGGTTAATGGGGATATAGCTCCGTGGTAGAGCATTCGACTGCAGATCGAGAGGTCCCCGGTTCAATCCCGGGTGTCCCCTTCGGCCAAAAACTATTTTATCGTTACACCCTGTATTTCTATAAAACAGTCTTAATTGAACATCAGTCATTTGTATCCACTCACTGTTCTATCTAACCCATAGGTAAAACCCTTTATGGTGCTACCTCTCCGGCCCCAAATGTAGTTGAGGTCAATGGCAATGAAGTGGTTCTCCCAGGCTGGAGCCTATCACTCACATAGTTTTATGTCATATCAGAACAGTCATTGGTTGGCTTGTATTACTCCTCTGCGTAGATGCAGTAGGGTTTTTCTACAATCACATCCGACTTGGCTGACCTTTTTTAAAACTAATTAATCTTATATAGAAAAAAATTATATGTAATACTTTTTTAAATTAGTCACCACTCAATTTCTTTTTTTTTTTTCTTTTTTGCTGGAGAGTCAGTTTGTTTCCAATCGATGACCTATTTTCCGATAGAAGCAAAACCATCTTTTCTCCATTTCTTAAATCGGTTTTGTTTTTTGACAAAAGTATTTTTCTCTGTAAACATCACTCATTCCTCTGTGAATTTCAATTGTTTCGTACATCTCAATTGCTAAACCTTTGATGCAAGACCGATACTCATACTTTTATAACTCAGTTTGATATCACCATTATTAATAGTTTTAAACGATATATCTTTGCAAGATAGATCATTTTTTTTTCTATTAACCAATTCCAAAGATTTACAAACGACAAATTAAGAAAAGACATGTATTTTGCCTTTTCCAAAAAATTCTCAATCTATATTGAAAAAGCGTCGTGAAATTTCATAGGTAACAACTGTTTGAAGTTTTAAAATAAATGTGATTTTAGATCAGCAAATTCCCAAGATTAACATCCATCTGTGATATAATCACATTCAAAATTTAAATATTCTATCCTGGTTAATGGGGATATAGCTCCGTGGTAGAGCATTCGACTGCAGATCGAGAGGTCCCCGGTTCAATCCCGGGTGTCCCCTTCGGCCAAAAACTATTTTATCGTTACACCCTGTATTTCTATAAAACAGTCTTAATTGAACATCAGTCATTTGTATCCACTCACTGTTCTATCTAACCCATAGGTAAAACCCTTTATGGTGCTACCTCTCCGGCCCCAAATGTAGTTGAGGTCAATGGCAATGAAGTGGTTCTCCCAGGCTGGAGCCTATCACTCACATAGTTTTATGTCATATCAGAACAGTCATTGGTTGGCTTGTATTACTCCTCTGCGTAGATGCAGTAGGGTTTTTCTACAATCACATCCGACTTGGCTGACCTTTTTTAAAACTAATTAATCTTATATAGAAAAAAATTATATGTAATACTTTTTTCAATTAGTCACCACTCAATTTCTTTTTTTTTTTTCTTTTTTGCTGGAGAGTCAGTTTGTTTCCAATCGATGACCTATTTTCCGATAGAAGCAAAACCATCTTTTCTCCATTTCTTAAATCGGTTTTGTTTTTTGACAAAAGTATTTTTCTCCGTTCATATCACTCATTCCTCTGTGAATTTCAAATGATTCGTACTTCTCAATCGCCAAACCTTTGATGAAAGACCGATACTCATAATTTTATAACTCAGTTTGATATCACCATTTTTAATCGTTTTAAACCATATATCTTCGCAAGATAGATCATTTTTCTATTAACCAATTCCAAAGATTTTCAGACGACAAATTAAGAAAAGAAATGTATTTTACCTTTTCCAAAAAATATCCAAACTGAGCCTCGTATAATTTCATAGGTAACAACTGTTTGAAGTTTTAAAATAAATGTGATTTTAGATCAGCAAATTCACAAGATTAACATCCCTCTGTGATATAATCAGATACAAAAATTTAAAACCTTCCGCATAGTTAATGGGGATATAGCTCAGTGGTAGAGCATTCGACTGCAGTTCGAAAGGTCCCTAGTTCAATCCCGGGTGTCCCCTATAGCAATTAGCTTCTCTATTTTTAAATGTTCTTAAAACATTTTGTATCATTAACTAAAAGTTTTTTGAGTTGGAATGAAGGTCTTCATTGTTTTTATGTTATTCCGTTTAGAAAATTCAGTTTTTTACGAGAGTGTGTCACTGTGGAGCAATGATTAGATTATCACAAGAACAGTTACTTCAATTCACCGTGGGATCGATATTTATTTCTTTTTATTAGTTAGTTGGGCCGGATTTTATGGCATATCAACCATTGTAGATTTATTAATACCAAGTCCTCTTTATATATAAATATTGAATATATATATATATATATATATATATATATATATATATAATATATATATATATATATATATATATGATTTGTTAACATATTTAGTAGATAACATTCTTAAACGGGCCAGAGTGGACTTGGGAGCAGTGGCAATGAAGGTGTACTCCACTGCTGGAGCCTCACATTCACATAGTTTAATGTCATAGCAGGACACTCGTTGGTGGGAGCTTGTATTACTCCTCTGTGAAGAAGCAGTCAATTTTTTCTAATCCCAGCCGACTTGGCTGACCTTGTGCAAGGCTGAATAAACCTATACAAAAAGTTATAGATAATATTTTTTCAATAAGTCTTAAAGTATATTTAATTAAATATATACGTGAATTTTAATTGCGTTATTTACAATAGAGATTTAGTTCGTTGGTCAACTGTTCAATTCAGTGTTCACTATTTTACTTTTTACAATACAAGCCCGGTCCAAAGTGAATGTTTTGTACTGGTAACCATCGTCGGAAAAAGACACGTTGACCGGGTTCAGATCCTGGACTACACTGTTTACTCTTATATAGAACTAATACTTTTTGTGAAGGAATAAATCCAATTCTTCTTTCTCAGGTTTTGAGTAAATAGTTGGGTAGTCTTGGCTCTTTAATCTTCCTATAGCAACTTGTCAAGAAGAAAAACTCTTAATTCGGATTTGTTAACCTCGGCTTAGAAATTGAGCTTGCATCGCAACGTGTATGTGCCCAAGGGTTGATAAATATATGCATTCTTCATCAGAATGTTAATGAAAATGAAAGGCCTGCCTTTTATCTAAATCATTTTGTGAAAAACCTGATGATCTGACGATGTCAATGGTGACTTTAAAATACCTTGGCCCAGTCGGTTAGGGCCGTAGAATACACGGATTAAATCTCTGCAGAGATGTAAGACTCTCCCAATGAATGTCCTGATATGACACTAAACAATCTGATGGTGAGACACCTGTAATTCTGGTGCTTTAGGGAATGCAGAGTGACCCTTCATTGCTATCGCTCTCAGGTCCTCTCTGGCTCCGAGTGGTAGCACCTGATTGGATCCTATCTATGGGTCTAATAGAACTAAACTGTTCACTTATGCTAAACTTAATTGTTTGAAATGGAACTGTTTTGACATGTAACTAAACTGTTTTGACTTTTAACCGTTTGTAAACAAAAACTTTGCTCATACTAAATTGAATCGTTTGAAATTTAATTCGGCGTTAAATGACCCGAAAAGGTTGATGCACCGTATTCTTCAGCCCCAGCCGACTGGGCAAGATTATATACAAGTGTCATTCAACAAATAAGGTAAATTTTGCATAAGGAGTTGGCAAAAGCAAGTACTGATTACAGTTGAGCTATTTTCATGAAAATCAACAATGGTTGGTCCTTGCATATCCCAAATATTATCACCATGACCTTCTTTACTGACTGCTGGGTCCAGACCTTTTTTTTTTGCCAGATTGTCAGTTAGTTTCTAATCGTTGAACTATTTTCCATTGAGCCAAACCCATGTTTAGTTAATCTATTAAATCTTTTTTTTTTTTTTTTTCCTTTTTTTGGACAAAAATATGTTTCTCCGTGCACATCACTCCTTCTTCGGTGAATTTTAAACAATCCGTACTTCTCAATCGCCACACCTTTAATGAAAAACCGATACTCAAGCATTGAACACTCAATTTGATGTCACCATTTTGAATAGTCTTAAAACATATATCTTTGTGAGATAGAATATTTATTTTATAAACCAATTCCCAAGATTTATTGAAGAAAAATTCAGCAAAAAAATGTATTTTGCCTTTTTCCAAAAAATTCTCCTTGTATATTGAATGGGTCTTGTAGAATTTCATAAGTAACATCTGTTTGAAGTTTTAAAATAAATGTGATTCTCTTTCGACAGATTCACTCGCCTAACATCGATCTGGGAAATAATCATATAGACAAATTAAACAATATTATTATGGTTGGGGATATAGCTCAGTGGTAGAGCATTCGACTGCAGATCGAGAGGTCCCCGGTTCAATCCCGGGTCTCCCCTTCGGGGTTTACGAATTTTTTTTTTAATTTTCTGACAACTTTCTCGCATCATTAACTAAAAATATAGTTTTTTTTAATATTATTCCGCGTAGAAAATTCAATATTTTGACAAGGGTGCGTCACTATAAAGCAATCGTTAGCACTGTTTACATTTTATATATCACTCATACTTTTGGTGAAAGAATAAATACAATTCTTTTTCCTCAAGTTATGAGTAAATAGTTGGGTAGACTTGGTGCTTTAATCTTTTATCTTCCAATAGCAACTTGTCAAGAAGAAAAACTCTTAATTCAGATTCGTTAAACTCTGATTAAAAATTGAGCTTGCGTCTCATCCTATGAATGTCCTGGATATAACACGAAATAATCTGATGGTTAGACTCCAGTAATGCTGGAGTCTTGGGGAATGCGGAGTACCCTTATATTGCTATCGCTCCCAGACCCACTCTGGCTCGGACTGGTAGCATCAGATAGGGGCCTATCTATGGATCAAATAGAACTAAACGGAATTGTTTGAAATAGAACTGTTTTTTACATTCAACTGTGTGTAAACAACTGAATTGTTAGTGATACATTACAATACTTGGAACCATTAACCACTCTATTTTTTTCTCATGATCATTCAATGTTGATCAAATCTTTCACTTATTTTCTTTTTTTCTCACTCTGACAAAATGGAGAACCACTGACCATCGACTGCAGATGGAAACGTCCCCTGTTCCAGCCCCCGTGTCCTTTTCTTCCGTGATAATTCAATGCTGTGTCCCCGTCTCTTCTTTTTCCCAAGAAAATTCAGTATTGGTCAGTTCTTTCTTCTTTCTTTTTCTCTCATACTGATAACAAATTACAGCAATATGAAAAATCGGCCATTTAAATCTTGGCAAATAGCTAAGTTGCTGACCATTTCTCTGTTGATCGAGAGATCCCTCCAGTTCAAACCAAGTTGTTCTCTTCTCTTCTTTTTTTTCCTGATATATTCACTGTGTTTCCAAATATTGTGCGGACGTGTTCGCCGGATTTTCTGGTCATGATAATTCAATTCCCAGTATAATTTAAAAAAGAAAAATGTGGATCTACATCCTTGCCCTTAGGGTCATGATAATTACGCAGATGTGTATTTCTAATCCTCTTAGGAAGACGTGGCCCTGGAGGTGACCGTGTCCACTGTAAAGAGTACGGATGTAACTTGCAAGACACATTCAGGTCAATTGACGTCACTTGTGTGCGATATGGACTGCGGCTCAGCTGTATAGATTCGGCTCTGCAATCTGTGGTCACTGGTTCGGTCTCCAGTGGTGGAGATCATGGTATACACTGCTGTTGAGACCTTAAAAGGTCGAAACTGTTGTCGTGTGTTTCCGTATGTCGTGTGTCGGTATTCAATTCACTTTTAGTCAAATACTTATTTTCTTCTTTTTTTTTTTTCTTTCTCAAACTGATAACAAATTACAGCAATATTTGAAATTACAGCATTATTTATGTCAGACAAGAGTGTCTGTTAATACAAGGGTTAAAACCTGGCTCGCATAACGCTCAGTTTCACCCTCTCGTTGAACCAAACAAATACAGCTTCCACCCTTTCATCTCAAGTTAGGAGTAATAAAGAACTTTGTGAAGGCAATAGACAGGGAAGGCGGTGGGTTTCCTTTCGTCCAGAAGTTCCCACGGTTAAGCATGGAGAAACTTAAGGCTGGTATATTTGACGGCTCTCAAATAAGAGAACTTATGAAGGACCCAATGTTTGACGAACGACTGAGTGAAGCTGAATTGTCCATCTGGCAATCACTGAAGTCAGTAGTTACAAACTTCCCAGGAAATCACCGAAGTTTGGAATGTGAGAAGGAAATTAAAGAGCTACAGAAGCATTTTCGCCAACTCGAGGCACGAATGTCAGTCAAACTGCACTTTCTGCGGTCAAACTTAGACTAGAGCACTTTAACCAAAACATTCGCATTATGGAAGAGCACTACCAAGACCGGTGGAACACTTGAAACCAAATGTAGTGGCTGCCGAGCTCAGGAGGAAGTCCCTGAAAAGACCTTTCATGAAAGCATAGCTTCTTTTGTGTATCTTTAAATTTACAAATGCCCAATGTGAGCTTTCTGCGAATATATAAGCCCAAAATTTAGCACTATTAGTTTAATTCAACAAGAAGATAGATAAACTTGTAATACTGTTCTATACATTTCAAGTGAGAGCTTGAAAATTCGATCTGATTAAAACAAATAACTATGATTTTGGGATTCAGCGTAAAAATGCCTTAAAATCAACTATTCTGTATTCGACCTTGAAAACTTCAGAGGCCAGTGTTCTAATTTACAACATGTGAGGCCAAACATGGCTCTTAGGGATGTGGCTCAGAGGTAATGTATTCGATTGCAGATCGAGAGGTCCCTGGTGTACCCTTCTCTTTTTTTTCCATGATATTTCAGAGCTAGTCAATTCTTTCTTTTTTTCACTGATAATAAATTATCACAACATGAAAGAGTAGAGACGGTCTGTTTGAAATAAGGCTTAGTTGTAGAGCCTACTGATGGAGAGGTCTCAGGTGTTCCCTTGTCTCCTTGTTTCCATGATATATCCAGTGTGGTCAAATCCTCTCTCTCTCTCTCTCACACACACACACAGGTGGGTAAATTAAAACTACATGAAAGTTTGAGGATGTGATCAGGGAGATATAGATAAGTTGTAGATCATTCGTCTTCGAGAGTTTCCCGGTTCAAACCTGGGTGTTTTCTTTTTTCCATGATATACTGTGTTAGTCAAATCTTTCTTATCCTTTTTATCACTCGCTGATAATAAATTACACGTAGATGAAGGGGTAATCACAGCGTGTTTGAGATATAGCTTAGTCGTAGAGCAATCACACGCAGATGAAGAGGTCTCGGATGTCCTCTTGGTTTCTTCTTTACATGATGTATTCAATGTTGGTCAAATATTTTCCCTTTTTTTTTCTCTCTCACTCATTACGACTACATGATGGCATATCTGGGACATGGCTCAAAGGTAGAGCATTCGTTTGCTGATATAGAGGTACCCCGGTAGTACACTTATTTTCTTTTTCCATGACATATTCAGTGTTGATCCAATCTTTATTCCTCCCGCCTTTTTTCCTTTCACTGATAACAAAATATGACAACATGAAATCCTGAAAATGACGTGTTGGGAATATATATAAACCCACGTGTCCCATCTCTACTTTTTCCCATAAAATAATCAGTGTTTGTCAAGTCTGAACTTTTTTTTTTTTTATAAATGAATCATTACATACTTGAAACAGTTTAACTGTGTGCAAAAATTGAATTATTGCAATAACATAGCAATATCTACAACTATTTAACTGTGTGCAAATGAATAAATATTGTTAAATAGTAATACTTTAAACAACTTCTCTATGTGAAAACAAATGATTAATATTGAATAGAATCATTAGTGTTAGACAGCGATACTTGAAGCCATTTAAGCGTGTGAAAACAATACCAATACTTAATTGAATGCTAACAACTTAGCTTCAACTTATTTAAAAAATTAAATTCCCTACCAAATGTTCACTTACAAATACCTTGAATATAGGCGCCAGTATGTATCATCAGTGATGTTTAATTTTCTGGGTCATTGGGGAGTTTCTGATCTTGCAACATCATACTCCCCTCACCAGAACGACCCCCTCAGAGATGATCAAATTCTGAGTCACTTACCCTATAAGACGCTGTAACAAACAAAACATGTGGTTTACCTTCTTCAAGCCGCTGGCAAATATTGTATTTTGTTATTGTTATAAAGATATCCATTTTATTTTCAACCTACGTTTTGGTTATTTCTCGTTTAGTAACACTTGTTATGTTACAACAGTCCTCAAAACTTCATCCAGTGTCCGCAGAGAGCTGATGCAAGTTGGTCAAGACGAGTGTGTTCATGAGTGGGAGCCCGTATGGGGATCTCACTAATAAGTTCTTCTCTGCTTCTCTTGCAATGTGCAGCATGAATTGTTCGTTTTACTTGGATGGTTGGTGAAATGGGAGAAAATTGGCTGTCCAGCTGCTGTTTTGTAGGTTGCTACTTCGAGGATTTGTTCAAAGCAGCATCCAGCATCTTTGTGTAGTTGCTATCTAGCTTTTTCTTCAATCGCTTCATTAAATTCCAAGTGGTGCAGCCGAACAATAGTACTTATGTGGCTACAGTTTGGAATAATTGTCACATTATTTTATTAAAGAGATTAAGTAGGTGAGGTCGTTTGGTTTAATGGTATATCAATCTTGGTGGGTTATTTATTGCCAAATCCTATTTATACATATATTATGGGTTCTTTGGGAGGTGCCCGTGGTGTAATGGTTATCGTCGCAGGAAATGGACACGGTGACACGAGTTCAAATCCTGGACGAGACTGATTGCATTTCACATAGCACTAATGCCCTTGGGAAAGGTATGAATCCAATTATTCTCCCTCCAGCTATGGGTAAATAGTAGGGCAGACTAGGTTCTTCAGCCTTGGTGAGGCAACTAGTCTAGGAGAAAGAAAAGTCTGAATTCAAACCTGTTAAACTCCGCTTAAAAATTGACCTTGTGTCATATCCTGCCCGAGCGGGGGTGGGGGTAAATATGATATATTATGGTTTTTAAGTGAATTATTTTTGGTAACATTATCTTTAAACGAGTCAGAGCTCATTTCTTTGTATACAGATAGTTTCAAGTATGGTTAACACTAATCGTTCTATTCACACACATTTAAATGGTTTCAATTATTGCTATCTAACAGAAAGAATTCTAGAAGAGGTTCCTATGGTACAACGGCGAGCGTCCTGGACTACGGCCTTAAAGTAAGCGTGTTTTAACCCTCTTATCCCTCCTGTTATGGGTTAAATCAGTAATTCACAACGTGGTTGGTATCGTAAAATATATATGGGGCATGCAATACTTTGGTGAGGGTTGTTTAGGAACCAAGTTAATGGACTTTTAAGTTTTCTTCGCCTGAATTGTTGTAAAATTTTGAATGCGCTCGTGGTGTAAGGTTTATCCTATTTACCAACCCCTTCGGTCGGGGAGGATATGACACAAGCGGAGTTTAACAGGTTTGAATTCAGAGTTTTCCTTCTTCTAGACTAGTTGCCTCTCCAAGGCTGATGAACCCAGTCTGTCCTACTATTTACCCATAGTTAGAGGGAGAATAATTGGATTCCTACCTTTCCCAAGGGTATTAGTGCTATGTGAAATGCAATAAGTCTCGTCCATGATTTGAATTCGTGTCGCCGTGTCCATTTCCTACGACGATAACCATTACACCACGGGAACCTCCAAACAGTGTAACGGTAATTTTCCCTTAAAACGCTCACGACAACCATACTTCAAAGGTTGAACTAGACTGCATTTTACATAGCATTAATACTCTTGGAAAAGGTATGAATCCAGCTGTTCTCCCTCCAGCTATGGGAAAATAGAAAGGCTGACTGGGTTCTTTAAACTTGGAAAAACAACCAGGAAAAGGAAAAATCTGAATTTGTTTATATCGAAGTATATCGAAGGATATTACGCATCATAATGTTAGCAAGGAATACGAAGACAAGTTGTAATTTGGGAGATAGTATATATACACAAACAAGCCTTTACTGCCGGAACTAGAATGTACGAAAAGAGCAAAGACAAAAAGGAAGAAACAACTGCGTGCTAAATTTAGTGGTTCCTACTACATGTCACATGACACGCCGTCGCCTATGAAATACAAAATATTTCGGCTGCAATTTAGGCTCACAAACGCATCACAATATACCGAAAGGACTATTTTAGTTGATATGTTTAACACGCTCTCTTCAACTGAAGTTTCCTTTAAATCAAAAACTATTATTTAAAGTTTAACGAAAGAGCAAATTGTAATCTGCCCTGTTACATTAAGAAGAAAGGAAATACAGGTATGAGGACGAGAATATTGATGAGTTTCAAGAAGTTCAATGACCGCCAGAAAGATAGCCCTTGTGCTGTGAGTTCGTACATGAAATAAAACTGTTGCAAATGATAGAATTGGAATTAAACGTCTAACCGAAAGTTTCGAGGACCAGTGGGTCAAGGAAGTATAATTGATGAAAGAATGGACTCCGAAAGGAACACTGGCCCAAAAGTTGAATGTGCTCATCTCATGTTGTGATGGTCTGTTACTGCTGCTGGAATCGTCAAGAAGAGTCAGTGAAGAAGAGAGTGAAAGCGCGTTTACACCGCCTTTTATATTGTCCGAGGAGGTCATTCGAGCAGAATGGGATAAATCATCCTCACTGGGTGAAAATATGAGGTCGGGACCACAACAGTCAAAAAAACGCACTAAATAATAATTTGAAATTCTTTCTGCTACAAAAGCAACAGGGTTTGCTTCCTTCTTTTGTCAGTCAAATCTGATAATATTTGATTTAAATATGTAATAAACTTTTACACTTTTTACATTTAAAACGTTTTAAGTTTAAACTTTCATAATATAAATATATATATATATATATATTTATTTATATATATAGCATATATATATTTATATATATATATTGGACAACGTCAATAGTTTCAAAAGATTTGGTGGGTATTGGGCCTTTTCAATTTTAAAAACAATAATAAACAAAAACATGCAGCTCAAAATCCCATCAATAGATATCTAAATTTTTCATTTTTCTTATCTGTTTACTGATTTAGTGATTAAATCTGCTTCACAAGCTATGTGAAATAATCTAAGAGTTTCGTTCGGTAATTCGTTCCTTATGAAATAGAATCTTATATCTTTTTGTTCGGATCTAAGTTATGAATGGGATTTTTATAAGAGCTAAGGCACTGTGACTGTTACAAAATAGTGTAACTGTATCTATTTCTTTATTTAGCATATCCATCATAAGAGCTTTTCGGCATTTTCCCTCATGCGTGGCTGCACTAATAAACATTTATTCAGCCTCATTCGTGGACAAGGTAACTGTAGACGGTTTTCGTGTTTTCCAAGAAATAAGTGGACATTCATCTGAGATCATAAAACTGTATCCAGCTATACTTTTACTAACCTGTGAGTTCACCTAATCTGCGACGCAAAAGCCGGTAAGGTTTACAGCGCCTTTGTGGGTTTAAATATCAATTGTTGGCCTATTGAACCATAGATATACATTGAGACATGTTCTGCTAACATCATATGCTTCTCGTATGGTTCACTCATAAATTGTATCAATTTCATTACTATAAAACATAAATCATTGCATATATTAAGCTTCCACAATTTCCCTATACAATTTTCGTCGGTTAATTCACTTGGCTCGCTAAATATCTTATTAATTATGCTATCCCTGGGGGTATATTTGGGTTTACAGTCTTTCATTCTAAATCTTTCTAATGACCCTTCGAGATAGCGATTTTGGTTCACACACACACACACACACACACATATATATATATATATATATATATATATATATATATATATATTCTTCATAGATAAATTCTATACCTAAAAACATTTAATTTTGTTTGTTTGTTTGGGTTTTATGGCATATCAAGCCATATAGGTTATTTAATGCCAAATCCATTTTTATACAAATAAAACAGTTCAATTTCAAACAATTCAGTTTAGCATAAGTACGCAGTTTAAATATCGAAACAGTTCTATTTCAAGTAATTTAGTTTGGCATAAGTACGCTGATTAGTTCTATTTAATCCATAGATAAGGCCCTATCAGGTACTACCACTCCGAAACAGGGTGGATCTGGGAGTAATGGCAATGAAAGGCTGATCCGGATCCCTCAAAGCTCCTGCATCACTAGAACCTCACCATCAGATTGTTTAGTGTCATATCTAGGACTTATCCCTCCGCAAAGGTGCAGTTGGTGTATTCTACAGCTCCAGCCGACTGGGCAATACACGGAGTCGAATGTAAAAAACAGTTTTATTTCAGATAATTCATTTTAGCATAAGTACATAGTTTAGACCTCCAAACAGTTCTATTTCGAGCCATCAAGTTTAGCATAAGTGCGCAGTTTAAATGCCAAAACAGTTCTATTTTAAACAATTCAGTTTAGCATAAAAACGCAGTTTAAATGCAAAAACAGTGAACTCTCGAAACCACAGTAAATAACCGTTTGACCCATAGATAGGACCCTATCAGGTGCAACCACTTCGGGCTAGAGTGGGCCAATGGCAATGAAGGGGTGTTTCGCATTCCCCAAAGCTCCAGCAATACTGGAACCTCGCCATCAGATTTTTTAGTGTCATATACAGGAGACTTGGTCGGGGAGGGCGTCTTACCTCTTCAGTAGAGAAGCAGTCGGAGTATTCTATAGCACCAGCCGACAGGGCAAACATTTAATTTGACCTTGGTCTTTCATTTTAAATTTTTGTTTTTAGAATTTTTTAGTATTTATAATATCTTCATTACATTTTGTCGCTATTACGATACCATCCACCCATACGGTGATAACTGAATATATATCTATATACTTTTAAGCATGTTTCATTAAGTAGTAAAGACAAATTTTGTCTGTATAATTTATTTAAGATCCTTTCGAGTTTCCTCATAAGTGTCTGGGTTTCAGGTTGGAATTGGTGGACGAATTTACCAAAATTGTCCCGATCGCTTTCGGACCCTTCATAGGCCATGATCAGGGGTTGCTTGCTTATGTAAGGAGTGTTTTTGTTTTGTTTTTGTTTTGTTTTTTCAATGAGTTTTGAAAGATTTTTGAAAGTTTTTATAACATAACAAGAATATGCGAACGCAGAGTTGGATAAAAACTGAGCAGCTGATAAATTTAATACAGAATGGTATCAACGGAAATAAAATGCTATCAAGGAATACAGAATATATATATATATATATATATATATATATATATATATAGATAGATAGATAGATAGATGGTTGTTGTAGGTCCAAAGAAAGAACAAGGATATATTTTTAAATTAGGAAGGTCCACGAAGACATTTGTATTTTATTTTGTTTTATTTTATTTATTTATTCCTTTTTTAAATTTTTTCATTTTTTCATTTTTTTTTATTAATTTATTTTTTATTAAAACAAATAAATTCAAAAAGTACAAATCTTTTCGTGGACCTTCCTATTTTAATATATATATATATAATTGGCGTAGCGGTTAGAGTGTTCGCCAATGGCTCGGGAGACCTGGGTTCAATCTCAGGTCGAGTCATACCAAAGACTCAAAAAATGGTACTTGATGCCTCCTTGCTTAACACTCAGCATTATAAGGTACGGATCAAGGGTAAAGTGGAGCAATCCTGGGAAAGGAGTAGCGCCCTTCCCTACACCTTGGTGTAGTAGCTATCGAAAAGGGAGCCTTCGGGTCACCCTCGACTATGGTCGCCAACTACTAACTATATATATATATATATATATATATATATATATATAGCTACTGACAAAGATATTGTTCCCTCAAATCTATATGTAATAAGTTATTCCAGTTTCGGCCGATTTATTTCAAGCCAGATAAAGATTTCTTTAATTTATAAACAAATCTTTCTTTATTATTTTTATTTTCTGTCTCGAAAGCTTCAACTTGGTCCATGTATAACTTCCAATTAATTGATGCATTCTGATAGGCTGACTAAATAACTAATTGATACACTATCAAGTAATGTGTTGCTATTTGCATTAACATTCTTATCGAAGTCATTTTTGCTTTTGGAGAAAATATTTCTTGATAGTCAATGTATCGTTTCTGAGAAAAATCTTTTGCAACTAATCTAGCTTTATGAAATTTCTTTCTGGTTTTTCGCCTGTTTCAATAGCAAATCTAACGTGCGGGTATTAGAGACTTATTTAGTGGCAGTTGTATCAATTATAACGTTTCATTTTCTTTTGAAATATCCATTTCTTCTTTCATTGCTACACTCCATTTTACTGACTGTTCAGACGTTAATGCTTCCTCGTATGTTCTTGTTATGGCCTTAATGTGATAGCTATAATCTATTGTATAATTCGACATATCATTTACTTCGTCATTAATGTAATAATAACTTAAATGTTTCGGATATGTTTTAATTCTTTCACAATTTTCAATTATTTCTATTTGCTCTTCAGGTAAAAGCATATTCATCTCATCATTTTAATCATAGCATCATCGCCAGATTCATGTATAATAGACGGGGTTGATTGGTTGGTTGGTTGGGTTTTAATGGCATATAAACCTTTATAGGTTATTTAACGCCAAATCCATTTTTAAGCAAATGATCAGTTCTATTTCAAACAATTCACTTTAGTATGAGTACACAGTTTAATTGTCAAAAACATTTCAAGCTATTCAGTTTATTCAAATAGTTCTAATTCCCTTAAATTAATACCATACCACTTACTAATATCTGTAAATAAATATATACATAGATTAAGGTAGAAATATTGAGAACTTGTAAATAGCTCAGTGGTATATCATCCGACTGCAGATCAAGTGGTCCTGGGTGACCTCTATCGATTTATAGATTATTTACTTCCATCACAGAATTTTTAGTGGCTGAAACTTTTTCATTATTTTTATTATTCATTCATCTTTCTATATATAAAGTGTTCATTCCAGCCTCAGCCCTATCGACTGAAGCAGTAGAGTTCGTGTACTGCACCTCTGCAAAAGGGTAAGACTTCCCTCAACTAATGTCGTGGATATGACAATGAATTACATCTGAATAATTATTTGCAGACAGTTAAATGGTTTCAAACAACGTTATGTAAAACTAACAATTGAACTTAATATCAGTCATTTGTTTGCACTCTGTTAAACGGTTCAACAGTTCTATATAACCTATTAATAGGACCCTATTAGGGTCATTACTGGACCTGGGAGTAATGGCGATGAAGGTGTATTCGATTATCCCCCAAAGCTCTATGACAGCAGCCTCACAATTAAATAGATTAATTTCATATCCAAAACACTCGCAGTAGGCGGAGTTCTACCCGTGCGGATATGTAAATGGTGTATTCTACAGCTCACCACCAACTGTACAGTATATAGCTGGTTAGAAATATTGGTTATTATAAACGTAAAAAAGATGAAAAGTAGAAAGACTTGAGTGAAAAAAAAAAAACGGAACAATCTAGACGTCAGTTTGAGTAATTCGAGAGACAATTGTTGTTTATATAAAGTCTAAAAATAAACCGTGGCCAACTTACAACTGCTGTGAATAAAAATTTAAGAGAACGCTTAAGACAGGCGGGGATATAGCTCAGTGGTAGAGCATTCGACTGCAGATCGAGAGGTCCCCGGTTCAATCCCGGGTGTCCCCTTCCTTAGTTCTAGTAATGATTTTTTAATCATCGTTTTGCATAATCTACTGAAGGGTGATTTCTATCCGGCATCTCACCGAGTGAGATTTGACGTAAATTTATTTTATAAATAAGGGCCACCCACGAATCGACACTCATGTGTGGCCAGCATAAAAAAATACATGATCATCACAGCATCTTCCATTTTGGGTCGTCTGTTTTAAACTTAGAAAAAATGCCACAGAAACGTATGGAATGCTTCAGACTGCTTTTGAACCATCTTGCATGACTCGAGCATCAGTTTTTGAGTGGCATAAGAGATTCAAGGAAGGTAAGGAGTCAGTGAGGGATGATGAGAGGCGTGGGAAGAGTAAGGAAGTCAATACACCAGAGTTGATTGGCCAAAGGATTAGGGTTGTAGTAACAACGTTGAGGTTTTAAGAGAGTTCAGGAAGAGATTCCGCCGGAGGAGGCCAGCAATCTTCAAATCGGGTCAGTGGCATTTCCACAAGGACAATGCACGAGTCCACAACTCCATCTTTGTCACTGACTTTTTGAGCAAGATGGGCATCAAGACAGTTCCTCAGCCTCCCTATAATCCAGAACTTGCTCCCTGTGACATTTGGTTATTTCCTAAGCTCAGAGGCTGTCGTTATGAGACAATTGAGGAGATGAAAGAGACTGTGACGAAGGTCATTGACACGCTCACACATGAGGACTTACATGAGGCCTTCCAGAAGTTGTTGGAACGCTAGAACAAGTTTATTGCATCCGGAGGAGATTACTTCGAAGGGGACTGGAGTTTCATGTGTGTGCTATCAATAAAAGTGCCCATACGAAAAAAGTCTGGAAACTAATTTAATGATCCTCGTTCATTCATTGATATGACGAAATAGGCATATTCGCTTTACTCCAATGTACTGGCATTTGTAGGGATATCAAAATCGTCTGACACATACAGAAACACACTTTTAGCAAGCGGGCACACGAAAACTTCGCTACTATATACCTTTCAGCTTTTCAACACACATATGCGCAGATATGTTCGAACAAAACTCACTAACATACATTCGCATAATAATTGTATCAATCACACCCATACACACACGAATATCCAACGAACAATATTCGGACCTTTTTCCTACTCTGCATTGTTTTTTTGCTTGGTTGTTAGAATACAAAATTATCTTGTATTATGTTACCGTTTTGTGAATTTTCTTCTCTCTACGGTGTTCATTTCTTTGTGTTGTAAGTTGAGGAACAACTCTAGAAGTTTTGTTTCTAACAAAACCTCCAGAGATCTAAATTCAGTCCAACGCAAAAATTAGCTTACGCCTTAAACTTAGTGTCCTGCCTTAACGAGTGTCCTGGATGTGGTACTAAATTACATCTGATAGGATCATTTTCAGACAGCTAAATGGTGTGAGGTTAACAATTCAACATAATATCATCCATTTATTTGCACTTAGTTAAATGTTTCAACAGATCTCTTTGATCAGTAGATAGGACCCTATAAGGTAAGGCCAACTGGGTCATTACTAAACCTAAGTGTAATGGCAATGAAGGAGTATTCGACATTCTCCAAAGCTTCAGGGCTGGAGTCTCATAATCCGATAGTTTAGATTTAAATCCAAAGCAATTGCTTGTGTTGGGCTACGCCTCTGCAGATATGTAAAAAGTGTATTCGATTGCCCCAAACCGACTGTGCAGTATATATATGGTTAGAAATATTGGTTATCATAAACCTAAAAAAGATGGAAAGTAGAAGGATTTGCAGTGAAAATTAAAAAAAATGGAACTATCCAGTTAGTTTGAGTAATTCGAGAGATAATTGCTGTTTATATAAAGTCTAAAAATAAATCTTAACCAACTTGCAAGTCCTGTGAATAAAATTCAAGAGAACATTTATGCAGTTCGCTAAAAGTGGTAGAGCGTTCGACTGCTGATCGAGAGGTCCACCGCTTCAATCCCGGGTGTCCCCTTCCTTAATGCTAATAAAGTTTTTCTTTTTAATCATTCATTTGCATAATCTACTAAAGGGTGATTTCTATCCTACATCTCACCGAGTGGGATTTGACGTAAATTTATTTTATAAATTGGGGACACCCGCGAATCGACACTCATGTGTGGCTATCACAAAAAATAATTGATCATCTGAGTATTTTCCATTTTGTGTCATTTTGCTAACCGGGTATTGCCTGGAGGTAGGGATCATCCAGGTGATGAATTTATTATGGCTTACCTCGAGTGAAGATCAAGGGACCCCGTGATCCAAACAAGGTAAGTATTGCTAAACATGAAAGTAGATCCTCATGTGGCTGCCATCAAGTAACCAGTTAAGAAATCAGCTGGTTGATTTCGCTAACTCCATGCTGTGTCTGAATAGTCTCCCTATTTTCTGATATCATAGATAGTTTAAAATGACTTACAGTGAATAGTAAAATTATCCTTTTCGGAAAGAGAATGGTTGAAAAAAAAATGTAAAAATGGTACAGTGTGCATATAAACAGTCTGAGGCAAAAAAATGAGAAATAGTTAGTTGGCTCTGGTTATAGAGCACCGGAATTTGGACCCTTTTTCTCAAGAGAAACGTAAAACGTTCTTTCCAAACAGATTTTCAAGGCGGTAAGATTAAGTTGCATATTTTCCCAGATAAAAGATTCTGAGCTACGTTTAGAATAACCTTAGGCCGATGGTGCTAAAGAGGTAAAATATAATAATTTTAAGTTGTATACTTGAATTTAGACAAAATATTTCTCTTAAATAAATAATTATGATTGCTCTTTAAAATTATTTTCTTACCAAATCTCACACATTACTTATCTATTTTTGATAGATAAGTTAGTTATCATAAAAATCATTTTAATGAGTTGAGTGTTCTCCTATGGTCAGGGAGACTGGGATTTACGGAGTATAAGGCTGAAGGTCACGGGCAAAGGGCAAGGCTGTGTTGCCGTTTGGATATCCGACTCCATATTTTAGTTATCTCATTTTACCCCCATGTTGGCTATTCGGTAGAACGCTTTGCCCAAGAAAGTCCCAGAAAGAATTATCCAAAAAAATGACACAAACAGATAAGCGACGAAGACGTTTCTTTTATACTTTCCTTTATTTACTGGGTTCAACAATCATTCCATGGATGAGGGAGTTTTTCCTGAATACATTGAAATGGTTGAATCCCCCAGTTAAGGTGTCAAAAATACGTTAATCGTTTCATGCATGTGTTTGTCCTCATTTGGTATTTCGGGCTTCCATAAGGTTTAGTTTTCTTTTGGAAGTTTGTTTAAGTCCGGAAAGGGTTAGTTTGTAGTTCATTTGTGGGTCTTTTATATTTCAGCATAATGCTGACCGAGAGGGAGCTGCTACTGGGTGAAAGGGACTTACCAACGCCACGTCCAAAGACGTATGCATGGTGCCCAAACACCAGACAGTAAAATATTTCTAATCATATCAATACCACCCAGTTGGTTCGAGGCTGTAGAATGGAGTACACTTTAATAACCATTGCTCCCACGTCCACTCTAACCTGGAGTGGTGGCTGCTGATTGGGGCCTATCCCTGAGTCAATTAGAATCGTTTGAAATTAGATTGCCTACAAACTTTTTACTTACAGATATTATGTACAACCGTATTTATGCAAATAAATTATTTCAGACTCGTTTTAAAAATGTCATCTACAAAGTATGCGTTAGGAAATTGTATTCAATATGTTTAAGGTGGACTTGAATAATTGATATACCGTAAAACCCAACCAAACCGACAGAAACTAGTTACTACGTATAATTTAGTCTACCAAAAAGTAAAAACACATGCATCATTCGGTGAATCGAACAACACCAACTCCACAATCACTCAACCATGTCAAAAACTTGAGATTTCAACACGGAATAAGTAAAAAACCAGATAGAAATTTCTTTCTTTTCAGCAACAGTTTGGTTGATTATGTGATAAGTTTCAAGGAAAAAAAAATTTCGCGGAAAGGGACACCCTGGTTTAATCCAGGGACGTCTCGATCTGCAGTCGAATGCTCTACCACTGAGCTACATTCCCATTCGAGGTATATTTTTTTTTGCTCCATTTGATTTATTCACTGATTGTAGCTATAAAACATTTGAAAGTGGATAATGTTTATTTTTTTTACTTCAAACAGCTGTGAAATATTACGGACGGGCGCCGTCATTGAATTGCAGCGGTCTATAGGTTGGAGAACGTTCGAGAACATCAGTCATTGTATACATAGATATGACGATCAAGAATGTCAGCCTGTCAGCAATCCGACTGATATGAAAGTATCAACAGGAAAACGATAAAAACGTCGCCGTCATCGCCAAGAAGACGACGGTGATCCTTTTCTAGGTACGCAATTCCACGATCACCCAAACATGTCAAAAACTCCTTATGTCTGCAGGGAATAAGAAAACAAAACCTCTGAGGAACTTTTTTTCTTTTCAGCAACAGTTAAGTTGATGATGAGATAAGTTTCAAGAAAAAATATTCTAAGAGTACAACGGGGACACCCAGGTTTGAGCCGGGGGACCAGTCGATCTGCAGTCGAATGCTCTACCACTGAGCTATATCCCCAATTACCACAAATTATTATTTATCCATTTGATTTATATAAAGATTGAAGCTATAAAACATTTGAAAGTGGATAATGTTTGTTTTTTTTTACTTCAAACAGCTGTGTGATATTACGGACGGGCGCCGTCATTGAATTGCGGCGGTCCCAAGGTTGGAGAACGTTCGAGCACATCAGTCATTGTGTACATAGATATGACGGTCAAGAATGTCCGCCTGTCAGCAATCCGACTGATATGAAAGTATCAACAGGCAAACGATAACAACGTCGCCGTCATTGCCAAGAAGACGACGCTGATCCTTTTCTACGTACGCTAGCTGAAGTGCGCGGAGGGAAAAAAGACGTTTGGTAGCGACAAAAAAAAGAGAAGGCGAGGAAGAGTACTATTGAACAGCCTTTTTTAACTTCAGTCCACTGTAGTCCCCAGTAATAAAAGCGACTACTATTTTCTTCCTTGAACTTCAAGGTTTGAGTGTTTCTTTTCTGCGAATTCCTTTCTTTTAGACACAATGTTTTTGGTGCTATGCTACACTTGGAATTGAATAGCCTACAATAATTGATATGCCGTAAAAACCCAACCAAACCAAAACAAACTAATTGCGGCCTATAATATCGTCTGACACAAAGTAAAAACACATGGATCATTCGGTCAATGGAAATACACCAATTCCACGATCACCCAACCATGTCAAAAACTCCTAATTCTGCAGGGAATAAGAAAATAAAACCTCTGAGGAACTTTTTTTTTTCAGCAACAGTTAAGTTGAATATGTGATAAGTTTCAAGAAAAAAATACTACACAAATAGAAGTGGACACCTGGGTTTGAACCGGGGACCTCTTGATCTGCAGTCGAATGCTCTACCACTGAGGTATATCCCCATTTACCACAAATTATTATTTATCCATTTGATTTATTTAAAGATTGAAGCTATAAAACATTTGAAAGTGGATAATGTTTGTTTTTTTACTTCAAAAAGCTGTGTGATATTACGGACGGGCGCCGTCATTGAATTGCAGCGGTCTCAAGGTTGGAAACCGTTCGAGCACATCAGACATTGTGTACATAGATATGACGGTCAAGAATGTCAGCCTGTCAGCAATCCAACTGATATGAAAGTATCAACAGGCAAACGATAACAACGTCGCCGTCATTGCCAAGAAGACGACGGTGATCCTTTTCTACGTACGTTTGCTTCAGTGCGCGGAGGGAAAGGAGACGTTTGGTAGCGACAAAAAAAAAAGAGAAGCCGGGGAAGTGTAATATTGAACAGGCTTTTTTTAACTTCAGTCCGCTGTAGTCACCAATAATAAAAGCGACTACTATTTTCTTCCTTGAACTTCAAGGTTTGAGTGTTTCTTTTCTGCGAATTCCTTTCTTTTAGACACAATGTTTTTTGGTCCTATGCTACACTTGGAATTGAATAGCCTACAATAATTGATATGCCGTAAAAACCCAACCAAACCAAAACAAACTAATTGCGGCCTATAATATCATCTGACACAAAGTAAAAACACATGGATCATTCGGTCAATGGAAATACACCAATTCCACGATCACCCAACCATGTCAAAAACTCCTTCATTCTCCACGGAATAACAAAATAAAACCTCTGAGGAACTATTTTTTTTCAGCAACAGTTAAGTTGAATACGGGATAAGTTTCAAGAAAATAATACTACACAAATAGAAGGGGACACCCGGGTTTGAACCGGGGACCTCTTGGTCTGCAGTCGAATGCTCTACCACTGAGTTATATCCCCAATCATGATATATGTTTTTTGCTCCATTTGATTTATTCACTGATTGTAGCTATAAAACATTTGAAAGTGGATAATGTTTATTTTTTTTTACTTCAAACAGCTGTGAAATATTACGGACGGGCGCCGTCATTGAATTGCAGCGGTCTTGAGATTGGAGAACGTTCGAGCACATCAGTCATTGTGTACATAGATATGACGATCAAAAATGTCAGCCTGTCAGCAATACGACTGACATGAAAGTATCAACAGGAAAACGATAAAAACGTCACCGTCATTGCCAAGAAGACGACGGTGATCCTTTTCTTCGTACGCAATTCCACGATCACCCAAACATGTCAAAAACTCCTTATTTCTGCAGGGAATAAGAAAACAAAACCTCTGAGGAACTTTTTTTCTTTTCAGCAACAGTTAAGTTGATGATGAGATAAGTTTCAAGAAAAAATACTCCAAGAGTACAAAGGGGACACCCGGGTTTGAGCCGGGGGACCACTCGATCTGCAGTCGAATGCTCTGCCACTGAGCTATATCCCCAATTACGGCAATTTTTTCTTTTATCCATTTGATTTATTTAAAGATTGAAGCTATAAAACCTTTGAAAGTGGATAATGTTTGTTTTTTTACTTCAAACAGCTGTGTGATATTACGGACGGGCGCCGTCATTGAATTGCGGCGGTCTCAAGGTTGGAGAACTTTCGAGCACATCAGTCATTTTGTACATAGATATGACGGTCAAGAATGTCCGCCTGTCAGCAATCCGACTGATATGAAAGTATCAACAGGCAAACGATAACAGCGTCGCCGTCATTGCCAAGAAGACGACGCTGATCCTTTTCTACGTACGCTAGCTGAAGTGCGCGGAGGGAAAAAAGACGTTTGGTAGCGACAAAAAAAAAAGAGAAGGCGAGGAAGAGTACTATTGAACAGCCTTTTTTAACTTCAGTCCACTGTAGTCCCCAATAATAAAAGCGACTACTATTTTCTTCCTTGAACTTCAAGGTTTGAGTGTTTCTTTTCTGCGAATTCCTTTCTTTTAGACACAATGTTTTTTGGTCCTATGCTACACTTGGAATTGAATAGCCTACAATAATTGATATGCCGTAAAAACCCAACCAAACCAAAACAAACTAATTGCGGCCTATAATATCGTCTGACACAAAGTAAAAACACATGGATCATTCGGTGAATGAAAATACACCAATTCCACGATCACCCAACCATGTCAAAAAATCCTTCATTCTCCACGGAATAACAAAATAAAACCTCTGAGGAACTTTTTTTTTCAGCAACAGTTAAGTTGAATGCGTGATAAGTTTCAAGAAAAAAATACTACACAAATAGAAGGGGACACCCGGGTTTGAACCGGAGGACTTCTTGGTCTGCAGTCGAATGCTCTACCACTGAGCTATATCCCCAATCATGGAATATGTTTTTTTGTCCATTTAAATTAAACACTGATTGAAGCTATAAAACATTTGAAAGTGGATAATGTTTATTTTTTTTACTTCAAACAGCTGTGAAATATTACGGACGGGCGCCGTCATTGAATTGCAGTGGTCTCAAGATTGGAGAACGTTCTAGCACGTCAGTTATTGTGTACATAGATATGACTGTCAAGAATGTCAGCCTGTCAGCAATCCGACTGATATGAAAGTATCAACAGGCAACTCATAACAACGTCGCCGTCATCGCCAGGAAGTGGTGGGTGATCCTTTTCTACGTACGCTAGCTGAAGTGCGCGGAGGGAAAGAAGATATTTGATAGTGACAAAAAAAAGGAGTAGACCAGGAAGAATACTATTGAACAGACTTTTTTAACTACAGTCCGCTGTAGTCACCAATGATAAAAGCGACTACTATTTTCTTCCTTGAACTTCAAGGTTTGAGTGTTTCTTTTCTGCGAATTCCTTTCTTTTAGACACAATGTTTTTTGGTCCTATGCTACACTTGGAATTGAATAGCCTACAATAATTGATGTGCCGTAAAACCCAACCAAACTAAAACAAACTAATTTCGGCCTATAATATCGTCTGATACAAAGTAAAAACACATGGATCATTCGGTGAATGGAAATACACCAACTCCACGATCACCCAACCATGTCAAAAACTCCTTATTTCTGCACAGATTAAAAAAAAACCTCTGAGGAACATTTTTCCTTTTCAGCAACAGTTAAGTTAATTCTATTTACCAACCCCTCCGCTCGGGCAGGATATGAATCAAGGTCAAATTTTAAGTGGAGTTTAACAGGTTTTAATTCAGAGTTTTCTTTCTCCTTGACTAATTGCCTAACCAAGGCAGAAGAACCTATTCTGCCCTACAATTTACCCATAGCTGGGGGGAGATAAGGGGGTTCATACCTTTCCCAGTTAAGTTGATTATGTGATAAGTTTCAAGAAAAAAGACTACACAAAAAGAAGGGGACACCCGGGACCTCTCGATCTGCAGTCGAATGCTCTACCACTGAGATATATCCCCAATTACGGCTTAGTCTTTTGGATCCATTATTTATTTAAAGATTGAAGCTATAAAACATTTGAAAGTGGTTAATGTTTGTTTTTTGATTTCAAACAGCGGTGTAATATTACGGACTGGTGCCGTCATTGAATTGCGGCGGTCTCAAGTTTGGAGAACATTCGAGCACATCAGTCATTGTGTACAGAGGTATGACGATCAAGTATGTAAGCCTTTCAGCAATCTGACTGATATGAAAGTATCAACAGGCCAACTATAAAAACATCGCCGTCATCGACAAGAAGAGGAGGGTGATCCATTTCTACGTACGCTAGATAAAGTGCGCGGAGGGAAAGGAGGCGTTTGATAGCGACAAAAAAAAGAGAAGGAGAGGAAGAATACTATTAAAAAGACTTTTTTAACTACAGTCTTCTATAGTCCCAAGAATAAAAGCGACTACTATTTTCTTCCTTGTACTTCAAGTTTTGAGTGTTTCTTTTCTGCGAATTCCTTTCTTTTAGACACAATGATTTTTGGTCCTATGCTACACTTGGAATTGAATAGCCTACAATAATTGATATGCCGGAAAACCCAACCAAATCCAAAAAAACTTATTACGGATTATAATTTCGTCAGACACAAATTAAGAACACATGGATCATTCGGTGATTGGAACTACACCAACTCCACGATCACCCAACCATGTCAAAAACTCCTTAATCCGGAACAGAATAAGAAAAAAAACCTCTGAGTAACTCTTTTTTTTCAGCAGCTGTTAAGTTGCTCATGTGATTGTTTTCAAGAGAAAATACTACACCAGGAGAAGGGGACCCACGGGTTTTAACCGGGGACCTTTCGATCTGCAGTCGAATGCTCTACCACTGAGCTTTATCCCCAATTTCGATATATTAATTTTGATCCATTTGATTTATTCAATGATTGAAGCTATGAAACATTTGAAAGTGGATAATCTTTGTTTTTTTTTACTTCAAACAGCTGAGTAATATTACGGATGCGTACCGTCTTTGAATTGAGGCGGTGTAGAGGTTGGAGAACGTTTGAGCACATCAGTCATTGTGTACATAGGTTTGACGATCAAGAATGTCAGACTGTCAGCAATCCGACTGATATGAAAGTATCAACTGGCCAACGATAACAACGTCGCCGTCATTACCAGGAAGAGAAGTGCGCGGAGGGAAAGGAGGCGTTTGATAGCGATGAAAAAAAGGAAAAGGCGAGGAAGAATACTATTGAACAGATTTTTTTAACTACAGTCTACTGTAGTCAACATGAATAAAAGCGACTACTATTTTCTTCCTTGAACTTCAAGTTTTGGGTGTTTCATTTCTGGGAATTCCTTCCTTTTAGACACAATGTTTTTTGGTGCTATGCTACACTTGGAATTGTATAGCCTACAATAATTGATATGCCATAAACCCAACCAAACCAAAAAAAAATAATTACGGCATATAATATCGTCTGACTTAAATTAAAAACACATGGATCTTTCGGTGAATGGAACTACAACATCTCCATAGTGACGCAACCATGTAGAAAACTCTTTATTCCTGCACAGAATAGGAAAATAAAAACATCTGAGGAACTTTTTTTCTTTTCAACAACAGGTAAGTTGTTTATGTGATAAGTTTAAAAAAAAAGACCACCCAAGTAGAAGCGGACAGCCGGCTTTGAACCGGTGACCTCTCGACATGCAATCGAATGCTCTAACACTCAGCTATATCCCCAATTACGCTATATGAGTTTTGATCAATTTGATTTATTCAATGATTGAAGCTATAAAACATTTGAAAGTGGATAATGTTTGTTTTTTTTTACTTCAAACAGCTGTGTAATATTACGGACGGGCGCCGTCATTGAATTGCGGCGGGCCCAAGTTTGGAGAACATTCGAGCACATCAGTCATTCTCTACATAGGTATGACGATCAAGAATATCAGCCTGTCAGCAATCCAACTGATATGAAAGTATCAACAGGCCAAAGATAACGAAGTCGCCGTCATCGCCAAGAAGAGGAGGGTGATCCATTTCTATGTACGCTAGCTGAAGTGCGCAGAGGGAAAGGAGACGTTTCATAACGACAAAAAAAGAGACGGCGATGAAGAATACTATTGGACAAACCTTTTCATCTACAGTCCACTATAGTCCCCAAGAATAAAAGCGACTACAAATTACTTCCTTGAACTTCAAGTTTTGAGTGTTTCTTTTCTGCGAATTCCTTTCTTTAAGACACAATGTTTTTTGGTCCTATGCTACACTTGGAATTGAATAGCCTACAATAATTAATATGCCGTAAAACCCAACCAAACCAAAACAAACTAATTACGGCGTATAATTTCGCCTGACACAAAGTAAAAGCACATGGATCATTCGGTGAATGGAACTACACCAACTCCACGATGACGCAAACATGTCAAAAGATCCTTATTTCTGCACAGAATAAGAAAAAAAGAACTCTGACGAACTTTTTTTCTATGCAGCAACAGTTAAGTTGTTTATATGATAAGTTTCAAGGATAAATACAACACAAGTAGAAGGGGACACCCGGGTTTGAACCGGGGACATCTCGATCAATAGTCAAATGATCTACCACTGAGCTATATCCCCCATTACCGTACTTGTCTTTGATCCATTTGATTTATTCAATGATTGAAGCTATAAAACGTTTGAACGTGGATAATGTTGTTTTTTTTACTTCAAACAGCTGTGTAATATTACGGACGGGCGCTGTCATTGAATAGCAGCGGGTCAAGGTTGGAGAACATTTGAGCACAGCAGTCATTGTTTACATTGGTATGACGAACAAGCATGTCTGACTGTCAGCCATCCAACTGATATGAAAGTATCAACCGGCCAACGATAACAACGTCACCATCATCGCGAAGAAGAGGAGGGGGATCCATTTCTAGGTACGCTAGCTGAAGTGCGCAGAGGGAAAGGAGGCGTTTGATAGCGATAAAAAAAAAAAGAGAAGGCGAGGAAGAATACTATTGAACAGATTTTTTTTAACTACAGTCTACTGTAGTCCACATGAATAAAAGCGACTACTATTTTCTTCCTTGAACTTCAAGTTTTGAGTGTTTCTTTTCTGTGAATTCCTTCCTTTTAGACACAATGTTTTTTGGTGCTATGCTACACTTGGAATTGTATAGCCTACAATAATTGATATGCCATAAACCCAACCAAACCAAAACAAACTAATTACGGCATATAATATCGTCTGACTTAAATTAAAAACACATGGATCATTCGGTGAAGGGAACTACACCAACTCCATGATGACGCAACCATGTAGAAAACTCTTTATTCCTGAAAAAAATAAGAAAAAAAAAACATCTGAGGAAATTTTTTTCTTTTCAACAACAGGTAAGTTGTTTATGTGATAAGTTTAAAAAAAAAAAAGACCACACAAGTAGAAGCGGACAGCCTGCTTTGAACCGGTGACCTCTCGACATGCAATCGAATGCTCTAACACTGAGCTTTATCCCCAATTACACTATATGGGTTTTGATCAATTTGATTTATTCAATGATTGAACCTATAAAACATTTGAAAGTGGATAATGTTTGTTTTTTTTACTTCAAACAGCTGTGTAATATTACGGACGGGCGCCGTCATTGAATTGCGGCGGTCCCAAGTTTGGAGAACATTCGAGCACATCAGTCATTCTCTACATAGGTATGACGATCAAGAATGTCAGCCTGTCAGCAATCCAACTGATAAAAAAATATCAACGGGCCAACGATAAAAAAGTCGCCGTCATCGCCAAGAAGAGGAGGGTGATCCATTTCTATGTACGCTAGCTGAAGTGCGCGGAGGGAAAGGAGACGTTTCATAACGACAAAAAAAGAGACGGCGATGAAGAATACTATTGAACAAACCTTTTAATCTACAGTCCGCTATAGTCCCCAAGAATAAAAGCGACTACAAATTACTTCCTTGAACTTCAAGTTTTGAGTGTTTCTTTTCTGCAAATTCCTTTCTTTAAGACACAATGTTTTTTGGTCCTATGCTACACTTGGAATTGAATAGCCTACAATAATTGATATGCCGTAAAACCCAACCCAACCAATACAAACTAATTACGGCGTATAATTTCGCCTGACACAAAGTAAAAGCACATGGATCATTCGGTGAATGGAACTACACCAACTCCACGATGACGCAAACATGTCAAAAGATCCTTATTTCTGCACAGAATAAGAAAAAAAGAACTCTGACGAACTTTTTTTCTATGCAGCAACAGTTAAGTTGTTTATATGATAAGTTTCAAGGATAAATACAACACAAGTAGAAGGGGACACCCGGGTTTGAACCGGGGACATCTCGATCAATAGTCAAATGATCTACCACTGAGCTATATCCCCCATTACCGTACATGTCTTTGATCCATTTGATTTATTCAATGATTGAAGCTATAAAACGTTTGAACGTGGATAATGTTGTTTTTTTTACTTCAAACAGCTGTGTAATATTACGGACGGGCGCTGTCATTGAATAGCAGCGGGTCAAGGTTGGAGAACATTTGAGCACAGCAGTCATTGTTTACATTGGTATGACGAACAAGCATGTCTGACTGTCAGCCATCCAACTGATATGAAAGTATCAACCGGCCAACGATAACAACGTCACCATCATCGCGAAGAAGAGGAGGGGGATCCATTTCTAGGTACGCTAGCTGAAGTGCGCAGAGGGAAAGGAGGCGTTTGATAGCGATAAAAAAAAAAGAGATGGCGAGGAAGAATACTATTGAACAGATTTTTTTTAACTACAGTCTACTGTAGTCCACATGAATAAAAGCGACTACTATTTTCTTCCTTGAACTTCAAGTTTTGAGTGTTTCTTTTCTGTGAATTCCTTCCTTTTAGACACAATGTTTTTTGGTGCTATGCTACACTTGGAATTGTATAGCCTACAATAATTGATATGCCATAAACCCAACCAAACCAAAACAAACTAATTACGGCATATAATATCGTCTGACTTAAATTAAAAACACATGGATCATTCGGTGAATGGAACTACACCAACTCCATGATGACGCAACCATGTAGAAAACTCTTTATTCCTGCACAGAATAAGAAAAAAAAAACATCTGAGGAACTTTTTTTCTTTTCAACAACAGGTAAGTTGTTTATGTGATAAGTTTAAAAAAATGAAGACCACACAAGTAGAAGCGGACAGCCGGCTTTGAACCGGTGACCTCTCGACATGCAATCGAATACTCTAATACTGAGCTATATCCCCAATTACGCTATCTGGGTTTTGATCAATTTGATTTATTCAATGATTGAAGCTATAAAACATTTGAAAGTGGATAATGTTTGTTTTTTTACTTCAAACAGCTGTGTAATATTACGGACGGGCGCTGTCATTGAATAGCAGCGGGTCAAGGTTGGAGAACATTTGAGCACAGCAGTCATTGTTTACATTGGTATGACGAACAAGCATGTCAGACTGTCAGCCATCCAACTGATAAGAAAGTATCAACAGGCCAACGATAACAACGTCGCAATCATCGCGAAGAAGAGGAAGGGGATCCATTTCTAGGTACGCTAGCTGAAGTGCGCAGAGGGAAAGGAGGCATTTGATGGCGATAAAAAAAAAAGAGAAGGCGAGGAAGAATACTATTGATCAGATTTTTTTTAACTACAGTCTACTGTAGTCCCCATGAATAAAAGCGACTACTATTTTCTTCCTTGAACTTCAAGTTTTGAGTGTTTCTTTTCTGGGAATTCCTTCCTTTTAGACACAATGTTTTTTGGTGCTATGCTACACTTGGAATTGTATAGCCTACAATAATTGATATGCCATAAACCCAACCAAACCAAAACAAACTAATTACGGCATATAATATCGTCTGACTTAAATTAAAAACACATGGATCATTCGGTGAATGGAACTACACCAACTCCATGATGACGCAACCATGTAGAAAACTCTTTATTCCTGAAAAGAATAAGAAAAAAAAAACATCTGAGGAAATTTTTTTCTTTTCAACAACAGGTAAGTTGTTTATGTGATAAGTTTAAAAAAAAAAAAGACCACACAAGAGAAGCGGACAGCCGGCTTTGAACCGGTGACCTCTCGACATGCAATCGAATGCTCTAACACTGAGCTTTATCCCCAATTACACTATATGGGTTTTGATCAATTTGATTTATTCAATGATTGAACCTATAAAACATTTGAAAGTGGATAATGTTTGTTTTTTTTACTTCAAACAGCTGTGTAATATTACGGACGGGCGCCGTCATTGAATTGCGGCGGTCCCAAGTTTGGAGAACATTCGAGCACATCAGTCATTCTCTACATAGGTATGACGATCAAGAATGTCAGCCTGTCAGCAATCCAACTGATATGAAAATATCAACGGGCCAACGATAACAAAGTCGCCGTCATCGCCAAGAAGAGGAGGGTGATCCATTTCTATGTACGCTAGCTGAAGTGCGCGGAGGGAAAGGAGACGTTTCATAACGACAATAAAAGAGACGGCGATGAAGAATACTATTGAACAAACCTTTTAATCTACAGTCCGCTATAGTCCCCAAGAATAAAAGCGACTACAAATTACTTCCTTGAACTTCAAGTTTTGAGTGTTTCTTTTCTGCGAATTCCTTTCTTTAAGACACAATGTTTTTTGGTCCTATGCTACACTTGGAATTGAATAGCCTACAATAATTGATATGCCGTAAAACCCAACCCAACCAATACAAACTAATTACGGCGTATAATTTCGTCTGACACAAAGTAAAAGCACATGGATCATTCGGTGAATGGAACTACACCAACTCCACGATGACGCAACCATGTCAAAAACTCCTTATTTCTGCACAGAATAAGAAAAAAATTACTCTGAGGAACTTTTTTTTATGCAGCAACAGTTAAGTTGTTTATATGATAAGTTTCAAGGAAAAATACTACACAAGTAGAAGGGGACACCCGGGTTTGAACCGGGGACCTCTCGATCTGCAGTCGAATGCTCTACCACTGAGCTATATCCCCAATTACTGTACTGGATTTTTATCCATTTGATTTATTCAATGATTGAAGCTATAAAACGTTTGAAAGTGGATAATGTTGTTTTTTTTTACTTCAAACAGCTGTGTAATATTACGGACGGGCGCTGTCATTGAAAAGCAGCGGGTCAAGGTGGGAGAACATTTGAGCACAGCAGTCATTGTTTACATTGGTATGACGAACAAGCATGTCTGACTGTCAGCCATCCAACTGATATGAAAGTATCAACCAGCCAACGATAACAACGTCACCATCATCGCGAAGAAGAGGAGGGGATCCATTTCTAGGTACCCTAGCTTAAGTGCGTGGAGGGAAATGAGGCGTTTGATAGCGACAAAAAAGAGAGAAGGCGAGGAAGAATACTATTGAACAGATTTTTTTCAACTACACACTACTGTAGTCCACATGAAAAAAAGCGACTACTATTTTCTTCCTTGAAGTTCAAGTTTTGAGTGTTTCTTTTCTGTGAATTCCTTCCTTTTAGACACTATGATTTTGGTGCTATGATACACTTGGAATTGTATAGCCTACAATAATTGATATGCCATAAACCCAACCAAACTAAAACAAACTAATTACGGCATATAATATCGTCTGACTTAAATTAAAAACACATGGATCATTCGGTGAATGGAACTACACCGACACCATGGTGACGCAACCATGTAGAAAACTCTATATTCCTGCACAGAATAAGAAAAAAAAAAACATCTGAGGAAATTTTTTTCTTTTCAACAACAGGTAAGTTGTTTATGTGATAAGTTTAAAAAAAAAAGACCACACAAGTAGAAGCGGACAGCCGGCTTTGAACCGGTGACCTCTCGACATGCAATCGAATGCTCTAACACTGGGCTATATTCCCAATTACGCTATATGGAATTTGATCAATTTGATTTATTCAATGATTGAAGCTATAAAACATTTGAAAGTGGATAATATTTGTTTTTTTTTACTTCAAACAGCTGTGTAATATTACGGACGGGCGCCGTCATTGAATTGCGGCGGTCCCAAGTTTGGAGAACATTCGAGCACATCAGTCATTCTCTACATAGGTATGACGATCAAGAATGTCAGCCTGTCAGCAATCCAAATGATATGAAAATATCAACAGGCCAACGATAACAAAGTCGCCGTCATCGCCAAGAGGAGGAGGGTGATCCATTTCTATGTACGCTAGCTGAAGTGCGCGGAGGGAAAGGAGACGTTTCATAACGACAAAAAAAGAGACGGCGATGAAGAATACTATTGAACAAACCTTTTCATCTACAGGTCGCTATAGTCCCCAAGAATAAAAGCGACTACAAATTACTTCCTTGAACTTCAAGTTTTGAGTGTTTCTTTTCTGCGAATTCCTTTCTTTAAGACACAATGTTTTTTGGTCCTATGCTACACTTGGAATTGAATAGCCTACAATAATTGATATGCCGTAAAACTCAACCAAAACAAAACAAACTAATTACGGCGTATAATTTCGTCTGACACAAAGTAAAAGCACATGGATCATTCGGTGAATGGAACTACACCAACTCCACGATGACGCAACCATGTCAAAAACTCCTTATTTCCGCACAGAATAAGAAAAAAATAACTCTGAGGAACTTTTTTTCTATGCAGCAACAGTTAAGTTATTTATATGATAAGTTTCAAGGAAAAATACTACACAAGTAGAAGGGGACACCCGGGTTTGAACCGGGGACCTCTCGATCTGCAGTCGAATGCTCTACCACTGAGCTATATCCCCAATTGCTGTACTTGTTTTTGATCCATTTGATTTATTCAATGATTGAAGCTATAAAACGTTTGAAAGTGGATAATGTTGTTTTTTTACTTCAAACAGCTGTGTAATATTACGGACAGGCGCTGTCATTGAATAGCAGCGGGTCAAGGTTGGAGAACATTTGAGCACAGCAGTCATTGTTTACATTGGTATGACGAACAAGCATGTCAGACTGTCAGCCATCCAACTGATAAGAAAGTATCAACAGGCCAACGATAACAACGTCGCCATCATCGCGAAGAAGAGGAGGGTGATCCATTTCTAGGTACGCTAGCTGAAGTGCGCAGAGGGAAAGGAGGCGTTTGATAGAGATAAAAAAAAAAAAGAGAAGGCGAGGAAGAATACTATTGAACAGATTTTTTTAACTACAGTCTACTGTAGTTCACATGAATAAAAGCGACTACTATTTTCTTCCTTGAACTTCAAGTTATGAGTGTTTCTTTTCTGTGAATTCCTTCCTTTTAGACACAATGTTTTTTGGTGCTATGCTACACTTGGAATTGTATAGCCTACAATAATTGATATGCCATAAACCCAACCAAACCAAAACAAACTAATTACGGCATATAATATCGTCTGACTTAAATTAAAAACACATGGATCATTCGGTGAATGGAACTACACCAACTCCATGATGACGCAACCGTGTAGAAAACTCTTTATTCCTGCACAGAATAAGAAAAAAAATCATCTGAGGAACTTTTTTTCTTTTCAACAACAGGTAAGTTGTTTATGTGATAAGTTTAAAAAAAAAAGACCACACAAGTAGAAGCGGACAGCCGGCTTTGAACCGGTGACCTCTCGACATGCAATCGAATGCTCTAACACTGAGATATATCCCCAATTACGCTATATGGGTTTTGATCAATTTGATTTATTCAATGATTGAAGCTATAAAACATTTGAAAGTGGATAATGTTTGTTTTTTTACTTCAAACAGCTGTGTAATATTACGGACGGGCGCCGTCATTGAATAGCAGCGGGTCAAGGTTGGAGAACATTTGAGCACAGCAGTCATTCTCTACATAGGTATGACGATCAAGAATGTCAGCCTGTCAGCAATCCAACTGATATGAAAGTATCAACAGGCCAATGATAACAAAGTCGCCGTCATCGCCAAGAAGAGGAGGGTGATCCATTCCTATGTACGCTAGCTGAAGTGCGCGGAGGGAAAGGAGACGTTTCATAACGACAAAAAATGAGACGGCGATGAAGAATACTATTGAACAAACCTTTTCATCTACAGTCCGCTATAGTCCCCAAGAATAAAAGCGACTACAAATTACTTCCTTGAACTTCAAGTTTTGAGTGTTTCTTTTCTGCGAATTCCTTTCTTTAAGACACAATGTTTTTTGGTCCTATGCTACACTTGGAATTGAATAGCCTACAATAATTGATATGCCGTCAAACTCAACTAAAACAAAACAAACTAATTACGGCGTATAATTTCGTCTGACACAAAGTAAAAGCACATGGATCATTCGGTGAATGGAACTACACCAACTCCACGATGACGCAACCATGTCAAAAACTCCTTATTTCTGCACAGAATAAGAAAAAAATAACTCTGAGGAACTTTTTTTCTATGCAGCAACAGTTAAGTTATTTATATGATAAGTTTCAAGGAAAAATACTACACAAGTAGAAGGGGACACCCGGGTTTGAACCGGGGACCTCTCGATCTGCAGTCGAATGCTCTACCACTGAGCTATATCCCCAATTGCTGTACTTGTTTTTGATCCATTTGATTTATTCAATGATTGAAGCTATAAAACGTTTGAAAGTGGATAATGTTGTTTTTTTACTTCAAACAGCTGTGTAATATTACGGACAGGCGCTGTCATTGAATAGCAGCGGGTCAAGGTTGGAGAACATTTGAGCACAGCAGTCATTGTTTACATTGGTATGACGAACAAGCATGTCAGACTGTCAGCCATCCAACTGATAAGAAAGTATCAACAGGCCAACGATAACAACGTCGCCATCATCGCGAAGAAGAGGAGGGTGATCCATTTCTAGGTACGCTAGCTGAAGTGCGCAGAGGGAAAGGAGGCGTTTGATAGAGATAAAAAAAAAAAAGAGAAGGCGAGGAAGAATACTATTGAACAGATTTTTTTAACTACAGTCTACTGTAGTTCACATGAATAAAAGCGACTACTATTTTCTTCCTTGAACTTCAAGTTATGAGTGTTTCTTTTCTGTGAATTCCTTCCTTTTAGACACAATGTTTTTTGGTGCTATGCTACACTTGGAATTGTATAGCCTACAATAATTGATATGCCATAAACCCAACCAAACCAAAACAAACTAATTACGGCATATAATATCGTCTGACTTAAATTAAAAACACATGGATCATTCGGTGAATGGAACTACACCAACTCCATGATGACGCAACCGTGTAGAAAACTCTTTATTCCTGCACAGAATAAGAAAAAAAATCATCTGAGGAACTTTTTTTCTTTTCAACAACAGGTAAGTTGTTTATGTGATAAGTTTAAAAAAAAAAGACCACACAAGTAGAAGCGGACAGCCGGCTTTGAACCGGTGACCTCTCGACATGCAATCGAATGCTCTAACACTGAGATATATCCCCAATTACGCTATATGGGTTTTGATCAATTTGATTTATTCAATGATTGAAGCTATAAAACATTTGAAAGTGGATAATGTTTGTTTTTTTACTTCAAACAGCTGTGTAATATTACGGACGGGCGCCGTCATTGAATAGCAGCGGGTCAAGGTTGGAGAACATTTGAGCACAGCAGTCATTCTCTACATAGGTATGACGATCAAGAATGTCAGCCTGTCAGCAATCCAACTGATATGAAAGTATCAACAGGCCAATGATAACAAAGTCGCCGTCATCGCCAAGAAGAGGAGGGTGATCCATTCCTATGTACGCTAGCTGAAGTGCGCGGAGGGAAAGGAGACGTTTCATAACGACAAAAAATGAGACGGCGATGAAGAATACTATTGAACAAACCTTTTCATCTACAGTCCGCTATAGTCCCCAAGAATAAAAGCGACTACAAATTACTTCCTTGAACTTCAAGTTTTGAGTGTTTCTTTTCTGCGAATTCCTTTCTTTAAGACACAATGTTTTTTGGTCCTATGCTACACTTGGAATTGAATAGCCTACAATAATTGATATGCCGTCAAACTCAACTAAAACAAAACAAACTAATTACGGCGTATAATTTCGTCTGACACAAAGTAAAAGCACATGGATCATTCGGTGAATGGAACTACACCAACTCCACGATGACGCAACCATGTCAAAAACTCCTTATTTCTGCACAGAATAAGAAAAAAATAACTCTGAGGAACTTTTTTTCTATGCAGCAACAGTTAAGTTATTTATATGATAAGTTTCAAGGAAAAATACTACACAAGTAGAAGGGGACACCCGGGTTTGAACCGGGGACCTCTTGATCTGCAGTCGAATGCTCTACCACTGAGCTATATCCCCAATTGCTGTACTTGTTTTTGATCCATTTGATTTATTCAATGATTGAAGCTATAAAACGTTTGAAAGTGGATAATGTTGTTTTTTTACTTCAAACAGCTGTGCAATATTACGGACGGGCGCTGTCATTGAATAGCAGCGGGTCAAGTTTGGAGAACATTTGAGCACAGCAGTCATTGTTTACATTGGTATGACGAACAAGCATGTCAGACCGTCAACCATCCAACTGATAAGAAAGTATCAACAGGCCAACGATAACAACGTCGCCATCATCGCGAAGAAGAGGAGGGTGATCCATTTCTAGGAACGCTATCTGAAGTGCGCAGAGGGAAAGGAGAAGTTTGATAGAGATAAAAAAAAAAAAAAGAGAAGGCGAGGAAGAATACTATTGAACAGATTTTTTTAACTACAGTCTACTGTAGTTCACATGAATAAAAGCGACTACTATTTTCTTCCTTGAACTTCCAGTTATGAGTGTTTCTTTTCTGTGAATTCCTTCCTTTTAGACACAATGTTTTTTGGTGCTATGCTACACTTGGAATTGTATAGCCTACAATAATTGATATGCCATAAACCCAACCAAACCAAAACAAACTAATTACGGCATATAATATCGTCTGACTTAAATTAAAAACACATGGATCATTCGGTGAATGGAACTACACCAACTCCATGATGACGCAACCGTGTAGAAAACTCTTTATTCCTGCACAGAATAAGAAAAAAAAACATCTGAGGAACTTTTTTTCTTTTCAACAACAGGTAAGTTGTTTATGTGATAAGTTTTAAAAAAAAAGACCACACAAGTAGAAGCGGACAGCCGGCTTTGAACCGGTGACCTCTCGACATGCAATCGAATGCTCTAACACTGAGCTATATCCCCAATTACGCTATATGGGTTTTGATCAATTTGATTTATTCAATGATTGAAGCTATAAAACATTTGAAAGTGGATAATGTTTGTTTTTTTACTTCAAACAGCTGTGTAATATTACGGACGGGCGCCGTCATTGAATTGCGGCGGTCCCAAGTTTGGAGAACATTCGAGCACATCAGTCATTCTCTACATAGGTATGACGATCAAGAATGTCAGCCTGTCAGCAATCCAACTGATATGAAAGTATCAACAGGCCAATGATAACAAAGTCGCCGTCATCGCCAAGAAGAGGAGGGTGATCCATTCCTATGTACGCTAGCTGAAGTGCGCGGAGGGAAAGGAGACGTTTCATAACGACAAAAAATGAGACGGCGATGAAGAATACTATTGAACAAACCTTTTCATCTACAGTCCGCTATAGTCCCCAAGAATAAAAGCGACTACAAATTACTTCCTTGAACTTCAAGTTTTGAGTGTTTCTTTTCTGCGAATTCCTTTCTTTAAGACACAATGTTTTTTGGTCCTATGCTACACTTGGAATTGAATAGCCTACAATAATTGATATGCCGTCAAACTCAACTAAAACAAAACAAACTAATTACGGCGTATAATTTCGTCTGACACAAAGTAAAAGCACATGGATCATTCGGTGAATGGAACTACACCAACTCCACGATGACGCAACCATGTCAAAAACTCCTTATTTCTGCACAGAATAAGAAAAAAATAACTCTGAGGAACTTTTTTTCTATGCAGCAACAGTTAAGTTATTTATATGATAAGTTTCAAGGAAAAATACTACACAAGTAGAAGGGGACACCCGGGTTTGAACCGGGGACCTCTCGATCTGCAGTCGAATGCTCTACCACTGAGCTATATCCCCAATTGCTGTACTTGTTTTTGATCCATTTGATTTATTCAATGATTGAAGCTATAAAACGTTTGAAAGTGGATAATGTTGTTTTTTTACTTCAAACAGCTGTGTAATATTACGGACGGGCGCTGTCATTGAATAGCAGCGGGTCAAGGTGGGAGAACATTTGAGCACAGCAGTCATTGTTTACATTGGTATGACGAACAAGCATGTCAGACTGTCAGCCATCCAACTGATAAGAAAGTATCAACAGGCCAACGATAACAACGTCGCCATCATCGCGAAGAAGAGGAGGGTGATCCATTTCTAGGTACGCTAGCTGAAGTGCGCAGAGGGAAAGGAGGCGTTTGATAGAGATAAAAAAAAAAAGAGAAGGCGAGGAAGAATACTATTGAACAGATTTTTTTAACTACAGTCTACTGTAGTTCACATGAATAAAAGCGACTACTATTTTCTTCCTTGAACTTCAAGTTATGAGTGTTTCTTTTCTGGGAATTCCTTCCTTTTAGACACAATGTTTTTTGGTGCTATGCTACACTTGGAATTGTATAGCCTACAATAATTGATATGCCATAAACCCAACCAAACCAAAACAAACTAATTACGGCATATAATATCGTCTGACTTAAATTAAAAACACATGGATCATTCGGTGAATGGAACTACACCAACTCCATGATGACGCAACCGTGTAGAAAACTCTTTATTCCTGCACAGAATAAGAAAAAAAAAACATCTGAGGAACTTTTTTTCTTTTCAACAATAGGTAAGTTGTTTATGTGATAAGTTTAAAAAAAAAAGACCACACAAGTAGAAGCGGACAGCCGGCTTTGAACCGGTGACCTCTCGACATGCAATCGAATGCTCTAACACTGAGCTATATCCCCAATTACGCTATATGGGTTTTGATCAATTTGATTTATTCAATGATTGAAGCTATAAAACATTTGAAAGTGGATAATGTTTGTTTTTTTACTTCAAACAGCTGTGTAATATTACGGACGGGCGCCGTCATTGAATTGCGGCGGTCCCAAGTTTGGAGAACATTCGAGCACATCAGTCATTCTCTACATAGGTATGACGATCAAGAATGTCAGCCTGTCAGCAATCCAACTGATATGAAAGTATCAACAGGCCAATGATAACAAAGTCGCCGTCATCGCCAAGAAGAGGAGGGTGATCCATTCCTATGTACGCTAGCTGAAGTGCGCGGAGGGAAAGGAGACGTTTCATAACGACAAAAAATGAGACGGCGATGAAGAATACTATTGAACAAACCTTTTCATCTACAGTCCGCTATAGTCCCCAAGAATAAAAGCGACTACAAATTACTTCCTTGAACTTCAAGTTTTGAGTGTTTCTTTTCTGCGAATTCCTTTCTTTAAGACACAATGTTTTTTGGTCCTATGCTACACTTGGAATTGAATAGCCTACAATAATTGATATGCCGTAAAACTCAACCAAAACAAAACAAACTAATTACGGCGTATAATTTCGTCTGACACAAAGTAAAAGCACATGGATCATTCGGTGAATGGAACTACACCAACTCCACGATGACGCAACCATGTCAAAAACTCCTTTTTTCTGCACAGAATAAGAAAAAAATAACTCTGAGGAACTTTTTTTCTATGCAGCAACAGTTAAGTTATTTATATGATAAGTTTCAAGGAAAAATACTACACAAGTAGAAGGGGACACCCGGGTTTGAACCGGGGACCTCTCGATCTGCAGTCGAATGCTCTACCACTGAGCTATATCCCCAATTGCTGTACTTGTTTTTGATCCATTTGATTTATTCAATGATTGAAGCTATAAAACGTTTGAAAGTGGATAATGTTGTTTTTTTACTTCAAACAGCTGTGTAATATTACGGACGGGCGCTGTCATTGAATAGCAGCGGGTCAAGGTTGGAGAACATTTGAGCACAGCAGTCATTGTTTACATTGGTATGACGAACAAGCATGTCAGACCGTCAACCATCCAACTGATAAGAAAGTATCAACAGGCCAACGATAACAACGTCGCCATCATCGCGAAGAAGAGGAGGGTGATCCATTTCTACGTAAGCTAGCTGAAGTGCGCAGAGGGAAAGGAGAAGTTTGATAGAGATAAAAAAAAAAAAAGAGAAGGCGAGGAAGAATACTATTGAACAGATTTTTTTTAACTACAGTCTACTGTAGTCCACATGAATAAAAGCGACTACTATTTTCTTCCTTGAACTTCAAGTTTTGAGTGTTTCTTTTCTGTGAATTCCTTCCTTTTAGACACAATGTTTTTTGGTGCTATGCTACACTTGGAATTGTATAGCCTACAATAATTGATATGCCATAAACCCAACCAAACCAAAACAAACTAATTACGGCATATAATATCGTCTGACTTAAATTAAAAACACATGGATCATTCGGTGAATGGAACTACACCAACTCCATGATGACGCAACCGTGTAGAAAACTCTTTATTCCTGCACAGAATAAGAAAAAAAAACATCTGAGGAACTTTTTTTCTTTTCAACAACAGGTAAGTTGTTTATGTGATAAGTTTAAAAAAAAAAGACCACACAAGTAGAAGCGGACAGCCGGCTTTGAACCGGTGACCTCTCGACATGCAATCGAATGCTCTAACACTGAGCTATATCCCCAATTACGCTATATGGGTTTTGATCAATTTGATTTATTCAATGATTGAAGCTATAAAACATTTGAAAGTGGATAATGTTTGTTTTTTTACTTCAAACAGCTGTGTAATATTACGGACGGGCGCCGTCATTGAATTGCGGCGGTCCCAAGTTTGGAGAACATTCGAGCACATCAGTCATTCTCTACATAGGTATGACGATCAAGAATGTCAGCCTGTCAGCAATCCAACTGATATGAAAGTATCAACAGGCCAATGATAACAAAGTCGCCGTCATCGCCAAGAAGAGGAGGGTGATCCATTCCTATGTACGCTAGCTGAAGTGCGCGGAGGGAAAGGAGACGTTTCATAACGACAAAAAATGAGACGGCGATGAAGAATACTATTGAACAAACCTTTTCATCTACAGTCCGCTATAGTCCCCAAGAATAAAAGCGACTACAAATTACTTCCTTGAACTTCAAGTTTTGAGTGTTTCTTTTCTGCGAATTCCTTTCTTTAAGACACAATGTTTTTTGGTCCTATGCTACACTTGGAATTGAATAGCCTACAATAATTGATATGCCGTAAAACTCAACTAAAACAAAACAAACTAATTACGGCGTATAATTTCGTCTGACACAAAGTAAAAGCACATGGATCATTCGGTGAATGGAACTACACCAACTCCACGATGACGCAACCATGTCAAAAACTCCTTATTTCTGCACAGAATAAGAAAAAAATAACTCTGAGGAACTTTTTTTCTATGCAGCAACAGTTAAGTTATTTATATGATAAGTTTCAAGGAAAAATACTACACAAGTAGAAGGGGACACCCGGGTTTGAACCGGGGACCTCTTGATCTGCAGTCGAATGCTCTACCACTGAGCTATATCCCCAATTGCTGTACTTGTTTTTGATCCATTTGATTTATTCAATGATTGAAGCTATAAAACGTTTGAAAGTGGATAATGTTGTTTTTTTACTTCAAACAGCTGTGCAATATTACGGACGGGCGCTGTCATTGAATAGCAGCGGGTCAAGTTTGGAGAACATTTGAGCACAGCAGTCATTGTTTACATTGGTATGACGAACAAGCATGTCAGACCGTCAACCATCCAACTGATAAGAAAGTATCAACAGGCCAACGATAACAACGTCGCCATCATCGCGAAGAAGAGGAGGGTGATCCATTTCTAGGAACGCTATCTGAAGTGCGCAGAGGGAAAGGAGAAGTTTGATAGAGATAAAAAAAAAAAAAGAGAAGGCGAGGAAGAATACTATTGAACAGATTTTTTTAACTACAGTCTACTGTAGTTCACATGAATAAAAGCGACTACTATTTTCTTCCTTGAACTTCCAGTTATGAGTGTTTCTTTTCTGTGAATTCCTTCCTTTTAGACACAATGTTTTTTGGTGCTATGCTACACTTGGAATTGTATAGCCTACAATAATTGATATGCCATAAACCCAACCAAACCAAAACAAACTAATTACGGCATATAATATCGTCTGACTTAAATTAAAAACACATGGATCATTCGGTGAATGGAACTACACCAACTCCATGATGACGCAACCGTGTAGAAAACTCTTTATTCCTGCACAGAATAAGAAAAAAAAACATCTGAGGAACTTTTTTTCTTTTCAACAACAGGTAAGTTGTTTATGTGATAAGTTTAAAAAAAAAAGACCACACAAGTAGAAGCGGACAGCCGGCTTTGAACCGGTGACCTCTCGACATGCAATCGAATGCTCTAACACTGAGCTATATCCCCAATTACGCTATATGGGTTTTGATCAATTTGATTTATTCAATGATTGAAGCTATAAAACATTTGAAAGTGGATAATGTTTGTTTTTTTACTTCAAACAGCTGTGTAATATTACGGACGGGCGCCGTCATTGAATTGCGGCGGTCCCAAGTTTGGAGAACATTCGAGCACATCAGTCATTCTCTACATAGGTATGACGATCAAGAATGTCAGCCTGTCAGCAATCCAACTGATATGAAAGTATCAACAGGCCAATGATAACAAAGTCGCCGTCATCGCCAAGAAGAGGAGGGTGATCCATTCCTATGTACGCTAGCTGAAGTGCGCGGAGGGAAAGGAGACGTTTCATAACGACAAAAAATGAGACGGCGATGAAGAATACTATTGAACAAACCTTTTCATCTACAGTCCGCTATAGTCCCCAAGAATAAAAGCGACTACAAATTACTTCCTTGAACTTCAAGTTTTGAGTGTTTCTTTTCTGCGAATTCCTTTCTTTAAGACACAATGTTTTTTGGTCCTATGCTACACTTGGAATTGAATAGCCTACAATAATTGATATGCCGTCAAACTCAACTAAAACAAAACAAACTAATTACGGCGTATAATTTCGTCTGACACAAAGTAAAAGCACATGGATCATTCGGTGAATGGAACTACACCAACTCCACGATGACGCAACCATGTCAAAAACTCCTTATTTCTGCACAGAATAAGAAAAAAATAACTCTGAGGAACTTTTTTTCTATGCAGCAACAGTTAAGTTATTTATATGATAAGTTTCAAGGAAAAATACTACACAAGTAGAAGGGGACACCCGGGTTTGAACCGGGGACCTCTCGATCTGCAGTCGAATGCTCTACCACTGAGCTATATCCCCAATTGCTGTACTTGTTTTTGATCCATTTGATTTATTCAATGATTGAAGCTATAAAACGTTTGAAAGTGGATAATGTTGTTTTTTTACTTCAAACAGCTGTGTAATATTACGGACGGGCGCTGTCATTGAATAGCAGCGGGTCAAGGTGGGAGAACATTTGAGCACAGCAGTCATTGTTTACATTGGTATGACGAACAAGCATGTCAGACTGTCAGCCATCCAACTGATAAGAAAGTATCAACAGGCCAACGATAACAACGTCGCCATCATCGCGAAGAAGAGGAGGGTGATCCATTTCTAGGTACGCTAGCTGAAGTGCGCAGAGGGAAAGGAGGCGTTTGATAGAGATAAAAAAAAAAAGAGAAGGCGAGGAAGAATACTATTGAACAGATTTTTTTAACTACAGTCTACTGTAGTTCACATGAATAAAAGCGACTACTATTTTCTTCCTTGAACTTCAAGTTATGAGTGTTTCTTTTCTGTGAATTCCTTCCTTTTAGACACAATGTTTTTTGGTGCTATGCTACACTTGGAATTGTATAGCCTACAATAATTGATATGCCATAAACCCAACCAAACCAAAACAAACTAATTACGGCATATAATATCGTCTGACTTAAATTAAAAACACATGGATCATTCGGTGAATGGAACTACACCAACTCCATGATGACGCAACCGTGTAGAAAACTCTTTATTCCTGCACAGAATAAGAAAAAAAAAACATCTGAGGAACTTTTTTTCTTTTCAACAATAGGTAAGTTGTTTATGTGATAAGTTTAAAAAAAAAAGACCACACAAGTAGAAGCGGACAGCCGGCTTTGAACCGGTGACCTCTCGACATGCAATCGAATGCTCTAACACTGAGCTATATCCCCAATTACGCTATATGGGTTTTGATCAATTTGATTTATTCAATGATTGAAGCTATAAAACATTTGAAAGTGGATAATGTTTGTTTTTTTACTTCAAACAGCTGTGTAATATTACGGACGGGCGCCGTCATTGAATTGCGGCGGTCCCAAGTTTGGAGAACATTCGAGCACATCAGTCATTCTCTACATAGGTATGACGATCAAGAATGTCAGCCTGTCAGCAATCCAACTGATATGAAAGTATCAACAGGCCAATGATAACAAAGTCGCCGTCATCGCCAAGAAGAGGAGGGTGATCCATTCCTATGTACGCTAGCTGAAGTGCGCGGAGGGAAAGGAGACGTTTCATAACGACAAAAAATGAGACGGCGATGAAGAATACTATTGAACAAACCTTTTCATCTACAGTCCGCTATAGTCCCCAAGAATAAAAGCGACTACAAATTACTTCCTTGAACTTCAAGTTTTGAGTGTTTCTTTTCTGCGAATTCCTTTCTTTAAGACACAATGTTTTTTGGTCCTATGCTACACTTGGAATTGAATAGCCTACAATAATTGATATGCCGTAAAACTCAACCAAAACAAAACAAACTAATTACGGCGTATAATTTCGTCTGACACAAAGTAAAAGCACATGGATCATTCGGTGAATGGAACTACACCAACTCCACGATGACGCAACCATGTCAAAAACTCCTTTTTTCTGCACAGAATAAGAAAAAAATAACTCTGAGGAACTTTTTTTCTATGCAGCAACAGTTAAGTTATTTATATGATAAGTTTCAAGGAAAAATACTACACAAGTAGAAGGGGACACCCGGGTTTGAACCGGGGACCTCTCGATCTGCAGTCGAATGCTCTACCACTGAGCTATATCCCCAATTGCTGTACTTGTTTTTGATCCATTTGATTTATTCAATGATTGAAGCTATAAAACGTTTGAAAGTGGATAATGTTGTTTTTTTACTTCAAACAGCTGTGTAATATTACGGACGGGCGCTGTCATTGAATAGCAGCGGGTCAAGGTTGGAGAACATTTGAGCACAGCAGTCATTGTTTACATTGGTATGACGAACAAGCATGTCAGACCGTCAACCATCCAACTGATAAGAAAGTATCAACAGGCCAACGATAACAACGTCGCCATCATCGCGAAGAAGAGGAGGGTGATCCATTTCTACGTAAGCTAGCTGAAGTGCGCAGAGGGAAAGGAGAAGTTTGATAGAGATAAAAAAAAAAAAAGAGAAGGCGAGGAAGAATACTATTGAACAGATTTTTTTTAACTACAGTCTACTGTAGTCCACATGAATAAAAGCGACTACTATTTTCTTCCTTGAACTTCAAGTTTTGAGTGTTTCTTTTCTGTGAATTCCTTCCTTTTAGACACAATGTTTTTTGGTGCTATGCTACACTTGGAATTGTATAGCCTACAATAATTGATATGCCATAAACCCAACCAAACCAAAACAAACTAATTACGGCATATAATATCGTCTGACTTAAATTAAAAACACATGGATCATTCGGTGAATGGAACTACACCAACTCCATGATGACGCAACCGTGTAGAAAACTCTTTATTCCTGCACAGAATAAGAAAAAAAAACATCTGAGGAACTTTTTTTCTTTTCAACAACAGGTAAGTTGTTTATGTGATAAGTTTAAAAAAAAAAGACCACACAAGTAGAAGCGGACAGCCGGCTTTGAACCGGTGACCTCTCGACATGCAATCGAATGCTCTAACACTGAGCTATATCCCCAATTACGCTATATGGGTTTTGATCAATTTGATTTATTCAATGATTGAAGCTATAAAACATTTGAAAGTGGATAATGTTTGTTTTTTTACTTCAAACAGCTGTGTAATATTACGGACGGGCGCCGTCATTGAATTGCGGCGGTCCCAAGTTTGGAGAACATTCGAGCACATCAGTCATTCTCTACATAGGTATGACGATCAAGAATGTCAGCCTGTCAGCAATCCAACTGATATGAAAGTATCAACAGGCCAATGATAACAAAGTCGCCGTCATCGCCAAGAAGAGGAGGGTGATCCATTCCTATGTACGCTAGCTGAAGTGCGCGGAGGGAAAGGAGACGTTTCATAACGACAAAAAATGAGACGGCGATGAAGAATACTATTGAACAAACCTTTTCATCTACAGTCCGCTATAGTCCCCAAGAATAAAAGCGACTACAAATTACTTCCTTGAACTTCAAGTTTTGAGTGTTTCTTTTCTGCGAATTCCTTTCTTTAAGACACAATGTTTTTTGGTCCTATGCTACACTTGGAATTGAATAGCCTACAATAATTGATATGCCGTAAAACTCAACCAAAACAAAACAAACTAATTACGGCGTATAATTTCGTCTGACACAAAGTAAAAGCACATGGATCACTCGGTGAATGGAACTACACCAACTCCACGATGACGCAACCATGTCAAAAACTCCTTTTTTCTGCACAGAATAAGAAAAAAATAACTCTGAGGAACTTTTTTTCTATGCAGCAACAGTTAAGTTATTTATATGATAAGTTTCAAGGAAAAATACTACACAAGTAGAAGGGGACACCCGGGTTTGAACCGGGGACCTCTCGATCTGCAGTCGAATGCTCTACCACTGAGCTATATCCCCAATTGCTGCACTTGTTTTTGATCCATTTGATTTATTCAATGATTGAAGCTATAAAACGTTTGAAAGTGGATAATGTTGTTTTTTTACTTCAAACAGCTGTGTAATATTACGGACGGGCGCTGTCATTGAATAGCAGCGGGTCAAGGTTGGAGAACATTTGAGCACAGCAGTCATTGTTTACATTGGTATGACGAACAAGCATGTCAGACCGTCAACCATCCAACTGATAAGAAAGTATCAACAGGCCAACGATAACAACGTCGCCATCATCGCGAAGAAGAGGAGGGTGATCCATTTCTAGGTACGCTAGCTGAAGTGCGCAGAGGGAAAGGAGAAGTTTGATAGAGATAAAAAAAAAAAAAAAAGAGAAGGCGAGGAAGAATACTATTGAACAGATTTTTTTAACTACAGTCTACTGTAGTTCACATGAATAAAAGCGACTACTATTTTCTTCCTTGAACTTCAAGTTATGAGTGTTTCTTTTCTGTGAATTCCTTCCTTTTAGACACAATGTTTTTTGGTGCTATGCTACACTTGGAATTGTATAGCCTACAATAATTGATATGCCATAAACCCAACCAAACCAAAACAAACTAATTACGGCATATAATATCGTCTGACTTAAATTAAAAACACATGGATCATTCGGTGAATGGAACTACACCAACTCCATGATGACGCAACCGTGTAGAAAACTCTTTATTCCTGCACAGAATAAGAAAAAAAAACATCTGAGGAACTTTTTTTCTTTTCAACAACAGGTAAGTTGTTTATGTGATAAGTTTTAAAAAAAAAGACCACACAAGTAGAAGCGGACAGCCGGCTTTGAACCGGTGACCTCTCGACATGCAATCGAATGCTCTAACACTGAGCTATATCCCCAATTACGCTATATGGGTTTTGATCAATTTGATTTATTCAATGATTGAAGCTATAAAACATTTGAAAGTGGATAATGTTTGTTTTTTTACTTCAAACAGCTGTGTAATATTACGGACGGGCGCCGTCATTGAATTGCGGCGGTCCCAAGTTTGGAGAACATTCGAGCACATCAGTCATTCTCTACATAGGTATGACGATCAAGAATGTCAGCCTGTCAGCAATCCAACTGATATGAAAGTATCAACAGGCCAATGATAACAAAGTCGCCGTCATCGCCAAGAAGAGGAGGGTGATCCATTCCTATGTACGCTAGCTGAAGTGCGCGGAGGGAAAGGAGACGTTTCATAACGACAAAAAATGAGACGGCGATGAAGAATACTATTGAACAAACCTTTTCATCTACAGTCCGCTATAGTCCCCAAGAATAAAAGCGACTACAAATTACTTCCTTGAACTTCAAGTTTTGAGTGTTTCTTTTCTGCGAATTCCTTTCTTTAAGACACAATGTTTTTTGGTCCTATGCTACACTTGGAATTGAATAGCCTACAATAATTGATATGCCGTAAAACTCAACTAAAACAAAACAAACTAATTACGGCGTATAATTTCGTCTGACACAAAGTAAAAGCACATGGATCATTCGGTGAATGGAACTACACCAACTCCACGATGACGCAACCATGTCAAAAACTCCTTATTTCTGCACAGAATAAGAAAAAAATAACTCTGAGGAACTTTTTTTCTATGCAGCAACAGTTAAGTTATTTATATGATAAGTTTCAAGGAAAAATACTACACAAGTAGAAGGGGACACCCGGGTTTGAACCGGGGACCTCTCGATCTGCAGTCGAATGCTCTACCACTGAGCTATATCCCCAATTGCTGTATTTGTTTTTGATCCATTTGATTTATTCAATGATTGAAGCTATAAAACGTTTGAAAGTGGATAATGTTGTTTTTTTACTTCAAACAGCTGTGTAATATTACGGACGGGCGCTGTCATTGAATAGCAGCGGGTCAAGGTGGGAGAACATTTGAGCACAGCAGTCATTGTTTACATTGGTATGACGAACAAGCATGTCAGACTGTCAGCCATCCAACTGATAAGAAAGTATCAACAGGCCAACGATAACAACGTCGCCATCATCGCGAAGAAGAGGAGGGTGATCCATTTCTAGGTACGCTAGCTGAAGTGCGCAGAGGGAAAGGAGGCGTTTGATAGAGATAAAAAAAAAAAGAGAAGGCGAGGAAGAATACTATTGAACAGATTTTTTTAACTACAGTCTACTGTAGTTCACATGAATAAAAGCGACTACTATTTTCTTCCTTGAACTTCAAGTTATGAGTGTTTCTTTTCTGTGAATTCCTTCCTTTTAGACACAATGTTTTTTGGTGCTATGCTACACTTGGAATTGTATAGCCTACAATAATTGATATGCCATAAACCCAACCAAACCAAAACAAACTAATTACGGCATATAATATCGTCTGACTTAAATTAAAAACACATGGATCATTCGGTGAATGGAACTACACCAACTCCATGATGACGCAACCGTGTAGAAAACTCTTTATTCCTGCACAGAATAAGAAAAAAAAACATCTGAGGAACTTTTTTTCTTTTCAACAATAGGTAAGTTGTTTATGTGATAAGTTTAAAAAAAAAAAGACCACACAAGTAGAAGCGGACAGCCGGCTTTGAACCGGTGACCTCTCGACATGCAATCGAATGCTCTAACACTGAGCTATATCCCCAATTACGCTATATGGGTTTTGATCAATTTGATTTATTCAATGATTGAAGCTATAAAACATTTGAAAGTGGATAATGTTTGTTTTTTTACTTCAAACAGCTGTGTAATATTACGGACGGGCGCCGTCATTGAATTGCGGCGGTCCCAAGTTTGGAGAACATTCGAGCACATCAGTCATTCTCTACATAGGTATGACGATCAAGAATGTCAGCCTGTCAGCAATCCAACTGATATGAAAGTATCAACAGGCCAATGATAACAAAGTCGCCGTCATCGCCAAGAAGAGGAGGGTGATCCATTCCTATGTACGCTAGCTGAAGTGCGCGGAGGGAAAGGAGACGTTTCATAACGACAAAAAATGAGACGGCGATGAAGAATACTATTGAACAAACCTTTTCATCTACAGTCCGCTATAGTCCCCAAGAATAAAAGCGACTACAAATTACTTCCTTGAACTTCAAGTTTTGAGTGTTTCTTTTCTGCGAATTCCTTTCTTTAAGACACAATGTTTTTTGGTCCTATGCTACACTTGGAATTGAATAGCCTACAATAATTGATATGCCGTAAAACTCAACCAAAACAAAACAAACTAATAACGACGTATAATTTCGTCTGACACAAAGTAAAAGCACATGGATCATTCGGTGAATGGAACTACACCAACTCCACGATGACGCAACCATGTCAAAAACTCCTTATTTCTGCACAGAATAAGAAAAAAATAACTCTGAGGAACTTTTTTTCTATGCAGCAACAGTTAAGTTATTTATATGATAAGTTTCAAGGAAAAATACTACACAAGTAGAAGGGGACACCCGGGTTTGAACCGGGGACCTCTTGATCTGCAGTCGAACGCTCTACCACTGAGCTATATCCCCAATTGCTGTACTTGTTTTTGATCCATTTGATTTATTCAATGATTGAAGCTATAAAACGTTTGAAAGTGGATAATGTTGTTTTTTTACTTCAAACAGCTGTGCAATATTACGGACGGGCGCTGTCATTGAATAGCAGCGGGTCAAGTTTGGAGAACATTTGAGCACAGCAGTCATTGTTTACATTGGTATGACGAACAAGCATGTCAGACCGTCAACCATCCAACTGATAAGAAAGTATCAACAGGCCAACGATAACAACGTCGCCATCATCGCGAAGAAGAGGAGGGTGATCCATTTCTAGGAACGCTATCTGAAGTGCGCAGAGGGAAAGGAGAAGTTTGATAGAGATAAAAAAAAAAAAAAAGAGAAGGCGAGGAAGAATACTATTGAACAGATTTTTTTAACTACAGTCTACTGTAGTTCACATGAATAAAAGCGACTACTATTTTCTTCCTTGAACTTCAAGTTATGAGTGTTTCTTTTCTGTGAATTCCTTCCTTTTAGACACAATGTTTTTTGGTGCTATGCTACACTTGGAATTGTATAGCCTACAATAATTGATATGCCATAAACCCAACCAAACCAAAACAAACTAATTACGGCATATAATATCGTCTGACTTAAATTAAAAACACATGGATCATTCGGTGAATGGAACTACACCAACTCCATGATGACGCAACCGTGTAGAAAACTCTTTATTCCTGCACAGAATAAGAAAAAAAAACATCTGAGGAACTTTTTTTCTTTTCAACAACAGGTAAGTTGTTTATGTGATAAGTTTTAAAAAAAAAGACCACACAAGTAGAAGCGGACAGCCGGCTTTGAACCGGTGACCTCTCGACATACAATCGAATGCTCTAACACTGAGCTATATCCCCAATTACGCTATATGGGTTTTGATCAATTTGATTTATTCAATGATTGAAGCTATAAAACATTTGAAAGTGGATAATGTTTGTTTTTTTACTTCAAACAGCTGTGTAATATTACGGACGGGCGCCGTCATTGAATTGCGGCGGTCCCAAGTTTGGAGAACATTCGAGCACATCAGTCATTCTCTACATAGGTATGACGATCAAGAATGTCAGCCTGTCAGCAATCCAACTGATATGAAAGTATCAACAGGCCAATGATAACAAAGTCGCCGTCATCGCCAAGAAGAGGAGGGTGATCCATTCCTATGTACGCTAGCTGAAGTGCGCGGAGGGAAAGGAGACGTTTCATAACGACAAAAAAAAAAACGGCGATGAAGAATACTATTGAACAAACCTTTTCATCTACAGTCCGCTATAGTCCCCAAGAATAAAAGCGACTACAAATTACTTCCTTGAACTTCAAGTTTTGAGTGTTTCTTTTCTGCGAATTCCTTTCTTTAAGACACAATGTTTTTTGATCCTATGCTACACTTGGAATTGAATAGCCTACAATAATTGATATGCCGTAAAACTCAACCAAAACAAAACAAACTAATTACGGCGTATAATTTTTTCTGACACAAAGTAAAAGCACATGGATCATTCGGTGAATGGAACTACACCAACTCCACGATGACGCAACCATGTCAAAAACTCCTTATTTCTGCACAGAATAAGAAAAAAATAACTCTGAGGAACTTTTTTTCTATGCAGCAACAGTTAAGTTATTTATATGATAAGTTTCAAGGAAAAATACTACACAAGTAGAAGGGGACACCCGGGTTTGAACCGGGGACCTCTCGATCTGCAGTCGAATGCTCTACCACTGAGCTATATCCCCAATTGCTGTACTTGTTTTTGATCCATTTGATTTATTCAATGATTGAAGCTATAAAACGTTTGAAAGTGGATAATGTTGTTTTTTTACTTCAAACAGCTGTGCAATATTACGGACGGGCGCTGTCATTGAATAGCAGCGGGTCAAGTTTGGAGAACATTTGAGCACAGCAGTCATTGTTTACATTGGTATGACGAACAAGCATGTCAGACCGTCAACCATCCAACTGATAAGAAAGTATCAACAGGCCAACGATAACAACGTCGCCATCATCGCGAAGAAGAGGAGGGTGATCCATTTCTAGGTACGCTATCTGAAGTGCGCAGAGGGAAAGGAGAAGTTTGATAGAGATAAAAAAAAAAAAAAAAGAGAAGGCGAGGAAGAATACTATTGAACAGATTTTTTTAACTACAGTCTACTGTAGTTCACATGAATAAAAGCGACTACTATTTTCTTCCTTGAACTTCAAGTTATGAGTGTTTCTTTTCTGTGAATTCCTTCCTTTTAGACACAATGTTTTTTGGTGCTATGCTACACTTGGAATTGTATAGCCTACAATAATTGATATGCCATAAACCCAACCAAACCAAAACAAACTAATTACGGCATATAATATCGTCTGACTTAAATTAAAAACCCATGGATCATTCGGTGAATGGAACTACACCAACTCCATGATGACGCAACCGTGTAGAAAACTCTTTATTCCTGCACAGAATAAGAAAAAAAACATCTGAGGAACTTTTTTTCTTTTCAACAACAGGTAAGTTGTTTATGTGATAAGTTTTAAAAAAAAAGACCACACAAGTAGAAGCGGACAGCCGGCTTTGAACCGGTGACCTCTCGACATGCAATCGAATGCTCTAACACTGAGCTATATCCCCAATTACGCTATATGGGTTTTGATCAATTTGATTTATTCAATGATTGAAGCTATAAAACATTTGAAAGTGGATAATGTTTGTTTTTTTACTTCAAACAGCTGTGTAATATTACGGACGGGCGCCGTCATTGAATTGCGGCGGTCCCAAGTTTGGAGAACATTCGAGCACATCAGTCATTCTCTACATAGGTATGACGATCAAGAATGTCAGCCTGTCAGCAATCCAACTGATATGAAAGTATCAACAGGCCAATGATAACAAAGTCGCCGTCATCGCCAAGAAGAGGAGGGTGATCCATTCCTATGTACGCTAGCTGAAGTGCGCGGAGGGAAAGGAGACGTTTCATAACGACAAAAAATGAGACGGCGATGAAGAATACTATTGAACAAACCTTTTCATCTACAGTCCGCTATAGTCCCCAAGAATAAAAGCGACTACAAATTACTTCCTTGAACTTCAAGTTTTGAGTGTTTCTTTTCTGCGAATTCCTTTCTTTAAGACACAATGTTTTTTGGTCCTATGCTACACTTGGAATTGAATAGCCTACAATAATTGATATGCCGTAAAACTCAACCAAAACAAAACAAACTAATTACGGCGTATAATTTCGTCTGACACAAAGTAAAAGCACATGGATCATTCGGTGAATGGAACTACACCAACTCCACGATGACGCAACCATGTCAAAAACTCCTTATTTCTGCACAGAATAAGAAAAAAATAACTCTGAGGAACTTTTTTTCTATGCAGCAACAGTTAAGTTATTTATATGATAAGTTTCAAGGAAAAATACTACACAAGTAGAAGGGGACACCCGGGTTTGAACCGGGGACCTCTCGATCTGCAGTCGAATGCTCTACCACTGAGCTATATCCCCAATTGCTGTACTTGTTTTTGATCCATTTGATTTATTCAATGATTGAAGCTATAAAACGTTTGAAAGTGGATAATGTTGTTTTTTTACTTCAAACAGCTGTGTAATATTACGGACGGGCGCTGTAATTGAATAGCAGCGGGTCAAGGTGGGAGAACATTTGAGCACAGCAGTCATTGTTTACACTGGTATGACGAACAAGCATGTCAGACTGTCAGCCATCCAACTGATAAGAAAGTATCAACAGGCCAACGATAACAACGTCGCCATCATCGCGAAGAAGAGGAGGGTGATCCATTTCTAGGTACGCTAGCTGAAGTGCGCAGAGGGAAAGGAGAAGTTTGATAGAGATAAAAAAAAAAAGAGAAGGCGAGGAAGAATACTATTGAACAGATTTTTTTAACTACAGTCTACTGTAGTTCACATGAATAAAAGCGACTACTATTTTCTTCCTTGAACTTCAAGTTATGAGTTTTTCTTTTCTGTGAATTCCTTCCTTTTAGACACAATGTTTTTTGGTGCTATGCTACACTTGGAATTGTATAGCCTACAATAATTGATATGCCATAAACCCAACCAAACCAAAACAAACTAATTACGGCATATAATATCGTCTGACTTAAATTAAAAACACATGGATCATTCGGTGAATGGAACTACACCAACTCCATGATGACGCAACCGTGTAGAAAACTCTTTATTCCTGCACAGAATAAGAAAAAAAAACATCTGAGGAACTTTTTTTCTTTTCAACAACAGGTAAGTTGTTTATGTGATAAGTTTTAAAAAAAAAGACCACACAAGTAGAAGCGGACAGCCGGCTTTGAACCGGTGACCTCTCGACATGCAATCGAATGCTCTAACACTGAGCTTTATCCCCAATTACGCTATATGGGTTTTGATCAATTTGATTTATTCAATGATTGAAGCTATAAAACATTTGAAAGTGGATAATGTTTGTTTTTTTACTTCAAACAGCTGTGTAATATTACGGACGGGCGCCGTCATTGAATTGCGGCGGTCCCAAGTTTGGAGAACATTCGAGCACATCAGTCATTCTCTACATAGGTATGACGATCAAGAATGTCAGCCTGTCAGCAATCCAACTGATATGAAAGTATCAACAGGCCAATGATAACAAAGTCGCCGTCATCGCCAAGAAGAGGAGGGTGATCCATTCCTATGTACGCTAGCTGAAGTGCGCGGAGGGAAAGGAGACGTTTCATAACGACAAAAAATGAGACGGCGATGAAGAATACTATTGAACAAACCTTTTCATCTACAGTCCGCTATAGTCCCCAAGAATAAAAGCGACTACAAATTACTTCCTTGAACTTCAAGTTTTGAGTGTTTCTTTTCTGCGAATTCCTTTCTTTAAGACACAATGTTTTTTGGTCCTATGCTACACTTGGAATTGAATAGCCTACAATAATTGATATGCCGTAAAACTCAACCAAAACAAAACAAACTAATTACGGCGTATAATTTCGTCTGACACAAAGTAAAAGCACATGGATCATTCGGTGAATGGAACTACACCAACTCCACGATGACGCAACCATGTCAAAAACTCCTTATTTCCGCACAGAATAAGAAAAAAATAACTCTGAGGAACTTTTTCTCTATGCAGCAACAGTTAAGTTATTTATATGATAAGTTTCAAGGAAAAATACTACACAAGTAGAAGGGGACACGCGGGTTTGAACCGGGGACCTATCGATCTGCAGTCGAATGCTCTACCACTGAGCTATATCCCCAATTGCTGTACTTGTTTTTGATCCATTTGATTTATTCAATGATTGAAGCTATAAAACGTTTGAAAGTGGATAATGTTGTTTTTTTACTTCAAACAGCTGTGTAATATTACGGACGGGCGCTGTCATTGAATAGCAGCGGGTCAAGGTTGGAGAACATTTGAGCACAGCAATCATTGTTTACATTGGTATGACGAACAAGCATGTCAGACCGTCAACCATCCAACTGATAAGAAAGTATCAACAGGCCAACGATAACAACGTCGCCATCATCGTGAAGAAGAGGAGGGTGATCCATTTCTAGGTACGCTAGCTGAAGTGCGCAGAGGGAAAGGAGAAGTTTGATAGAGATAAAAAAAAAAAAAGAGAAGGCGAGGAAGAATACTATTGAACAGATTTTTTTTAACTACAGTCTACTGTAGTCCACATGAATAAAAGCGACTACTATTTTCTTCCTTGAACTTCAAGTTTTGAGTGTTTCTTTTCTGTGAATTCCTTCCTTTTAGACACAATGTTTCTTGGTGCTATGCTACACTTGGAATCGTATAGCCTACAATAATTGATATGCCATAAACCCAACCAAACCAAAACAAACTAATTACGGCATATAATATCGTCTGACTTAAATTAAAAACACATGGATCATTCGGTGAATGGAACTACACCAACTCCATGATGACGCAACCGTGTAGAAAACTCTTTATTCCTGCACAGAATAAGAAAAAAAAAACATCTGAGGAACTTTTTTTCTTTTCAACAACAGGTAAGTTGTTTATGTGATAAGTTTTAAAAAAAAAGACCACACAAGTAGAAGCGGACAGCCGGCTTTGAACCGGTGACCTCTCGACATGCAATCGAATGCTCTAACACTGAGCTATATCCCCAATTACGCTATATGGGTTTTGATCAATTTGATTTATTCAATGATTGAAGCTATAAAACATTTGAAAGTGGATAATGTTTGTTTTTTTACTTCAAACAGCTGTGTAATATTACGGACGGGCGCCGTCATTGAATTGCGGCGGTCCCAAGTTTGGAGAACATTCGAGCACATCAGTCATTCTCTACATAGGTATGACGATCAAGAATGTCAGCCTGTCAGCAATCCAACTGATATGAAAGTATCAACAGGCCAATGATAACAAAGTCGCCGTCATCGCCAAGAAGAGGAGGGTGATCCATTCCTATGTACGCTAGCTGAAGTGCGCGGAGGGAAAGGAGACGTTTCATAACGACAAAAAATGAGACGGCGATGAAGAATACTATTGAACAAACCTTTTCATCTACAGTCCGCTATAGTCCCCAAGAATAAAAGCGACTACAAATTACTTCCTTGAACTTCAAGTTTTGAGTGTTTCTTTTCTGCGAATTCCTTTCTTTAAGACACAATGTTTTTTGGTCCTATGCTACACTTGGAATTGAATAGCCTACAATAATTGATATGCCGTAAAACTCAACCAAAACAAAACAAACTAATTACGGCGTATAATTTCGTCTGACACAAAGTAAAAGCACATGGATCATTCGGTGAATGGAACTACACCAACTCCACGATGACGCAACCATGTCAAAAACTCCTTATTTCTGCACAGAATAAGAAAAAAATAACTCTGAGGAACTTTTTTTCTATGCAGCAACAGTTAAGCTATTTATATGATAAGTTTCAAGGAAAAATACTACACAAGTAGAAGGGGACCCCCGGGTTTGAACCGGGGACCTCTCGATCTGCAGTCGAATGCTCTACCACTGAGCTATATCCCCAATTGCTGTACTTGTTTTTGATCCATTTGATTTATTCAATGATTGAAGCTATAAAACGTTTGAAAGTGGATAATGTTGTTTTTTTACTTCAAACAGCCGTGTAATATTACGGACGGGCGCTGTCATTGAATAGCAGCGGGTCAAGGTTGGAGAACATTTGAGCACAGCAGTCATTGTTTACATTGGTATGACGAACAAGCATGTCAGACCGTCAACCATCCAACTGATAAGAAAGTATCAACAGGCCAACGATAACAACGTCGCCATCATCGCGAAGAAGAGGAGGGTGATCCTTTTCTACGTACGCTAGCTGAAGTGCGCGGAGGGAAAGGAGGCGTTTGATAGCGACAAAAAAAAAAAAGAGAAGGCGAGGAAGAATACTATTGAACTGATTTTTTTAAACTACAGTCTACTGTAGTCCCCAAGAATAAGAGGGACTACTATTTTCTGCTTTAAACTTCAAGTTTTGAGTGTTTCTTTTCTGTGAATTCCTTCCTTGTAGACACAATGTTTTTTGGTGCTATGCTACACTTGGAATTGTATAGCCTACAATAATTGATATGCCATAAACCCAACCAAACCAAAACAAACTAATTACGGCATATAATATCGTCTGACTTAAAGTAAAAGCACATGGATTATTCGGTGAATTAAACTACACCAACTCCACGATGACACAACCATGTCAAAAACTTCTTATTCCTTCACATAATAAGATAAAAACTCCAGAGGAACTTTTTTCTCTTCAGCAACAGTTAAGTTTTTATGTGATAAGTTTCAAGAAAAAATACTACACAAGTAGAAGGGGACACCCGGATTTGAACCGGGGACCTGACGATCTTCAGTCGAGTGATCGACCTCTGAGCTTTATCCCAAATTTCGGTAAATTGTTTTTGATCCATTTGATTTATTCTATGGTTGAAGCTATAATACATTTGAAAGTAGATAATGTTTATTTTTTTACTTCAAACAGCCGTGTAATATTACGGACGGGCGCCGTCATTGAATTGCGGCGGTCTCAAGATTGGAGAACGTTCGAGCACGTCAGTTATTGTGTACATAGGTATGACGATCAAGAATGTCAGCCTGTCAGCAATATGACTGATATGAAAGTATCAACAGGCCAACGATAACAACGTTGCCGTCACCGCCAAGAAGAAGACGGTGATCCTTTTCTACGTACGCTAGCTATATCCCCATTTACATTAACAAGGGTTTATTTTATCTTATTGATTCATTCACTGATTTAGGCTATAAGCCATTTGAAAGTGGATAATGTTTGTTTTTTTACTTCAAACAGCTGTTATATGAGAAATTATATACATTTATTAGAAACAGAATAGATTATAGTCTGGCAAAAGATCAAACCCATTGAGCACATAGAAAAATTCGGTCCTCCCGTCCTCGTAAGTACTTGATGAAAAAATAATTTTGAAATAGAACACTTCTCAAGCAAAGGTTAATGTTATGGATTGTTAAATCGTAGTAAACGTGTTCGATTTTTAGTCGCGCTAACACTCAATGTCGGTCTGAATAATCTTTGAAAAGATATAAACTCACCTATTTTGGCAGCTTTGAGTTAAATAGTACCACTACTCTTCTTCTACAAGCACTCTCTTGGCATAACCCGATAAATATTTCGCAAATAGGTATTTGCATAATATCCAGCTTTCGGTTCTATTTAAGGTCGTAAGTATTCTATAGTGTGAGAGCCTTCTCTCATTTTGTGCTTCATTTAAGTATACGATGCAATAGAATCAAATAATTAAACCGATATTCATATGAACGTTGGGTGACACAAAGGTTTGAACAGAAGCCCTCGTTATCTGTAAGCGAATTCTCTCCCATTGGGCTATAACCCCAACTAACATTTGACGTTTTCCAAATTTTTTTATATAAATTTAACTTGCTATATTAAAGCTAAAAAATGTTTACGAGCTGAAAGTAGGTTAAGTATATTTTTAGATTTAAAATGTCATTCATCTCTTAAATTAACACCTACCACTGACTTGTATCGCTAAACATTTACGAATCAAAAAATTATTATTATTATTATTATTATTATTATTTACTCCTTTATAGTTTTTCTCAGCGTTAACTGATGGTTTTTCACTGGATTTTGAGTGACAGCAAGTCTGGTCTTCTTGCCGAGATTTTTTATTATTATAGTTTTTTTACTTCAGCTAAGGCTGATGGTTTTCCACTGGAGTTTGAGTGACAGCAAGTCTCCTCAAGTCTCTAAGACTCTTCTCAGTATTCTGGCTGTTCTCAATAATGCTGTCGTTTGGATGGTGTCCACTCGTCCGCCAACTTCCAAACCCTCCAGTCCCTTTAATAATCCTTCAGTTACTGTACCAAAAGCACCAATTACAATTAGTATAATTGTCACCTTTATGTTCCACAGTTTTTTGCAATTCCCTCGCAAAGTCGAGGTACTTATCCTTCTTTTCACATTCTTTCAGTTTTATTCTGTGGTCAGCCGGGACAGCTAAGTCGACAATATTGCAAATTCTCTGTTTATTTTTTTCTTTATTATTTTTGGTCTGGTCTTCTGGCCGATATTAGGTAATCCGTGTGTATATCAAAGTCCCATGGGAGTTTTATTATTATTTTTTTTTTTTCAGTTATTTAATGTCAAATAACAAATAAGCAGTTCTATTTAAAACAACTCAGTTTAAAACGAGTACACAGTTTCATTGTCAAAAACATTTCTATTTCAAGCTATTCAAATCGTACTAATTCAGCTAATTCAGTTTAGAATAAGTACAGATTTTATTAACACACAGTTAAATGTCAAAACAGTTCTATATGAGATCATAGTTTAAATTTCAAAAACATTTCTATTTCAAACTATTCAGTTTAGTCAAACAGTTTTAATTCACCTAATTCAGTTTAGTTTAAGTACAGGTTTTGTTTACACAGTAAAATATCAAAACACTTCTATATTAAACAATTTAGTTTAGAGTAAGTACAGTTTCGATGTAAAAAAAAACAGTTCCATTTCAAACAACTCAGTTTAGCATAAAGACGCCGTTTAAATGTATGTACAATTTAATTGTCAAAAATATTTCTGTTCTTAGCTATTCAGTTTAGTCAAACAGTTCTAATTCAAACAATTCAGTTAAGAATAAGTATGCAGTTAGTTCTATTTAACTCATAAATTTAACCCTATCAGGTGCTACCATTCTGGGTCAGAGTGAAGGACAAGTTTGAATATTCTTCACAAAATTTATCGATGAATGTTATTGTCCTGACGATTTTTACAACTTCTTTCTCTAGAAAATATACCAAATAATCAGTCTATACCCATCGTTTCGAACAAATACTTCCTTCTCACTTCTGTCATCTAATTTCTTAGAATGTTGTACATACGCATAGCAAATACTTCCAAATAAATGCATATAGGAAATGTTTGGTTTAATACCAGTAAAAAAATTTATTCGGTGTAGTTTTAATGCGATTATTGCTTGCCAATGGTCTGGGAGAGCGGGGTTCAATCCTAGATCGAGTCATACCAAAGAGTAAAAAAATGGTACTTGCTGCTACCTTTGCTTAACACTCAGAATTATAAGATGAGCAATCCAGGGAATGGAGTAGCACCCTCCCTTACACCTCGGTGTAGTAGCAATTGTAAAGGGGAACCTTCGGGTCACTGTCGACTAAGGTCACCATCTTTACTTACTTATTGTAACACCTGTTACGAATATTTGACGAAGACGTAACTGCGTATGACTACGTATATTTAGGAAGATTAGCTTGTTTTAATATGCATCTGGCCATTTCAAAAATTGTGCACCACATTCTTTCTATCGTACGACTTTGATGAGACGAATAGAGTGGTTGATTTAGTTTTTAATTAATTATAGCTCAAAAGAATTAGAAGTGAATTCAGTTCCTTGGTCGCTTCTAACATATTTTATATTGCCATAAAATGCAATATCAGTAATACATTTTTCAAAAGCTTTTAAAGTGTCATTTTCATTTTTCAAAATATAAGTCCCTATTAGACTAGAATAATTATCTAAGCATCCAAATAGATATCTAAATCGTCTTCTGCTATAGGGCCTATCTATTTGTTCTATAATATGGCAAGAAGAATCAAAATCCTAATCAAAATGATTAAACTTAGACTCTTCGTTTAGAATGAGTTAGAGCCCCGTAGTTTACTATCAAATCAAAATACGAAAAATCATAAGTACCATTTACAGAATAGATATATGAAAGCTTACCTGATACATGTTTTACCTAGTCTTTTCCAGCATTTGTGTTGTCAACTTTCGTTCTTCTGCAAAACTTTGTGAATTTTTACACTTCCTACACCAACGTATTTGTTTTTTACAATCTTCGGATTTGTGTCCGTATTTTCCGACAGAAAAACACGCTCCATTAAATCTGGTTTTGTTGTATTCTTTTGGTAAAAAACGCTGATGGCCGACAGTCGTATTTTCTTTTTTTTACCATGATTACTGCGTTGGAGGTGTCATCATCAGTTTTCTCGGCTTCTTCAAAATTTCATTGGGCTGTTTCGAAATTTTGGAACATCATAGGGGCATCTTTCTGTGTTAATTCTGTGGTGAATGTATTATAATCATTTATTGCTATAAGCAGTCCATCACTTATTGTTTCTCCGACTTTTTAAAATTTAGCTGCGTTCTCAGCTCTTTTGACATAGTCCGTAATATTTTTGTCAGAGTTTTTCTGCAACGAAGTCAATTCTGTATACAAGGCATTTTCCACTTGGCTTTCCATGTGGCAGGTTGTGTTCCTTTTAACTTTTTGAATTTTTTTGTCGTCATTTTTCGCATCTTGAATGATTAATGATATAGACTTCTATTACCAAGGTAGCGTAAACTTTGGTGTTCCCAAATAACCAAGAAATTTTACCTCTTATACTTCATATTTTCTTTCGTCTCCATTAAGTATCAATCTATGTGTCATATCAAACTGTCCGCTGCTAGACCCTTAACCTGTTAATATCGAAGGGGTATGCCGACTCATAATGTTTGTAAAGAATAAGAAGACAAGACAAAATTTCAGAGATGATATACATATTCACGTGCTCGCACACGGAACGAAAATTTACAAAAAGAACAAAGACATAAAGGAAGAACAAACTGCGCGCCAAATTTAGTGGCGCCTAAAAGCAGGTACGTAACATGCCATCGCGTAGTAATGTAGGTGGACATGTAATTTGGTGTTTATTTATTATTCCCCCCCCTCATTTAAGTTTGGTTTATATTTGGAAAAGGCAAACGAAGTAAAGATGTACGAAACGACGCGTACAAAAAGATCATATAAAACAAAGCAGTACAAACAAATTTGAATTTATATAGTTGCAATGAAACACTTCAAAAGATTAGTGTTCTAACACTGTTCGTTAAATATACCTCTTTGTGTGTGTTTGTGTGTGTGTGTGTGTGACTAACACTAATACTACAAAATAAAGACTAAATAACAAAAGTGTCCCATGCGTGTTGACTAAGTATTTCTACTGTTTGTTTGGGGGGGGGGGTTGTGGTTTGACGATATTTCTGTGTTCAAGGCTGGAAAAAGTCTCGATGAAAATGTATAATAAAGGGGAGAATGGTTGCATGGGGTGTACATTTTTAAGCGGATTGACTGCTGGAAGTCAAAAGTAAAAAATGGAATAGTGTGATGACTCTTAGTCGAAATGGAGACAGTAAGAGTGTTCTCTCTGGAAGTCAGCTGGAAAGAGTGTGTTGACCCTGTAAGTGAAAATGTGAAAGAGGCTGAGTGTTGGAAGATGAGAGTATTCATAGAAAATCCTTGCCATGCAGTAGGCTCCAAAAACGCGGAACAAAATTGAAGATGCGGACGTACTTGTGAGCACTAACCACGTGTTTTCCTCGCCAACAGCTTCCCGAGACTGATTAGTTTACAGTCGTCCACCATCTTTGTTTCAGGAAAAAGTAGCATAACGGCCATTTTAAAATATACGAGTGTAAATCCTATAGTAATTACAAAATCGACCTGAGATGTGACGCACAAATATATTACTATATACCAAAGGCACTATTTTAGTTGATATATTTAACATTTTTCTATTATATTAATACCATACCAATTAACTTATATCCGTAGATAAATATATAAATAAATTAAGGTAGAAATATTGAGAACTTGGATATAGCTCAGTGGTATAGCATCCGACTGCAGATCAAGAAGTCCTGGGTGGCATTTATCGATTTATAGATTATTTACTTCCATCACAGAATTTTCAGTGGCTGAAACTTTTTCATTATTTTTATTATTCATTCGTTTTTCTATATATATGAAATGTTCATTCCAGCCTCAGCCCTATCGACTGAAGCAGTAGAATACGTGTGCTGCACCTCTGCAAAAGGGTAAGACCTCCCTCAACTAATGTCGTTGATATGACACTGAATTACATCTTAATAATTATTTGCAGACAGTTAAATGGCTTCAAGCATCGTTATGTAAAACTAACAATTGAACTTAATATCAGTCATTTGTTTGCACTCAGTTAAACGGTTCAACAGTTCTATTTAACCTATTGATAGGACCCTATCAAGTAAAGCCAATTCGGGTCATTACTGGACCCAGGAGTAATGGCGATGAAGATGTATTTGATTATCCCCCAAAGCTCCACGACAGAAGCCTCACAATTGAATAGTTTAATTTCATATTCAAAACACTCGCAGTGGGCGGAGTTCTGCCTGTGCGGATATGTAAATTGTGTATTCTACAGTTCACCACCAACTGTACAGTATATCACTGGTTAGAAATATTGGTTATTATAAACGTAAAAAAGATGAAAATAGAAAAACTTGTGTGAAAATAAAAAAAAAAACGGAACAGTCAAGACGTCAGTTTGAGTAATTCGAGAGATAAAGTCTAAAAATAAACCGTGACCAACTTGCAAGTCCTATGAATCACAATTCAAAAGAACATTTATGGACTAGGTACAGGCGGGGATATAGCTCAGTGGTAGAGCGTTCGACTGCAGATCGAGAGGTCCCCGGTTCAATCCCGGGTGTCCCCTTCCTTAGTCCTAATAATGTTTTTTTAATCATTCTTTTGCACAATCTACTGAAGGGTGATTTCTATCCGGCATCTCACCGAGTGAGATTTGACATAAATTTATTTTATAAATAAGGGCCACCCACGAATCGACACTCATGTGTGTCCATTATAAAAAAAATACATGATCATCACAGCATCTTCCATTTTGGGTCGTCTGTTTTAAACTTGGAAAAAATGCCACAGAATCGTATGGAATGCATCAGACTGCTTTTGGACCATCTTGCATGACTCGAGCATCACTTTTTGAGTGGCGTAAGGGATTCAAGGAAGGCAGGGAGTCAGTGGGGAATGATGAGAGGTGTGGGAGGAGTAAGGAAGTCAATACACCAGAGTTGATTGGCCAAAGGATTAGGGTTGGGGTAACTACGTTGAGGTTTTAAGAGAGTTCAGGAAGAGATTCCGTCGGAGGAGGCCAGCAATCTTCAAATCGGGTCAGTGGCATTTCCACAAGGACAATGCACGAGTCCACAACTCCATCTTTGTCACAGACTATTTGAGCAAGATGGGAATCAATACAGTTCCTCAGCCTCCCTGTGACATTTGGTTATTTCCTAAGCTCAGAGGCTGTCGTTATGAGACAATTGAGGAGATGAAAGAGACTGTGACGAAGGTCATTGACACGCTCACACATGAGGACATCCATGAGGCCTTCCAGAAGTTGTTGGAACGCTAGAACAAGTTTATTGCATCCGGAGGAGATTACTTCGAAGGGGACTGGAGTTTCATGTGTGTGCTATCAATAAAAGTGCCCATACGAAAAAAGTCTGGAAACTAATTTAATGATCCTCGTTCATTCATTGATATGACGAAATAGACATATTCCCTTCACTCCCATGTACTGGCATTTGTATGGATGTCAAAATCGTCTGACACATACAGAAACACACTTTTAGCAAGCAGGCACACTAAAACTTCGCTACTATATACCTATCAGCTTTTCAACACACATATACGCAGATATGTTCGAACAAAACTCACTAACATACTTTCGCTTAATAATTGTATCAATAACACCCATACACACACGAATATCCAACGAACAATATTCGGACCTTCTTCCTACTCTGCATTGTTTTTTGGTTAGTTGTTAGAATACAAAATTATCTTGTATTATGTTACCGTGTTGTGAATTTTCTTCTATCTACGGTGTTCATTTCTTTGTGTTGTAAGTTGAGGAACAACTCTAGAAGTTTTGTTTCTAACAAAACATCGAGAGATCTAATTTCAGTCCAATGCAAAACTAAGCTTACGCCTTAAATGTAGTGTCCTGCTTTGACGAGTGTCCTGGATGTGGCACTAAATTACATCTGATAGGATCATTTTCAGACAGCTAAATGGTGTGAGGTTAACATTTCATCATAATATCATCCATTTATTTGCACTTAGCTGAATGTTTCAATAGATCTCTTTGATCAATATATAGGACCCTATGAGATAAGGCCAACTGGGTCATTACTAAAACTAAGAGTAATGGCAATGAAGGAGTATTCGACATTCTCCAAAGCTTCAGGGCTGGAGTCTCATAATCCGATAGTTTAGTTTCAAATCCAAAGCAATTGCTTGTGTTGGGCTACGCCTCTGCAGATATGTAAAAAGTGTATTCGATTGCCCCAAACCGACTATGCAGTATATATATGATTAGAAATATTGGTTATCATAAACCTAAAAAAGCTGGAAAGTAGAAGGATTTGCAGTGAAAATAAAAAAAAATGGAACTATCCAGTTAGTTTGAGTAATTCGAGAGATAATTGCTGTTTATATAAAGTCTAAAAATAAATCTTAACCAACTTGCAAGTCCTGTGAATAAAATTCAAGAGAACATTTATGCAGTTCGCTAAAAGTGGTAGAGCGTTCGACTGCTGATCGAGAGGTCCACCGCTTCAATCCCGGGTGTCCCCTTCCTTAATGCTAATAAAGTTTTTTTTTTAATCATTCATTTGCATAATCTACTAAAGGGTGATTTCTATCCTACATCTCACCGAGTGGGATTTGACGTAAATTTATTTTATAAATTGGGGACACCCGCGAATCGGCACTCATGTATGGCTATCACAAAAAATAATTGATCATCTGAGTATTTTCCATTTTGGGTCATTTTGCTAACCGGGTATTGCCTGGATGTAGGGATGATCCAGGTGATGAATTTATTATGGCTTACCTCGAGTGAACATCAAGGGACCCCGTGATCCAAACAAGGTATGTATTGCTAAACATGATAGTAGATCCTCATGTGGCTGCCATCAAGTAAGCAGTTAAGAAATCAGCTGGTTGATTTCGCTAACTCCATGCCGTGTCTGAGTAGTCTCCCTATTTTCTGATATCATAGATAGTTTTAAATGACTTATAGTGAATAGTAAAATTATCCTTTTCGGAAAGAGAATGGTTGAAAAAAAGTGTAAAAATGGTACAGTGTGTACATAAACAGTCTGGGGCAAAAAAATGAGAAATAGTTAGTTGGCTCTGGTTATAGAGCACCGGAATTTGGACCCTTTTTCTCAAGAGAAACGTAAAACGTTCTTTCCAAACAGATTGTTATGGCGGTAAGATTAAGTTGCATATTTTCCCAGATAAAAGATTCTGAGCTACGTTTAGAATAACCTTAGCCCGATGGTGCTAAAGAGGTAAAATATAATAATTTTCTTAAGTTGTATACTTGAATTTAGACAAAATATTTCTCTTAAATAAATAATTATGATTGCTCTTTAAAATTATTTTCTTACCAAATCTCACACATTACTTATCTATTTTTGATAGATAAGTTAGTTATCATAAAAATCATTTTAATGAGTTGAGTGTTCTCCTATGGTCAGGGAGACTGGGATTTATGGAGTATAAGGCTGAAGGTCACGGGCAAAGGGCAAGGCTGTGTTGCCGTTTGGATATCTGACTCCATATTTTAGTTATCTCATTTTACCCCCATGTTGGCTTGTCGGTAGAACGCTTTGCCCAAGAAATTATACAAAAGAAAAGACAGAAACAGATAAGAGACGAAGACGTTTCTTTTATACTTTCCTTTATTTACTGGGTTCAACAACCATTCCATGGATGAGGGAGTTTTTCCTGAATACATTGAAATGATTGAATCCCCCAGTTAAGGTGTCACAAAATACGTTAATCGTTTCATGCATGTGTTTGTCCTCATTTGGTATTTCAGGCTTCCATAAGGTTTAGTTTTCTTTCGGAAGTTTGTTTAAGTCCGGTAAGGGTTAGTTTGTAGTTCATTTGTGGGACTTTTATATTTCAGGATAATGCTGACCGAGAGGGAGCTGTTACTGGGTGAAAGGGACTAACCAACGCCACGTCCAAAGACGTATGCATGGTGCCAAAACACGAGACAGCAAAATGGTGTTGTCAAATCGCTGGTCACCGTCTGAAAGAGAAAGAAAGCCTGTTCTTCTTTGTCAAGAGGTTGCCTTTTTTCTTTACGCATGTGTCATCTCTTTTTCCCGTCAGGGTCCTATGGGGGTTTCTGCAAATTCAATTTATTTTTTTTTATTTAATTCAATTCTTATTTATTTATTCGTTCCCTACACATTCAATCCCAGCTTGAGTCACACAAAAGACTAAAAAAATGGTACTCGATGCTACCTTGCTTAACACTCAGCATTATAAGGTAAGGATCAAGGGTAAAGTGGAGTAATACAAGGAATGGAGTAGATCCCTTCCATACACATTGGTGTGGTAGCTATTGAAAGGGGAGCCTTCGGGTCGCCCTCGACGAAGGTCACCAAATTTACTTAGTACATTTCGTAAATGATCAATAAGTTTAAATGATTTAAATGTTAGAAATTATAACCTATATCAAGCAAAAATGTTCCTAGTTGATTTTAAGATAGCAGTACGTCGTGCATACCAACTGCATTTGAAGTTTATTTGTTCTTTCTTATATTGTTATTGAATAATAAATGCTGAGATAATCATGTAATTCCTTGTGATGGCCGTAGACGAGTCTCAATTCCTGCGTGGCCCCCAATTATAAAATAAATTTACATCGAACCTCATTCGGTAGGTTGTCGGATAGATATCACACTTCAGTAGATGATGTAAAAGAACGATTAAAAAACGTCATTAACAACAAGGATAGGGACTCGTGGATTCGAAACAAGGGGACCTCTCGATCTGCAGTCGAATGTTTAACCATTAAGCTACATCCACAGCTGTTTCTTGTGTCATAAAAGTTGTATAGAATTTTGATTCACAAGACGTGCAAGTTGGTCAGGATTTTTTTTTTTTTTTTTTTTTTTTTTTTTTTAGAATTTATATTAACAACAATTATCGCTCAAATTACTTAAACTGGTGTCTAAATAGTTCGATTTATTATTTTGACTGAAAATTTTTCTACTTGCCTTTTATTTTTAGGTTTATGATAACGATTATTTCTAATCATATCTATACCACCCAGTTGGTTTTGGACTGTAGAATGGAGTACACTTTCATTAACATTGCTCCCACGTCCACTCTAACCTGGAGTGGTGGCTGCTCATAGGGTCCTATCCCTGGGTCAATTAGAATCGTTTGACATTTAAACTCTGCAAACAAGTGACTCACGTTAAATCGATTTATTAAAAATGGAACTGTTTGATCATTTAACTTTCTGTGAACAAATGACTAATGTTAAATTGAATTCCTAGTGATAAATGCCAATACTTGGAACAATTCACTACGAATAGAATTATTCGTGTTTATCAGTAGAATTTGAAACTCTTTAACTGCGCGTCTGAACTGAATTGTTAGTTACATACCGATGCTTGAAACTATTAAACTGTGTGCAAATAAAACTATTTATGTTACATTGGAATACTTCAAATGATGTAAATGAGTTCAAACAAATGATTAATACCAAATATAACTATTCGTGTTGGAGCCATTTAACTGTGTACAAACAATTGGAATACCTGTGTAACAGTAAATTAGCTCTGACTCATTCAGAAATTAGATTGCCTACAAACGTTTGACAAACAAATATTATGTACAACCATATTTATGCAAATAAATTATTTCAGCCTCGTTTTGAAAATGTCATCTACAAAGTATGCGTTTAGAAATTATATTCAATATGTTTATGGTGAACTTGAATAATTGATATACGGTAAAACCAAACCAAAACCGAAAGAAACTAATTACTAAGTATAATTTAGTCTACCAAAAAGTAAAAACACATGCATCATTCGGTGAATCGAACAATACCAACTCCACAATCACTCAACCATTTCAAAAACTTGAGATTTCAACACGGAATAAGTAAAAACCCATATAGAAATTTCTTTCTTTTTAACAACAGTTTGGTTGATTATGTGATAAGTTTCAAGAAAAAATACTACACAAGTAAAAGGGGACACCCGGGTTTGAACTGGGGACTTCTCGATCTGCATTCGATTACTCAACCATGTCAAAAACTTGAGATTTCAATTACGGCGTATAATTTCGTCTTACACAAAGTAAAAACACATGGATCATTCGGTGAATGGAACTAAACCAACTCCACAATGACGCAACCATGTCAAAACTCCTTATTTCAGCAACAGTTAAGTTGATTATGTGATAAGTTTCAAGAAAAAATACTACACAAGTAGATAGGGAACACCGGTTGGAACCAGGGACTTCTCGATCTCCAGTCGAATGCTCAACGAATAAGCTACATCCCCAATTACGGTACAAAGTTTTTGATCCATTTGATTTATTCAATGATTGCAACTAAAAAACATTTGAAAGTGAAAAATGTTTGTTTTTTTACTTCAAAAAGCTGTGTAACATTACGGACGGGCACCGTCATTGAATTGCGGTCGCCTCAAGGTTGGAGAACGTTCGAGCACATCAGTCATTGTGTACATAGGTATGACGATCAGAAATGTCAGACTGTCAGCCATCCAACTGATAAGAAAGTATCAACAGGCCAACGATAACAACGTCGCCATCATCGCGAAGAAGAGGAGGGTGATACATTTCTAGGTACGCTAGCTGAAGTGCGCAGAGGGAAAGGAGGCGTTTGATAGAGATAAAAAAAAAAAAGAGAAGGTGAGGAAGAATACTATTGAACAGATTTTTTTTAACTACAGTCTACTGTAGTCCACATGAATAAAAGCGACTACTATTTTCTTCCTTGAACTTCAAGTTTTGAGTGTTTCTTTTCTGTGAATTCCTTCCTTTTAGACACAATGTTTTTTGGTGCTATGCTACACTTGGAATTGTATAGCCTACAATAATTGATATGCCATAAACCCAACCAAACCAAAACAAACTAATTACGGCATATAATATCGTCTGACTTAAATTAAAAACACATGGAACATTCGGTGAATGGAACTACACCAACTCCATGATGACGCAACCATGTAGAAAACTCTTTATTCCTGCACAGAATAAGGAAAAAAAAATCTGAGGAACTTTTTTTCTTTTCAACAACAGGTAAGTTGTTTATGTGATAAGTTTAAAAAAAAAAGACCACACAAGTAGAAGCGGACCGCCTGCTTTGAACCGGTGACCTCACGACATGCAATCGAATGGTCTAACACTGAGCTATATCCCCAATTACGCTATATGGGTTTTGATCAATTTGATTTATTCAATGATTGAAGCTATAAAACATTTGAAAGTGGATAATGTTTGTTTTTTACTTCAAACAGCTGTGTAATATTACGGACGGGCGCCGTCATTGAATTGCGGCGGTGCCAAGTTTGGAGAACATTCGAGCACATCAGTCATTCTCTACATCGGTATGACGATCAAGAATGTCAGCCTGTCAGCAATCCAACTGATATGAAAGTATCAACAGGCCAATGATAACAAAGTCGCCGTCATCGCCAAGAAGAGGAGGGTGATCCATTTCTATGTACGCTAGCTGAAGTGCGCGGAGGGAAAGGAGACGTTTCATAACGACAAAAAAAGAGACGGCGATGAAGAATACTATTGAACAAACCTTTTCATCTACAGTCCGCTATAGTCCCCAAGAATAAAAGCGACTACAAATTACTTCCTTGAACTTCAAGTTTTGAGTGTTTCTTTTCTGCGAATTCCTTTCTTTAAGACAGAATGTTTTTTGGTCCTATGCTACACTTGGAATTGAATAGCCTACAATAATCGATATGCCGTAAAACTCAACCAAACCAAAACAAACTAATTACGGCGTATAATTTCGTCTGACACAAAGTAAAAGCACATGGATCATTCGGTGAATGGAACTACACCAACTCCACGATGACGCAACCATGTCAAAAGCTCCTTATTTCTACACAGAATAAGAAAAAAATTACTCTGAGGAACTTTTTTTCTATGCAGCAACAGTTAAGTTGTTTATATGATAAGTTTCAAAGAAAAATACTACACAAGTAGAAGGGGACACCCGGGTTTGAACTGGGGACCGCTCGATCTGCAGTCGAATGCTCTACCACTGAGCTATATCCCCAATTACTGTACTTATTTTTGATCCATTTGATTTATTCAATGATTGAAGCTATAAAACGTTTGAAAGTGGATAATGTTTTTTTACTTCAAACAGCTGTGTAATATTACGGACGGGCGCTGTCATTGAATAGCAGCGGGTCAAGGTTGGAGAACATTTGAGCACAGCAGTCATTGTTTACATTGGTATGACGAACAAGCATATCAGACTGTCAGCCATCCAACTGATAAGAAAATATCAACAGGCCAACGATGACAACGTCGTCATCATCGCAAAGAAGAGGAGGGTGATCCATTTCTAGGTACGCTAGCTGAAGTGCGCAGAGGGAAAGGAGGCGTTTGATAGTGATGAAAAAAAAGAGAAGGCGAGGAAGAATACTATTGAACAGATTTTTTTTAACTACAGTCTACTGTAGTCCACATGAATAAAAGCGACTACTATTTTCTTCCTTGAACTTCAAGTTTTGAGTGTTTCTTTTCTGTGAATTCCTTCCTTTTAGACACAATGTTTTTTGGTGCTATGTTACACTTGGAATTGTATAGCCTACAATAATTGATATGCCATAAACCCAACCAAATCAAAACAAACTAATTACGGCATATAATATCGTCTGACTTAAATTAAAAACACATGGATCATTCGGTGAATGGAACTACACCAACTCCATGATGACGCAACCATGTAGAAAACTCTTTTTCCTGCACAGAATAAGAAAAAAAAACATCTGAGGAACTTTTTTTCTTTTCAACAACAGGTAAGTTTTTTTGTGATAAGTTTAAAAAAAAAATGACCACACAAGTAGAAGCGGACAGCCGGCTTTGAACCGGTGACCTCTCGACATGCAATCGAATGCTCTAACACTGGGCTATATCCCCAAATACGCTGTATGGGTTTTGATCAATTTGATTTATTCAATGATTGAAGCTATAAAACATTTGAAAGTGGATAATGTTTGTTTTTTTTACTTCAAACAGCTGTGTAATATTATCGACGGGCGCCGTCATTGAATGGCGGCGGTCCCAAGTTTGGAGAACATTCGAGCACATCAGTCATTCTCTACATCGGTATGACGATCAAGAATGTCAGCCTGTCAGCAATCCAACTGATATGAAAGTATCAACAGGCCAATGATAACAAAGTCGCCGTCATCGCCAAGAAGAGGAGGGTGATCCATTTCTATGTACGCTAGCTGAAGTGCGCGGAGGGAAAGGAGACGTTTCATAACGACAAAAAAAGAGACGGCGATGAAGAATACTATTGAACAAACCTTTTCATCTACAGTCCGCTATAGTCCCCAAGAATAAAAGCGACTACAAATTACTTCCTTGAACTTCAAGTTTTGAGTGTTTCTTTTCTGCGAATTCCTTTCTTTAAGACAGAATGTTTTTTGGTCCTATGCTACACTTGGAATTGAATAGCCTACAATAATCGATATGCCGTAAAACTCAACCAAACCAAAACAAACTAATTACGGCGTATAATTTCGTCTGACACAAAGTAAAAGCACATGGATCATTCGGTGAATGGAACTACACCAACTCCACGATGACGCAACCATGTCAAAAGCTCCTTATTTCTACACAGAATAAGAAAAAAATTACTCTGAGGAACTTTTTTTCTATGCAGCAACAGTTAAGTTGTTTATATGATAAGTTTCAAAGAAAAATACTACACAAGTAGAAGGGGACACCCGGGTTTGAACTGGGGACCGCTCGATCTGCAGTCGAATGCTCTACCACTGAGCTATATCCCCAATTACTGTACTTGTTTTTGATCCATTTGATTTATTCAATGATTGAAGCTATAAAACGTTTGAAAGTGGATAATGTTTTTTTACTTCAAACAGCTGTGTAATATTACGGACGGGCGCTGTCATTGAATAGCAGCGGGTCAAGGTTGGAGAACATTTGAGCACAGCAGTCATTGTTTACATTGGTATGACGAACAAGCATATCAGACTGTCAGCCATCCAACTGATAAGAAAATATCAACAGGCCAACGATGACAACGTCGTCATCATCGCAAAGAAGAGGAGGGTGATCCATTTCTAGGTACGCTAGCTGAAGTGCGCAGAGGGAAAGGAGGCGTTTGATAGTGATGAAAAAAAAGAGAAGGCGAGGAAGAATACTATTGAACAGATTTTTTTTAACTACAGTCTACTGTAGTCCACATGAATAAAAGCGACTACTATTTTCTTCCTTGAACTTCAAGTTTTGAGTGTTTCTTTTCTGTGAATTCCTTCCTTTTAGACACAATGTTTTTTGGTGCTATGTTACACTTGGAATTGTATAGCCTACAATAATTGATATGCCATAAACCCAACCAAATCAAAACAAACTAATTACGGCATATAATATCGTCTGACTTAAATTAAAAACACATGGATCATTCGGTGAATGGAACTACACCAACTCCATGATGACGCAACCATGTAGAAAACTCTTTTTCCTGCACAGAATAAGAAAAAAAAACATCTGAGGAACTTTTTTTCTTTTCAACAACAGGTAAGTTTTTTTGTGATAAGTTTAAAAAAAAAATGACCACACAAGTAGAAGCGGACAGCCGGCTTTGAACCGGTGACCTCTCGACATGCAATCGAATGCTCTAACACTGGGCTATATCCCCAAATACGCTGTATGGGTTTTGATCAATTTGATTTATTCAATGATTGAAGCTATAAAACATTTGAAAGTGGATAATGTTTGTTTTTTTTACTTCAAACAGCTGTGTAATATTACGGACGGGCGCCGTCATTGAATGGCGGCGGTCCCAAGTTTGGAGAACATTCGAGCACATCAGTCATTCTCTACATCGGTATGACGATCAAGAATGTCAGCCTGTCAGCAATCCAACTGATATGAAAGTATCAACAGGCCAATGATAACAAAGTCGCCGTCATCGCCAAGAAGAGGAGGGTGATCCATTTCTATGTACGCTAGCTGAAGTGCGCGGAGGGAAAGGAGACGTTTCATAACGACAAAAAAAGAGACGGCGATGAAGAATACTATTGAACAAACCTTTTCATCTACAGTCCGCTATAGTCCCCAAGAATAAAAGCGACTACAAATTACTTCCTTGAACTTCAAGTTTTGAGTGTTTCTTTTCTGCGAATTCCTTTCTTTAAGACAGAATGTTTTTTGGTCCTATGCTACACTTGGAATTGAATAGCCTACAATAATCGATATGCCGTAAAACTCAACCAAACCAAAACAAACTAATTACGGCGTATAATTTCGTCTGACACAAAGTAAAAGCACATGGATCATTCGGTGAATGGAACTACACCAACTCCACGATGACGCAACCATGTCAAAAGCTCCTTATTTCTACACAGAATAAGAAAAAAATTACTCTGAGGAACTTTTTTTCTATGCAGCAACAGTTAAGTTGTTTATATGATAAGTTTCAAAGAAAAATACTACACAAGTAGAAGGGGACACCCGGGTTTGAACTGGGGACCGCTCGATCTGCAGTCGAATGCTCTACCACTGAGCTATATCCCCAATTACTGTACTTGTTTTTGATCCATTTGATTTATTCAATGATTGAAGCTATAAAACGTTTGAAAGTGGATAATGTTTTTTTACTTCAAACAGCTGTGTAATATTACGGACGGGCGCTGTCATTGAATAGCAGCGGGTCAAGGTTGGAGAACATTTGAGCACAGCAGTCATTGTTTACATTGGTATGACGAACAAGCATATCAGACTGTCAGCCATCCAACTGATAAGAAAATATCAACAGGCCAACGATGACAACGTCGTCATCATCGCAAAGAAGAGGAGGGTGATCCATTTCTAGGTACGCTAGCTGAAGTGCGCAGAGGGAAAGGAGGCGTTTGATAGTGATGAAAAAAAAGAGAAGGCGAGGAAGAATACTATTGAACAGATTTTTTTTAACTACAGTCTACTGTAGTCCACATGAATAAAAGCGACTACTATTTTCTTCCTTGAACTTCAAGTTTTGAGTGTTTCTTTTCTGTGAATTCCTTCCTTTTAGACACAATGTTTTTTGGTGCTATGTTACACTTGGAATTGTATAGCCTACAATAATTGATATGCCATAAACCCAACCAAATCAAAACAAACTAATTACGGCATATAATATCGTCTGACTTAAATTAAAAACACATGGATCATTCGGTGAATGGAACTACACCAACTCCATGATGACGCAACCATGTAGAAAACTCTTTTTCCTGCACAGAATAAGAAAAAAAAACATCTGAGGAACTTTTTTTCTTTTCAACAACAGGTAAGTTTTTTTGTGATAAGTTTAAAAAAAAAATGACCACACAAGTAGAAGCGGACAGCCGGCTTTGAACCGGTGACCTCTCGACATGCAATCGAATGCTCTAACACTGGGCTATATCCCCAAATACGCTGTATGGGTTTTGATCAATTTGATTTATTCAATGATTGAAGCTATAAAACATTTGAAAGTGGATAATGTTTGTTTTTTTTACTTCAAACAGCTGTGTAATATTACGGACGGGCGCCGTCATTGAATTGCGGCGGTGCCAAGTTTGGAGAACATTCGAGCACATCAGTCATTCTCTACATATGTATGACGATCAAGAATGTCAGCCTGTCAGCAATCCAACTGATATGAAAGTATCAACAGGCCAACGATAACAAAGTTGCCGTCATCGATAAGACGAGGAGGGTGATCCATTTCTATGTACGCTAGCTGAAGTGGGCGGAGGGAAAGGAGACGTTTCATAACGACAAAAAAAGAGACGGCGATGAAGAATACTATTGAACAAACCTTTTCATCTACAGTCCGCTATAGTCCCCAAGAATAAAAGCGACTACAAATTACTTCCTTGAACTTCAAGTTTTGAGTGTTTCTTTTCTGCGAATTCCTTTCTTTAAGACACAATGTTTTTTGGTCCTATGCTACACTTGGAATTGAATAGCCTACAATAATTGATATGCCGTAAAACTCAACCAAACCAAAACAAACTAATTACGGCGTATAATTTCGTCTGACACAAAGTAAAAGCACATGGATCATTCGGTGAATGGAACTACACCAACTCCACGATGACGCAACCATGTCAAAAGCTCCTTATTTCTGCACAGAATAAGAAAAAAATTACTCTGAGGAACTTTTTTTCTATGAAGCAACAGTTAAGTTGTTTATATGATATGTTTCAAGGAAAAATACTACACAAGTAGAAGGGGACACCCGGGTTTGAACCTGGGACCACTCGATCTGCAGTCGAATGCTCTACCACTGAGCTATATCCCCAATTACTGTACTTATTTTTGATCCATTTGATTTATTCAATGATTGAAGCTATAAAACGTTTGAAAGTGGATAATGTTGTTTTTTTACTTCAAACAGCTGTGTAATATTACGGACGGGCGCTGTCATTGAATAGCAGCGGGTCAAGGTTGGAGAACATTTGAGCACAGCAGTCATTGTTTACATTAGTATGACGAACAAGCATATCAGACTGTCAGCCATCCAACTGATAAGAAAGTATCAACAGGCCAACGATAACAACGTCGCCATCATCGCAAAGAAGAGGAGGGTGATCCATTTCTAGGTACGCTAGCTGAAGTGCGCAGAGGGAAAGGAGGCGTTTGATAGCGATAAAAAAAAAAGAGAAGGCGAGGAAGAATACTATTGAACAGATTTTTTTTAACTACAGTCTACTGTAGTCCACATGAATAAAAGCGACTACTATTTTCTTCCTTGAACTTCAAGTTTTGAGTGTTTCTTTTCTGTGAATTCCTTCCTTTTAGACACAATGTTTTTTGGTGCTATGCTACACTTGGAATTGTATAGCCTACAATAATTGATATGCCATAAACCCAACCAAACCAAAACAAACTAATTACGGCATATAATATCGTCTGACTTAAATTAAAAACACATGGATCATTCGGTGAATGGAACTACACCAACTCCATGATGACGCAACCATGTAGAAAACTCTTTATTCCTGCACAGAATAAGAAAAAAAAACATCTGAGGAACTTTTTTTCTTTTCAACAACAGGTAAGTTGTTTATGTGATAAGTTTAAAAAAAAAAAAAGACCGCAAAAGTAGAAGCGGACAGCCGGCTTTGAACCGGTGACCTCTCGACATGTAATCGAATGCTCTAACACTGAGCTATATCCCCAACTACGCTACATGGGTTTTGATCAATTTGATTTATTCAATGATTGAAGCTATAAAACATTTGAAAGTGGATAATGTTTGTTTTTTTACTTCAAACAGCTGTGTAATATTACGGACGGGCGCCGTCATTGAATTGCGGCGGTCCCAAGTTTGGAGAACATTCGAGCACATCAGTCATTCTCTACATAGGTATGACGATCAAGAATGTCAGCCTGTCAGCAATCCAACTGATATGAAAGTATCAACAGGCCAATGATAAAAAAGTCGCCGTCATCGCCAAGAAGAGGAGGGTGATCCATTTCTATGTACGCTAGCTGAAGTGCGCGAAGGGAAAGGAGACGTTTCATAACGACAAAAAAAGAGACGGCGATGAAGAATACTATTGAACAAACCTTTTCATCTACAGTCCGCTCTAGTCCCCAAGAATAAAAGCGACTACAAATTTCTTCCTTGAACTTCAAGTTTTGAGTGTTTCTTTTCTGCGAATTCCTTTCTTTAAGACACAATGTTTTTTGGTCCTATGCTACACTTGGAATTGAATAGCCTACAATAATTGATATGCCGGAAACTCAACCCAAACAATACAAACTAATTACGGCGTATAATTTCGTCTGACACAAAGTAAAAGCACATGGATCATTCGGTGAATGGAACAACACCAACTCCATGATGACGCAACCATGTCAAAAACTCCTTATTTCGGCACAGAATAAGAAAAAAATTACTCTGAGGAACTTTTTTTCTTTGCAGCAACAGTTATGTTGATTATGTGATAAGTTTCAAGGAAAAATACTACGCAAGTAGAAGGGGACACGCAGATTTGGACCGGGGACCTCTCGATCTGCAGTCCACTGTTCTACCACTGAGCTATATCCCCAATTACTGTACTTGTTTTTGATCCATTTGATTTATTCAATGATTGATACTATGAAATATTTGAAAGTGGTTAATGTTGTTCTTTTTACTTCAAACAGCTGTGTAATATTACGGACGGGCGCCGGCATTGAATAGCAGCGGGTCAAGGTTGGAGAACGTTTGAGCACAGCAGTCATTGTTTACATTGGTATGACGTTCAAGCATGTCAGACTGTCAGCCATCCAACTGATATGAAAGTATCAACAGGCCAACGATAACAATGTCACCGTCATCGCCAAGAAGAGGAGGGTGATCCTTTTCTACGTACGCTAGCTGAAGTGCGCGGAGGGAAAGGAGGCGTTTGATAGCGACGAAAAAAAAAGAGAAGACGAGGAAGAATACTATTGAACTGATTTTTTTTAACTACAGTCTACTGTAGTCCCCAAGAATAAGAGGGACTACTATTTTCTCCCTTATACTTCAAGTTTTGAGTGTTTCTTTTCTGTGAATTCCTTCCTTTTAGACACAATGTTTTTTGGTGCTATGCTACACTTGGAATTGTATAGCCTACAATAATTGATATGCCATAAACACAACCAAACCAAAACAAACTAATTACGGCATATAATATCGTCTTACTTAAAGTAAAAGCACATGGATTATTCGGTGAATGGAACTACACCAACTCCACGATGACACAACCATGTCAAAAACTCCTTATTCCTGCACATAATAAGATAAAAACTCCAGAGGAACTTTTTTTCTCTTCAGCAACAGTTAAGTTTATTATGTGATAAGTTTCAAGAAAAAATACTACACAAGTAGAAGGGGACACCCGGATTTGAACCGGGGACCTCACGATCTTCAGTCAAGTGATCTACCTCTGAGCTTTATCCCCAATTACGGTAAATTGTTTTTATCCATTTGATTTATTCTATGGTTGAAGCTATAAAACATTTGAAAGTAGATAATGTTTATTTTTTTTACTTCAAACAGCCGTGTAATATTACGGACGGGCGCCGTCATTGAATTGCGGCGGTCTCAAGATTGGAGAACGTTCGAGCACGTCAGTTATCGTGTACTTAGGTATGACGATCAAGAATGTCAGCCTGTCAGCAATCTGACTGATATGAAAGTATCAACAGGCCAACGATAACAACGTTGCCGTCACCGCCAAGAAGAGGACGGTGATCCTTTTCTACGTACGCTAGCTATATCCCCATTTACATTAACAAGGGTTTATTTTATCTTATTGATTCATTCACTGATTTAGGCTATAAGCCATTTGAAAGTGGATAATGTTTGTTTTTTTTCTTCAAACAGCTGTTATATGAGAAATTATATACATTCATTAGAAACTGAATAGATAGTAGTCTGGCAAAAGATCAAACCCATTGATCATATAGAAAAATTCGGTCCTCCCGTCCTCGTAAGTACTTGATGAAAAAATAATTTTGAAACAGAACACTTCTCAAGCAAAGGTTAATGTTATGGATTGTTAAATCGTAGTAAACGTGTTCGATTTTTAGTCGCGGTAACACTCAATGTCGGTCTGAATAATCTTTGAAAAGATATAAACTCACCTATTTTGGCAGCTTTGAGTTAAATAGTACCACTACTCTTCTTCTACAAGCACTCTCTTGGCATAACCCGATAAATATTTCGCAAATAGGTATTTGCATAATATCCAGCTTTCGGTTCTATTTAAGGTCGTAAGTATTCTATAGTGTGAGAGCCTTCACTCATTTTGTGCTTCATTTATGTATACGATGCAATAGAATCAAACAATAAAACCGATATTCATATGAACGTTGGGTGACACAAAGGTTTGAACAGAAGCCCTCGTTATCTGTAAGCGAATTCTCTCCCATTGGGCTATAACCCCAACTAACATTTGACGTTTTCCAAATTTTTTTATATAAATTTAACTTGCTATATTAAAGCTAAAAAATGTTTACGAGCTGAAAGTAGGTTAAGTATATTTTTAGATTTAAAATGTCATTCATCTCTTAAATTAACACCTACCACTGATTTGTATCGCTAAACATTTACGAATCAAAAAATTATTATTATTATTATTATTATTATTTACTCCTTTATAGTTTTTCTCAGCGTTAACTGATGGTTTTCACTGGAGTTTGAGTGACAGCAAGTCTGGTCTTCTTGCTGAGATTTTTTATTATTATAGTTTTTTTACTTCAGCTAAGGCTGATGGTTTTCCACTGGAGTTTCAGTGACAGCAAGTCTCCTCAAGTCTCTAAGACTCTTCTCAGTATTCTGGCTGTTCTCAATAATGCTGTAGTTTGGATGGTCTCCACTCGTCCGCCAACTTCCAAATCCACCAGTCCCTTTAATAATCCTTCAGTTACTGTACCAAAAGCACCAATTAGAATTAGTATAATTGTCACCTTTATGTTCCACAGTTTTTTGCAATTCCCTCGCAAAGTCGAGGTACTTATCCTTCTTTTCACATTCTTTCAGTTTTATTCTGTGGTCAGCCGGGACAGCTAAGTCGACAATATTGCAAGTTCTCTATTTGTTTATTTTTTTCTTTATTATTTTTTGGTCTGGTCTTCTGGCCGATATTAGGTAATCCGTGTGTATATCAAAGTCCCATGGGAGTTTTATTATTATTTTTTATTGTTTTTCAATTATTTAATGTCAAATAGATTATGACTTGTCATGATAGTGAGTTAAAATATATCAGATAACTTTACGTTTGCTCAATGCTTAGAGTAGAGGTCAGTTCTGTTTGAGGTTCATTTGTTCACTTTATTCTGGAGAAATTTACACCGGATTATCTTGTCTTGCTGCCATTCCGATTTGATCATCAATTTTTCACATACACCTAGAAAGGCCGGGAGAGCAAAAATCAATTTTTTTTATTCCTTCTTTTAAAAGATTTTATGCACGTTCAAATACTTATGACCAATATTTCTAAAGCTTAATAACCATAAAGCTTAGAGAAATAACTGCTTATTAGTAGACAAGCACAAAATCTATTTTTAATGCAAGATATTAAAGAAACCGTTGAAATGCTGGTTAGTAGGAAAGACAATATTATTATTATTAGCATGAGTACACATAGGGGTATAAAAATGGTTTAGAGGTGTTAGGAATGAGTATTGAAGAAAATATTTCTTGATAGACAATGTATGGTTTCTGAGAACAATCTTTTGCAACTAATCTAGCCTTATAAAACTTCTTTCTGGTTTTTTGCCTGTTTCAATATCAAATCTAACGTGCTGATATTAGAGACTTATTTAGTGGCAGTTGCATCAATTATAACGTTTCATTTTCTTTTGAAACATCCATTTCTTCTTTCATTGCTACCCTCCATTTTACTGATTGTTCAGACGTTAATGACTCCTCGTACGTTCTTGTTATGGCTTTCATTTGAAAGCTGTAATCTATTGTATAATTCAACATATCATTTTCTTCGTCGTTAATGTAATAATCACTTAGATGATTCGGACGTGTTTTAATTCATTCACAAATTTCATCTCTTTTTATTCGCTCCTCAGGTAAATGCATATTGATCTCATCATTTTAATCATGGATTTATGTATAATAGACGGGTTTTAATGGATGGTTGGTTGGTTGGTTGGTTGGTTGATTGGTTGGTTTTTATGGCATATCAACCTTTGTAGGTTATTTAACGCCAAATCCAATTTTAAACAAATAAGCAGTTCTATTTCAAACAACTCAGTTTAGAACGAGTACACAGTTTCATTGTCAAAAACATTTCTATTTCAAGCTATTCAAATAGTACTAATTCAGCTAATTCAGTTTAGAATAAGTACAGATTTTGTTTACACACAGTTAAATGTCAAAACAGTTCTATATGAGATCACAGTTTAAATTTCAAAAACATTTTTGTTTCAAAATATTCAGTTTAGTCAAACAGTTTTAATTCACCTAATTCAGTTTAGTTTAAGTACAGATTTTGTTTACACAGTAAAATATCAAAACACTTCTATATTAAACAATTTAGTTTAGAGTAAGTACAGTTTCGATGTAAAAAAACAGTTCCATTTCAAACAACTCAGTTTAGCATAAAGACGCTGTTTAAATGTATGTACAATTTAATTGTCAAAAATATTTCTGTTCTTAGCTATTCAGTTTAGTCAAACAGTTCTAATTCAAACAATTCAGTTAAGAATAAGTATGCAGTTAGTTCTATTTAACTCATAAATTTAACCCTATCAGGTGCTACCATTCTGGGTCAGAGTGAAGGACGAGTTTGAATATTTTTCACAAAATTTATCAATGAATGTTATTGTCCTGACGATTTTTTACAATTTCTTTCTCTAGAAAATATACCAAATAAGCAGTCTATACCCATCATTTCGAACAAATACTTCCTTCTCACTTCTGTCATCTAATTTCTTAGAATGTTGTACATACGCATAGCAAATACTTCCAAATAAATGCATATCGGAAATGTTTGGTTTAATACCAGTAAAAAAATTTATTCGGTGTAGTTTTATTGCGATCATTGTTCGCCAATGGTCTGAGAGAGCGGGGTTCAATCCTAGATCGAGTCATACCAAAGAGTAAAAAAATGATACTGGCTGCTACCTTTGCTTAACACTCAGAATTATAAGGTGAGCAATCCAGCGAATGGAGTAGCACCCTCCCTTACACCTCGGTGTAGTAGCAATTGTAAAGGGAGCCTTCGGGTAACCGTCGACTAAGGTCGCCAACTTTACTTACTTATTGTAACACCTGTTACGAATATTTGACGAAGATGTAACTGCGTATGACTATGTATATTTAGGAAGATTAGCTTGTTTTAGTATGCATCTGGCCATTTCAAAAATTGTGCACCACATTCTTTCTATCGTACGACTTTGATGAGACGAATAGAGTAGTTAATTTAGTTTTTAATTAATTATAGCTCAAAAGAATTAGAAGTGAATTCAGTTCCTTGGTCGCTTCTAACATATTTTATATTGCCATAAGATGCAATATCAGTAATAAATTTTTCAAAAGCTTTTAAAGTGTCATTTTCATTTTTCAAAATATAAGTCACTATTAGACTAGAATAATTATCTAAGCATCCAAATAGATATCTAAATCGTCTTCTGCTATAGGGTCTATCTATTTGTTCTATAATATGGCAAGAAGAATCAAAATCCTAATCAAAATGATTAAACTTAGACTCTTCGTTTAGAATGAGTTATAGCCCCGTAGTTTACTGACAAATCAAAATACGAAGAATCATAAGTACCATTTACAGAAAAGATATATGAAAGCTTACCTGATACATGTTTTACCTAGTCTTTTCCAGCATTTGTGTTGTCAACTTTCGTTCTTCTGCAAAACTTTGTGAATTTTTACAGTTCCTACACCAACGTATTTGTTTTTTACAATCTTCGGATTTGTGTCCATATTTTCCGACAGAAAAACACGCTCCATTAAATCTGGTTTTGTTGTATTCTTTTGGTAAAAAACGCTGATGGCCGACGGTCGTATTTTCTTTTTTTTCACCATGATTACTGCGTTGGAGGTGTCATCATCAGTTTTCTCGGCTTCTTCAAAATTTTTTTGAGCTGTTTTGAAATTTTGGAACGTCATAGGGGCGTCTTTCTGTGTTAATACTGTAGTGAATGTATTATAATCATTTATTGCTATAAGCAGTCCATCACTTATTGTTTCTCCGACTTTTTAAAATTTAGCTGCGTTCTCAGCTCTTATGACATGGTCCGTAATATTTTTCTCCGGGTTTTTCTGCAACGAAGTCAATTCTGTATACAAGGCTTTAGTTCTAGGCATTTTCCACTTGGCTTTCCATGTGGCAGGTTGTGTTCCTTTTAACTTTTTGAATTTTTTTGTCGTCATTTTTCGCATCTTGAATGATTAATGATATAGACTTCTATTATCCAGGTAGCGTAAACTTTGGTGTTCCCAAATAACCAAGAAATTTTACCTCCTATACTTCATATTTTCTTTCGTCTCCATTAAGTATCAATCTATGTGTCATATCAAACTGTCCGCTGCTAGACCCTTAACCTGTTAATATCGAAGGGGTATGCCGACCTATTAATATACATATTCACGTGCTCGCACACGGAACTAAAATTTACAAAAAGATCAAAGACATAAAGGAAGAACAAACTGCGCGCCAAATTTAGTGGCGCCTAAAAGCAGGTACGTGACATGCCATCGCGTAGTAATGTAGGTGGACATGTAATTTGGTGTTTATTTATTATTCCCCCCCCCCTCATTTAAGTTTGGTTTATATTTGGAAAAGGCAAACGAAGTAAAGATGTACGAAACGACGCGTACAAAAAGATCATATAAAACAAAGCAGTACAAACAAATTTGAATTTATATAGTTGCAATGAAACACTTCAAAAGATTAGTGTTCTAACACTGTTCGTTAAATATACCTCTTTGTGTGTGTTTGTGTGTGTGTGTGTGTGACTAACACTAATACTACAAAATAAAGACTAAATAACAAAAGTGTCCCATGCGTGTTGACTAAGTATTTCTACTGTTTGTTTGGGGGGGGGGGTTGTGGTTTGACGATATTTCTGTGTTCAAGGCTGGAAAAAGTCTCGATGAAAATGTATAATAAAGGGGAGAATGGTTGCATGGGGTGTACATTTTTAAGCGGATTGACTGCTGGAAGTCAAAAGTAAAAAATGGAATAGTGTGATGACTCTTAGTCGAAATGGAGACAGTAAGAGTGTTCTCTCTGGAAGTCAGCTGGAAAGAGTGTGTTGACCCTGTAAGTGAAAATGTGAAAGAGGCTGAGTGTTGGAAGATGAGAGTATTCATAGAAAATCCTTGCCATGCAGTAGGCTCCAAAAACGCGGAACAAAATTGAAGATGCGGACGTACTTGTGAGCACTAACCACGTGTTTTCCTCGCCAACAGCTTCCCGAGACTGATTAGTTTACAGTCGTCCACCATCTTTGTTTCAGGAAAAAGTAGCATAACGGCCATTTTAAAATATACGAGTGTAAATCCTATAGTAATTACAAAATCGACCTGAGATGTGACGCACAAATATATTACTATATACCAAAGGCACTATTTTAGTTGATATATTTAACATTTTTCTATTATATTAATACCATACCAATTAACTTATATCCGTAGATAAATATATAAATAAATTAAGGTAGAAATATTGAGAACTTGGATATAGCTCAGTGGTATAGCATCCGACTGCAGATCAAGAAGTCCTGGGTGGCATTTATCGATTTATAGATTATTTACTTCCATCACAGAATTTTCAGTGGCTGAAACTTTTTCATTATTTTTATTATTCATTCGTTTTTCTATATATATGAAATGTTCATTCCAGCCTCAGCCCTATCGACTGAAGCAGTAGAATACGTGTGCTGCACCTCTGCAAAAGGGTCAGACCTCCCTCAACTAATGTCGTTGATATGACAATGAATTACATCTGAATAATTATTTGCAGACAGTTAAATGGCTTTAAGCATCGTTATGTAAAACTTACAATTGAACTTAATATCAGTCATTTGTTTGCACTCAGTTAAACGGTTCAACAGTTCTATTTAACCTATTGATAGGACCCTATCAAGTAAAGCCAATTCGGGTCATTACTGGACCCAGGAGTAATGGCGATGAAGATGTATTTGATTATCCCCCAAAGCTCCACGACAGAAGCCTCACAATTGAATAGTTTAATTTCATATTCAAAACACTCGCAGTGGGCGGAGTTCTGCCTGTGCGGATATGTAAATTGTGTATTCTACAGTTCACCACCAACTGTACAGTATATCGCTGGTTAGAAATATTGGTTATTATAAACGTAAAAAAGATGAAAATAGAAAGACTTGTGTGAAAATAAAATAAAAAAAACGGAACAATCAAGACGTCAGTTTGAGTAATTCGAGAGATGAAGTCTAAAAATAAACCGTGACCAACTTGCAAGTCCTATGAATCACAATTCAAGAGAACATTTATGGATTAACTACAGGCGGGGATATAGCTCAGTGGTAGAGCATTCGACTGCAGATCGAGAGGTCCCCGGTTCAATCCCGGGTGTCCCCTTCCTTAGTCCTAATAATGTTTTTTTAATCATTCTTTTGCACAATCTACTGAAGGGTGATTTCTATCCGGCATCTCACCGAGTGAGATTTGACATAAATTTATTTTATAAATAAGGGCCACCCACGAATCGACACTCATGTGTGGCCATTATAAAAAAAAATACATGATCATCACAGCATCTTCCATTTTGGGTCGTCTGTTTTAAACTTGGAAAAAATGCCACAGAATCGTATGGAATACATCAGACTGCTTTTGGACCATCTTGCATGACTCGAGCATCACTTTTTGAGTGGCGTAAGGGATTCAAGGAAGGCAGGGAGTCAGTGGGGAATGATGAGAGGTGTGGGAGGAGTAAGGAAGTCAATACACCAGAGTTGATTGGCCAAAGGATTAGGGTTGGGGTAACTACGTTGAGGTTTTAAGAGAGTTCAGGAAGAGATTCCGTCGGAGGAGGCCAGCAATCTTCAAATCGGGTCAGTGGCATTTCCACAAGGACAATGCACGAGTCCACAACTCCATCTTTGTCACAGATTATTTGAGCAAGATGGGAATCAATACAGTTCCTCAGCCTCCCTGTGACATTTGGTTATTTCCTAAGCTCAGAGGCTGTCGTTATGAGACAATTGAGGAGATGAAAGAGACTGTGACGAAGGTCATTGACACGCTCACACATGAGGACATCCATGAGGCCTTCCAGAAGTTGTTGGAACGCTAGAACAAGTTTATTGCATCCGGAGGAGATTACTTCGAAGGGGACTGGAGTTTCATGTGTGTGCTATCAATAAAAGTGCCCATACGAAAAAAGTCTGGAAACTAATTTAATGATCCTCGTTCATTCATTGATATGACGAAATAGGCATATTCCCTTCACTCCCATGTACTGGCATTTGTATGGATGTCAAAATCGTCTGACACATACAGAAACACACTTTTAGCAAGCAGGCACACTAAAACTTCGCTACTATATACCTATCAGCTTTTCAACACACATATACGCAGATATGTTCGAACAAAACTCACTAACATACTTTCGCTTAATAATTGTATCAATAACACCCATACACACACGAATATCCAACGAACAATATTCGGACCTTCTTCCTACTCTGCATTGTTTTTTGGTTAGTTGTTAGAATACAAGATTATCTTGTATTATGTTACCGTGTTGTGAATTTTCTTCTATCTACGGTGTTCATTTCTTTGTGTTGTAAATTGAGGAACAACTCTAGAAGTTTTGTTTCTAACAAAACATCGAGAGATCTAATTTCAGTCCAATGCAAAACTAAGCTTACGCCTTAAATGTAGTGTCCTGCTTTGACGAGTGTCCTGGATGTGGCACTAAATTACATCTGATAGGATCATTTTCAGACAGCTAAATGGTGTGAGGTTAACATTTCATCATAATATCATCCATTTATTTGCACTTAGCTGAATGTTTCAACAGATCTCTTTGATCAATAGATAGGACCCTATGAGATAAGGCCAACTGGGTCATTACTAAACCTAAGAGTAATGGCAATGAAGGAGTATTCGACATTCTCCAAAGCTTCAGGGCTGGAGTCTCATAATCCGATAGTTTAGTTTCAAATCCAAAGCAATTGCTTGTGTTGGGCTACGCCTCTGCAGATATGTAAAAAGTGTATTCGATTGCCCCAAACCGACTGTGCAGTATATATATGGTTAGAAATATTGGTTATCATAAACCTAAAAAAGATGGAAAGTAGAAGGATTTGCAGTGAAAATTAAAAAAAATGGAACTATCCAGTTAGTTTGAGTAATTCGAGAGATAATTGCTGTTTATATAAAGTCTAAAAATAAATCTTAACCAACTTGCAAGTCCTGTGAATAAAATTCAAGAGAACATTTATGCAGTTCGCTAAAAGTGGTAGAGCATTCGACTGCTGATCGAGAGGTCCACCGCTTCAATCCCGGGTGTCCCCTTCCTTAATGCTAATAATGTTTTTTGATCATTCTTTTACATAATCTACTAAAGGGTGATTTCTATCCTACATCTCACCGAGTGGGATTTGACGTAAATTTATTTTATAATTTGGGGACACCCGCGAATCGGCACTCATGTGTGGCTATCACAAAAAATAATTGATCATCTGAGTATTTTCCATTTTGGGTCATTTTGCTAACCGGGTATTGCCTGGATGTAGGGATGATCCAGGTGATGAATTTATTATGGCTTACCTCGAGTGAACATCAAGGGACCCCGTGATCCAAACAAGGTATGTATTGCTAAACATGATAGTAGATCCTCATGTGGCTGCCATCAAGTAAGCAGTTAAGAAATCAGCTGGTTGATTTCGCTAACTCCATGCCGTGTCTGAGTAGTCTCCCTATTTTCTGATATCATAGATAGTTTTAAATGACTTATAGTGAATAGTAAAATTATCCTTTTCGGAAAGAGAATGGTTGAAAAAAAGTGTAAAAATGGTACAGTGTGTACATAAACAGTCTGGGGCAAAAAAATGAGAAATAGTTAGTTGGCTCTGGTTATAGAGCACCGGAATTTGGACCCTTTTTCTCAAGAGAAACGTAAAACGTTCTTTCCAAACAGATTGTTATGGCGGTAAGATTAAGTTGCATATTTTCCCAGATAAAAGATTCTGAGCTACGTTTAGAATAACCTTAGGCCGATGGTGCTAAAGAGGTAAAATATAATAATTTTCTTAAGTTGTATACTTGAATTTAGACAAAATATTTCTCTTAAATAAATAATTATGATTGCTCTTTAAAATTATTTTCTTACCAAATCTCACACATTACTTATCTATTTTTGATAGATAAGTTAGTTATCATAAAAATCATTTTAATGAGTTGAGTGTTCTCCTATGGTCAGGGAGACTGGGATTTATGGAGTATAAGGCTGAAGGTCACGGGCAAAGGGCAAGGCTGTGTTGCCGTTTGGATATCTGACTCCATATTTTAGTTATCTCATTTTACCCCCATGTTGGCTTGTCGGTAGAACGCTTTGCCCAAGAAATTATACAAAAGAAAAGACAGAAACAGATAAGAGACGAAGACGTTTCTTTTATACTTTCCTTTATTTACTGGGTTCAACAACCATTCCATGGATGAGGGAGTTTTTCCTGAATACATTGAAATGATTGAATCCCCCAGTTAAGGTGTCACAAAATACGTTAATCGTTTCATGCATGTGTTTGTCCTCATTTGGTATTTCAGGCTTCCATAAGGTTTAGTTTTCTTTCGGAAGTTTGTTTAAGTCCGGTAAGGGTTAGTTTGTAGTTCATTTGTGGGACTTTTATATTTCAGGATAATGCTGACCGAGAGGGAGCTGTTACTGGGTGAAAGGGACTAACCAACGCCACGTCCAAAGACGTATGCATGGTGCCAAAACACCAGACAGCAAAATGGTGTTGTCAAATCGCTGGTCACCGTCTGAAAGAGAAAGAAAGCCTGTTCTTCTTTGTCAAGAGGTTGCCTTTTTTCTTTACGCATGTGTCATCTCTTTTTCCCGTCAGGGTCCTATGGGGGTTTCTGCAAATTCAATTTATTTTTTTTTATTTAATTCAATTCTTATTTATTTATTCGTTCCCTACACATTCAATCCCAGCTTGAGTCACACAAAAGACTAAAAAAATGGTACTCGATGCTACCTTGCTTAACACTCAGCATTATAAGGTAAGGATCAAGGGTAAAGTGGAGTAATACAAGGAATGGAGTAGATCCCTTCCATACACATTGGTGTGGTAGCTATTGAAAGGGGAGCCTTCGGGTCGCCCTCGACGAAGGTCACCAAATTTACTTAGTACATTTCGTAAATGATCAATAAGTTTAAATGATTTAAATGTTAGAAATTATAACCTATATCAAGCAAAAATGTTCCTAGTTGATTTTAAGATAGCAGTACGTCGTGCATACCAACTGCATTTGAAGTTTATTTGTTCTTTCTTATATTGTTATTGAATAATAAATGCTGAGATAATCATGTAATTCCTTGTGATGGCCGTAGACGAGTCTCAATTCCTGCGTGGCCCCCAATTATAAAATAAATTTACATCGAACCTCATTCGGTAGGTTGTCGGATAGATATCACACTTCAGTAGATGATGTAAAAGAACGATTAAAAAACGTCATTAACAACAAGGATAGGGACTCGTGGATTCGAAACAAGGGGACCTCTCGATCTGCAGTCGAATGTTTAACCATTAAGCTACATCCACAGCTGTTTCTTGTGTCATAAAAGTTGTATAGAATTTTGATTCACAAGACGTGCAAGTTGGTCAGGATTTTTTTTTTTTTTTTTTTTTTTTTTTTTTAGAATTTATATTAACAACATTTATCGCTCAAATTACTTAAACTGGTGTCTAAATAGTTCGATTTATTATTTTGACTGAAAATTTTTCTACTTGCCTTTTATTTTTAGGTTTATGATAACGATTATTTCTAATCATATCTATACCACCCAGTTGGTTTTGGACTGTAGAATGGAGTACACTTTCATTAACATTGCTCCCACGTCCACTCTAACCTGGAGTGGTGGCTGCTCATAGGGTCCTATCCCTGGGTCAATTAGAATCGTTTGACATTTAAACTCTGCAAACAAGTGACTCACGTTAAATCGATTTATTAAAAATGGAACTGTTTGATCATTTAACTTTCTGTGAACAAATGACTAATGTTAAATTGAATTCCTAGTGATAAATGCCAATACTTGGAACAATTCACTACGAATAGAATTATTCGTGTTTATCAGTAGAATTTGAAACTCTTTAACTGCGCGTCTAAACTGAATTGTTAGTTACATAGCGATGCTTGAAACTATTAAACTGTGTGCAAATAAAACTATTTATGTTACATTGGAATACTTCAAATGATGTAAATGAGTTCAAACAAATGATTAATACCAAATATAACTATTCGTGTTGGAGCCATTTAACTGTGTACAAACAATTGGAATACCTGTGTAACAGTAAATTAGCTCTGACTCATTCAGAAATTAGATTGCCTACAAACGTTTGACAAACAAATATTATGTACAACCATATTTATGCAAATAAATTATTTCAGCCTCGTTTTGAAAATGTCATCTACAAAGTATGCGTTTAGAAATTATATTCAATATGTTTATGGTGAACTTGAATAATTGATATACGGTAAAACCAAACCAAAACCGAAAGAAACTAATTACTAAGTATAATTTAGTCTACCAAAAAGTAAAAACACATGCATCATTCGGTGAATCGAACAATACCAACTCCACAATCACTCAACCATTTCAAAAACTTGAGATTTCAACACGGAATAAGTAAAAACCCATATAGAAATTTCTTTCTTTTTAACAACAGTTTGGTTGATTATGTGATAAGTTTCAAGAAAAAATACTACACAAGTAAAAGGGGACACCCGGGTTTGAACTGGGGACTTCTCGATCTGCATTCGATTACTCAACCATGTCAAAAACTTGAGATTTCAATTACGGCGTATAATTTCGTCTTACACAAAGTAAAAACACATGGATCATTCGGTGAATGGAACTAAACCAACTCCACAATGACGCAACCATGTCAAAACTCCTTATTTCAGCAACAGTTAAGTTGATTATGTGATAAGTTTCAAGAAAAAATACTACACAAGTAGATAGGGAACACCGGTTGGAACCAGGGACTTCTCGATCTCCAGTCGAATGCTCAACCAATAAGCTACATCCCCAATTACGGTACAAAGTTTTTGATCCATTTGATTTATTCAATGATTGCAACTAAAAAACATTTGAAAGTGAAAAATGTTTGATTTTTACTTCAAAAAGCTGTGTAACATTACGGACGGGCACCGTCATTGAATTGCGGTCGCCTCAAGGTTGGAGAACGTTCGAGCACATCAGTCATTGTGTACATAGGTATGACGATCAGAAATGTCAGACTGTCAGCCATCCAACTGATAAGAAAGTATCAACAGGCCAACGATAACAACGTCGCCATCATCGCGAAGAAGAGGAGGGTGATACATTTCTAGGTACGCTAGCTGAAGTGCGCAGAGGGAAAGGAGGCGTTTGATAGAGATAAAAAAAAAAAGAGAAGGTGAGGAAGAATACTATTGAACAGATTTTTTTTAACTACAGTCTACTGTAGTCCACATGAATAAAAGCGACTACTATTTTCTTCCTTGAACTTCAAGTTTTGAGTGTTTCTTTTCTGTGAATTCCTTCCTTTTAGACACAATGTTTTTTGGTGCTATGCTACACTTGGAATTGTATAGCCTACAATAATTGATATGCCATAAACCCAACCAAACCAAAACAAACTAATTACGGCATATAATATCGTCTGACTTAAATTAAAAACACATGGAACATTCGGTGAATGGAACTACACCAACTCCATGATGACGCAACCATGTACAAAACTCTTTATTCCTGCACAGAATAAGGAAAAAAAAATCTGAGGAACTTTTTTTCTTTTCAACAACAGGTAAGTTGTTTATGTGATAAGTTTAAAAAAAAAAGACCACACAAGTAGAAGCGGACCGCCTGCTTTGAACCGGTGACCTCACGACATGCAATCGAATGGTCTAACACTGAGCTATATCCCCAATTACGCTATATGGGTTTTGATCAATTTGATTTATTCAATGATTGAAGCTATAAAACATTTGAAAGTGGATAATGTTTGTTTTTTTTACTTCAAACAGCTGTGTAATATTACGGACGGGCGCCGTCATTGAATTGCGGCGGTCCCAAGTTTGGAGAACATTCGAGCACATCAGTCATTCTCTACATCGGTATGACGATCAAGAATGTCAGCCTGTCAGCAATCCAACTGATATGAAAGTATCAACAGGCCAATGATAACAAAGTCGCCGTCATCGCCAAGAAGAGGAGGGTGATCCATTTCTATGTACGCTAGCTGAAGTGGGCGGAGGGAAAGGAGACGTTTCATAACGACAAAAAAAGAGACGGCGATGAAGAATACTATTGAACAAACCTTTTCATCTACAGTCCGCTATAGTCCCCTAGAATAAAAGCGACTACAAATTACTTCCTTGAACTTCAAGTTTTGAGTGTTTCTTTTCTGCGAATTCCTTTCTTTAAGACAGAATGTTTTTTGGTCCTATGCTACACTTGGAATTGAATAGCCTACAATAATCGATATGCCGTAAAACTCAACCAAACCAAAACAAACTAATTACGGCGTATAATTTCGTCTGACACAAAGTAAAAGCACATGGATCATTCGGTGAATGGAACTACACCAACTCCACGATGACGCAACCATGTCAAAAGCTCCTTATTTCTACACAGAATAAGAAAAAAATTACTCTGAGGAACTTTTTTTCTATGCAGCAACAGTTAAGTTGTTTATATGATAAGTTTCAAAGAAAAATACTACACAAGTAGAAGGGGACACCCGGGTTTGAACTGGGGACCGCTCGATCTGCAGTCGAATGCTCTACCACTGAGCTATATCCCCAATTACTGTACTTGTTTTTGATCCATTTGATTTATTCAATGATTGAAGCTATAAAACGTTTGAAAGTGGATAATGTTTTTTTACTTCAAACAGCTGTGTAATATTACGGACGGGCGCTGTCATTGAATAGCAGCGGGTCAAGGTTGGAGAACATTTGAGCACAGCAGTCATTGTTTACATTGGTATGACGAACAAGCATATCAGACTGTCAGCCATCCAACTGATAAGAAAATATCAACAGGCCAACGATGACAACGTCGTCATCATCGCAAAGAAGAGGAGGGTGATCCATTTCTAGGTACGCTAGCTGAAGTGCGCAGAGGGAAAGGAGGCGTTTGATAGTGATGAAAAAAAAGAGAAGGCGAGGAAGAATACTATTGAACAGATTTTTTTCAACTACACTCTACTGTAGTCCACATGAATAAAAGCGACTACTATTTTCTTCCTTGAACTTCAAATTTTGAGTGTTTCTTTTCTGTGAATTCCTTCCTTTTAGACACAATGTTTTTTGGTGCTATGTTACACTTGGAATTGTATAGCCTACAATAATTGATATGCCATAAACCCAACCAAATCAAAACAAACTAATTACGGCATATAATATCGTCTGACTTAAATTAAAAACACATGGATCATTCGGTGAATGGAACTACACCAACTCCATGATGACGCAACCATGTAGAAAACTCTTTTTCCTGCACAGAATAAGAAAAAAAAACATCTGAGGAACTTTTTTTCTTTTCAACAACAGGTAAGTTTTTTTGTGATAAGTTTTAAAAAAAAATGACCACACAAGTAGAAGCGGACAGCCGGCTTTGAACCGGTGACCTCTCGACATGCAATCGAATGCTCTAACACTGGGCTATATCCCCAAATACGCTGTATGGGTTTTGATCAATTTGATTTATTCAATGATTGAAGCTATAAAACATTTGAAAGTGGATAATGTTTGTTTTTTTTACTTCAAACAGCTGTGTAATATTACGGACGGGCGCCGTCATTGAATGGCGGCGGTCCCAAGTTTGGAGAACATTCGAGCACATCAGTCATTCTCTACATAGGTATGACGATCAAGAATGTCAGCCTGTCAGCAATCCAACTGATATGAAAGTATCAACCGGCCAATGAAAACAAAGTCTCCGTCATCGCCAAGAAGAGGAGGGTGATCCATTTCTAAGTACGCTAGCTGATGTGCGCGGAGGGAAAGGAGACGTTTCATAACGACAAAAAAAGAGACGGCGATGAAGAATACTATTGAACAAACCTTTTCATCTACAGTCCGCTATAGTCCCCAAGAATAAAAGCGACTACAAATTACTTCCTTGAACTTCAAGTTTTGAGTGTTTCTTTTCTGCGAATTACTTTCTTTAAGACACAATGTTTTTTGGTCCTATGCTACACTTGGAATTGAATAGCCTACAATAATTGATATGCCGTAAAACTCAACCAAACCAAAACAAACTAATTACGGCGTATAATTTCGTCTGACACAAAGTAAAAGCACATGGATCATTCGGTGAATGGAACTACACCAACTCCACGATGACGCAACCATGTCAAAAGCTCCTTATTTCTGCACAGAATAAGAAAAAAATTACTCTGAGGAACTTTTTTTCTATGAAGCAACAGTTAAGTTGTTTATATGATATGTTTCAAGGAAAAATACTACACAAGTAGAAGGGGACACCCGGGTTTGAACCTGGGACCACTCGATCTGCATTCGAATGCTCTACCACTGAGCTATATCCCCAATTACTGTACTTATTTTTGATCCATTTGATTTATTCAATGATTGAAGCTATAAAACGTTTGAAAGTGGATAATGTTGTTTTTTTACTTCAAACAGCTGTGTAATATTACGGACGGGCGCTGTCATTGAATAGCAGCGGGTCAAGGTTGGAGAACATTTGAGCACAGCAGTCATTGTTTACATTAGTATGACGAACAAGCATATCAGACTGTCAGCCATCCAACTGATAAGAAAGTATCAACAGGCCAACGATAACAACGTCGCCATCATCGCAAAGAAGAGGAGGGTGATCCATTTCTAGGTACGCTAGCTGAAGTGCGCAGAGGGAAAGGAGGCGTTTGATAGCGATAAAAAAAAAAAAGAGAAGGCGAGGAAGAATACTATTGAACAGATTTTTTTTAACTACAGTCTACTGTAGTCCACATGAATAAAAGCGACTACTATTTTCTTCCTTGAACTTCAAGTTTTGAGTGTTTCTTTTCTGTGAATTCCTTCCTTTTAGACACAATGTTTTTTGGTGCTATGCTACACTTGGAATTGTATAGCCTACAATAATTGATATGCCATAAACCCAACCAAACCAAAACAAACTAATTACGGCATATAATATCGTCTGACTTAAATTAAAAACACATGGATCATTCGGTGAATGGAACTACACCAACTCCATGGTGACGCAACCATGTAGAAAACTCTTTATTCCTGCACAGAATAAGAAAAAAAAACATCTGAGGAACTTTTTTTCTTTTCAACAACAGGTAAGTTGTTTATGTGATAAGTTTAAAAAAAAAAAAAGACCGCAAAAGTAGAAGCGGACAGCCGGCTTTGAACCGGTGACCTCTCGACATGTAATCGAATGCTCTAACACTGAGCTATATCCCCAATTACGCTATATGGGTTTTGATCAATTTGATTTATTCAATGATTGAAGCTATAAAACATTTGAAAGTGGATAATGTTTGTTTTTTTACTTCAAACAGCTGTGTAATATTACGGACGGGCGCCGTCATTGAATTGCGGCGGTCCCAAGTTTGGAGAACATTCGAGCACATCAGTCATTCTCTACATAGGTATGACGATCAAGAATGTCAGCCTGTCAGCAATCCAACTGATATGAAAGTATCAACAGGCCAATGATAACAAAGTCGCCGTCATCGCCAAGAAGAGGAGGGTGATCCATTTCTATGTACGCTAGCTGAAGTGCGCGAAGGGAAAGGAGACGTTTCATAACGACAAAAAAAGAGACGGCGATGAAGAATACTATTGAACAAACCTTTTCATCTACAGTCCGCTATAGTCCCCAAGAATAAAAGCGACTACAAATTTCTTCCTTGAACTTCAAGTTTTGAGTGTTTCTTTTCTGCGAATTCCTTTCATTAAGACACAATGTTTTTTGGTCCTATGCTACACTTGGAATTGAATAGCCTACAATAATTGATATGCCGTAAACTCAACCCAAACAATACAAACTAATTACGACGTATAATTTCGTCTGACACAAAGTAAAAGCACATGGATCATTCGGTGAATGGAACAACACCAACTCCATGATGACGCAACCATGTCAAAAACTCCTTATTTCGGCACAGAATAAGAAAAAAATTACTCTGAGGAACTTTTTTTCTTTGCAGCAACAGTTATGTTGATTATGTGATAAGTTTCAAGGAAAAATACTACGCAAGTAGAAGGGGACACGCAGATTTGGACCGGGGACCTCTCGATCTGCAGTCCACTGTTCTACCACTGAGCTAAATCCCCAATTACTGTACTTGTTTTTGATCCATTTGATTTATTCAATGATTGATACTATGAAATATTTGAAAGTGGTTAATGTTGTTCTTTTTACTTCAAACAGCTGTGTAATATTACGGACGGGCGCCGGCATTGAATAGCAGCGGGTCAAGGTTGGAGAACGTTTGAGCACAGCAGTCATTGTTTACATTGGTATGACGTTCAAGCATGTCAGACTGTCAGCCATCCAACTGATATGAAAGTATCAACAGGCCAACGATAACAATGTCACCGTCATCGCCAAGAAGAGGAGGGTGATCCTTTTCTACGTACGCTAGCTGAAGTGTGCGGAGGGAAAGGAGGCGTTTGATAGCGACGAAAAAAAAAGAGAAGGTGAGGAAGAATACTATTGAACTGATTTTTTTTAACTACAGTCTACTGTAGTCCCCAAGAATAAGAGGGACTACTATTTTCTCCCTTATACTTCAAGTTTTGAGTGTTTCTTTTCTGTGAATTCCTTCCTTTTAGACACAATGTTTTTTGGTGCTATGCTACACTTGGAATTGTATAGCCTACAATAATTGATATGCCATAAACCCAACCAAACCAAAACAAACTAATTACGGCATATAATATCGTCTGACTTAAATTAAAAACACATGGATCATTCGGTGAATGGAACTGCACCAACTCCATGGTGACGCAACCATGTAGAAAACTCTATATTCCTGCACAGAATAAGAAAATAAAAACATCTGAGGAACTTTTTTTCTTTTCAACAACAGGTAAGTTGTTTATGTGATAAGTTTAAAAAAAAAAAGACCACACAAGTAGAAGCGGACAGCCGGCTTTGAACCGGTGACCTCTCGACATGCAATCGAATGCTCTAACACTGAGCTATATCCCCAATTACGCTATATGGGTTTTGATCAATTTGATTTATTCAATGATTGAAGCTATAAAACATTTGAAAGTGGATAATGTTTGTTTTTTTTACTTCAAACAGCTGTGTAATATTACGGACGGGCGCCGTCATTGAATTGCGGCGGTCCCAAGTTTGGAGAACATTCGAGCACATCAGTCATTCTCTACATAGGTATGACGATCAAGAATGTCAGCCTGTCAGCAATCCAACTGATATGAAAATATCAACAGGCCAACGATAACAAAGTCGCCGTCATCGCCAAGAGGAGGAGGGTGATCCATTTCTATGTACGCTAGCTGAAGTGCGCGGAGGGAAAGGAGACGTTTCATAACGACAAAAAAAGAGACGGCGATGAAGAATACTATTGAACAAACCTTTTCATCTACAGTCCGCTATAGTCCCCAAGAATAAAAGCGACTACAAATTACTTCCTTGAACTTCAAGTTTTGAGTGTTTCTTTTCTGCGAATTCCTTTCTTTAAGATACAATGTTTTTTAGTCCTATGCTACACTTGGAATTGAATAGCCTACAATAATTGATATGCCGTAAAACCCAACCCAACCAATACAAACTAATTACGGCGTATAATTTCGTCTGACACAAAGTAAAAGCACATGGATCATTCGGTGAATGGAACTACACCAACTCCACGATGACGCAACCATGTCAAAAACTCCTTATTTCTGCACAGAATAAGAAAAAAATTACTCTGAGGAACTTTTTTTTTTTATGCAGCAACAGTTAAGTTGTTTATATGATAAGTTTCAAGGAAAAATACTACACAAGTAGAAGGGGACACCCGGGTTTGAACCGGGGACCTCTCGATCTGCAGTCGAATGCTCTACCACTGAGCTATATCCCCAATTACTGTACTTGTTTTTGATCCATTTGATTTATTCAATGATTGAAGCTATAAAACGTTTGAAAGTGGATAATGTTGTTTTTTTTTACTTCAAACAGCTGTGTAATATTACGGACGGGCGCTGTCATTGAATAGCAGCGGGTCAAGGTTGGAGAACATTTGAGCACAGCAGTCATTGTTTACATTGGTATGACGAACAAGCATGTCTGACTGTCAGCCATCCAACTGATATGAAAGTATCAACCGGCCAACGATAACAACGTCACCATCATCGCGAAGAAGAGGAGGGGGATCCATTTCTAGGTACCCTAGCTGAAGTGCGTCGAGGGAAAGGAGGCGTTTGATAGCGACAAAAAAAAAGAGAAGGCGAGGAAGAATACTATTGAACAGATTTTTTTCAACTACACTCTACTGTAGTCCACATGAATAAAAGCGACTACTATTTTCTTCCTTGAACTTCAAGTTTTGAGTGTTTCTTTTCTGTGAATTCCTTCCTTTTAGACACAATGTTTTTTGGTGCTATGCTACACTTGGAATTGTATAGCCTACAATAATTGATATGCCATAAACCCAACCAAACCAAAACAAACTAATTACGGCATATAATATCGTCTGACTTAAATTAAAAACACATGGATCATTCGGTGAATGGAACTACACCAACTCCATGGTGACGCAACCATGTAGAAAACTCTATATTCCTGCACAGAATAAGAAAATAAAAACATCTGAGGAACTTTTTTTCTTTTCAACAACAGGTAAGTTGTTTATGTGATAAGTTTAAAAAAAAAAAGACCACACAAGTAGAAGCGGACAGCCGGTTTTGAACCGGTGACCGCTCAACATGCAATCGAATGCTCTAACACTGAGCTATATCCCCAATTACGCTATATGGGTTTTGATCAATTTGATTTATTCAATGATTGAAGCTATAAAACATTTGAAAGTGGATAATGTTTGTTTTTTTTACTTCAAACAGCTGTGTAATATTACGGACGGGCGCCGTCATTGAATTGCAGCGGTCCCAAGTTTGGAGAACATTCGAGCACATCAGTCATTCTCTACATAGGTATGACGATCAAGAATGTCAGCCTGTCAGCAATCCAACTGATATGAAAATATCAACAGGCCAACGATAACAAAGTCGCCGTCATCGCCAAGAGGAGGAGGGTGATCCATTTCTATGTACGCTAGCTGAAGTGCGCGGATGGAAAGGAGACTTTTCATAACGACAAAAAAAGAGACGGCGATGAAGAATACTATTGAACAAACCTTTTCATCTACAGTCCGCTATAGTCCCCAAGAATAAAAGCGACTACAAATTACTTCCTTGAACTTCAAGTTTTGAGTGTTTCTTTTCTGCGAATTCCTTTCTTTAAGACACAATGTTTTTTGGTCCTATGCTACACTTGGAATTGAATAGCCTACAATAATTGATATGCCGTAAAACCCAACCCAACCAATACAAACTAATTACGGCGTATAATTTCGTCTGACACAAAGTAAAAGCACATGGACCATTCGGTAAATGGAACTACACCAACTCCACGATGACGCAACCATGTCAAAAACTCCTTATTTCTGCACAGAATAAGAAAAAAATTACTCTGAGGAACTTTTTTTTTTTTATGCAGCAACAGTTAAGTTGTTGATATGATAAGTTTCAAGGAAAAATACTACACAAGTAGAAGGGGACACCCGGGTTTGAACCGGGGACCTCTCGATCTGCAGTCGAATGCTCTACCACTGAGCTATATCCCCAATTACTGTACTTGTTTTTGATCCATTTGATTTATTCAATGATTGAAGCTATAAAACGTTTGAAAGTGGATAATGTTGTTTTTTTTACTTCAAACAGCTGTGTAATATTACGGACGGGCGCTGTCATTGAATAGCAGCGGGTCAAGGTTGGAGAACATTTGAGCACAGCAGTCATTGTTTACATTGGTATGACGAACAAGCATGTCTGACTGTCAGCCATCCAACTGATATGAAAGTATCAACCGGCCAACGATAACAACGTCACCATCATCGCGAAGAAGAGGAGGGGGATCCATTTCTAGGTACCCTAGCTGAAGTGCGTCGAGGGAAAGGAGGCGTTTGATAGCGACAAAAAAAAGAGAAGGCGAGGAAGAATACTATTGAACAGATTTTTTTCAACTACACTCTACTGTAGTCCACATGAATAAAAGCGACTACTATTTTTTTCCTTGAACTTCAAGTTTTGAGTGTTTCTTTTCTGTGAATTCCTTCCTTTTAGACACAATGTTTTTTGGTGCTATGCTACACTTTGAATTGTATAGCCTACAATAATTGATATGCCATAAACCCAACCAAACCAAAACAAACTAATTACGGCATATAATATCGTCTGACTTAAATTAAAAACACATGGATCATTCGGTGAATGGAACTACACCAACTCCATGGTGACGCAACCATGTAGAAAACTCTATATTCCTGCACAGAATAAGAAAATAAAAACATCTGAGGAACTTTTTTTCTTTTCAACAACAGGTAAGATGTTTATGTGATAAGTTTAAAAAAAAAAAGACCACACAAGTAGAAGCGGACAGCCGGCTTTGAACCGATGACCTCTCGACATGCAATCGAATGCTCTAACACTGAGCTATATCCCCAATTACGCTATATGGGTTTTGATCAATTTGTTTTATTCAATGATTGAAGCTATAAAACATTTGAAAGTGGATAATGTTTGTTTTTTTTACTTCAAACAGCTGTGTAATATTACGGACGGGTGCCGTCATTGAATTGCGGCGGTCCCAAGTTTGGAGAACATTCGAGCACATCAGTTATTCTCTACATAGGTATGACGATCAAGAATGTCAGCCTGTCAGCAATCCAACTGATATGAAAATATCAACAGGCCAACGATAACAAAGTCGCCGTCATCGCCAAGAAGAGGAGGGTGATCCATTTCTATGTACGCTAGCTGAAGTGCGCGGAGGGAAAGGAGACGTTTCATAACGACAAAAAAAGAGACGGCGATGAAGAATACTATTGAACAAACCTTTTCATCTACAGTCCGCTATAGTCCCCAAGAATAAAAGCGACTACAAATTACGTCCTTGAACTTCAAGTTTTGAGTGTTCTTTTTCTGCGAATTCATTTCTTTAAGACACAATGATTTTTGGTCCTATGCTACACTTGGAATTGAATAGCCTACAATAATTGATATGCCGTAAAACCCAACTCAACCAATACAAACTAATTACGGCGTATAATTTCGTCTGACACAAAGTAAAAGCACATGGATCATTCGGTGAATGGAACTACACCAACTCCACGATGACGCAACCATGTCAAAAACTCCTTATTTCTGCACAGAATAAGAAAAAAAATACTCAGAGGAACTTTTTTTTTTTTTATGCAGCAACAGTTAAGTTGTTTATATGATAAGTTTCAAGGAAAAATACTACACAAGTAGAATGGGACACCCGGGTTTGAACCGGGGACCTCTCGATCTGCAGTCGAATGCTCTACCACTGAGCTATATCCCCAATTACTGTACTTGTTTTTGATCCATTTGATTCATTCAATGATTGAAGCTATAAAACGTTTGAAAGTGGATAATGTTGTTTTTTTTACTTCAAACAGCTGTGTAATATTACGGACGGGCGCTGTCATTGAATAGCAGCGGGTCAAGGTTGGAGAACATTTGAGCACAGCAGTCATTGTTTACATTGGTATGACGAACAAGCATGTCTGACTGTCAGCCATCCAACTGATATGAAAGTATCAACCGGCCAACGATAACAACGTCACCATCATCGCGAAGAAGAGGAGGGGGATCCATTTCTAGGTACCCTAGCTGAAGTGCGTCGAGGGAAAGGAGGCGTTTGATAGCGACAAAAAAAAAGAGAAGGCGAGGAAGAATACTATTGAACAGATTTTTTTCAACTACACTCTACTGTAGTCCACATGAATAAAAGCGACTACTATTTTCTTCCTTGAACTTCAAGTTTTGAGTGTTTCTTTTCTGTGAATTCCTTCCTTTTAGACACAATGTTTTTTGGTGCTATGCTACACTTGGAATTGTATAGCCTACAATAATTGATATGCCATAAACCCAACCAAACCAAAACAAACTAATTACGGCATATAATATCGTCTGACTTAAATTAAAAACACATGGATCATTCGGTGAATGGAACTACACCAACTCCATGGTGACGCAACCATGTAGAGAACTCTATATTCCTGCACAGAATAAGAAAATAAAAACATCTGAGGAACTTTTTTTCTTTTCAACAACAGGTAAGATGTTTATGTGATAAGTTTAAAAAAAAAAAAGACCACACAAGTAGAAGCGGACAGCCGACTTTGAACCGGTGACCTCTCGACATGCAATCGAATGCTCTAACACTGAGCTATATCCCCAATTACGCTATATGGGTTTTGATCAATTTGATTTATTCAATGATTGAAGCTATAAAACATTTGAAAGTGGATAATGTTTGTTTTTTTTACTTCAAACAGCTGTGTAATATTACGGACGGGCGCCGTCATTGAATTGCGGCGGTCCCAAGTTTGGAGAACATTCGAGCACATCAGTCATTCTCTACATAGGTATGACGATCAAGAATGTCAGCCTGTCAGCAATCCAACTGATATGAAAATATCAACAGGCCAACGATAACAAAGTCGCCGTCATCGCCAAGAGGAGGAGGGTGATCCATTTCTATGTACGCTAGCTGAAGTGCGCGGAGGGAAAGGAGACGTTTCATAACGACAAAAAAAGAGACGGCGATGAAGAATACTATTGAACAAACCTTTTCATCTACAGTCCGCTATAGTCCCCAAGAATAAAAGCGACTACAAATTACTTCCTTGAACTTCAAGTTTTGAGTGTTTCTTTTCTGCGAATTCCTTTCTTTAAGACACAATGTTTTTTGGTCCTATGCTACACTTGGAATTGAATAGCCTACAATAATTGATATGCCGTAAAACCCAACCCAACCAATACAAACTAATTACGGCGTATAATTTCGTCTGACACAAAGTAAAAGCACATGGATCATTCAGTGAATGGAACTACACCAACTCCACGATGACGCAACCATGTCAAAAACTCCTTATTTCTGCACAGAATAAGAAAAAAATTACTCTGAGAACTTTTTTTTTTTTTTTATGCAGCAACAGTTAAGTTGTTTATATGATAAGTTTCAAGGAAAAATACTACACAAGTAGAAGGGGACACCCGGGTTTGAACCGGGGACCTCTCGATCTGCAGTCGAATGCTCTACCACTGAGCTATATCCCCAATTACTGTACTTGTTTTTGATCCATTTGATTTATTCAATGATTGAAGCTATAAAACGTTTGAAAGTGGATAATGTTGTTTTTTTTACTTCAAACAGCTGTGTAATATTACGGACGGGCGCTGTCACTGAATAGCAGCGGGTCAAGGTTGGAGAACATTTGAGCACAGCAGTCATTGTTTACATTGGTATGACGAACAAGCATGTCTGACTGTCAGCCATCCAACTGATATGAAAGTATCAACCGGCCAACGATAACAACGTCACCATCATCGCGAAGAAGAGGAGGGGGATCCTTTTCTAGGTACCCTAGCTGAAGTGCGTCGAGGGAAAGGAGGCGTTTGATAGCGACAAAAAAAAAGAGAAGGCGAGGAAGAATACTATTGAACAGATTTTTTTCAACTACACTCTACTGTAGTCCACATGAATAAAAGCGACTACTATTTTCTTCCTTGAACTTCAAGTTTTGAGTGTTTCTTTTCTGTGAATTCCTTCCTTTTAGACACAATGTTTTTTGGTGCTATGCTACACTTGGAATTGTATAGCCTACAATAATTGATATGCCATAAACCCAACCAAACCAAAACAAACTAATTACGGCATATAATATCGTCTGACTTAAATTAAAAACACATGGATCATTCGGTGAATGGAACTACACCAACGCCATGGTGACGCAACCATATAGAAAACTCTATATTCCTGCACAGAATAAGAAAAAAAAAACATCTGAGGAACTTTTTTTCTTTTCAACAACAGGTAAGTTGTTTATGTGATAAGTTTTAAAAAAAAAGACCACACAAGTAGAAACGGACAGCCGGCTTTGAACCGGTGACCTCGTGACATGCAATCGAATGCTCTAACACTGAGCTATATCCCCAATTACGCATTATGGGTTTTGATCAATTTGATTTATTCAATGATTGAAGCTATAAAACATTTGAAAGTGGATAATGTTTGTTTTTTTTACTTCAACAGCTGTGTAATATTACGGACGGGCGCCGTCATTGAATTGCGGCGGTCCCAAGTTTGGAGAACATTCGAGCACATCAGTCATTCTCTACATAGGTATGACGATCAAGAATGTCAGCCTGTCAGCAATCCAACTGATATGAAAATATCAACAGGCCAACGATAACAAAGTCGCCGTCATCGCAGAGAAGAGGAGGGTGATCCATTTCTATGTACGCTAGCTTAAGTGCGCGGAGTGAAAGGAGACGTTTCATAACGACAAAAAAAGAGACGGCGATGAAGAATACTATTGAACAAACCTTTTCATCTACGGTCCGCTATAGTCCCCAAGAATAAAAGCGACTACAAATTGCTTCCTTGAACTTCAAGTTTTGAGAGTTTCTTTTCTGCGAATTCCTTTCTTTAAGACACAATGTTTTTTGGTCCTATGCTACACTTGGAATTGAATAGCCTACAATAATTGATATGCCGTAAAACCCAACCCAACCAATACAAACTAATTACGGCGTATAATTTCGTCTGACACAAAGTAAAAGCACATGGATCATTCGGTGAATGGAACTACACCAACTCCACGATGACGCAACCATGTCAAAAACTCCTTATTTCTGCAAAGAATAAGAAAAAAATTACTCTGAGGAACTTTTTTTTTTTTTATGCAGCAACAGTTAAGTTGTTTATATGATAAGTTTCAAGGAAAAATACTACACAAGTAGAAGGTGACACCCGGGTTTGAACCGGGGACCTCTCGATCTGCAGTCGAATGCTCTACCACTGAGCTATATCCCCAATTACTGTACTTGTTTTTGATCCATTTGATTTATTCAATGATTGAAGCTATAAAACGTTTGAAAGTGGATAATGTTGTTTTTTTTACTTCAAACAGCTGTGTAATATTACGGACGGGCGCTGTCATTGAATAGCAGCGGGTCAAGGTTGGAGAACATTTGAGCACAGCAGTCATTGTTTACATTGGTATGACGAACAAGCATGTCTGACTGTCAGCCATCCAACTGATATGAAAGTATCAACCGGCCAACGATAACAACGTCACCATCATCGCGAAGAAGAGGAGGGGGATCCATTTCTAGGTACCCTAGCTGAAGTGCGTCGAGGGAAAGGACGCGTTTGATAGCGACAAAAAAAAAGAGAAGGCGAGGAAGAATACTATTGAACAGATTTTTTTCAACTACACTCTACTGTAGTCCACATGAATAAAAGCGACTACTATTTTTTTCCTTGAACTTCAAGTTTTGAGTGTTTCTTTTCTGTGAATTCCTTCCTTTTAGACACAATGTTTTTTGGTGCTATGCTACACTTGGAATTGTATAGCCTACAATAATTGATATGCCATAAACCCAACCAAACCAAAACAAACTAATTACGGCATATAATATCGTCTGACTTAAATTAAAAACACATGGATCATTCGGTGAATGGAACTACACCAACTCCATGGTGACGCAACCATGTAGAAAACTCTATATTCCTGCACAGAATAAGAAAATAAAAACATCTGAGGAACTTTTTTTCTTTTCAACAACAGGTAAGTTGTTTATGTGATAAGTTTAAAAAAAAAAAGACCACACAAGTAGAAACGGACAGCCGGCTTTGAACCGGTGACCTCGTGACATGCAATCGAATGCTCTAACACTGAGCTATATCCCCAATTACGCTATATGGGTTTTGATCAATTTGATTTATTCAATGATTGAAGCTATAAAACATTTGAAAGTGGATAATGTTTGTTTTTTTTACTTCAACAGCTGTGTAATATTACGGACGGGCGCCGTCATTGAATTGCAGCGGTCCCAAGTTTGGAGAACATTCGAGCACATCAGTCATTCTCTACATAGGTATGACGATCAAGAATGTCAGCCTGTCAGCAATCCAACTGATATGAAAATATCAACAGGCCAACGATAACAAAGTCGCCGTCATCGCCAAGAGGAGGAGGGTGATCCATTTCTATGTACGCTAGCTGAAGTGCGCGGAGGGAAAGGAGACGTTTCATAACGACAAAAAAAGAGACGGCGATGAAGAATACTATTGAACAAACCTTTTCATCTACAGTCCGCTATAGTCCCCAAGAATAAAAGCGACTACAAATTACTTCCTTGAACTTCAAGTTTTGAGTGTTTCTTTTCTGCGAATTCCTTTCTTTAAGACACAATGTTTTTTGGTCCTATGCTACACTTGGAATTGAATAGCCTACAATAATTGATATGCCGTAAAACCCAACCCAACCAATACAAACTAATTACGGCGTATAATTTCGGCTGACACAAAGTAAAAGCACATGGATCATTCGGTGAATGGAACTACACCAACTCCACGATGACGCAACCATGTCAAAAACTCCTTATTTCTGCACAGAATAAGAAAAAAATTACTCTGAGAACTTTTTTTTTTTTTTTATGCAGCAACAGTTAAGTTGTTTATATGATAAGTTTCAAGGAAAAATACTACACAAGTAGAAGGGGACACCCGGGTTTGAACCGGGGACCTCTCGATCTGCAGTCGAATGCTCTACCACTGAGCTATATCCCCAATTACTGTACTTGTTTTTGATCCATTTGATTTATTCAATGATTGAAGCTATAAAACGTTTGAAAGTGGATAATGTTGTTTTTTTTACTTCAAACAGCTGTGTAATATTACGGACGGGCGCTGTCACTGAATAGCAGCGGGTCAAGGTTGGAGAACATTTGAGCACAGCAGTCATTGTTTACATTGGTATGACGAACAAGCATGTCTGACTGTCAGCCATCCAACTGATATGAAAGTATCAACCGGCCAACGATAACAACGTCACCATCATCGCGAAGAAGAGGAGGGGGATCCTTTTCTAGGTACCCTAGCTGAAGTGCGTCGAGGGAAAGGAGGCGTTTGATAGCGACAAAAAAAAAGAGAAGGCGAGGAAGAATACTATTGAACAGATTTTTTTCAACTACACTCTACTGTAGTCCACATGAATAAAAGCGACTACTATTTTCTTCCTTGAAATTCAAGTTTTGAGTGTTTCTTTTCTGTGAATTCCTTCCTTTTAGACACAATGTTTTTTGGTGCTATGCTACACTTGGAATTGTATAGCCTACAATAATTGATATGCCATAAACCCAACCAAACCAAAACAAACTAATTACGGCATATAATATCGTCTGACTTAAATTAAAAACACATGGATCATTCGGTGAATGGAACTACACCAACGCCATGGTGACGCAACCATATAGAAAACTCTATATTCCTGCACAGAATAAGAAAAAAAAACATCTGAGGAACTTTTTTTCTTTTCAACAACAGGTAAGTTGTTTATGTGATAAGTTTAAAAAAAAAAGACCACACAAGTAGAAGCGGACAGCCGGCTTTGAACCGGTGACCTCGTGACATGCAATCGAATGCTCTAACACTGAGCTATATCCCCAATTACGCATTATGGGTTTTGATCAATTTGATTTATTCAATGATTGAAGCTATAAAACATTTGAAAGTGGATAATGTTTGTTTTTTTTACTTCAACAGCTGTGTAATATTACGGACGGGCGCCGTCATTGAATTGCGGCGGTCCCAAGTTTGGAGAACATTCGAGCACATCAGTCATTCTCTACATAGGTATGACGATCAAGAATGTCAGCCTGTCAGCAATCCAACTGATATGAAAATATCAACAGGCCAACGATAACAAAGTCGCCGTCATCGCAGAGAAGAGGAGGGTGATCCATTTCTATGTACGCTAGCTTAAGTGCGCGGAGTGAAAGGAGACGTTTCATAACGACAAAAAAAGAGACGGCGATGAAGAATACTATTGAACAAACCTTTTCATCTACGGTCCGCTATAGTCCCCAAGAATAAAAGCGACTACAAATTGCTTCCTTGAACTTCAAGTTTTGAGAGTTTCTTTTCTGCGAATTCCTTTCTTTAAGACACAATGTTTTTTGGTCCTATGCTACACTTGGAATTGAATAGCCTACAATAATTGATATGCCGTAAAACCCAACCCAACCAATACAAACTAATTACGGCGTATAATTTCGTCTGACACAAAGTAAAAGCACATGGATCATTCGGTGAATGGAACTACACCAACTCCACGATGACGCAACCATGTCAAAAACTCCTTATTTCTGCAAAGAATAAGAAAAAAATTACTCTGAGGGACTTTTTTTTTTTTTATGCAGCAACAGTTAAGTTGTTTATATGATAAGTTTCAAGGAAAAATACTACACAAGTAGAAGGTGACACCCGGGTTTGAACCGGGGACCTCTCGATCTGCAGTCGAATGCTCTACCACTGAGCTATATCCCCAATTACTGTACTTGTTTTTGATCCATTTGATTTATTCAATGATTGAAGCTATAAAACGTTTGAAAGTGGATAATGTTGTTTTTTTTACTTCAAACAGCTGTGTAATATTACGGACGGGCGCTGTCATTGAATAGCAGCGGGTCAAGGTTGGAGAACATTTGAGCACAGCAGTCATTGTTTACATTGGTATGACGAACAAGCATGTCTGACTGTCAGCCATCCAACTGATATGAAAGTATCAACCGGCCAACGATAACAACGTCACCATCATCGCGAAGAAGAGGAGGGGGATCCATTTCTAGGTACCCTAGCTGAAGTGCGTCGAGGGAAAGGAGGCGTTTGATAGCGACAAAAAAAAAGAGAAGGCGAGGAAGAATACTATTGAACAGATTTTTTTCAACTACACTCTACTGTAGTCCACATGAATAAAAGCGACAACTATTTTCTTCCTTGAACTTCAAGTTTTGAGTGTTTCTTTTCTGTGAATTCCTTCCTTTTAGACACAATGTTTTTTGGTGCTATGCTACACTTGGAATTGTATAGCCTACAATAATTGATATGCCATAAACCCAACCAAACCAAAACAAACTAATTACGGCATATAATATCGTCTGACTTAAATTAAAAACACATGGATCATTCGGTGAATGGAACTACACCAACTCCATGGTGACGCAACCATGTAGAAAACTCTATATTCCTGCACAGAATAAGAAAAAAAAAACATCTGAGGAACTTTTTTACTTTTCAACAACAGGTAAGTTGTTTATGTGATAAGTTTAAAAAAAAAAAGACCACACAAGTAGAAACGGACAGCCGGCTTTGAACCGGTGACGTCTCGACATGCAATCGAATGCTATAACACTGAGCTATATCCCCAATTATGCTATATGGGTTTTGATCAATTTGATTTATTCAATGATTGAAGCTATAAAACATTTGAAAGTGGATAATGTTTGTTTTTTTTACTTCAACAGCTGTGTAATATTACGGACGGGCGCCGTCATTGAATTGCGGCGGTCCCAAGTTTGGAGAACATTCGAGCACATCAGTCATTCTCTACATAGGTATGACGATCAAGAATGTCAGCCTGTCAGCAATCCAACTGATATGAAAATATCAACAGGCCAACGATAACAAAGTCGCCGTCATCGCAGAGAAGAGGAGGGTGATCCATTTCTATGTACGCTAGCTGAAGTGCGCGGAGTGAAAGGAGACCTTTCATAACGACAAAAAAAGAGACGGCGATGAAGAATACTATTGAACAAACCTTTTCATCTACAGTCCGCTATAGTCCCCAAGAATAAAAGCGACTACAAATTGCTTCCTTGAACTTCAAGTTTTGAGAGTTTCTTTTCTGCGAATTCCTTTCTTTAAGACACAATGTTTTTTGGTCCTATGCTACACTTGGAATTGAATAGCCTACAATAATTGATATGCCGTAAAACCCAACCCAACCAATACAAACTAATTACGGCGTATAATTTTGTCTGACACAAAGTAAAAGCACATGGATCATTCGGTGAATGGAACTACACCAACTCCACGATGACGCAACCATGTCAAAAACTCCTTATTTCTGCACAGAATAAGAAAAAAATTACTCTGAGGAACTTTTTTTTTTTTTATGCAGCAACAGTTAAGTTGTTTATATGATAAGTTTCAAGGAAAAATACTACACAAGTAGAAGGGGACACCCGGGTTTGAACCGGGGACCTCTCGATCTGCAGTCGAATGCTCTACCACTGAGCTATATCCCCAATTACTGTACTTGTTTTTGATCCATTTGATTTATTCAATGATTGAAGCTATAAAACATTTTAAAGTGGATAATGTTTGTTTTTTTTACTTCAACAGCTGTGTAATATTACGGACGGGCGCCGTCATTGAATTGCGGCGGTCCCAAGTTTGGAGAACATTCGAGCACATCAGTCATTCTCTACATAGGTATGACGATCAAGAATGTCAGCCTGTCAGCAATCCAACTGATATGAAAATATCAACAGGCCAACGATAACAAAGTCGCCGTCATCGCAGAGAAGAGGAGGGTGATCCATTTCTATGTACGCTAGCTGAAGTGCGCGGAGTGAAAGGAGACGTTTCATAACGACAAAAAAAGAGACGGCGATGAAGAATACTATTGAACAAACCTTTTCATCTACAGTCCGCTATAGTCCCCAAGAATAAAAGCGACTACAAATTGCTTCCTTGAACTTCAAGTTTTGAGAGTTTCTTTTCTGCGAATTCCTTTCTTTAAGACACAATGTTTTTTGGTCCTATGCTACACTTGGAATTGAATAGCCTACAATAATTGATATGCCGTAAAACCCAACCCAACCAATACAAACTAATTACGGCGTATAATTTCGTCTGACACAAAGTAAAAGCACATGGATCATTCGGTGAATGGAACTACACCAACTCCACGATGACGCAACCATGTCAAAAACTCCTTATTTCTGCACAGAATAAGAAAAAAATTACTCTGAGGAACTTTTTTTTTTTATGCAGCAACAGTTAAGTTGTTTATATGATAAGTTTCAAGGAAAAATACTACACAAGTAGAAGGGGACACCCGGGTTTGAACCGAGGACCTCTCGATCTGCAGTCGAATGCTCTACCACTGAGCTATATCCCCAATTACTGTACTTGTTTTTGATCCATTTGATTTATTCAATGATTGAAGCTATAAAACGTTTGAAAGTGGATAATGTTGTTTTTTTTACTTCAAACAGCTGTGTAATATTACGGACGGGCGCTGTCATTGAATAGCAGCGGGTCAAGGTTGGAGAACATTTGAGCACAGCAGTCATTGTTTACATTGGTATGACGAACAAGCATGTCTGACTGTCAGCCATCCAACTGATATGAAAGTATCAACCGGCCAACGATAACAACGTCACCATCATCGCGAAGAAGAGGAGGGGGATCCATTTCTAGGTACCCTAGCTGAAGTGCGTCGAGGGAAAGGACGCGTTTGATAGCGACAAAAAAAAAGAGAAGGCGAGGAAGAATACTATTGAACAGATTTTTTTCAACTACACTCTACTGTAGTCCACATGAATAAAAGCGACTACTATTTTCTTCCTTGAACTTCAAGTTTTGAGTGTTTCTTTTCTGTGAATTCCTTCCTTTTAGACACAATGTTTTTTGGTGCTATGCTACACTTGGAATTGTATAGCCTACAATAATTGATATGCCATAAACCCAACCAAACCAAAACAAACTAATTACGGCATATAATATCGTCTGACTTAAATTAAAAACACATGGATCATTCGGTGAATGGAACTACACCAACTCCATGGTGACACAACCATGTAGAAAACTCTATATTCCTGCACAGAATAAGAAAATAAAAACATCTGAGGAACTTTTTTTCTTTTCAACAACAGGTAAGTTGTTTATGTGATAAGTTTAAAAAAAAAAAGACCACACAAGTAGAAGCGGACAGCTGGTTTTGAACCGGTGACCGCTCGACATGCAATCGAATGCTCTAACACTGAGCTATATCCCCAATTATGCTATATGGGTTTTGATCAATTTGATTTATTTAATGATTGAAGCTATAAAACATTTGAAAGTGGATAATGTTTGTTTTTTTTACTTCAAACAGCTGTGTAATATTACGGACGGGCGCCGTCATTGAATTGCGGCGGTCCCAAGTTTGGAGTACATTTGAGCACATCAGTCATTCTCTACATACGTATGACGATCAAGAATGTCAGCCTGTCAGCAATCCAACTGATATGAAAATATCAACAGGCCAACGATAACAAAGTCGCCGTCATCGCCAAGAGGAGGAGGGTGATCCATTTCTATGTACGCTAGCTGAAGTGCGCGGAGGGAAAGGAGACGTTTCATAACGACAAAAAAAGAGACGGCGATGAAGAATACTATTGAACAAACCTTTTCATCTACAGTCCGCTATAGTCCCCAAGAATAAAAGTGACTACAAATTACGTCCTCTAACTTCAAGTTTTGAGTGTTTTTTTTTCTGCGAATTCTTTTCTTTAAGACACAATGATTTTTGGTCCTATGCTACACTTGGAATTGAATAGCCTACAATAATTGATATGCCGTAAAACCCAACCCAGCCAATACAAACTAATTACGGCGTATAATTTCGTCTGACACAAAGTAAAAGCACATGAATCATTCGGTGAATGGAACTACACCAACTCCACGATGACGCAACCATGTCAAAAACTACTTATTTCTGCACAGAATAAGACAAAATTACTCTGAGGAACTTTCTTTTTTATGCAGCAACAGTTAAGTTGTTTATATGATAAGTTTCAAGGAAAAATACTACACAAGTAGAAGGGGACACCCGGGTTTGAACCGGGGACCTCTCGATCTGCAGTCGATTGCTCTAACACTGAGCTATATCCCCAATTACTGTACTTGTTTTTGATCCATTTGATTTATTCAATGATTGAAGCTATAAAACGTTTGAAAGTGGATAATGTTGTTTTTTTTTACTTCAAACAGCTGTGTAATATTACGGACGGGCGCTGTCATTGAATAGCAGCGGGTCAAGGTTGGAGAACATTTGAGCACAGCAGTCATTGTTTACATTGGTATGACGAACAAGCATGTCTGACTGTCAGCCATCCAACTGATATGAAAGTATCAACCGGTCAACGATAACAACGTCACCATCATCGCGAAGAAGAGGAGGGGGATCCATTTCTAGGTACCCTAGCTGAAGTGCGTCGAGGGAAAGGAGGCGTTTGATAGCGACAAAAAAAAAGAGAAGGCGAGGAAGAATACTATTGAACAGATTTTTTTCAACTACACTCTACTGTAGTCCACATGAATAAAAGCGACTACTATTTTCTTCCTTGAACTTCAAGTTTTGAGTGTTTCTTTTTTGTGAATTCCTTCCTTTTAGACAGAATGTTTTTTGGTGCTATGCTACAGTTGGAATTGTATAGCCTACAATAATTGATATGCCATAAACCCAACCAAACCAAAACAAACTAATTACGGCATATAATATCGTCTGACTTAAATTAAAAACATATGGATCATTCGGTGAATGGAACTAAACCAACTCCATGGTGACGCAACCATGTAGAAAACTCTATATTCCTGCACAGAATAAGAAAAAAAACATCTGAGGAACATTTTTTCTTTTCAACAACAGGTAAGTTGTTTATGTGATAAGTTTAAAAAAAAAAAGACCACACAAGTAGAAGCAAACAGCCGGCTTTCAACCGGTGACCTCTCGACATGCAATCGAATGCTCTAACACTGAGCTATATCCCCAATTACGCTATATGGCTTTTGATCAATTTGATTTATTCAATGATTGAAGCTATAAAACATTTGAAAGTGGATAATGTTTGTTTTTTTTACTTCAAACAGCTGTGTAATATTACGGACGGGCGCCGTCATTGAATTGCGGCGGTCCCAAGTTTGGAGAACATTCGAGCACATCAGTCATTCTCTACATAGGTATGACGATCAAGCATGTCAGACTGTCAGCCATCCAACTGATATGAAAGTATCAACAGGCCAACGATAACAATGTCACCGTCATCGCCAAGAAGAGGAGGGTGATCCTTTTCTACGTACGCTAGCTGAAGTGCGCGGAGGGAAAGGAGGCGTTTGATAGCGACAAAAAAAAAGAGAAAGCGAGGAAGAATACTATTGAACTGATTTTTTTTAACTACAGTCTACTGTAGTCCCCAAGAATAAGAGGGACTACTATTTTCTGCCCTAAACTTCAAGTTTTGAGTGTTTCTTTTCTGTGAATTCCTTCCTTTTAGACACAATGTTTTTTGGTGCGATGCTACACTTGGAATTGTATAGCCTACAATAATTGATATGCCATAAACCCAACCAATCCAAAACAAACTAATTACGGCATATAATATCGTCTGACTTAAAGTAAAAGCACATGGATTATTCGGTGAATGGAACTACACCAACTCCACGATGACACAACCATGTCAAAAACTCCTTATTCCTGCACATAATAAGATAAAAACTCCAGAGGAACTTTTTTTCTCTTCAGCAACAGTTAAGTTTATTATGTGATCAGTTTCAAGAAAAAATACTACAAAAGTAGAAGGGGACACCCGGATTTGAACCGGGGACCTCACGATCTACAGGCGAGTGATCAACCTCTGAGCTTTATCCCCAATTACGGTAAATTGTTTTTGATCCATTGTATTTATTCTATGGTTGAAACTATAAAACATTTGAAAGTAGATAATGTTTATTTTTTTACTTCAAACAGCCGTGTAATATTACGGACGGGCGCCGTCATTGAATTGCGGCGGTCTCAAGATTGGAGAACGTTCGAGCACGTCAGTTATTGTGTACATAGGTATGACGATCAAGAATGTCAGCCTGTCAGCAATCTGACTGATATGAAAGTATCAACAGGCCAACGATAACAACGTTGCCGTCACCGCCAAGAAGAGGACGGTGATCCTTTTCTACGTACGCTAGCTATATCCCCATTTACATTAACAAGGGTTTATTTTATCTTATTGATTCATTCACTGATTTAGGCTATAAGCCATTTGAAAGTGGATAATGTTTGTTTTTTTACTTCAAACAGCTGTTATATGAGAAATTATATACATTCATTAGAAACTGAATAGATAGTAGTCTGGCAAAAGATCAAACCCATTGAGCACATAGAAAAATTCGGTCCTCCCGTCCTCGTAAGTACTTGATGAAAAAATAATTTTGAAACAGAACACTTCTCAAGCAAAGGTTAATGTTATGGATTGTTAAATCGTAGTAAACGTGTTCGATTTTTAGTCGTGCTAACACTCAATGTCGGTCTAAATAATCTTTGAAAAGATATAAACTCACCTATTTTGCCAGCTTTGAGTTAAATAGTACCACTACTCTTCTTCTACAAGCACTCTCTTGGCATAACCCGATAAATATTTCGCAAATAGGTATTTGCATAATATCCAGCTTTCGGTTCTATTTAAGGTCGTAAGTATTCTATAGTGTGAGAGCCTTCTGTCATTTTGTGCTTCATTTAAGTATACGATGCAATAGAATCAAACAATAAAACCGATATTCATATGAACGTTGGGTGACACAAAGGTTTGAACAGAAGCCCTCGTTATCTGTAAGCGAATTCTCTACCACTGGGCTATAACCCCAACTAACATTTGACGTTTTCCAAATTTTTTTATATAAATTTAACTTGCTATATTAAAGCTAAAAAATGTTTACGAGCTGAAAGTAGGTTAAGTATATTTTTAGATTTAAAATGTCATTCATCTCTTAAATTAACACCTACCACTGACTTGTATCGCTAAACATTTACGAATCAAAAAATTATTATTATTATTATTATTTACTCCTTTAGAGTTTTTCTCAGCGTTAACTGATGGTTTTTCACTGGATTTTGAGTGACCGCAAGTCTGGTCTTCTTGCCGAGATTTTTTATTATTATAGTTTTTTTACTTCAGCTAAGGCTGATGGTTTTCCACTGGAGTTTGAGTGACAGCAAGTCTCCTCAAGTCTCTAAGACTCTTCTCAGTATTCTGGCTGTTCTCAATAATGCTGTAGTTTGGATGGTCTCCACTCGTCCACCAACTTCCAAATCCTCCAGTCCCTTTAATAATCCTTCAGTTACTGTACCAAAAGCACCAATTACAATTAGTTTTATTGTCACCTTTATGTTCCACAGTTTTTTGCAATTCCCTCGCAAAGTCGAGGTACTTATCCTTCTTTTCACATTCTTTCAGTTTTATTCTGTGGTCAGCCGGGACAGCTAAGTCGACAATATTGCAAGTTCTCTATTTGTTTATTTTTTTCTTTATTATTTTTTGGTCTGGTCTTCTGGCCGATATTAGGTAATCCGTGTGTATATCAAAGTCCCATGGGAGTTTTATTATTATTTTTTTTTTTTTCAATTATTTAATGTCAAATAGATTATGACTTGCCATGAGAGTGAGTTAAAATATATCAGATAACTTTATGTTGGCTCAATGTTTAGAGTAGAGGTCAGTTCTGTTTGAGGTTCATTTGTTCACTTTATTCTGGAGAAATTTACACCGGATTATCTTGTCTTGCTGCCATTCCGATTTCATCATCAATTTTTCACATACACCTAGAAAGGCCGGGAGAGCAAAAATCAATTTTTTTTATTCCTTCTTTTAAAAGATTTTATGCACGTTCAAATACTTATGACCAATATTTCTAAAGCTTAATAACCATAAAGCTTAGAGAAATAACTGCTTATTAGTAGACAAGCACAAAATCTATTTTTAATGCAAAATATTAAAGAAACCGTTGAAATGCTTGTTAGTAGGAAAGACAATATTATTATTATTAGCATTAGTACACATAGGGGTATAAAAATGGTTTAGAGGTGTTAGGAATGAGTATTAAAGAAAATTTTTCTTGATCGTCAATGTATCGTTTCTGAGAACAATCTTTTGCAACTAATCTAGCCTTATAAAACTTCTTTCTGGTTTTTTGCCTGTTTCAATATCAAATCTAACGTGCTGATATTAGAGACTTATTTAGTGGCAGTTGCATCAATTATAACGTTTCATTTTCTTTTGAAACATCCATTTCTTCTTTCATTGCTACCCTCCATTTTACTGATTGTTCAGACGTTAATGACTCCACGTACGTTCTTGTTATGGCTTTCATTTGAAAGCTGGAATCTATTGTATAATTCAACATATCATTTACTTTGTCATTAATGTAATAATCACTTAGATGTTTCGGACGTGTTTTAATTCATTCACAAATTTCATCTCTTTTTATTCGCTCCTCAGGTAAATGCATATTGATCTCATCATTTTAATCATAGATTCATGTACAATTGACGGGTTTCATTGTTTGGTTGGTTGGTTGGTTTTTATGGCATATCAACCTTTGTAGGTTATTTAACGCCAAATCCATTTTTAAACAAATAAGCAGTTCTATTTCAAACAGCTCAGTTTAGCACGAGTACACAGTTTCATTGTCAAAACATTTCTATTTCAAGCTATTCAAATAGTTCTAATTCAGCTATTTCAGTTTAGAATAAGTACAGATTTTGTTTACACACAGTTAAATGTCAAAACAGTATGAGATCACAGTTTAATTGTTAAAAACATTTCTATTTCAAACTATTCAGTTTAGTCAAGCAGTTTTAATTCACCTAATTCAGTTTAGTTTAAGTTGAGATTTTGTTTACACAGTAAAATATCAAAACACTTCTATATTAAAAAATTTAGTTTAGAGTAAGTACAGTTTCGATGTAAAAAAAAAACAGTTCCATTTCAAACAACTCAGTTTAGCATAAAGACGCCGGTTAAATGTATGTACCGTTTAATTGTCAAAAATATTTCTGTTCTTAGCTATTCAGTTTAGTCAAACAGTTCTAATTCAAACAACTCAGTTTAGAATAAGTATGCAGTTAGTTCTATTTAACTCATAAATTTAACCCTATCAGGTGCTACCATTCCGGGTCAGAGTGAAGGACGAGTTTGAATATTCTTCACAAAATTTATCAATGAATGTTATTGTCCTGACGATTTTTACAACTTCTTTCTCTAGAAAACATACCAAATAAGCAGTCTATACCCATCGTTTTGAACAAATACTTCCTTCTCACTTCTGTCATCTAATTTCTTAGAATGTTGTACATACGCATAGCAAATACTTCCAAATAAATGCATATCGGAAATGTTTGGTTTAATACCAGTAAAAAAATTTATTCGGTGTAGTTTTAATGCGATTATTGCTCGCCAATGGTTTGGGAGAGCGGGGTTCAATCCTAGATCGAGTCATACCAAAGAGTAAAAAATGGTACTTGCTACTACCTTTCCTTAACACTCAGAATTATAAGGTAAGCAATCCAGGGAATGGAGTAGAACCCTCCCTTACACCTGAGTGTAGTAGCAATTGTAAAGGAAGCCTTCGGGTCACCGTCGACTAAGGTCGCCAACTTTACTTACTAATTGTAACACCTGTTACGAATATTTGACGAATAGGGTCTATCTATTTGTTCTATAATATGGCAAGAAGAATCAAAATCCTAATCAAAATGATTAAACTTAGACTCTTCGTTTAGAATGAGTTATAGCCCCGTAGTTTACTGACAAATCAAAATACGAAGAATCATAAGTACCATTTACAGAATAGATATATGAAAGCTTACCTGATACATGTTTTACCTAGTCTTTTCCAGCATTTGTGTTGTCAACTTTCGTTCTTCTGCAAAACTTTGTGAATTTTTACAGTTCCTACACCAACGTATTTGTTTTTTACAATCTTCGGATTTGTGTCCGTATTTTCCGACAGAAAAACACGCTCCATTAAATCTGGTTTTGTTGTATTCTTTTGGTAAAAAACGCTGATGGCCGACGGTCGTATTTTCTTTTTTTTTTTTTCACCATGATTACTGCGTTGGAGGTGTCATCATCAGTTTTCTCGGCTTCTTCAAAATTTCTTTGGGCTGTTTCGAAATTTTGGAACGTCATAGGGGCGTCTTTCTGTGTTAATACAGTGATACTATTTACCAACCCCTCCGCTCGGGCAGGATATGACACAAGGTCAATTTTTAAGCGGAGTTTAACAGGTTTGAATTCAGAGTTTTCCTTCTCCTAGACTAGTTGCCTAACCAAGGCTGAAGAACCTAGTCTGTCCTACTATTTACCCATAGCTGGAGGGAGAATAATTGGATTCATACCTTTCCCAAGGGTATTAGTGCCATGTGAAATGCAATCAGTATCATCCAGGATTTGAACTCGTATCGCCGTATTCATTTCCTACGGCGATAACGACTACACCACGGCACCTCCAGTGTTAATACAGTGATGAATGTATTTTAATCATTTATTGCTACAAGCAGTCCATCACTTGTTGTTTCTCCGACTTTTTAAAATTTAGCTGCGTTCTCAGCTCTTTTGACATGGTCCGTAATATTTTTGTCCGGGTTTTTCTGCAACGAAGTCAATTCTGTATACAAGGCTTTAGTTCTAGGAATTTTCCACTTGGCTTTCCATGTGGCAGGTTGTGTTCCTTTTAACTTGTTGAAAATTTTGTCGTCATTTTTCGCATCTTGAATGATTAGTGAGATAGACTTCTATTATCCAGGTAGCGTAAACTTTAGTGTTCTCAAATAACCAAGAAATTTTACCTCTTATACTTCATATTTTCTTTCGTCTCTATTAAGTATCAATCTATGTGTCATATCAAACTGTCCGCTGCTAGACCCTTAACCTGTTAATATCGAAGGGGTATGCCGACTCATAATGTTTGTAAAGAATAAGAAGACAAGACAAAATTTCAGAGATGATATACATATTCACGTGCTCGCACACGGAACGAAAATTTACAAAAAGAACAAAGACATAAAGGAAGAACAAATTGCGCGCCAAATTAAGTGGCGCCTAAAAACAGGAAGGTGACATGCCATCGCGTAGTAATGTAGGTGGACATGTAATTTGGTGTTTATTTATTATTCCCCCCACCCACCATTTAAGTTTGGTTTATATTTGGAAAAGGCAAACGAAGTAAAGATGTACCAAACGACGCGTACAAAAAGATCATATAAAACAAAGCAGTACAAACAAATTTAAATTTATATATCAGCAATACTTGGAATGAAACACTTCAAAAGATTAGTGTTCTAACACTGTTCGTTAAATATACATTTGTGTGTGTGTGCGTGTGTGTGTGTAACTAACACTAATACAACAAAATAAAGACTAAATGACAAAAGTGTCCCATGCGTGTTGACTAAGTATTTCTACTGTTTGTTTTCTGTGGTTTGACCATATTTCTGTATTCGAGGCTGGAAAAAATCTCGCTGAAAAAGTATAACAAGGAGGAGAAGGGTTGCATGGGGTACCCATTTTTAAGCGGATTGGATGAGTGTGATGACTCTTAGTCGAAATGGAGAGAGTAAGAGTGTTCTCTCTGGAAGACACACAGGAAAGAGTGTGTTGACCCTGTAAGTGAAAATGTGAAAGAGGCTGAGTGTTGGAAGATGAGAGTATTCATAGACAATCCTTGCCATGCAGTAGGCTCCAAAAACGCGGGACAAAATTGAAGATGCGGACGTACTTGTGAGCACTAAATACGTGGTTTTCCTGGCCAACAGGTTCCCGAGACTGATTAGTTTACAGACGTCCGCTATCTTTGTTTCGGGAAAAAGTGGCATTTTAAAATATACGAGTGTAAATCCTATAGTAATTACAAAATCGACCTGAGATGTGGCTCACAAATGTATTACTATATACCAAAGGGACTATTCTAGTTGATATATTTAACATTTTTCTATTATATTATATTAATACCATACCAATTACTTATATCCGTAGATAAATATATAAATAAGTTAAGGTAGAAATATTGAGAACTTGGAAATTGCTCAGTGGTATAGGATTCGACGGCAGATCAACAGGTCCTGTGTGGCCTTTATAGATTATTTACTTCCATCTCAGAATTTTCAGTGGCTGAAACTTTTTCATTATTTTTATTATTCATTTGTCTCTATATATATGAAATGTTCATTCCAGCCTCAGCCCTATCGACTGAAGCAGTAGAATTCGTGTACTGCACCTCTGTAAAAGGGTAAGACCTCCTTCAACTAATGTCGTTGATATGACACTGAATTACATCTTAATAGTCATTTGCAGACAGTTAGATGGCTTCAAACATCGTTATGTAAAACTAACAATTCAACTTAATATAAGTCATTTGTTTGCACTCAGTTAAATGGTTCAACAGTTCTATTTAACCTATTGATAGGACCCTATCAAGAAAAGCCAATTCGGGTCATTACGGGACCTGGGAGTAATGGTGATGAAGGTATATTCTGCAGCCTCAGAATTAAATAGTTTAATTTCACATCTAGAACACTCGCGGTGGGTGGAGTTATGCCCGTGCGGATATGTAAATGGTGTATTCTACAGCTCACCACCAACTGTACAGTATATCGCTGGTTAGAAATATTGGTTATTAGAAACGTAAAAAAGATGAAAAGTTGAAACTCTTGAGTGAAAAAAAAAAAAAAAAACGGAACAATCAAGACGTCAGTTTGAGTAATTCGAGAGATAATTGCTGTTTATATAAAGTCTATGAAAAAATCCTAACCAACTTGCAAGACTTGTGAATAAAAAATTTAATAGAACATTTATGCCGTTTAATGTGGGTGGGGATATAGCTCAGTGGTAGAGCATTCGACTGCAGATCGGTTCAAACCCGGGTGTCCCCTTCTCTTATGTCCTATTTTTTCTCGAAACTAATCACATAATCAACTTAACAGTTGCTGAAAAGAAAAAAAGTTCCTCAGAGGTTTTTTCTTATTCTGTGCAGAAATAACGAATTTTTGACATGGTTGCGTCATCGTGTAGTTGGTGAAGTTCGATTCACCGAATGATCCATGTGTTTTTACTTTGTGGCCGACTAAACTATACGCCGTAATTAGTTTATTTTAATTTGGTTGGATTTTAAGGCATATCAATTATTGTAGGTTATTCAATTCCAAGTGTAGCATAGGACCAAAAAAACGTTGTGTCAAAAGAAAGGAATTCGCAGAAAAGAAACACTCAAAACTTGAAGTTCAAGGAAGAAAATAGTAGTCGCTTTTATTCTTGGGGACTACAGTGGACTATAGTTTTTAAAAAGTCCATTCAATAGTATTCTTCCTCGGATTCTCTTTTTTTGTCGCTAAAAAACGTCTCCTTTCTCTCTGCGCACTTCAGCTAGCGTACGTAGAAAAGGTTCACACTCCTCTTCTTGGCGATGACGGCGGTGTTGTTATCGTTGGCTTGTTGATACTTTTATATCAGTTGGATTGCTGACAGGATGACATTTTTCATCATCATACCTATGTACCCAGTGACTGATGACAGCTGATGTGCTCAAACGTTCTCCAACCTTGCGACCGTTGCAATTCAATGACGGCACCCGTCCGTAATATTACACCGCTGTTTGAAGTAAAAAAATAAACATTATCCACTTATAAATGGTGTATAGCTTTAATCATTGAATAAATTGTGTAGATAAAATGAATATATCGCAAAAAGGGGATGTAGCTCAGCGGTAGAGCATTCGACTGCAGATCGAGAGGTCCCCGGTTCAAACCCGAGTATCCCCTTGTTTGAAAGTTTGTTTTTTTCTTGAAACCTTTCACATAATCAATCAAACTGTTGCTATATTCCCATTCACATTTAGGAATTTTTATTCTATCTACTTGATTTATTCAATGATTGAAGCTATAAACCATTTGAAAGTGGATAATGTTTATTTTTTACTTTAAACAGCTGTTAACTGAGCAATTATATACATTCATTTGGAACGGACTAGAGAGTAGTCTGGCACAAGATAAAACCCATTGAGCACATAGAAAAATTCGGTCTTCCCGTCTGAGTAAGTACTTGATGAAAAAATTAATTTTGAAACAGAACGCTTCTTAAGCAAATGTTAAGGTTATGGATTGTTAAATCGTAGTAAACGTGTTCGATTTTTAGTCGCGCTGACACTCAATCTCGGTCTAAATACACTTTGAATAGATAGAACTCACATCAAACTCAAGTCCCCTTCGAATTAATCTCCTCCGGATGCAATGCACTTGTTCTAGCGTTCTAACAACTTCTGGAAGGCCCCAATGGAAATCTTCTTGTGTGAGCGTGTCAATGACCTTCATCATAGCCTCTTTCATCTCAATTCTCTCATAACGACAGCCTCTGAGCTTAGGGAATAACTAAAAGTCACAAGGAGGAAGGTCTGGACTATAGGGAGGCTGAGGAACTGTCTTGATGCCCATCTTGCTCAAATATTCTGTGACAAGGATGGAGTTGTGGACGGGTGCATTGTCCTGGTGGAAATGCCACTGACCCGATTTGAAGAGTGCTGACCTCTTCCGATGGAATCTCATCCTGAACTCCCTTAAAACCTCAAAATAGTAACCCTCACACTAACCCTTTGGCTAATCAACTCTGGTATATTGACTTCCTTACTCCTCCCACACCTCTCATCATTCCTCACTGACTCCCTGCCTTCCTTGAATCTCTTATGCCACTCACACACCGATGCTTAATTCATACAAGATGGTCAAAAAGCAGTCTGAAGCATTCCATACGTTTCTGTGGTATTTTTTCCAAGTTCAAAACAGAATTTTATTGCATATCGTTCTTCTAAAGTGTTCTCACGTCCAGATTGCATTTTTGAAATTCACCAGCTGTGATAATCAGGCTTTAGTAGCGTGTATTCCAATTGCTGCCGTAGCTGTTCATTAGAACCTGAAATCATAAAAATTGGTCTGTCATCTCATAAAATGTATAGCAAAAACATACAATTTTAAATGCCTGCACAAAAAAATGCTCAGTGGTATAGCATCCGACTGCAGATCAAGAAGTCCTGGGTGGCATTTATCGATTTATAGATTAATTACTTCCATCACAGAATTTTCAGTGGCTGAAACTTTTTCATTATTTTTATTATTCATTCGTCTTTCTCTATATGAACTGTTCATTCCAGCCTCAGTCCTATAGACAGAAGCAGTAGAATACGTGTATACTGCACCTGTGCAAAAGGGTAAGACCTCCCTCAACTAATGTCGTTGATATGACACTGAATTACATCTTAATAATTATTTGTAGACAGTTAAATGGCTTCAAACATCGTTATGTAAAACTAACAATTCAACTTAATATCAGTCATTTGTTTGCACTCAGTTAAACGGTTCAACAGTTCTATTTAACCTATTGATAGGACCCTATCAAGTAAAGCCAATTCGAGTCATTACTGGACCTGGGAGTAATGGCGATGAAGGTATATTCGTTATCCATGTCTGCAGCCTCAGAATTAAATAGTTTAATTTCACATCTAGAACACTCGTGGTGGGTGGAGTTATGCCCGTGCGGATATGTAAATGGTGTATTCTACAGCTCACCACCAACTGTACAGTGTATCGCTGGTTAGAAATATTGGTTATTAGAAACGTAAAAAGGATGAAAAGTTGAAAGACTTCAGTGAAAATTAAAAAAAACGGAACAATCAAGACGTCAGTTTGAGTAATTGGAGAGATAATTGCTGTTTATATAAAGTCTATAAAAAATCCTGACCAACTTGCAAGACCTGTGAATAAAAAATTTAATAGAACATTTATGCCGTTTATTGTGGGTGGGGATGTAGCTCAGTGGTAGAGCTTTCGACTGCAGATCGAGAGGTCCCCGGTTCAAACCCGGGTGTCCCCTTCTCTTATGTCCTATTTTTTCTCGAAACTAATCACATAATCAACTTAACTGTTACTGAAAAGAAAAAAAAGTTCCTCAGAGGTTTTTTTCTTGTTCTGTGCAGAAATAATGAGTTTTTGACATGGTTGCGTTATCGTGTAGTTGATGTAGTTCGATTCACCGAATGATCCATGTTTTAGAAAGGGTAAGACCTCCCTCAACTAATGTCGTTGATATGACACTGAATTACATCTTAATAATTATTTGCAGACAGTTAAATGGCTTCAAACATCCTTATGCAAAACTAACAATTGAATTTAATATCAGTCGTTTATTTGCATCCAGTTAAACGGTTCAACAGTTCGATTTAACCTATAGATAGGACCCTAATTCGATTTAACCTATAGATAGGACCCTAATTCGGATCATTACTGGACCTGGGAGTAATGGTGATGTATTCGATTATCCCCCAAAGCTCCACGACAGATGCCTCACAATTGAATAGTTTAATTTTATATCAAGAACACTCGCGTTGGGTGGGGTTATGCCTGTGCGGATATGTAAATGGTGTATTTTACAGCTCACCACCAACTGTACAGTATATCGCTGTTTAGAAATATGGGTTATTATAAACGTAAAAAAGATGAAAAGTTGAAACTCTTGAGTTAAAAAAAAAAAAAAAAAAAAAAAAATAACGGAACAATCCAGACGTCAGTTTGAGTAATTCGAGAGACAATTGCTGTTTATATAAAGTCTAAAAATAAATTGTGACCAACTTGCAAGACCTGTGAATCAAATTTTAACAGAACATTTATGTCTTTGGCTAAAGGTGGGGATATAGCTCAGTAATAGAGCATTCAACTGCAGATCGAGAGGTCTACCGTTCAATCCTAGGTGTTCCCTTCCTAAGTGCGGATGAGGTTTTTTTTCATTCCGTCTCTTGCATCATCAGCTGAAGTGTGATATGTATCCGACATACCATTGATTGAGATTTTACATAAATTCATTCTAAAATAAGAGCCTATTTTCTGATATCTTAGATAGTTTAAAATTATCTTTTTCAGAAAGATAAAAGTTGAAAGAAAGTGTAAAAATAATACCGTGTGCACACAAACAGTTTGAGATAAAAAATGAGAAAAGGTTGGTTGGCTCTGGTTCTAAGGCGCAGGATTTTGGACCCTTTTTCTCAAGAGAAACGTAGAACGTTCGTTCCAAATAGATTTTCAAGACGGTAAGTTCACGCAGCATCTTTGCTGTTACTGAGATACGTTGAGAATCATCTAAACCCGATGGTGCTAAAGAGATAAAATATATTAATTTTCTTAAATTGTATACTTGAATTTAGACAAAATACTTCTCTTAAATATATAATTATGATTGCACTTTAAAATTATTTTCTTCCCAAATCTTACACATAACTTATCCGTTTTAGGTAGATAAGTTCGATACCATAAAAATCATTTCAATGATTAGAGTGTTCGCCAATGGTCCGGGAGACTGGGGTTCAATCCAAGCTCGAGTCATACCAAAGACTAAAAAAATCGTACTTGATGCTACATTAACTTAACACTCAGCATTATATGGTAACGATCAAGGATAAAATGGAGCAATCCAGGGAATGAAGTAGAACCCTTCCCTACACATTGATGTGGTAGCTATTGAAAGGGGAGCCTTCGGGTCGCCCTCGACTAATGTCACCAAATTTACTTAGTACATTTCGTAAATGATCAATAAGTTTTAAAGGATTTAAATGTTAGAAATTATAACCTATATCAAGCAAAAATGTTCCTAGTTGATTTTAAGATAGCAGTACGTTGTGCATACCAACTGCATTTGAAGTTTATTTGTTCTTTGTTATATTGTTATTGAATAATAAATGCTGAGATAATCATGTAATTCCTTGTGATGGCCGTAGACGAGTCTCAATTCCCACGTGGCCCCCAATTATAAAATAAATTTACATCGAATCTCATTCGGTAGGTTGTCGGATAGATATCACACTTCAGTAGATGATGTAAAAGACCGATTAAAAAACGTCATTAACAACAAGGATAGGGACTCGTGGATTCGAAACAAGGGGACCTCTGGATCTGCAGTCGAATGTTTAACCATTAAGCTACATCCCCAGGTGTTTCTTGTGTCAAAAAAGTTGTATAGAATTTTGATTCACAAGACGTGCAAGTGTGTCAGGATTTTTTCTTTTTTAGAATTTATATAAACAGGATTTATCGCTCAAATTACTTAAACTGATGTCTAAATAGTTTGTTTTTATTATTTTGACTGAAAATCTTTCTACTTGCCTTTTATTTTTAGGTTTATGATAACGATTATTTCTAATCATATCTATACCACCCAGTTGGTTCGGGACTGTAGAATAGAGTACACTTTCATTAACATTGCTCCCACGTCCACTCTAAACTGGAGTGGTAGCTGCTGATTGTGTCCTATCCCTGGGTCAATTAGAATCGTTTGACATTTAAACTCTGCAAACAAGTGACTTACGTTAAATCGATTTATTAAAAATGGAACTGTTTGATCATTTAACTTTCTGTGAACAAATGATTGATTAATTCTGAGTGATAAATGCCAATACTTGTGTCATAAAAGTTGTATAGAATTTTGACGTGCTGCACTACTGTTCTTACTGGTGATCATCGAACTTTCGGGAACCTTCGAATTGATCCATCAAATCGCTATATAAGGAAATCAAGTAGCGAGATTTTAGCAATTCAAGACAGGTTTTCAAACAGGTTCAACCGAGGTGCATGACGCCCCGACCCATGTCTTACCCCAGCATGTCAGTAATCTGACTGATATGAAAGTATCAACAGGCCAACGATAACAACACCAAGAAGAGAAGAGTGAACCTTTTCTACGTACGCTAGCTGAAGTGTGCGGAGGGAAATGAGATGTTTGATAGCGACAAAAAAAGAGAAGACAAGGAAGAACGCTATTGAACAGACTTTTTTTAACTGTAGTCTCCAAGGATAAAAACGACTACTATTTTCTTCCTTGAAATTCAAGTTTTGAGTGTTTCTTTTCTGCGAATTCCTTTCTTTTAGACACAACGTTTTTGGTCCTATGCTTCACTTGGAATTGAATAACCTACAATAAATGATATGCCGTAAAATCCAACCAAAACAAAACAAACTAATTACGGCGTATAATTTCGTCTGCCACAAAGTAGAAACACATGGATCATTCGGTGAATGGAACTACACCAACTCCACGGTGACGCAACCATGTCAAAAAACTCCTTATTTCAGCACAGAATAAGAAAAAACCTATGAGCAAGTTTTTTTTCTTTTCAGCAACACTTTAGTTGATTATGTGAAAAGTATCAAGAAAAAAATAAAAGCTAAAGAGAAGGGGACACCCGGGTTTGAACCGGGGACCTCTCGATCTGCAGTCGAATGCTCTACCACTGAGCTATATCCCCATTTACAATATACACTGTATATCTTATCTACTCGATTTATTCAATGATTGAAGCTATGAACCATGTAAATCGTGGATAATGTTTATTTTTTACTTCAAACAGCTGTTATCTGAGAAATTATATATATTCAGTAGGTACTGAATAAATAGTAGTCTGGCACAAGATCTAACCCGTTGAGCATCCAGAAAAGTTCCGTGTTCCTGTCGTTGTAAGTACATGATGAAAAAATTGATATTAAAATAGAACGCTTCCTCAGCAATGGTTAAATTGCTACATTGTAGAGTCGAAGTAAGCGAGTTCGATTTCTACTCTTGCTATCACACTCACTCTCGGACTAATTCCCCTTTGGAAAGATATGAATACACCTATTTTCAAAGCTATGAGTTAAATAGTAACACTATTCTTCTTCTACAAGGCTTCTCTTGGTATAAACCGATATAAATTTTACATATAAGAATTTGCATGATATAGAGCTCTCGGTTCTACTTAAGTGCGTAAATATTCAATAGTGAGAGCCTTCTTTCATTTTGTGCTCCATTGAAGTATCAAAACAATAAAATCGATATATATAAGGACAAAGGGGACACCCGGATTTGAACCGGGGACCTCTCAATCTGCAGTCGAATACTCTACCACTGAGCTATATCCCCGAATAATGCTTGGTAATTATCAAATTTCTTATATAAATTTAAGTTGTTGGACTAAAGCTAAAAAAGACTTTACAAGCTGCAAGTAGGTCAAGTATATTCTTAGATTTTAAATGTCATTCATCACTTAAATTAATACCCGACCACTGACTAGTTTCTCTAAACATTTACGAATCAGAAAATTATTATTATTATTATTATTATTATTATTATTATTATTATTATTATTATTAAAGATTTTTTTTCTATTATTTAACATCAAATAGATTATTAATTATCATGATTGTGAATTAAAAAAAATCAGACAACTTTACGTTGGCTCAATGTTTAGAGTAGAGGTCAGTTCTTTTTGAGGTTCCATTGTTCACTTTATTCTGGAGAAATTTAGACCGGATTATCTTGTCTTGCTGCCATTCCGATTTGATCATCACATTTTCACATACACCTAAAAAGGCCCATGAGAACAAAAAGCAATTTTTTCATTCCTTCTTTTAAAAGATTTTATGCACGTCCAAATACTTATGACCAATATTTCTAAAGCTCAATAACCATAAAGCCTAGAGAAAGTACTGTTTATTAGTAGACAAGCACAAAATCTATTTTTAATGCAAAATATCAAAGAAACCGTTCAAATGCTGGTTAGTAGGAAAGACAATATTATTATTATTATTATTATTATTATTATTAGCATTAGCATTAGTATATATGGGGTATAAGAATGGTTTAAGGCTGTTAGGAATGATTATGAAATTGGTCACTTTTTCTTATTCCCGTTCACTTATTCTATTTGATCGTCTATTCAATATGTAAAGAAATGGATGACTGAAAAAAGACAGGGGTATTTTTTAACTCGACTTTTATTCCCAGGAAAAACTCTGAATTCAAACCTGTTAAACTCGGCTAATAAATTGATCTTGTGTCATTTCATGTACCTGTGAAAGGTTTCCATATCTACATTCATCTATACATACATACATAAATACATACATTCCTAAATTTGTAATATATCTGTGTGTGTGTTTGTGTGTGTTGATATATAAACATGAGTCAGTCAAAACGATTCATCATCGCAACATTTATATTAACAATACCCTAAAAAGTTTCAAGCAAGAGCCGAAAGAAATTTCCAGTCCAATTTGCAAATGACAGGTGACTTTGGAGGTCTGCATTCATCTTGAACGTCATTTTTAATTACCCATATTTTTCATATAACGGAGATAAATGAGAAATTGAACTGCTACTTAATATCTGTCATTCCTTCTTAAAGACAACTGTCAATATTATAATGGGTCACTGTAAAAAATGAAGTCATAAGAATTTATAATTAGTCTAGTTTATTTGGGGGTGGGTTGTTGCGGAGCCGATAAGTATGTCGACCCCGCAAATGAATTATGTGAACGAGAACAGCCAAAGCAATATGAAGGAACAAAGGCGAGATAACGATTATAACAAATGACAAGATAGCGAAGCAGTAGCTAAAGGCTGGACCGTGCCATTAGCGCTGCACAGCTTATCAGACAATCGGAACCGAGCGAGAGTTAAGACCGGTTGGTCTTAGAATCCGTCTTCGTGTTTGCCGCCTGGCCGTCTACTTCGACTGGTCATTACTGACCGCCAGAGATGCTCTGACCCGCAGACAGAGACCTCTTATGGTCCTAAAAAGGACCTTTGTGCATACCTATGTAGGTGGGTGAAAGGCAGATCTACCACGAGAAGTGGGATCAACGTCGGAAGTTAAGGTGAATGCGACCGCACAAAATGCAGGATTCCTCCTTAAAGAGCTTCGCCAAAAAGCGCGCCGTAGTATTTGTCGCTGCCTCCCACCAGACACGACTTGACACAAGGTCAAAAGCCCGAACCCCAATTAAAGTGGGGATAAAGGGGAGGGGAAGGTCGGGAAGGAGCCGAGACTCGAACCCTGCTTGTCAGTGCTGCTCATCGGCTCACTTAGTGCAATGTGAGCCTGATGAGGCAAGCGGTTTCACGAACCCAAATGTGGGTCCGGGCACGTATGCCAGTTAACGGCTTAAACTAGACGCTTGGTCTAGTGCCGTACAAGGGGGACAAAGGAGACAAAAATGCAGCTCGCCCACCCGAAGGTAGCCTAGTCGAAACTAGGTGCCTAATTAAAGGCCCTAAGTCTGCCATTGTTCCTTTTGAAAAGGGCCTGTTGATATGACGAACGTGCTGTGACACACAGCTCAGCCGCGTGAATAGGGAATTCCCCCATAAAAAATGAGTGTAGCCATAAAGTATTTTTCTAACCTGCTATAGGCTGGCGACGACTATTAGTTCCAGTCTTATTAGGTTATTTTTGGCCGAAGTGCTTTGTAAATGTTATTAATTTTAATTCATCCTTTTCTTTTAGCTATAACGAGATGTCAAGGTCGTTAGAAAGAAAAAGGGCTTAGTCAGTTCCGGTCGTACTCGGATATAATTGTCCTAAAGCGGGCGTGTAACTTGATATGTTTATGTTTATCGGCAGGTCGCGGCAGGGTATCAAAAGCGCTTCAGTATATTTGTATTGTTTTCTTTTATTTTTACAATGACATTCATTTTTTGCGGGGATGTTTGTTTTCTTTTTTTTTCTTTTTTAATAATCCATAATATATTTGTGACACTAAAATATTCGTCAGTAAATTCCCCAATGGACCATTAAAAGTACCAAAAACAGAAATCTATTCGACAGGAGATTTTTATTCATTGTTTTTCAATTTTGCTGACTACTTCAATTCAGTTATTTTTAATATTATAATATAAATTCTACAAATAAGAAATAACTAGATAGTGAACTTAACAACAGTCCTTGGTGGCTTTTAATCAATATTAAACAATATGAGGTTCGAGTTTCATATTTCGCCACACTTAATTTGATGAGGCAATCAATGCGATATTTTTAACATGGTCTTTCCTAAGGAGTAGAACGTTCGCCAATGATCTGAGAGACCGGTGTTCAATTCCAGCTCAAGTCATACCAAAGACTCAAAAAATTGTACTCGATGCCGCATTACTTAACACACAGCATTGTAAGGAGTCAAGAGTAAAGTGAAGCAATCCAGGGAATGGAGTAGCGCCCTCCCCTACACCTCGGTGTGGTAGCTATTGAAACAAAAACTGATTACAGCTAGGACTGCATAAAAGTCCTTACGCAGGAAATTATTCATTTACAATATATATATATATATATATAAAACAAAGTTAACATTAAAAATATTAGCAAAAACTACATATCTCTTAAGAAGCAGAAACCGACTCCCGGTTTTTTTTCTTTCCTTCTCTCCAACTTCCTAGTTGGCTAAATACATATTGGTATATGATATATGAGGGGAAGGTTTGGAGCTTGGTCGGAAATCTCTTCTTTTTTCTTTTGTTTCTTTAATCTTTTCTTTTTCTTTTTTCTTTATTACCATGAAGGGGACACCCAGGTTTGAATAGGGACCTCTCGATCTGCAGTCGAATACGCTATCACTGAGTTATATCCCCATCGTCTTACCTTAGTTGTAATTTATCATCAATGAGAAAACATCTTAAGATTCTAAAACTGACATTGACAAAAGATATTTTTTGCTCAGTAGTTAAATAATTGAAATCACTCAATGTACCATTTGTCAATTTTAATATTACTTTGCCCAGGCGGCTGGGGCTGAAGAATACCCCTTTATTGCCATCGCTCCCAGATCAACTCTGGCCCGGAGTGGTAACACCTGATAAGGGTCCTATCTAAGGGTTAAATAGAACTAAACCGTGCTTCCTTCACTATACTGATTTTTGCATTTAAATTGTGTATTTATGCTAAACTGAATTGTTTAAAATAGAACTGTTTTGACATTTAAACTGCATACTTATGCTAAACTTGATAGCTCGAAGTAGAATTGTTTTGACGCCTAAATTGTGTACTTATGCTAAACTGAATTATCTGAAATAAAACTGTTTTGACATTTAACAGTGTCTAATCGGCTGGGGCTGTAGAATACACCAACTGCTTCTCTGCAGAGGGGTAAGACCCCAGCAATGAGTGTCCTGGATATGTTACTAAACAATCCGATGGTGAGGTTCCAGTGATGCAGGAGCTTTGGGGAATGCGGAGTACCCCTTTATGCCATTGCTCCTAGGTCCACTCTGGCCCGGCGTGGTAGCACCTGATAGGGCCCTATCAATGGAACAAACGGCATTGACATTGAAACTGTACTTACACTAAACTGATTTGTTTAATATAGAACTGTTTTGACATTTAACTGTGTGTAAACAAAATCTGTACTCATACTAAACTGAATTAGCTGAATTAGAACTGCTTGACTAAACTGAATAGTTTGAAATAGAAATGTTTTTCACAATTAAACTCTACTTACATTTAAACTGCATGCTTATGCTTAACTGAATTCTTGGAAATAGAACTGGTTATTTACATGAATTTGGCGTTAAATAGCCTACAAAGGTTGATATGCCATAAAACGCTAACAAACAACCAAACTTAATATTACTATATTAACTAATTTGCTTAATATCGAGCTTTCGACGTTCTTTAAGTGGATAGATCTCTTATTGTGAGAGAGTTTTCTTTAATTTCATGCTTCACTTGAATAGATGATGCAATAGAAACATAGCAATTAATAAAACCGTTCGATATATAAAAAAAAATACAAAGGGGACACCCGGATTTGAACCGGGGACCTCTCGATCTGCAGTCGAATGCTCTACCACTGAGCTATATCCCCGCTTCAGAATAATAAACAAACGTTTTATAAAAATTTGATACATAGGAATAACGCTGAAAAAGTTTATGAGCTGAAAGCAGATCAAGTATATTTTTAGATTTTAAACGTCTTTTATTTCTTAACATCAATATATCAGAAAATGAGTTTTTAAGATTTCTTTTTTTTTCCATTATTTAACATCAAACAGATTATGACTTGACATGATAGTGAGTTAAAAAATCTCAGACAACTTTAGATTGGCTCAGTGTTTAGAGAAGTGGTCAGTTCTGTTTGAGGTTCAGTTGTTTATCCTATTGTGAAGAAATTTAGATGAGATTCTATTTTTTTGTGGCAATTCCGAACAGATCAAAAAATCCCAAAAGAAATCGCCAGTTTTGGGCATTTGATGAATTTTTTTTTCTTTTTTTATTTCTTTTCCTTTTTCAAAAAATTCATTCAATGTATTCTACTCTGTCGGTATTTTGTGGGTCGTTACCAAAATCCGACTTTCAAACAAATTAACAAAAACACTAACGGACATAAAAGTCCCAGGGCTAAAAATAAATAAGTCTAAGAGCTAAAAACAAACGAGACATTTATTCCACAAGTTAGAAATGCTTTGTTCTATAAAGCGGACGAAAACAGACTACAGCTTGGACTGCATAAAAGTCCTAATGCAGAAAATTATTCATTTACTACATATATATATATATATATATATATATATATATATATATATAAAACAAAGGTAACATAAAACATATTAGCAAAAAATTACATATCTCTTACTTACCTGTAAGTAGCAGAAACTGAGTCCCCATTTTTTCTTTCTTTTTCTCCTATTAGGAGATGGCTAGATACTTCTTAATATCTGATATCTGTTGGGAAAGCTTTTAACTTGGTGGGAAACCGCTTATTTTTTCTTTCGTTTCTTTAATCTTTTCTTTTTCTTTTTTCTTTCTTCTTTCTTTTTTGTCTGTGGGGAAAGATTGTAATTTGGTCGGAGATCTCTTCTTTTTTCTTTCGTTTCTTTACTCTTTTATTTTCTCTCATTCTTTTTCTTTCATTTCTTCTTTCTTTTTGTTCGTAATCTGGAAGTCCTTTTGACCTTATTTATTCAGGTGTGATTTTTCCGAGAGATAGCGAGTAAAATTGGCAAGTTCTTGTCAGTATGTGTCATAGGCTTACCCATCTCTCTGTCTGACCATAAATGTGAGCTTCAACTCGAAAACCTCCTGGCCTGCACCTCTCAGAAACTACATGTCTCTCTGCTAGACCATTTAAAATAAAACTTCTACCAAGAGCCACCTCCGGCTTGTCCTCACCGACGGCGTGTTATCGAAAAAAGAGGCCGAAATTTTTCCTCCTTCTCCCACTTCCAAAAAAAGTCCCTTGAATCTTACTCCACCACAATAGCAGCAGCAATCCCACAACTTTTCGGCGAATCCGATGCCAATAAGTGAAGCCCTGTCCCTTTCTCGCACACTTCTGGTGGGTGAACAAAAAGAAAAACTTTAACAACCTGCTACTCTGTAATTAGAGAAGCAAACCGTTACTCTTCTCTCAGTGAACAAACCCTTCTCAAAAATAAAACTTTTACATCTTCAAATCAGTGTTTTGTCTTTTTTTTTTTTCGATTATAGCGATATAAATTCTATAAATGGGAAGTAAATTGATATCGATCTAGAGAGTCTTTCGGTTCTTTTAAGATAGTAAAAATTAAATAGTTTGTGGTGTGATCACCGTCACACCGAAACTTGTACTGTGCGTGAGAGAACTCACAAAATGGCGAAAATGTTGAATGATACTTTATTCCATACAAATATGCAGCTTTGAAAAACTGCAATTAAACAAACATTGGCATAAGCACACAGGGAAAATATACATACAGGTGCAAAGACAGCATTTACAAAAGGGACAAACAAATTCTATACATTAAGTAACAATATAACAAAGAACTGCCGCAACCGGCCTACGAATGTAAACATATCGGATTACACCTCGCCCTAGAGAAATAACATCCGGGCGCGGCCGGAAATGATGAAGCCCTTTTTCGATTTTAACCGGCCGTTACAGCTAAGAAAGGGATAAATTAATGTTTATCAACATTTGCAAAACACTTCTGCCAGAAATAATTCTATAAAAATGGAAGTAATACTTTTCGCTAGCCTATACCGGGCTAAAGAAATACTTATTTTCTACGTCCATTTTCTGTAGAACTTTCTATCCACGTGGCGCGACAGAAGTGGAGTTCCCTTTCTTCCATATAACCACTTCTAGTGGCAGATTCAACCTTTTTACGGTCCTTTTTAAGGACTATGAGAGGTCACCTTCTGCGGGTCGGTGCATCTCTGGCGATCATTAATGATCAATCGAAATAGACGGCCTGGAGGCAAACACGAAGAGTACTCACTAAGACCAGCCGGTCTTAGCTATCGCCTCGATACGTCCGCACAGCTTCGGCGCGAAACAGCCTTAGCTACCGCCTCGATACGCCCGCACAGCTTTTGCGCGAAACAGCCTTAGCTACCGCATCGATACGTCCGCACAGCTTTGGTGCGACACAGCCATAGCTACCATCAACGATACGCCTGCACAGCTATCTGGCACGACAAAGCCACAGCTCCCGTAAACGATACGCCCGCACAGCTATCTGGCACGACAAAGCCATAGATCCCGTAAACGATACGTCCGCATAGCTTTGGTGCGACAAAGCCATAGCTACCATCAACGATACGCCTGCACAGCTATCTGGCACGACAAAGCCATAGCTCCCGTAAACGATACGCCCGCACAGCTATCTGGCACTACAAAGCCATAGCTCCCGTAAACGATACGCCCGCACTGCTATCTGGCACGACAAAGCCATAGCTCCCGTAAACGATACGCCTGCACAGCTATCTGGCACGACAAAGCCATAGCTCCCGTAAACGATACGCCCGCACAGCTATATGGCACGACAAAGCCATAGCTCCCGTAAACGATACGCCCACACTGCTATCTGGCACGACAAAGCCATAGCTACTGTAAACGATACGCCCACACTGCTATCTGGCACGACAAAGCCATAGCCACCGACCACGACGCTCCGGCGATGCAGTCCACGTAACGACTTGCTGTTACAGACTTCCCCAGCAACGCAGCATCTAGTCCACGTAACGACTCGCAGTTACGGACTACCCTTACAATGCAGCATCTAGTCCACGTAACGACTCGCTGTTACGGACTGCCCCAGCAACGCAGCATCTAGTCCACGTAACGACCCGCTGGCATTGCAGCATCTGGCCCACGTAATGACTCGCTGATACGGGCTAGCAACCAGATCGGTTAACCCAACGTACTGTCAAAACCGGGATATCGATCTACCGACCACGACGCTCCTAAAATGCAGCATTCAGTCCACGTAACGACTGGCTGTTACGGACTGCCCTAGCATTGCAACAACTAGCCCACGTAACGACTCGCTGTTACGAGCTAGCAACCACGACTCGACCATACCAACGAAATGTCAAAACCGGGACATCGATTTACCAGCGACCGACTTCGGCTTTCCGCAACGACTCGGCCGACCTCAGCTGCCCGGCTAGCAACTGTCCAACTGCATCCAACGCCTCGACCGATCTCAGCTTACCAGCATCAAACATCCAGCTGTATCTCCACGACTTGACCCACGCCAGCTACCCTCGTCAAACGTCCTACTGTGCACAACTACAACTACAACGCGACCATACCAGCTAACGACGTAACCCATCCTAGCTGAAGACCATATACAACCGCTACGGACATTTACATACACATTTGTAATTCCGGCAATAAAATCGTCACTTTTGTTGTATCTGTTATCTTGCCTTTTGTCTCCCTTCATTGTCTTTGGCTGCCATACACTCGCACGTTTTACACTTAAATTCATTTGCGGAGTCGACGCGCTCATCGGCTCTGCAACAGAACAAACAAACAAACTTCTAATGAAGTTTATATTCACCACGAGCTGCAAACTTAAAATCAACCAGAAACTTTTCCGCCCGATACAAGTTAAAAATTCTATACCTTAATTATTAAAGACTTATTTGTCATTTATAAAAATCTAATAAATGTACATTAAAAATGATTTCTATGATATATAACTTATCTGCCTAAAATGCATAAATTATGTGTGAGATTTGGGAAGAAAATAACTTTTAATTGCAAATATATTTATAATCCAAGAAAAATATTTTGTCTAAATTCAAGTATGCAATTTAAGAAAATTAATATATTTTACTTCGTTAGCACCATCGGGCTATGATGATTCTAAACGTATCTCAGTATTTTGTAACTGAGTAAAGATGCTGCGTGACCGTACCGCTTTGAAGACCTGTTTGGAAAGAACGCTCGACAATTCTCCTCGAGTCTCTTTAGAAAAAGAACCAAAATTCCTGCGCCCTTGAACCAGAGTCAGCCAACTTTGTACCATTTTTAAGCCTCAGACTTTTTGTGTACTCACTATACCATTTTTTATTTTGCCGAAAATGATAATTTCTCTGTTTACTTTAAGCCATTTTAAAATATTTAAGATATCAGAAATTAGGGAGACTATTTTGTTTGGCGGCGAGTAATTCCCTGAGAGTAACAAGGTCACCAATGGTCTAAGATACTGGGTGGGTTTGGCGAAACGAACCTACTGATTTCTTAATTGGTTCCTTGGCGGCAGCCACATGAGGGTTTACTTTCATGTTTTGCATCATCTACTTTGTTTGGGCCATGGGTTCATCTAGTGTTCACTCGAGTTAAGCTATCCTAAGTTCATCCCCACCAACAAGCAATACACGGTGGGCAGAGCGACCCAAAATAGGAAATTCTGAAATAATTAGGAATTTTTTGTGGTGGTCACTCATGAGTCTCGATTTGCTCATGGTTATAGAATACACATTTTTTAGCCTAAAAATAATAAACTCCAAAAACATAGATAAGAACATTCTAGAAATTTCGGATCAAAATCGTATTAAAGTTTGTGCCGTAGGTGAAATGGTTATTATTGTTTAGCGAGGGGGGACCATTTTGTAGCCAGAGTTTTTGTTGTTGGTAGCGAGGAATGGTTGTAACGTATGTGTGTTTACGTTGAGTTTCCTCGCTTAGTGTTGTTAGTCCCCTCGCTAAGTTGTAGGGGTAAATAAAGGTAGAATGATGATGAAAAAGAAGTAAGATGGCGATAGTCGAAAGGTGTTTCTATGAATAGGTGTTTATTTGCAGCATGGAATATTGGGTTTGCTTTTGGTGCTGCAAGACTCGTGGAGAAGTTATGCTTATTGAGACGAAATTGGGTTATGAGCAGTTGAGAATGGCAGCGTGTGTCGTTGGACGTGTGAGGGATTGTGTTTTTTGCATTTTTGACCAAAGACATGTTGCAGTTGTAGGAATTGAACTTTGGATGTCACCGTGAGCTTCGTGTCTAGTATTTGGGGAGAGTAGGCGTTATCTCCATGCGTGTCGAGAGCGGGATAACGCTCAGATCGATATAGCCAATTTTGGGGTGACATAAAGTTGCGCCTGTGCGAGGCATGTTGAATGCATCTAATTTATATTCAACTGGGATTCCCCGCGAGGAATCCATAAATTAGATGGTTTCCCTCGTTTGTCCATGCTGCTGCTGCTACTGGTGCTATTCTAGGGCCGCAGTGAGATGTCTGAATTGGGCGGCATTGTCCAGCTAAAAAGCATCGCTATTGAAGAACGGCCAGTGTGATGTCTGCACTGGTCGGCGTTCTCCATCCAAAGAGGATGTGTTTGGCAGCTCACCCGATTTGGTGGCCGAAAATTAAGGTCCAATGTGAATAGGATAAGTCATCCTGATTGGGTGAAATTAAGTGTCGAATTAAATTGCGCGCCAAACCAAAATACGAAATTTTTCTCTTCTCTACAAGTTGAACCAACCAATCAGCTAAAAACACAGAATAAGAACATTAGAGAAAATTCGGCTCAGAAACTAATTAACAGAAAAATATTTAGGCTCCAAAATGAATAAGTAAATATACGAATCTGATTGGTCAAGAAACGTCTGCGCGCTCGAATTTTAGGACACACAATAAGACATAACAAAATCCTGTTTTTGATTCACTTTAGTTACCCCCAAAACTATAAATAACGAAGAATTTAATTAACAAAGGCATTCCACTGCCAGAGTCAAGGACGGACAGCTGAAGGCATTGCACACAGGACACATAACGAAGAAACATGTGGCGTTCTTTTGCCCATTACCGAATCGCGACACGTTGTCGCCAAAGGTCATAAAAACGCACGTGTTGACTTAAGAAAACAAAAGGCCCATACTGACAGTCCTTCACATATATACACACACGCATGTAAGTAAGTAAAGTCAATTTTTTATACTCTTTACTTCGGCAAACAATGGACACATTGATTCAATAGAGTTTCCCAACATATATACATGCACATATGGGCGAACAAATCATATTTTTATTCAACTGGCCATAGCTGTATTTTCTACATACACATACACACACGCACATAAAATGAATATTACATTTTAATTAAATTCATCCTGTTTGTTATGATTATTAAATTGCTTGTTTCTTAATGTTTGTTGTTGTCAAATTCCATCTGTTTACGAGCTTGTAAATTTATGTTGTAACTCTCGTAAACTAACGGACGGTACTTAGCCCAATGAAAAGATAAATTTATTTCAAACCTCACCCTGTAAGATGTCTGATAAATATCACACTTCAGTTGATGATGCAAGAGAATGATTAAAAATCTTTATTGACAACCAAGATGAGGAGAGCCGGATTTAAACCAGGACAACCTCTCGATATGCAGCCAAATGCTCTACCACTGAGTTACATCCACAGCCGTCGTCGGAGGCATAAACGTTCCATAGAATTTTGATTCACGGGACTTGCAATTTGGTCGGATTTATTTTTAGACTTTATATAAACAGCAATTATCTATCTAGTATGTATGTATGTATAGATGAATGTAGATATGGAAACCTTTCACAGGTGCATGAAATGACACAAGATCAATTTATTAGCCGAGTTTAACAGGTTTGAATTCAGAGTTTTTCCTGGACTTGGATTTGAATAAAATGCAATGATTGATATACCAAAAACACAACCAAACCAGACCAAACTAATTACTACGTATAATTTAGTCTACCACAAAGTAAAAACAAATGGATCATTCAGTGAATTGAAATACACCAACTCCACGATGACGCAACCATGTCAAAAACTCGATATTTCAACACAGAATAAGAAAAAAAACCTATGAGGAAGTTTTTTTCTTTTCAGGAACAGTTTAGTTAATTATGTGAAAAGTTTCAAGAAAAAAGAAAGTTTTGCAGAAGGGGACACCCGGGATTGAACCGGGGACCTCTCGATCTGCAGTCGAATGCTCTACCACTGAGCTATATCCCCATTAACAGCATAAATTGTTTATTTTATCTACTTTATTTATTCAATGATTGAAGCAATGAACCATTTAAAACGTGGATAATGCTTATTTTTTTTACTTCAAACAGCTGTTATCTGAGAAATTATATATATTCATTAGCTACTGAATAGATAGTAGTCTAGCACAATATCTAACCTGATGAGCATCCAGAAAAGTTCCGTCTTCCTGTCGAAGTAAGCACATGATGAAAAAACTGATATTAAAATAGAACGCCCCCCTAAGCAATGGTTAAAGTGCTGCGTTGCGGAATCGAAGTAAGCGAGTTCGATTTCTACTCTCGCTATCACACTCACTATCGGACTAATTACCCTTTGGAAAGATATGAACACACCTATTTTCAAAGCTATGAGTTAAATAGTACCACTACTCATCTTCGACAAGCATTCTCTTGGTATAAACCGATATAAATTTTACAGGTAGGAATTTACATAATATCGAGCTCTCGGTTCTATTTAAGCGCGTAAATATTCAATAGTGAGAGCCTTCTTTCATTTTGTGCTCCATTTAAGTATACGATCCAATATAATAAAAACAATAAAATCGATATATAAAAGAACGAAGGGGACACCCGGGTTTGAACCGGGGACCTCTCGATCTGCAGTCGAATGCTCTACCACTGAGCTATATCCCCATACAGTCTAGCAAATTCCTATTTTATTCAGACAAATCATTCACTTATTGAAGCTAAATATATGAACCATTTAAAAGTGGATAATGTTTATTCTTTTTTAACTTCAAACTGCTGTTATCTGAGAAATTATATATATTCATTAGGTACTGAATAGATAGTAGTCTGGCACAAGATCAAATACGTTAAACACCCAGAAAAATTCGATCTCCCTGTTGTAGTGAGTAGATGATGCAATTTAGTGATGAAAAAAAACGACTTTTTTTTAAAACGGAATACCTCTTACATAAGAGTTAAAGTGCTAGATTGCAAAATCGTAGTGAGCGGGTTCGATTACTCTAATACCCTTAAGAAAGAAATTAACCCACTTATTCTCACAGCCATGAGTTACCATTGCTGTTCTTCTACAATGATGCTCTTAGCATTAACTGCAGATGTTCATATGCCATTAAGCAAAGAAAGCAGTGAACAGAACATTTACTAATTATCTTCATTGTTGTAAAATTCTCATAATGATTATATATGTGTGTGTATGATCATATCTGAGGATTTCGATTTTTGGAGGTGTCCGTGGCGTAATGATTATCGTCGTAGGAAATGGACACAGCGACACGAGTTTAACAGGTTTGAATTCAGAGTTTTCCTTCTCCTAGACTAGTTGCCTCACCAAGGCTGAAGAACCTAGTCTGCCATAGCTGGAAGGAGAATAATTGGATTCATACCTTTCCTAAGGGTATTAGTGCTATGTGAAATGCAATTACTCTCGTCCAGGATTTGAACTCGTATCGCCGTGTCCATTTCCTACGACGATAACCATTACACCACGGGCACCTCCTAAATAAATAAAAAGAACTTTTAATTATTATTAAACAGTATGATATTCGAGTCTCATGTTTTGCCTAACGTAAATAGATGATGTAATATTTTTCTTTTAAAAAATTCTTGAGGGTTTATGAAGGTTGGCATATAATCATTTTAGCTCAGTAGTTAAAGTATAAAAATCACTCCAAGCACCATGTCTATTTCAATTCTGGTATTTTTTTATTTTACTATATAGATTCTACAAATTGGAATGTGTTTTGGGCGTTCTTTATGTGGTTATATATATTTGACTTTATTTAAAAGATAATGCAATAGAATCAATAAAATATTTCGTAGTAACAATGAAGGCAGACACCCGGGTTTGAAGTGGGGGACCTCCCGATCTGAAGTCGAACGCTCTCCCACTCAGCAACATCCCCTCTCGGACAATTCAGTAATTACTTACCTGCTAATTAATTATTACTGAGGAAACGTAATTCGGCAAATATGAATGTATTTCCGGCGTTCCTTAAGTGTTTAAATATTTTTTGACACTATTTATTAAGACGTTGCAATAGAATCAATGCAATTAACAAAATATTTCGTAATAACAACGCAGGGGACACCTTAATTATTACTGAGAAAACATCTTAAGATTACGTATGTAAGGTTGGCATATGATAATTTTAGCTCAGTAGTTAAAGTATTAAAATTACTCAATGAACCATGTCTATTTTAATTCTGATGTTTTTTATGTTACTATATATATTTTGCAAATAGGAATTAGTTTTGATCGTTCTATATGTGGTTAAATATCTTTTGGTTTATTAAATACATGATGCAATAGAATCAAAACAAGTGATAAATTATTTCATAATAACAACGAAGAAGACATCCGATATTGAACCGGAGACCTATAGATCTTCAATCGACTGCTCTACCACTACATACTTACTACTAATTTATTATCAGTTAGAAAAAGTCTCAAGATTACGGAAGTGAGATTAGCATATGATAATTTTAGCTCAGTTGTTAAAGTATTAACATCACTCAACATCACCATGTCTATTTCTATTCTGATATTTTTTATAATACTATACAGATTCGGCAAATAGAAAAGCGTTTTGGGCGTTCTTTATTTGTTTGAATATCTTTTGACACTATTTAAAAAGACATTGCAATAGAATCAATGCAATTAACAAAATATTTCTTAATAACAAAGAACGGGACACCTGGGTTTGGACTGGGTACCACTCCATATGCAGTGGAATGCTCTACCACTTAGCTACATCACTCCACTGATAATTGCGTAATTACATAACTTCTAATTTATAATCAGTTAGAAAACGTCTCAAGATTACGGAAGTGAGGTTGGCATATGGTAATTTTTGCTCAGTAGTTAAAGTATTAAAGTCACACAAAGCAACATGTCTATTTCAATTCTGATATTTTTTATATTACTATATAGATTCTGCAAATAGGAATATGTTTTGGGCGTTCGTTATGTGTTTAAATATCTTTTGACACTATCTAAAATGACATTGCAATAGAATCAATGCAATTAATAAAATATGTCCTAATAACGACAGGAACACCCGGTTTTAAACGGGGACTTCTCAATTTGCAGTCGAATGCTCTACCCCTGAGCTATATCCCCATATGGGTGAAAAATTAACTACAAAACTTCAAATTTATTATCACAGAGTAAATGTCCCAAGATTACGGAAGTGAGGTTGGCATATGATAATTTTAGCTCAATAGTTAAAGTATTAAAATCACTCAATACACCATGTCTACTGAAATTCTGATATTTTTTATATTACTATATAGATTTTTCAAATAGGAATTAGTGTTGGGCGTTCTATATGTGGTTAAATATCATTTGCTTTATTTAATAGATGATGCAATAGAATCAATGCATTTAAGAAAATTTCACTTAATAACAATGAAGGGCACACCTGGGGTTAAACCAGGGTTGGTTCCATCTGCAGTAGAATGCTCTACCACTGAGCTATATCCCCCACCGGACAGTTGCGTGATAATTTAACTCCTAATTTATTATCAGTTAGAAAACAATTAGAAAGATTACGGAACTGAGGTTGGGATATAATAATTTTACCTCAGAAGTTAAAATTACTCAATGCACGATGTCTATATCTATTCTAATATTTTCTATATAGATTCGGCTAATAGAAATGAGTTTTAGGCATTACTTGTTAGATTTTGCAAATACGAATTAGCTTTGGGCGTTCTATATGTGTTTAAATATCTTTTGACTTTATTTAAAAGACGATGCAATTACTTAAATGTTTCATAGTAACAATGAAGGGGCCACCCGGGTTTGAACCGGGGACCTCTCGGTCAGCAGTCGAATGGTCTACCACTGAGCTTTATTCCCACACCATCGATCCTCTAATAACCTTATTTCTAATTTATTATCAGTGAGGAAATGTCTCAAAATTACGGGAGTGAGGTTGATAATTTTATGATAATTTAATATGATAATTTTAGCTCAATAGTGACAGTATTAATATGCCTAAATACACCATGTCTACTGAAATTCTGATATTTTTAATATTACTATATTGATTTTACAAATAGGAATTAGTGTTGCGCGTTCTATATGTGATTAAATATCTTTTGCTTTATTTAATAGATGATGCAATAGAATCTAAACAATTGATAATTTTTTTCGTAAAAATAACGAAGAAGACACCTGAGTTTGAACCGGACAACTATCGATCTGCAGTTGAATGCTCTCACTGAGTTACACCCACTTACGGATGATTACGTAATTACTTAACTCGTAATTATTTTGCAGTTAGAAAACGTCTCAAGATTACGGATAAAAGGTTGGCATATGGTAATTTTAGCTCAGTTGTTAAAGTATTAAAATCACTCAATGTACCATGTCTATTTCAATTCTGATATTCTTTATTTTACTATATAGATTCTGCAAGTTGGTTATGTGTTTGGGGCGTTGTTTATGTGGTTGAATATCTCTTGACTTTATGTATTAGATGATGCAATAGAATCAATGCAATTAAAAAAAATTTACGTAAAAACGATGGAAGAGACACCCGGGTTTAAACCAGGGACCTTTACATCTGCAGTTGAATGCCCTACCACAGAGCTATATACCCTACCGGTTGGTGACTTAATAACTTAACTCCTAATTTATTATCAGTGAGAAAATATCTCAAGATTACGGAACTGAGGTTGGCATATGATAATTTTAGCTCAGTAGTTAAAATATTAAAATCACTCAGTGTCTCTTTCGATTCTGATCTTTTTTATATTACTATATTGATTCTTTAATAAGGAATGTGTTTTGGGCTTTTATTATGTGGTTGAATATCTTTTGACTTTATATGAAAGACGATGCAAAAGAATCAATGCAAATTGTTAAACGTTCCGTAGTAACAACGAAGGGGTCACCCAGGTTTGTACCGGGGGACCTGTCAATCTGCAGTCGAATGCTCTACCACTGAGCTATATATCCACAAGATTGAACACGTAATCACTAAACTTCTAATTTATTATCAGTGAGTAAACGTCTCAAGGTTACGGAAGTGAGGTTGGCTTATGATAATTTTAGCTCAATAGTTAAAGTATTAAAATCACTAAAACCACCATGTCTACTTCAATTCTGATATTTTTTTTATGACTATATAGATTTTTCAATTTGGAATTAGTTTTGGGCGTTCTATATGTGGTTAAATATCTTTTGCTTTATTATTAGATGATGCAATAAAATTAAAACTATTGATAAAACTTACGTATAAACAACGCAGAGGACACGCTGGGAGCATAAGGGGGTTCATAACTTTCCCAAGAGTATTTGCACGAAAGTGAACGTAATAGCCGGACTGGGGTACGAACTCACCTACATCGATTCCGTAGTCCATCGCTTTAACCATTACGCCACGAAAACACCGACGACGCAAAAAAATCAATGCAATTACTTAAACGTTTCGTAGTAACAACGAAGGGGACACCCGGGTTTAAACAGGGGACCTCTCGATCTGCAGCTACCACTGAGCTCATCTGAAGATCTTCCTGTGGTGTTTATATTTATGACATTTAAAGCACCTCAAAGGTACGGAAATTAACTATTCTACCCTTTCAAAATAATAACCAATTTTCACTTACTTGAAAATTATTGATTTGTTAAAGGTCAAAATGTATCTGTGTGTTTATATTTTGTCCTTATATTTTCTTGACCCGTTCTAGTGGTTATTCTTTGATTGTTCACGACTCTATCAAGACTGTTCCTTGCAAACGATATCATCTCGTTAAAAAATTGAGTTATTTTTACGTGAAATAAGAAATAATATGAGGACTTTCTTCTTTAATCAGCAAACTTTACTTAATGATGCAAAAACTCTATAAGAATAAATAAAAATAATTGAATGCGCCGAAGGGGACACCCGGGTTTGAACCGGGGACCTCTCGATCTGCAGTCGAATGCTCTACCACTGAGCTATATCCCCATACATTTACGTTGGGTGTTTTTTGTCTATAGATATTTAATTTTCTGATTGAATGTAAACTGATAATAAATCTATTAAAAGTAGATTAAGTTTACTCTCAAACTTTAAACAGCTGGCATCTGAAATATAATAAACATTTAGTTCTTATAACTCTAATTCCACACTTGGGGTCCGATGTAACTTAATATATAAATCCTTTTATACAATGCTTATTATGACATGTCAGTCGCACAGCTCATGCGATCAATTTGAGGTGCGAAAAACACATATCTAAGGAAGATAACTTTTATTTTATTTTATCTTAATTATTTCCCTTGAAATCTAAAAAAAAAGGACAAAAACACAACTAGGGAAGACAATTTTGATATGTTATATCAAGATTTACCTCCCATGATTTTCGTAAATATCAATAAAAATTGATTGTTTGATTGTATGGAATATTCAGAAAGAGTCAAAATTTAATATGTATGGGGATATAGCTCAGTGGTAGAGCATTCGACTGCAGATCGAGAGGTCCTCGGTTCAAACCCGGGTGTCCCCTGCATTCTTATCACTAATGATTTCTTTTCTTCTACAACACAATTTACCAACTCGATGCACAGTATAAATGTAGCCAGTCATATTACTGTACAAAATGAAACTAAGCTATTTACCTACCTAAGGGAATCGGAAGGCAGTTAAATTCAATATTAAGTTAATTCATATATGTAGAAATTATCTTATAATATTCAAAAAAATAACTGATTTGAAATAGTTATATGGTAAAATGAGAGATGTTACTGCTTTAAATATTGAATTAAAATTACCTGACTTCGACCTCAGTGCCGTAGCCGACAGATGTTTTCTCACTATTGATAAGAACGTCATGAAAGAACTCGTTTAGCTTCTTCGGATATGGAGCATTCGACCGCAGATCGAGAGGTCCTCCGTTTCAGACCCGTGTGTTCTCATCATGGCTATTATGGGTTATTTTGCCAATTTCTTTTCTTTTGCTACGTCATCCACTTAAGCTTTGGAAAAAATAAAAGTATGATCTTAAATTATCAAATATAAGCCCATTCAAAGGACTTTTATAAGTTAATTCCTATCTATAGCATTTATAATATAATATTTTAAAAGAACTTATTTGAAATTAACGTAGGATACATTTTTCACTACAAAAATTAAATCAGAATTCGTATCCTATAATATTCTCAGTTCTCTCTCAGGTTTCAGGCATTTTTTTCGGTTTTTCATCCCTGTTCAATTTCAGACAGTTTGCAAGCACGTCACCTGGGTATTGTAAAAGGGAAGAAGGATCCATAACGTGCGAGGGGGGGACCCTTTGCCTCCGTGGGAATAATCCATTATGTCCAAGGGAAGGATTCAATACGTGCAAGGAAATTATCTATAAACATCCGTGAGAAGGATTATAAACTAATTATTTCTAACAAAAAACAAACTGACCCATGTGTGGCACTTAATTTTGGCCAGAATGAAGAAGGGAAAAGCAAGCCTAGACAATAAGGCGCCAAAAACTGCCTCCCACCATTTTGTCGACTGCTACAACAAAATCTTCATTTCGAACTTGAAGCCAGACTTAAGGCAGGAAAAAATTGCTTGGAGAAAGGTTTCGTCACTAGCTTCTTGAACAGCCGATAGATATTGACAGGCAAGAAGTTTCCCAAGAAATTCAACTAAAAGTCAATCTAAAGTCAACTTAAATATTATTCAACTAAGTTCAATAAAAGATGAAAATTCAACCCGAGAATTCTGCTGAAAGACAACTTTACAGAAGACTCAATAAAAATTAAATGAAAACTGAAAATTCAACCCGAGAATTCTACTAAAATACAAATTTACAGAGAACTCAACCAAATTAAACAGAAGCAGAAACTTTTCAACGAAAGCACAAAAAATACTTAAGTTCAAAGAAATTAGTTTTCCGGACGCTCTCTCAGATGTGTCCTGCAAATTACACTAAAATTTGCAACACTTTATCCTTTCCATCTTTTTTTTTCTTGTTTCTTTTGTATAAAATTCGTTTCTAAAACGTTGTTGTCTGTATTATCTTTTAAATCAGTGCCCAACTTGAAAACTGCGGAACTTACTTTTTAAAATTACACACTAAAACCACCGATACATTATCCTCTTATATATTATATTTGGATTTTATTGTCATCTCTTTATACTAAAATTTGAAACTAATAAATTTCTTTTACATTGCAAATTTTGATATTGCCTTAGATTTCTTTTAGGATCATTAAATAATTCGCGAGAGGAATGAAAATGCTGACTGTTTTTAAGATAGGAATCTTGCGATTTACAGTCGCTTAACACACACTGTAATGAAGTAAATAGGAATCTCGCGATCTGTCAACTCGCTTAACACTCACTGTAATGAAGTTCTCATTTATTATCAGTGAAAAAACGTCTATTAATCATGGCATCGAGTACTAAGTCTGGTAATTTTAGCTCAGTGTTTAAAACAGAAAAACCTCTCATTGTACCTGGTGGATGATGCAGTGGAAGAAAATTAATTATCAAGATTATTCGTAATAACTTGGAAAGAGAGAGACGGATTTGAACCGGGCATTTCTTAATCAGCATTTGAATGCTCTACAGCTGAGCTAGATCCATACCTCGTTCCTCAACTAAAAATCTCCGCTATAAATTTAATTTGCGTGATTAATGCTTAAAGGTTTTTACATGTTGAAAACAGGGGAAGTTTATTTTTACATATCCAACTGCGTTTATATCTAAAACTATACACATACAGTCGCCAGGATAGTGTCAATTTTTCTTGGTTTTCCGAATATTTCTAACGAGCTATATGATATGTAATTTGGTCGAAGTGTTACTGGGTGTAGGTATATGTAAACTTTGAAATAGAAATTGTATGTTCGCCAATGGTCCGGGAGACCGAGGTTCAATCCCAGGTCGGGTTATGCCAAAGACTTTAAAAATGGTACTTGATACCTCTTTGCTTAACACTCAGCATTATAAGGTACGTATCAAGAGTAAAGTGGAGCAATCCAGGGAAAGGAGTGGCGTCCTCCCTTATACCTCGGTGTAGTAGCTATTGAAAAGGGAGCCTTCTGGTCACCCTCGACTACGGTCGCCAACTAGTTGATCAATGATTCTTAGAATTCAATTTCATTTACTCATTTAATTTCTTTACATAAAATAAGCGAGGTTCTTGTCCGTGGGGATATAGCTCAGTGGTAGAGCATTCGACTGCAGATCGAGAGGTCCTCGGTTCAATCCCGGGTGTCCCCTTTCAATAGCTCAATAAATTTACTGTTATAGTGTGTTTTTCTCTCCAACTAATGTATTCCTGAATACGGAATAGATGTTTATCACACCATTCAACATCAAAAATCACTTATTCAATTGCTGGGAAGTAATTATTTAGTTAGCTCATAATTCTTATTTATTTATCTGCTAAATCTCTGTCAATCATTAATTTTAGTGAAAAATCTTTCGTAATATCCTTCATCAGTCCAATTCTAGTTGCTTTTTATCGCTCGTAGGAATCTTATTCTTTATCTGTGTAGGTCCAGTCAGAAAGATATACGCCGATTATATCCTACAGAGTGAGAACATTCTCCACCAAATAAGTGTCCTGGCTACGACTCTAAACTTCATCTGATGATGAGGCTCCAGTCCAGGAGTTGGGATAATGTGGAGTACCCATTCATTACCGTTACTCAGAGATCAATTTAAACACGGAGTAGTAATACTTGTTAGAAATCCTATCTATTGATCGAATAGATCTGTTAGTAAATCATTAGTATTTGATCGGAATACTTGATGCCATATAAGTTGACGACCATAGTCAAGGATAACCTAAAGGCTCCCTTTTCAATAACTGCAACACCGAGATAGAGGTGGGAAGCAACTCCTTTCCATGGATTGATCCACTTTACCCTTTATCCCTACCTTATAATGCTGAGTGTTAAGCAAGGAGGTATCAAGTACAATTTTTGCGTCTTTGAGTATGACTCGACCTAGGATTTTCCCAGTCGGCCAGGGCTGTAGAATACACCGACTGCACCTCTGCAGAGGAGTAAGACCCCCTCCCCAGTGAGTCTCCTGGATATGACACTAAACAATCTGAAGGTGAGGTCTCCCGGGCCATTGGCAAACACTCTACCTACTAGACCAATAGGTCGGTATTTATTAATTATTTTTATTAAGAATAGTTACATGAAGCTATAATTGTTTACAAAGGATCATTACTAGTTACTTGAAGCCATATGATTATGGGGTAATAGGATACACCGACTGTATCTCGGCATCTGATGCTGAGGCTGCAGCCCTGGAGCTCTGAGAAATGCGGAGTACCCCATCATTGCCGTTACTTTCCTGTCCACTCCGACCTGGGGTGATAGCACCTGATAGAGTCCCATCTCTGTGCCAAATAAAACAGTTTGATATTTAAATTGTGCAAACAAATGACTGATGTTAAATCAAATTGTTAGAAACGGAACAGTTTCACAATTTAACTGTGTATAATCAAATGACTGATTTTTAATTAATACTTCGACATTGTAGCAGGAGTACTACAAGGAGACACGCTAGCTCCATACATCTTAATCATCTGTCTACATTACGTGCTTAGAACTTCGATTGATAAAATCAGAGAAAACGGCTTCGAGCTGACAAAGAAAAGAAGCAGAAGACACCCTGCAAAAACAATTACCGACGCCGACTACGCCGATGACATAGCGATACTGGCAAATACACCCAACCAAGCCGAAACACTGCTGCATAGTTTGGAACGAGCCGCCGCAGGCATTGGCCTCCATGTCAATGCACACAAAACGGAATATATGTGCTATAATCGAACAGGCGACATCACCACACTAGACGGAAACTAGTAGACAAATTCACCTTCTTAAGAAGCAGTGTCTCATCAACCGAAAAGGACATCGACACACGGCTAACGAAGGCATGGACAGCTATCGATAGGCTATCGATCATATGGAAATCAGACCTGACCGATAAAATGAAACGCAGTTTCTTCCAGGCAGCGGTCGTATCGATACTGCTGTACGGATGCACTACTTGGACGCTAACTAAACGACTGGAGAAGCTAGACAGCAATTACACAAGAATGCTGAGAGCAATATTGAACAAGTCCTGGCGGCAACACCCCACAAGGCACCAACTATACTGCCACCTGCCTCCCATCACGAAAACTATTCAAGCTAGACGAACCACACAGGCAGGACACAGCTGGAGAAGCAAGGACGAGCTCAGAAGTGATGTAATCCGATGGACCCCGCATATAGCCAAGCAAAAGCAGGACGACCAGCTCAAACATACATTCAGCAGCTCTGTGAGAATACGGGATGTAGCCTTGAAGATCTACCAGTGGCGATGAACGATAGGGAGAAGTGGCGAGAGAGGGTCAGGGATATCCGTGCTAGCGGCACGACATCATGATGATGGTGATGATATAAAAATACTTGGAACCATCTCACTGTGTGTAAACAAAAGAGTAATGATGAATTATTTGTGTTGAATAGCTACACTTGAAACTTTTCTTTAACTTTGGGCCTGAATTGAATTATTTGTATTACTTACCTATACTTTGAACGATTTAACTATGTGCAAATAAAACTGTTTGGATGGAATATTGGAACCGTTTAACTATATGCAGAACTGAATTATTGGTGTTGAAGCCATTTAACTGAGTACAAATTAATGAATAGCGTTAAATGGAATAATTTTGTTAAATAGCAATACTTGTAACTGCCTCACTGTGGTCAAACAAATGATTAATAGTAAATAGAATTATTTGCGTTTGATAGAAATACTTGAAACCCTTTAACTGAGTACAAAAAATGATCTCGTTTGAGAATGTTATCTACAAAACGTATTTAAAAATCATAGATATTTAATTTATATGTATAAACAGAATTAGGCGTTAAATAACCTACATAAAACACAAATAAACAAATATAATACGTTGGTTGGTTGGTTGGTTAGTTGGGTTTTGTGGCATATCAACCTTTGGAGGTTATTTAATGCCAAAGCCCTTTTAATACAAATAATCAGTTCTATTTCAAACAATTCAGTTTAGAAAAAGTACACAGTTTAATTGTCAAAAACATTTCTATTTCAAGGTATTCAGTTTAATCAAACAGTTCTAATTCAAACAATTCAGTTTAGCATAAGTATGTAGTTTAGTTCTATTTAACCCAGAGATAGGGCCCTATCAGGTGCTACCATTCCAGGCCAGAGTGGACCTGGGAGCAATGGTAATGAAAGGGTACTCCGCATTCCCCAAATGTCCAGCATTACCGGAACCTCACCTTCAGATTGTTTAGTGTAAATTTAAATTATCCATACACCAAATTTTTATTTTTGTTTTGTTTTGGCTTTTTTTAGTTCTTTTGTTATTTGTTATTTTTTGTCGTTGTTGTTTTTTTTTGGGGGGGGGGTTAGCACACACATTTTAGAAATTAGATTTATACTCAAATCAAAAACAGCATTTGTTAGTTATATAGCTCAATGGTAGAACATTCGAATGCTGAGAGAGAGGTGTCTGGTTTAAACCCGAATCTGCCAAGACACCGTGCTTAGAACGTCTATTGATTTAATAAAAGAAAACGGTTTCAAGCTGGCAAAGGAAAGAAGGTGAAGGATGCGGGAGAAACCAGATTCTTCCCTGGTTGTTCTACGACTGAAGCCTAATCAGCAGCAGCTGGCCACGAGCACTGCTCAAGGCTTCCCCTAAAGCAGACGTCCTGATTCCAGCCGCAGACGACACAGGAAGATTGCCAACCTCTCAGCTTAAAAGGCATTTTCAAGGTTACTCAGAAAGTCTATCCAAACACCTCCTGAGACGGCACAATCCAGTAGACACAACTACCAGCCTCTCAATCTAACAGCCCTTTTCAGGGCTAATTCAGAAAATCTAATGCTCTTTGAGACGGCACCAGCAGCTAGCTTCTTGAACCGGCAGCCACTTCCCTGCAGAAGCAGCTACCAGTCCTGCACCGGCGACCATCTTTCTGCACCAGCAGATACCAGCAACTACCAGTTCTGCACCAGCAACTAGCAGTCCTGAACCAGCTACCACCATCCTACACCAGCAGACACCAGCAACTACCAGTCCTGAACCAGCAACCACTTTCCCGCACCAGCAGTTACCAGTCCTGGGCCAGCGACCACTTTCCTACACCAGCAGATACCAGTCCTGCACCAGCGACCATCTATCCAACGAATACCAGTCTTGTACCAGATACCCAGACCTGCTCCAGTGATTAGATCCTGCTCCAACGATCACCATCCGGCCTCGGCGATTTCCGCCGTACGCTTTTCCGATTGCGATTCACCATAATAAAGTTTGGCCTTTCGAAGCAAAACCTTTGTTTTTTCATTCTTGCCAAGTTCGTTGTCAATCACATATATTTCAAAAGTTTGCGGGGACCGGTATATTTATCTGGCCTCCGCAACACATGTAATGACACCCACATCAACAGATATCGAATCATATAATAACATCCACATTAATAAATACCGAATCATATAACATCCACATCAACAAATATCGTTTCATATAATAACATCCACATCAACAAATCATTTAATAATATCCACAACAATAAATATTCAATCATATAATAACATCTACAGATATTGAATTATATAACATCCACATCAACGAATATTCAATCATTTAATAATATCCACAAATATTGAATTATATAACATCCACATCAACGAATGTTCAATCATATAATAATATCCACAAATATTGAATTATATAACATCCACATCAACGAATATTCAATCATATAATAACATCTACAAATATTGAATTATATACCATCCACATCAACGAGTATTCAATCATATAATAATATCTACAAATATTGAATTATATAACATCCACATCAACGAATATTCAATCATATAATGATATCCACAAATATTGAATTATATAACATCCACATCAACGAATTTTCAATCATATAAATCAAACTCTTCGGTATGAACGGGATTTTACACAGGTATAATTAAATTCAAATTTTATTGATTAAAAATATGTTCGCTTGAATAAGAATTGAAAATTCAGGCATTGTATTTTGATATTATTCTTTAATTATCTTTCTTTTTTTAAATCTATATATTTGTTCTTATTAAATAATCCTTTTTTTCCTTTCAAAATACGTCTCAACTTATTACAAAAAGGGATATTTTAGAATTCAAGATTTCTATGAAATAAGTAAAGTAAAGTTGGCGACCATAGTCGAGGGTAACCCGAAGGTTCCCTTTTCGATGTAGTTATTTTCAAATATGTTCTTTCGTGAAAATGTGATTTGTCGTCAACCACACCAAAAAGATCTGACTCTTTTCATTCAAAGCCATATCATCCGTTCATCTCAATGATCCGTACGATTTAAACGGGTTGTATGTGAACGACACATCTCTAACAATCATCACAGCCAATCAGATATTCTACTAGATGTATGATATCAAGCAACTAGTCAATATGATCCAGTAATTTTCGTTCTCTTGTTATAAATAGATCTATAAATGGAAACTCGTTAATTCACCCCATGTAGACCCCTATGCTTTTATTTACCCTTCCAAAACTTTATTCACTCTCGTGGATCTATATGGACCAGTTTTAGAAGCCCTGTTCTAAACAAAAAGTATGTAAGGTTTTTGGATTTTCTTGCAGGCTATTTTCATAGCCAGAAGGCACACGTGGTGTAAACATTAATCGCTGTATTAAATGGACACGGCTACCCAAATTCAAATCCTAAATAGACTTGTTTGCATTCCGCAGATCGCAAATACATTTAGGAAAGGCATGAATCCGGCTATTCTACCTCTTGCTATGGGAAAATAGTGAGGCAGAATAGGCTCTTTAACCTAGATATGGAAATCGGTTTAGTAGAAAGAAAACTTTGAATTCCAACGAGTTGTAGACCTGGAGAGGAATGGGCTCTGCTTAATTATTCATGCCAAGATACGCTATATAAGTACTGCTCTCACGACCAAACCAAGGAACAGGATATATCTTCTTCGTTTTCATTCACCAAGAGGTCTAAATTTTTAAAAAAAATGTATACGCAAAAAATCCACTAAAGTGGTATTATTAAACATACATTTGTTACTTTCAAACGAGAACAATATAATTTACCTCAAAGATTACTACAGACTCAACAAACATTTGAAAAAAATGTCGCAACACAATCTTCTTCAATCCATTTCCCAAATTTCAATATCCCAATCGAATTACGTCTCCATTAACTTTTATATATTCTATTATAGATATATATAAAGTTTAGGCTATTTGTTGTTTTGTAAACGACAAAATTTACTTATTTTATTCTTACTACTACAAGTGCCCTGTGATAACTTACAAGGAATTTTGCTTAGATGTGGCAAAAGGTTACATAAATGAGAGCACCTCTTGAGACTCGAACCCACGCTTGGAGAATTGCTAGTCTAGTTTGCTAACCATTATACCACCCGATGCGTCCTCATGTACCTGCTTTCTAATGGCTACCTTTATACACATTTCACACACTGAATGTAACACTTATTTTGCTGTTATTTATTCTAAAATGCTTAATTTGATTATCTCCCTTGGCTATATGCCGGTTGCCCCTAGCAACATATTAAAACAAACGCTCCCGTTTCGTAATTTCTTTTTTATTATAAATTTACGTCGTAATGGCGTAGAGATTTTTTCGACTTTTTGGGCATATCTATCTTTTTTCCTATTTTCGTCCGTTAAGTAAAAGAAGAAGTAAAATAAGAAAACTATTTCGGGGAATATTTTTTAATATCGGTAAGAGTACATCTTTAATACTGTTCTTTTATATTTTCTTTTTTCACACTGTAAATAAGTTTTAAGAATATTAATCAAACTTGTAAAAACGTAAATAAGTAAAGTTAGATTATGTGTTTTAATGTCACACCAAACCTTTATTTAATGCCAAATCAATGTTTATACATATATCATATATAATCTTTGACTTATTACTTTGGAGTTAATTTTATTTTCTAAACTAACCAGAGCTTATTTGTTTGAACACAGATAAATGATTTCATGTATTGCCATTTATTGTTTGCACACAGTTAAATGGTTTCAATTCGGTTTCTTTGTTTAATGACATATCAACCTTTCTAGGTTATTTAATGCCAAATACATCTTTCAAGAAGAACAGTAGTGGTGCTATTAAACCCATAACTGGGAGGATAAGGGGGTTCATACCTTTCCCAAAGTTATTAGTCCGAAAGTGGACGTAATAGCATGACTGGAGTTCGAACTCGCTTACTATGATCCCGGAGTTCATCACTTTAACCATTACACCACGAGGACACCTCCCTCATTTGTTTAAATGCAGTTTTTGTTTACACACAGTTAAAATTTAAAAACAGTTTTATTTCAAACAATTCAGTTTAGCATGGAAAAAAGTTAAAATGTTTCAAGTATTGTAATGTATCACTAACAATGCAATCATAGATCAGACATTTTTTTACACAAAGTTAAATAATCAAACAGTTCTATTTCAAACAATTCAGTTTAGCATGGAAAAAAGTTGAAAAGTTTCAAGTATTGTAATGTATCACTAACAATACAATCATAGATCAGACATTTTTTACACAAAGTTAAATGATCAAACAGTTCTATTTCAAACAATTCAGTTTAGCATAAGTTCACAGTTTAATTGTGAAACAGTTCTTTTTTACCTAACTATGATTCCGGAGTCCGTCACTTTAACCATTACACCACGAGCCCCCCCCCTTAAATGATTTCAAGCATCGCCATAAAATAGTCATTGTTCTATTTACCACAGTTTAATGGTTTCAAATTTTGTGTAATGCTAATAATTCAATTCAGAATGAATCGTTTGTTTGTACACAGATAAATAGTTTGAAGTATAGTAAATAATCAAAAAGTTCTTTTTTCCACATTCATCGATGGGACCCTAACTGGTACAACTACTTCAGATCCGAGTGAACCAGGGAGTAATAGCAAAGAAGGGATATTTAATGGTTTCAAATCTTGTGTAATACTAATAATTCAATTCAGAATGAATCATTTGTTTGTACACAGATAAATAATTTGATGTATAGTAAATAATCAAAAAGTTCTTTTTTCCACATTCATCGACTGGTACTACTACTTCAGATCCGAGTGGACCAGGGAGTAATAGCAAAGAAGGCATATTCCACATTCCCCAAAGCTCTAGGACTGGGGCCTCACAATTTAATAGTTTAGTGTCATATCTAGGGCACTTCTTAGGGAGGTCTCACCTCTCTACAGAAATGCAGTCGGCGTATTTTACAGCTGCAGCCGACAGGAATATAAAAAGAAATGCACTCGCACGCACGCACGCACGCACGCACGGGGGTACAGTCAGCATATTCTAAGGCTCATCGATAAGGCAATCTTTGTAAGTGTATTTATCAAAACCCTCCTCCACGCGCAGGATACGACACAAGGTCAATTTTTAAACGTAGTCTTTGAATGAAACCAAAACTCTAAGCCAACTTCGATTCCACTTAGAAATTGATCTTGTGTCACAGAATTCCCGTAGCAGAGGGGCTGGGTAAATATAAATATGTTTTCCGAGCGAAGCTTTTGTAAAAGCGAGAACAAAAGTTCAAAATTAAAAAAAGAATTAACGTGTTCCTTGAAAATATATGAATTCCGACATTTTAAAGAATTCGTTCCAGATATCCTCTGGTGCCAAATGACCAGAAACTCAGCCAAGAACCGATATCGAACGATCCATTTCAGATCCCTGCTGTAAACGTGAAGACAGCGATTATATCTTTTGCATCTAGCAGTCGTTGGGAACGTAAATGACCTCCAACGTGGACACCTGCAGAATTTCATTTCACTTATCACCACAGAGATTGGGTTCAACCTAATGAAGGGTTTCATCTGGCTCACATACATAATGAGATATCATTTTGGCAGGTGCAACTTGATGTTTGCAAACTTAACAACCTTATGCAAGAAAGATGGCAGCGTCGGTCCTTTCGCTGTCAACTCCGTCTTTCGAATATTAACAGTTAATTTTTGCCTGGCTCTAGTCATTGGGCCGATTAAATTTGTAGGGTCCACTTTTAATATAGGCTGCCGTAGAACTAGATTAACTCTTATCCTATAACGGGAATATGATTTCCGATGATCATCTAACATCATGATATTTTTAGTGATAGCCAATAAAACATCATGAAGTAATTCCCAATGGATCGCAAGCAATTTTCCAAAGGAAATATTATTATTTGATTGTATCACCTCGTGAATGTTCATATTTCAATCGCTTGTGAATGTCAAGAAAGGTTTGCGAACTTGCTATACTGATTCATGTCAATGAAGAAGTTTGTTTCAAATAAAAATGCTCTCAAAAGGCCATAACGTTTAAAGTTCTTGATTAATTGCAATTATAGATGCGAAAAATCGGAGACAAATGACACTTTTTGTCCAAAAAGTCAAATAAAAGCGTATCAAAAAGGCCGTAACATTTCAAAATCTAGGCTTGATTAATTGCAATTATAGGTGCGAAAAATCAAAGATAAACAACACTTTTTGTCTAAAAAACAGCGAAGTGGTAGTTCCCATGACGCAGTGGCTTATGTTCTTCTGTGTGACATGTTCCTTTTCAGACTGATATCCTTGGGAAAGGTATGAACTCCTTTATCCCCCAGCCATGGATAAAATAATTCCACTACTGTTTTCTACAAGAATGCATTTGGTATTAAATAACCCAGGAAAGTTGATATGCCATTAAACAAAGACACCAAACCAAAACAGGGAGTGGTCATCACGCTATAACACTAAAAATCAAGATGATGGGTGGCTGCTATATGACATTCGATGAAGGAGAGGATTACCCTGATGGAAATATCCGCAGGTTACTCACCAATTTTTAATCAAAACCAAGCGTTCTGATTGGTCAAAAGAATTCAAAAAGAGTCGGAATTAGTAGGAAAAGGGTTAAATTGATATTCTGTTTGTTTCAAGGTGAATGGTTGGTGAGTTCAATAATCTGTGGGCGATTCATTCTACTGATTTTGTGCCAAGACTAAGCTCAGCCTAGTAAATGAAAACAAATAACGCTGCCATGTGACGATTACATCGTCCATTGATTTATTTGTCTTTGTTGCCCCCCCCACTATCTCGTAAGTGATCGTAAAGACTTCTTTATCAGTTAACTAATGATTATGGCTGACCGTCTTTAAAAGGTACATGTGAACAGAGGCTGTGTTTTTTTTTCTTTTTTCTTTTTTCTTTTTCTTTTTCTTTTTTCTTTTTCTTTTCTTTTTTCTTTTTTCTTTTTCTTTTTCTTTTTCGGTTAAGAAATTTCATTGCGATCTCACAACTTGTCTGCTTGCTCTCAACTTGTGTTACGTATAAATTTCTCGGACTATTAGACTTCGAACACAAGGAGACGTCTGATTCTCGATCTATTATTGGTCGTCACAGAGTCAATTCTCCAGCTGAGATTAATCGATTGATTTTAACGGCATGTCAACTCGACTAGGGTTATTTTATGCCGTGAGAAGCGGAAATAGCGTCATCGAACATTTATATCTACATTTTTGCATAGTTGTTTTTCAAGAGTTTTTTTTTTTACGCAGTTAGATGATATCGAGTATTACTAATACAAATAATTTGCATACAGTTATATAGTTTCAAGTATTCGTATCTAATATCAATGAGTGTTAGTTTTCTTTGTCTAATGGTATGTCAACTTTCGTGGGTTATTTAATGTCAAAAGCTATCCTGGTAGAAAGACAGTAGCGGTACTATTTAACCCATTGCTGAAGAAGATAAGGTAGTTCATGCCTTTTGCAAAGGTATTAGAATGAAAGTTAACGTAATAACGCGACTAGTGTTTGAACTTTCTTGCTACGATGTCGCAAGTCCAGTATTTTAGCCACTTATAATTATATAGTTTCAAGTAATTATTTCTCTTTAATAATAGTCATTTGTTTGAACAGTTATATCATATTTACCCAACCCCTCCGCTCGGGCAGGATATGACACAAGGTCAATTTTTTTAAGCGGAGTTTTAACAGGTTTGAATTCAGAGTTTTCCTTCTCCTAGACTAGTTGCCTCACCAAGGTTGAAGAACCTAGTCTGACCTACTATTTACCCATAGCTGGAGGGAGAATATTTGAATTCATACCTTTCCCAAGGGTATTAATGCTATGTGAAATGCAATCAGTCAGGTCCAGGATTTGAACTCGTGTCGCCGTGTCCATATCCTGCGACGATAACCATTACACCACGGGCACCTCCTTGTTTGAACAGTTATATGGTTATATTATGTCATACTTAGGAGATCCCCACCCTCATTTTTGTTTGACGAGGGAGTCTTACCTCTCTGTAGAGAAAACAATCGGTGTATTTTAAGCCCTGTCAACCAGGCTATGAGAGACACTGAGACTATAGTAATGAGTTAGTTTAAGAGGCTTGATTTGGGCTTGTACTAATTATTGGACCTTTTCAGCCCTGTCGGCTTATGCTGTCTGCTCTGAGGCAAAGAGTATGAGAGTTCAAATCTCAATAGAAGCTTCTCCTTTACAATGCTGTTCTTCATTGTCAGATCGAATGATTGGTTTATTTTAAGGGAATGTCAGCCTTCCCAACTCCCTGGCAATTAAACGAAGAAGAATCAGCACAAAGCGATGAACTAAAACAGTTCTTAGCACCAAAAGTGAAGACTTAGTTTGATTGAGTTGGGTTGGGTTTTATGGGACATTAATCATTGTTGGTTATTTAATGCCAAACCCTCTTTAGGCATATATACCAAATATATATATCATTTGTAAACACATTTTGCAGATAACATTTTTAAACGAACCCGAGCTCATTTTATTTGCACGCAGTTGAATGGTTTCAAGTATTGCTATATATCAGAATGTAACATCAGTCGTTTGTTTGCATATAAAGTCTGTTGGTAATTTCATTTCTAAATGAGTTAGAAGTGATTTTTTCGCACACTAGTACTGACTGCTATTATTTCTATAGTTAAATAGTTTCATTTATTGCTATCTTACGCAAATAGTTCTATTCGATATTTATAATTTTAATTATTTAATTATTTGTTTGTACACAGTGAAGTGGTTTCAAGTATTTCTATTTAACACTAATATTCTATACATCACATCTATTAGCATACAGTCAAATACTCCCAAGTATTTCTATGTAATACCAATTATTCAGTTTAAGCACACATTTAAGGAGTTTCAAGTATTGCTTAGTAATACTAACAATTAAATTAAACAGTTATTTGTTTACATTCAGTTAAATGGTCGAACAGATCTATTTCTAACACTTCAGTTTAACCACATAAATTTCAAACGTATTTGATCCAAAGCCTTATCAGGTGCTAGCACTCCGGGTCAGAGTGGAACTGAGAGCAGTGACAGTGAAGGGCTATTCCACATTCCCCAAAGCTCCAAGGCTGGAGTTAGATTGTTTTTGTCATATCCAGGACACTCGGTGGTGGGGAGGTCTTACCCCTCTGCAGAGAAGCAGTCGATGTATTCTACAGCCCCAGCCGACTGGGCTCAAAAGTGAAGATGAATTGCATCCCTTTCATGACAACATTCAACAGCACTCTCCAGCCACTAGCCGAAATAATCATTTGGACATTTTGGAAGTAGACCTAAAGTTAAAAAAATATTTTTCTAGAAGTAGGCATATCATCGACGAAATAACCCTTGGAAAATGATGAGAAGCAACAGCATTCAGAATAAGGAAGTAATTCATTTGGGAGGTGCCCGTGGTGTAATGGTTATCGTCGCAGGAATGGACACGGTGACACGAGTTCAAATCCTGGACGAGACTGATTGCATTTCCCATAGCACTAATACCCTTGGGAAAGGTATGAATTCAATTATTCTCCCTCCAGCTATGGGTAAATAGTAGGACAGACAAGGTTCTTCAGCCTTGGTGAGGCAACTAGTCCAGGAGAAGGAAAACTGAATTCAAACCTGTTAAACTCCGCTTAAAAAATTGACCTTGCGGAGGGCGGAGGGGTTGGTAAATATGATAAGGAAGTAATTCATAGGAAGCCCACAATAAAATCCTCAAAATTCTACCGACCATAATATATCAGGACTAACTTAGGCTGTAGTAATTTACAAGGCATTTAGGTCAGATGAGGCACAAGGCCGATTGTATGAGGAACCTATTGAGGCTCGAACTTACTCATGAAGGGTTGCTACCCTAGCTTGCTAACCATTACACCACCCGGGGTACCTTACTAACATACTGAAGACACTTCAACCCAATCAACTCATTCACTATTTTCGCAAACAGATTTTTTTTTAAATTTAACATTAATCAAATTGCAGAAGCAAAAATGTAATTTATTTATTCGATTTCACTTCCAGCCAAAAAAAAAAAAATAAATGTTGGAAAGTCAGAATGACCATTTTATTTTCGACTAAATAACAGTAGACACAGAATCAAATCTATGAACTGCAGCAGTTCTCAAATATTTGTAAAACACTTCCGCTCAAACGGTCACGGTTTTAACTGATGCCAGATTAGTGCCATGGTACCATCTAACCAATAGCTGAGAGGATACGAGAATTCATAACTTTCCCAAGAGTATTTGTCCGAATAGTGCGATTGGAGTTCGAACTGTCTTACTGTCATTTTGCAGCCCAAGATCTTATCTATTATACCACAGTGATTTTCTCGCTGAAGCTTTAAAAAGAAAAGAAATACACCTTTCAGAAAGAAAGAATTTTATATATGATTAAGAAAAGAAAAAAATAGAAATTAGCATGTGATTTATTTTGATGAATGCTACGAGTGACTGTACGAATGAAAGATTTCATAAACAGGAATGGGTTATAAATGAATTTAGCTACGAGTAAAGTTGCCAATTTTTCAATTGGATATATATCATCTCCCCTCACCCGGTTTTTAAGTAGATCTTCTGTCCATGGAGTGAATGAGGTATTATGGTGGCTGTTAGTGCGTTTGGCGACGAAAGAATGGATTTATTGTCAAGAGCGAATGAAGATGATTGGAACTAGCTATGGCTCCCTAGAAAAAAAACATTGAATAACACTGTTCTCTTCCTTTTTCCCTCTCCCCTCAAAACATTTCAGGCCTCGTGCCCACTTTTTAAAATGTACTCATTTTTTTAAAGAAATAAAATAGCCAAATGAAGACCATTCCTTTCCCTCTGCTCCTTGTATACCTTTTAGGTTCTGTACCCATATATATATATATATATATATATATACAATGTGCATATGTAGAATTTTAAAAAAAATGTGTAACAATAACATTTATATTAATAGAAAAGATTTTCAAGTCTTTGTTTCTCTCCATATATAGCATTTTATGATTGATCGATTTTAATGACATGTCAAACTATCTAGGGCTATTCTATGACTATAGGTAAAATAATTGTGTTTATTATACGTTCAAATAAATATACATTAAGGTTGATTTATAGAGGAAGCCAAAGAAATTGAGAAATTACGAATATTGTTTTAATTACGAAAAAAAAAAGAATCCATAATATTTTAAACGTTTTCTGCGTTCTATTCAATAATTGTAAATGACGGGGAGTAACGATTTTAAATGTATAGAATTTCGAAAATATTCTGATTTCGTCATCATTTTTGTTGACCACGTGAACAAAACTGTGCAATTTTTGTAGTCAAAATCCAAAGACAATGTCGAAATTGACACAAATCAATTAATGTTCAATTTCCCCCAATAAGATTGTCGCTTTAGTCGACAGAGGTGTCGATTGCCACAAACGTTATTAGTTTTTAAAAATTAAGGAATTGAGACCAGCGTATTTCATATAGATTCAAAGAAAAGTGTCGGACACATAGCTCAATGGTTCTTGTCTGTCTCATCACTTTTTGCGTCATCAACATCATCACTAGTTCCAAAACCTGGTTTTTGGTCGTTGTGGAGCCATTCATGTATCGTGTCTTGGGTAGGAATGGTTTGGCGGAGCCCATTCCCATCCAGATCAACAACTGTCTTGGATTCAAAGTTTTCCTTCTTGCCATAACAAGGTTGATAGGTTCAGTCTTGTAATGTTAAAAAGATCGGAAAAATTTTTGGAGTGGCCCCTAATTCAAAGTTGGGGGAGTCCTCATGGCGTAATGGCTAACGTGCTCGACTGTGATATTGTCAGTGAGTTGTTCTTTGATCCATGACCAAGCCTATATGTAATAAAGATCTGGCGACTATTCAACACGCGCAAAATGAGATAGATTATTTACGAAGTTTTGTTTAGTCTGATACTCGGCCATGAGTCACTTATAGCAAGATAAACAGATTCGAGCAAAATGAGATAGATAGATTGATAGAGCATTCTCTCTCTCTCTCTCTCTCTCTCTCTCTCTCTCTCTCTCTCTCTCTCTCTCTCTCTCTCCACATATATATATATATATATATATGTACATTCATATATATACACATCAGTAAAGTTGGCGACCGTAGTCGAGGGTGACCCGAAGTCTCTCCTTTCAATTGCTATTACACTGAGGTGTTGAAGAGGGCACTACTCCTTTCCCTGAATTGCTCCACTTTACCCTTGATACATATATTTATCATCATGTCGTGCTGATTTCCCTGACTCTCTCTCTCTCTCTCTCTCTCTCTCTCTCTCTCTCTCTCTCCATTCGTCTCTATTATCCATCGCTTCCAGTCAATCTTCTAGACTACATCCTGTGTCCGTACGGAACTGTTGTAGATAGGTTCTTGTTGGTCGTCCAACGCTTGCACGTTTGTGTGAGGGGGTTCATAGGAGAATGTCGCTTATGAGTTCGTCTTTACTTCTCCAGCAGTATCCCGTATGCCTTGTTCGTCTAATTTGGATGGTTTTTAGAGATTGGAGGTATGTGGCCATACAGCTGCTGTTTTGTGGGATGCTGCGTCCAGGATTTATGCAGCATCCCAATCTCTCTCACTCTCTCTCTCTCTCTCTCTATATATATATATATATATATATAAGTACGAAAAATTAAACTGACATGTTTCACAATGAAGACGGCTTCTTCAGAAATGAAATTTTCTTTCGGAAAAAGAAATCTACACGTAACAAGTGATAGAAAAGTTTGGGAATTGAGATTTCAAATAATCTCTGTCAAATGTCATTAGGTTTAATGAGAGTCCTCAATTTCACGCATTTTTCTCAGTTTGTGAAGTAACTGATCGACAAAAATAAGGTTCATCATCTTCAATCATTCTAAAATTAATTGTGCAGTCTCAAAATCTGTGTTGGGGTGAGAAAAACGATTTTCATTAATCTGTTTTTAACTTATTTCTGGGGAACTGTCCTCAATCTTGGCATAGAATTTCATCGAATACTCCTGATTGATATTCTTAGGTTTCGCTTATGGAACACATTTGACCAAAAACACTTTCACGAAAAACAAAATTCCCAACTGAAGGGGATTCATGAGAGACAAACATGAACTGAACGTTTCCACACCTTTTCAAGATTAAAATTGATCATTTGATTTTGAATCAGGGGTGTCAACCTGAAAAATAAAAAGATCAGATTTATTGATTTCTGGAAGACTTCGTATATCTAAGATTTTATTGAGACTTTGTATGTATCAACAGTATCGCCCTTAAATAATAACACTGATACCAATTGTTCATAAAACGTTAATTCAACAAAAGATACGAGAATCGTATTTTTTCTTGTGAAACGTTATACAATCAAAATGGATATTATTAGATATTAACTATTACCAAGATCTAAAGCCCTTAAATTCTGCAACCAAGAATAAAATCGCATATATGTATATATATATATATATATATATATATATATATATATATATATATATATATATATTTACTAATCTAATATCTTGAGGCGAAACTTCCTGATGATCCGTTAAGGTGAAACTTTAGTAGAAGATTTTCGACTAGCGATTTAAGTTAATTCTATATATGTATATATATATATAAGGTGTGTACTTATTCATATTATTGGTTGCATAGTTTCAATGCAGCTGATTTTGGTAATAGATAATTGCTAATAACACTCGTTTTTATTGTACAGGAAGCGGCAGAAATATCTCCCAAATATTAAAACTGTGAATTTAGTGCGAGTGAATTTAGGCAAATGGTAATGTTAGCTCCATTTTGCTAATGTCTTTTTTTTGGGGGGGGGTTCTGATACCAGACACAATCATGGTTTGAACAAGTGCACACTTTGCTTTTACGGTTGAAACAATTTTTTTAAGACTGTTTCATCGTGTGGACATTTTCAAGCACTTTGAGGTCTTTCAAATGGCTTGTTTTCAATCGATGAACCTGCGGTTCTGAAATTCTCAACCTGTAGCTGTATCGACTTTCTATACTTGACAGCATCATTCCAACATAATGTATGATGAGCCCGAAAAACTCTCTATGTAGTAATTACAGATTCACAAGTCTTAAAAAAAACGTTTCAACTATAAACGCTGCGTATACACTGCTTCGAGTCCTGATCATTATAAGTCTTACTTGATTGAAAATAATAAGAGATTGACTAAATAACACTGTCATTACTCCATTGAGCTAAGGAGTAGAGTGTTCGCCAATGGTCTGGGAGACCGGGTTTCAATCCCAGGTCGAGTCGTACCAAAGACTAAAAAATGGTACTTGGTGTCGCCTTGCTTAACACTTAGCATTATAAGGTAAGGATCAAGAGTAAATTTGAGCAATCTAGGGAAAGGAGTAGCGCTCTCTCCGACACCTCGTTGTAGTAGCTATTGAAAAGGGAGCTTTTGGGTCACTCTCGACTGAGGTCGCCAACTTTACTTACTTCTTGCCTAAGTTTACTTAAACCATACAGGTAACAGTTTAATATTTAGGATGTATTTCTGTCGCACTCTATATAATGTTCCAGAATAAATCAAATTTTTATCATTAAGTGTGTTCGGACTATGGTCTTCCTCTGTGTTATATTCACAAAGTTTCGGCCGATGCGTCTTTCGGCCTTCTACAGGTGCTTCTTGCAAACTCGGGAGCCTACACGGACCTTGGAACCGGACCTTTATTTAATCCATTAGGTTAGAAAGTTCTAATTCCGTTAACCATAACTAGGTATTAGTGTTAAACTTCTGTAAGTGCTGTGATATTTTTACCTGTGGTCAGAATTGAACCAACAACCTCCTATATCTGTTACGCCATGACTCCTGCTGGACATATAGTGTATTGGGTATAAGCGTTTGGTTAAGGAACTTCAAAGTAAAATCACCTGAAGTTTTATCCTGACTGTACCCACATACTTATCTTCGGTTTGCATGGCAATTTTAAAGACTTTTTAAATTTACACAATGCTTTAAAATTCCTTTAATTCTTAGATTAAATTTGACTTTTTTTGTTCTATTGACGTCAAAAGAAGCAAAATAGAAACCTATTTCCACGAGCATTGGTTTTTCGTTTCGTTAAACTTATTTTTGAGCATATCAGCATTTCGTTTCCTTTGTCGGTGTTAATGACGTCGAAAAATCCAGAAAGCTAAATCGAAATAAATTCAAATAAAAACGGTTTTTTTTCTGCGCAAGCGTCTATCATTGGTGATTGTTCGTGGCAATACGGATGCCATCGTCCGGGCCTTACGAAGCCGAGAAAAAAACTGCATGATTCCGTTAAAAGTTTGTTTCAGAATAGAAAAATAAAAATTCAAAAAGAAGAAAGTGAACAACTCATAATAAATGACGCCATAGAGCATCTGACGTCAGCATTTATTTGACGACTGCATTCTTCCCACTTGAATTTATATATTTATTTATATTTATTAATAAAATTTCAAACTGACACGCGTCTTCTCTAATTTCACAGCTATTTTTCGATGTTAGATAAGGTTTGCTGGTTTAAGGACATGCGAACCCTTGATGATTATTAAATGTCAAATCCTCTTTATACGTGTATATTTATGATTTATTAGTGAATAATTCGTCGGGGACTTGATTTTAAATGAGTTAGCGCTTATTTGTTTGCACACAGTTAAATAGTTTCAAGTATTTTAATCCAACACTAAAAATTCTACTTTGTATTAATCATTTATTTGAACAGTTAAATGGTTTTAAGTTTTGCTATTTAACATTAGTAATTCTATTTGTCAAGTATTCTTATCTAATTTGATATTAATCATTTGTTTGCAGTTGAATGGATTCAATTATTGTGATATAATAGTTTTATCTGGTGCATAGATGGGATCCTAACAGATACAACCACTCCGGATCAGAGTGGACATGGGGGTAATGGCAACGAAGGAGTACTCATTTCCCTAACGCTCCAGCAGTGAAGCCTCAGCGCCAGATTGTTTAGTTTCATGACAGACACATTCGTTGATATGGGTCTTTCCTCGATGCTGAGGTGCAGTTGGCGTATTCTGCAACAGATAGAGTAGAAGACTTTTCAAATTATTTTTACTAGAAGTTCTTACTAATATAGCATCCGGGATTTAATGTGGTCATTATTTGAAATAACATGTAATCGCTTTTGTAAATATATATATATATATATATACGAGGTGCATACGATAAGTTTCCAGACTTTTTCGTATGGACATTTAAAATTGTCGTAGACTCTTGAAAATTCACTATGTTATTGCTATACATCTTATGAGATGACTGTCCAAGTTTTGTGATTTCAGGTGCAAACGTACAGCTACAGTAGCAATTGGAATACACCTGATTGTCAAAGCTGGTGAACTTGAAAAATGCAATCTGACACTTTAGAAGAACTATATGCCATAAAATTCTGTTTTAAACTTGGAAAAAATGCCATGGAAACGTATGGAATGCTTCAGACTGCTTTTGGAAATCTTGCATGAATCGAGCATCAGTTTTTGAGTGGCATAAGAGATTCAAGGAAGGCAGGGAGTCTGTAAGGGATGATGAGAGGTGTGGGAGGAGTAAGGAAGTCAATACACCAGTTGATTGGTCAAAGGGTTAGGCTTGGGGTTAGGGTTACTATGTTGAGGTTTTAGGGGAGTTCATGAAAAGATTCCGTCGGAAGAGGCCAGCACTCTTCAAATCGGGTCAGGGGCATTTCCACCAGAACAATGCACCAGTTCACAACTCCATCCTTGTCACAGACTATTTGACCAAGATGGGCATCAAGACAGTTCCTCAGCCTCCCTATAATCCAGATCTTGCTCCCTGTGACTTTTGGATATCCCCTAAGCTCAGAGGCTGTCATTATGAGACAATTGAGGAGATGAAAGAGGCTGTGACAAAGGTCATTGACACGCTCACACAAGAAGACTTCCATGGGGCCTTTCAGAAGTTGTTGGAACGGTACAAGAAGTGCATTGCAGCCGGAGGAGATTACTTCGAAGGGGACTAGAGTTTTATGCGTCTACTATCAATAAAAGTGCCCATACGAAAAAAGTCTGGAAACTAATCGTATGCTCCTCGTATATATATATGATTTGTAAGTTTTTAGTAGAGCTCATTTGTTTGCACACAGCTAAATAGTTTCGAGTATTGCTATCAAACATTAATAGTTCTAATATTAATCATTTTTTTGTACACAGTTAAATGGTTTCAAATATTACTAATATTAATAATTCTATTTAATGTTAATCATTTGTTTGCACACAGATTAAATGGTTTCAAGTTGTACTATTTTATTCCTATCTAATAACAATTTGTACACAGCAGTATGGCTTCAAATAACCAATAATAATAATAATCCTTAGTAAATGATTTCAAGTTCTATTTGACCGATAGATAAGACTCTAATAGGTACAACCACTCCATATCAGTGTGTACCTGAGAGTAATGAAAATGAAGGGGTACTTCACATTCCCCAAATGCCAGACCGGAACTTCATCACCATATCCTTAGATTTTTGCTTTCTTCAACGACTCTCAGTAACAACCTTCTAACAACTTTAAGATAAAAGGGTTGTTTGTTTGTTTGCCGCAAGAATATGGTCGAGAAACTCGTATAGGTGATAGGGCTTGACACGACCAGCTGATTGATCGGAATGCGCCTCACCAACCGCACATCAGGCCAAGGGCCAAAGTGAAGGGTTGCAGGTCAAGTGACCACTTTGGCTGTCGGGTCACGAATTGCTCAACACCCCGAATTACAGGTTCCCACCCAGGGGCAACAAAAGCCCTTGCTGGGGGAGTGGGCTTACTCCTGTACAGCAGTGCTATCGTCATATTCTACTGGCTCAGCCGACAGGGCGTATACATATACAGGTTACTATATTGCATATACTCAGGGTATCGCGTGGAAAACAGTTTCTGGTTCATACAATCGAAAACTTCTAAAAAAATCAATAAAGATTCAAAAAAAAATTTAATTCTATTTTTTCCAGATTGGAGTTGTAGAATTCACCAAAATTCTATTTTAAAAAAGCGTAGTTCTTTACTTTTTTTAGCCTGGGGATCAATGAAGTAAAATAAATTTCCGCTTAGTGGCTCAAAACCTGACTACAATAGAGAGGATCTGTGTACACATAGGAAGGAAGAAAGCTATGAACGTCTCGTAAATGATAACCAAGGAAGTAGGTTGGTTGGTTGGTTGGTTGGTTGGTTGGATGATTGATTTTATCGCATATCAACCTTTGTGTGTTATTTAATGCCAAATCCTCTTTATTCATATATATTAGAAATGTACGATTTGTAAATACATTTTGTTTAACGTTTTTAAACAAGCCTGAGTTTTTTTGTTTTGCACAGTTAAATGGTTTCAAGTATTGCAATATAACAGTCACAATTTAACATCTGTAATCAGTCAAAAAGACCAAAGAAAAAGTAATTACAGCATCTAGTAACAGTAATGGCAACGTAAGAGTCAGAAAACCCTCAAAAACTAGAAAACAGAAATGAAAAGAAAAAAAGGAGTATGAATATTTTAAGTGACAAACTGGAGAGATTGCACACGAGGAGACCTAGATATGGCAAAAGAAAAGAATCTTAAAAGAGAATTTAGATTTCTTCTAATAGCTGCACAAAACGATGCCATAATGACCATTTATATTAAAGTGAAAATTAACAATACATAAAAGAACAGTAAGTGTAGATTATGTGGTTTGCTTTGGTTTGGTTTCCATCATTGTAGGTTATTTAATGCCAAATCCATTTTATGCATATAAGCAGTTCTATTTCAAACAATTCAGTTTAGCATAAGTACAGTTTTTAGTTCTATCAGGTACTACCATTCCAGGCCAGATTGGAGCTGGGATCGATGGCAATAAAGGGGTATTCCGCATTTCTTAAAGCGTCAGCGTTACTGGAGCCACACCACCAGATTGCTTAGGGTCATATCCAGGACACTCGTTGGGAGGGGGGGTCTCAACCCTCTGCAGGGATGAGGTCGGTGTATTCTGCAGTCCCAAGGTTATGTGGAGACAGAGAAGAAACGGTTTATCACATAATAAGCGAATACAGCAAACAAGTACAAAAATGTACTAAACTAGGCAAGACGTAGTGAGAAGGGTGATCGATTGAGAATTGTGCAATAGATTAGAAATTGACAATACTACCAAATGGTATATGCATAAACCAGAATCTGTTCTAGTGAATGAGACGCATAAAATTCTTTAGGATATTGAGATACAAACGAATCACCTGATCCCGACCAGAAAACCAGACCTTATGTTAATATCCCCTGTTCTGACTGACAACAGAGTAAAATCAAAAGAAAGTTTGGTTTGGTTTGGTTTGGTTATATAGCATATCAACCATTGTAGGTTATTTAATGAAAAATCCTCTTAAAACATATATATTAAATATATGTGATTTGGTTTGGTTTGGTTTGGTTTTACGGCATATCAACCATTGTTGATTTTTTTATGCCAAATTCTTTTTATGCTTATATATTAAATGTATGATTTCTAAACACATTTTGTCGATAATATTTTTTTACGAGCCTGAGCTCATTTTTGCCCTCAGTTAAGTGGTTTCACTTATTTCTATCTAATACGAATAATTCTATTTACTATCAATCATTTATTTGCACTCAAATCTTTTCAAGTATTGCTATATAACACAAGAACATCAGTCATTTCTTTACACACAATTAAATAATCCAACTGATCTATTTCAAACGACTAAGTTTAGTATAAGAACACAGTTTAAATATCAGACAGTTCTATTTGACCCATAGATAGGACCCTATCAAGTGCTATAACTCCGGGCCAGAGTGGACCTGGGAGCGATGGCAATGAAGGGGTACTCCGCATTCCCCAAAGCTCCAGCATTACTGAAGCCTCACCATCAGATTGTTTAGTGTCATATTGAGGTTTCTCACTGAAGGAGTCTTACCCATCTGCAGAGATGCAGTCGGTGTATTCTACAGCCCCAGTCAACAGGGCCATCAAAAGAAAAAGAAAAGATAAACAAATACTGGGATGTTATCAAAGTACTAAAGATAAACTGGTGCCTTACGTAACGAAAATATTCCAAAATCACAATCATGTCATGCTGTCGGCACGGATATCCCTGACCTTCTCTCGCCACCCCTTCCTATCGTCCATTGCTTCCGTCAGGTCCACAGGGCTGCTGTATGTAGGTTCTAGCTGGTCGTCCTGCCTTTGCACGTCCATGTGAATGGGTCCACAGGAGTACATGACTTATGAGCTCGTCCTTACTTCTCCAGCAGTGTCCCGCATGTCTGGTTCGTCTAATTTTGATAGTTTTCGTGATTGGTGGTAGGTGGTTGCATAGCTGCTGCTTTGTGGGGTGTTGTCTCCAGGACTTCTTCAATATTGCTCGCAGCATTCTTGCGTAGTTGCTGTCAAGCTTTTTTTTTTTTTTTTTTTTTTTTTTTTTAGTGAAAAGAAAATATTCTTGAGTGAATGTTCAGTATAAAGGCGTTTTTAATGGATTACAAATAGAATAAGTTTTATACAGGGTGCGACAGAAATACCTCCCACTTTTAAAACTGCCACCTGTATGATTCGAGTAAACTTTCACCAGAAACAAATATGGTTCCATCTAGCTAGTATCTTATCATTTTTATTCAAATAAGATTAATGAGGATCATATCTTGAACCAATGCACACTGTGCATTTGATTTTGAAACATTTTTAAAGACTGATAAGTCTGTATTTGCTAGTCAGGTAAATTTTCTTGTTCTTTTCATTTTACATCGGCATAGTGCTATTCCAGGTAGAAAAATCGATACTGCTATAGGTTGAAAATTCTATCCAAAACATGATTTCAGCATTTGAAATGAGCTCAGAAAGCTTTCTGTGTCAATTCCAGATTCATCAGTCTTTTTAAAAAAACGTTTCCACTGCAAGCACGTGGCGTTCACGGCTCCACGCCATGATCGTATTTAACTGTATTTGAAAAAAAAGTATAACATTAAATATATGGAGCTACCATTGCCACTTGCATAAGTTCACTAGCACCACATAAGTAACAGAGATATATTTGTCACACCTTGTACTTTTTTTTCTTTTTTTTCTCTTTTCTTTCATCAATAACGTTTTGCCTGAATTTTAGGATAACAGTACAAACCAGTGTGTTACTTTTTTTTCTACTTGACCAAACGCCTATTCCTGTGTAAATGATTATTTAATGTGATTAGTTGAGAGATCTGAGATATGCCTGCGTGAATGTGCAAAACAAGGTTGACTGAGTAATTTTACGCATGCGCAACATTGAACCGCTCATTTGAACCGCTCACCAACACCATCCTCCCTCTCGTTGTAGAGTGAGGATCCAGAAGAGGCAGATCTTCCGAACCCATAACGTCCGTAGGAAAAACACGAGTAAGAAGAATGGATGAAAAGACAAACGAACTCGAATCAACGCAAGAGGGTGCCATCTTTTAATCTGTTAAATTCGGATTTACCGACTGTCGATTGTTTTCATAAAATTGACGGATGGAGATGAGTGTGACCCTTTAAAAATCAAAGAGGAAATTTTATTGCTAATTTTATTGCTAATTTTATTGCTAATTTTATTTTTCTGTATTTTCAGTTAGCGTTAGAATTCGGCTGGAATATTTGTTTTTGCAAATTTTTTTTCTTGGGGGGGTGTTTTTGTTTGTTTTTTTGGGTTTTTTTTTAATTGATATGATTTAGCCTATTTTTCAGTTGATGGTTGGTTGGTTGGTTGGTTGGTTGGTTTTTACGGCATATCAACCTTTGAAGGTTATTCAACGTCAAATCCATTTTTATGAAAATAGTTCTATTTCAAACAATTCAGTTTAGCATAAGTACGCAGTTTAAATATAAGTAGTTTAATTGTGAAAAACATTTCTATTTCAAGCTATTCAGTTTAACCAAGCAGTTCTTATTCAGCTAATTCAATTTAGTATTAGTACAGATTTTGTTTACATACAGTTAAATGTCAAACAGTTCTACATTAAACAATTCAGTTTAGTGTAAGTACAGTTTCAATGTCAAAAACAGTTCCATTTCAAATAATTCAGTTTAGCATAAGCACGCAGTTTAAATGTAAGTACGGTTTAATTGTCAAAAACATTTCTATTTCAAGCTATTCAGTTTAGTCAAACAATTCCGTTTAGCATAAGTATGCCGTTTGTTCTATTTAACCCATAGATAGGGCCCTATCAGGTGCTACCATTCCAGGCCAGAGTAGACATGGGAGCAATGGCAATGAAGGGGTGCCCCGCATTCCCCAAAGCTCCAGCATCACTGGAAACTCACCATCAGATTGTTTAGTGTCATATCCAGAGGTGCAGTCGGTGTATTCTACAGCCCCAGCCGACAGGGCAATTTCTCACTTGATTAGTCGTTTATATTTCATGAAGAGCTAATAGGGGGTCAACCATTCTTCATTTTGGACTAGTATTTCTTTCATGTTAATTTTAGTTACTTTATTTACACTAGTAATATGAGTAGTAATATTAAATTGAATTTTATAATTAGATGAAGCGTTGTCAACACTTACTCATTTTGAACAAGTACTTTTATCGTAATTTGGTAGAGTTATTTATTTTTTATTCGTCTACATTTTCGGTTAGCGTAAGAAGTCAATTAGATTAATTATTTTTTTATATAATTTGATCATTTGGTAAAGTTTTTAGATTGATTACTCTCGCCTTGTGGGTAGAGTGTTCGCCAATGGGCCGAGAGACAAGGGTTCAATCCCAGGTCGAGTCATACTCACTCAAAAAATGGTACTTGATACCTCCTCACTTAACACTCAGCAATTATAAGGTACGTATCAAGAGGGGAGTGGAGCAATTCAGGGAAAGGTACACTTTGGTATAGTGGCAATTGAAAAGGGAGCTTTCCGGTCGCCTTCGACTACGGTCGCCTATTTTACTTACTCTCCATACTTTATGGCGTGCTGGCAAAAGATCGCCGACATTGCCAGGGACAAAAGTCCGGTGAAGTAACATGAATTATAACACAACCTAACCTGCCTTGACTCTAGTCAAATCGCTCAGAAAGCACCAGTTCCCACTATTTCACCAAAGTTAAGTAGCCATGAGCCTGTTTAATATCTATATGGGTGACCACTTAAGCAGGTACTATGAAAATGCCTTTTGGCCATATGCAAGCAAAGTTTAGTAGATAACAGCATAACCTGATTTCTCCTCATGGAAAATGGACATTTAAAATGTGTCTCATTCGTGATGAAATCTTAGCTTTTTTTCTTTTCTCTGAACCCAAATAATATTTCTACAAATACCGACAAATATTGCATCGGTTTTAAATTAGTACACCTCTTTCCATACTTTTTTAAAAATGATTTTTCTGAACAAAAAATGCTTGGATTTTGTTTCTAAAAGAACATTTAAACGGATAAGATTAAGTATCATTTATTACCAACCTCTCCAGCCGTGAAACTCTGAAAAACCTCTTAAGTTTGGATCGAAAATATGTTTCCTTTATAAGATTTTGCGTAGATTAACTTATTTTTGGATGGTAAAACATTCATATTTTTTGTTAGCGTTACATTGCCGTAGGGTTTGGTAATAAATAATATCTAAAAATACCCGTTTTTACTGAATAATGTTCTACTGGAAATGATAGAATTCAGATACCTTTGGTTTAGAACAAAATAACCTTCTTTATAAAAAAAGAAATTTTTTGTTTATGGGTGATAGTTGTAATTCCATTTAACAAAACAAAATGAATAATATTTATCATTTTTATGAAGAATAGTTAAAAAGTAATCATTTAAATGAAATTTTAGGCCTTTTAGATTAGGAAAATATATTAGTTTAAAAAATTTCAACATTACTTTTTCCCCTTCAACAAGCAAGGATATAAAAAGTCTAAGGTCGTTACCAGTTTCAGGGCAGAGAATGACTTTATTTGAATAACTAAGCGATTTAATCATTAAAATCATTTGAATCACAAAGCGATTTAATCATAAAAATGGTTCGGATAAAATTTCAAACAATTCAGTTTAGTATCAGTATAGTCTTTGTATACAAACAGTTAAATGTTAAAACAGTTCTACTTCAAACCACTCGATTTACCATAAGTTCAGACAGTTCTATTTCAAACAGTTCAGTTTCGCATAAGTACACTGTTTAAATGTCAAAAGTAGTTCTTTTTCCAAAATTCAGTTTGCCATGAGTACACAGTTTAGTTCTATTTGGCCAATAGATGGGGCCCTATCAGGTGCTACTACTCCAGGTCAGAGTGGACCTATGAGCGATGGCAATGAAGGGGTATTCCGCATTTCCCAAAGCTCCAGAATTACTGAAGCCTCGCCATCAGATTGCTTTGTGTCATATCATACAAAATCCATTTTTTTCAGGTTCAGAAAAAAATAAAAATAACTGATTTTTTACTATTTCTTTCATCTTCATTTCATTTGCTTTTCGTCACAACTCATGTGAGTGTTGCCTTGTCGGCTGGGGGCTGTAGAATACACCGACTGCACCTCTGCAGAGGAGTAAGACCCCAACCCCCAACGAGTGTCCTGGATATCATATTTACCCAACCCCTCCGCTAGGGCAGGATATGACACAAGGTCAATTTTTTAAGCAGAGTTTAACAGGTTTGAATTCAGAGTTTTCCTTCTCCTAGACTAGTTGCCTCACCAAGGCTGAAGAACCTAGTCTGCCCTACTATTTACCCATAGCTGGAGGGAGAATAATTGGATTCATACCTTTCCCAAGAGTATTAGTGCTACGTGAAATGCAATTAGCCTGGTCCAGGATTTGAACTCGTGTCGCCGTGTCCATATCCTGTGACGATAACCATTACACCCCGGGCACGAGTGTCCTGGATATGACACTAAACAATCTGATGGTGAAGCTTCAGTAATGCTGGAGCTTTGGGGAATGCGGAGTAACCCTTCATTGCCATCTTTCCCAGGTCTACTCTTGCCTGGGGTGATAGCACCTGATAGGGTCCTATTCATGGGTCAAATAGAACTAAACTGTGTACTTTTGCTAAACTGGATTGTTTGAAATTGCAGTGTTTTTATATTTAACTGTTTGTAAAAGAAATACTATACTTATACTAAACTGAATTATTTGAAATTTAATTCAGCTTTAAATGACCCGAAAAGAGTCGAAACGCCGTAAAACAAAACAGCCAAACCAATCATGGGAGTTAAAATCTGTATAGTTATTAAGCTTTACTTAGTCTAGCACACAAATCTTTGAAGTTAGTACCCGTGGCATAGTGTCTAACGTACTAGACTGCGAAAACGTAATAAACGAGTTCGAACTCCGGTCGTGCTATTTGCTCATTTTCAGACTAATACCCTCGGGAAAGGTATGAAACCCACCTATGGTTTAATAATACAACTGCTGTTTTTCCACAAAGAAGGCTTGGGCATTGAATTACCTAGGAAGGGTGGTAGGTCATTAAACAAAGAAATAAACCGACTAGCTATATTACCGAAATTGCTTTTACTGAGCGATCACCCATTTCACAACTGAACAGGTTCATCATTCCTTAACTTCGATGATCTAGCAGGAACCAATGATTTCAACTTGACAGCAAGAATAGTTTCCGATTGCGACTGATTTTACAGACATGTCAAACTGTTTAGGGTTATTTCATGCCCAGAAGTTAAGGAATCGTGTTCACTTTACGTTCATATGTACATATTATTGCACACTTTCTTAGGAGTTTTTTTTTACACATGGCCCAATCGAATATGAATTCAAACGGATCTATTTGACCAACACATGAGACCCTATCTGGCACTACCACTCCTTGTCAGATGTGGACCTGGGAGTAATGGTTTTGAGGGGGTATTCCTCAGATATCCAGAAGTGGAGCCTCACAATCAGATCCAGTTTATTGTTATACCAGGAACACCAGAATAGCGTCAACGAAAAGTCAATGAAGTTAATGTGAAAGAAATACTAGTGATTTTTTTTTTTTCAAATATGAATAAGAAAAACTTTATTCATATTTTTTTATATTTACCAACCCCGCCGCTCGGGCAGGATATGACACAAGGTCAATGATTTTAAGCGGGGTTTAACAGGTTTGAATTCAGAGTTTTCCTTCTCCTAGACTAGTTGCCTCACCAAGGCTGAAGAACCTAGTCTGCCCTACTATTTACCCATAGCTGGAGGGAGAATAATTGGATTCATACCTTCCCAAGGGTATTAGAGCTATGTGAAATGCAATCAGTCTCGTCTAGGATTTGAACTCGTGTCGCCGTGTCCATTCCCTACGACGATAACCATTACACCACGGGCACCTCCAAAACTGTATTAATATTTTAACGATATTTCTTTCATCTTAATTTCACTTGCAGCTTTTTTTAATACTCATACTGTTTATTAACCGATGTAGAATGGTAGCCTGGTTTTTCCTCTAAAGTTTTTGAATAGCGTACTACAGCCGACTTATAAAATATCGAATAACTGTGAAAGACACTCCTTATATTGGATTAATAAAAGCACTATGAACTTTTATATCTATCAAAGTATACAAATTTATAGTTACTAAGTTTAACATAAAGACAGAAGTACAGAGCAACCCACAAGAATTAAACTTACTGTCAATGGTCTACTAGTCTAGCTCACAAATCATTACACCATGTGAAGCGCCAAAATTTAATAGGTTCCGGTCAATACTTAAAAATTGGCTTCCCACAACTGTATTTAAACCGAGATATACTTCAGTGCAGAAATATGTGAAACTGTCAGTCTGTGTGCGTATAATTGTGCGTATTTGAATAAGAAATGTGATTTTATTTTCATATCGCAGGGATGGGCTTGATATCAGCATCGCATTGATAATCTTCTGATTTCTGAGAGTTAAAGACATGAAATTTAAAAATACGTTTTTATGTAGCCATAAATTGTTTTATTGTAATTTTTAGAAATAAAAATACCAGCAAATCTAAAACAAAACAAAAAAAAAACCAGTGATATTTATTCGTGTATGCAGTTACTTTAAACTTCTTTGTGATTTACGAGTGCACATATAATGTTTTATAAGTACACATATATGCTTAATGTTTTGAAGATCTTGACAGAAAATTATTTTACTGGTTAATTAGTTCGTTGCTTACTTGGTTAGTGAGTTGGTTGGTTGGTTATTTAATTGATTAGTTAATCAGTTTTTGTTGGTTGATTGGTTGGTTGGTCGGTTGATTTAATTGATTGGTTAATTATTTTCTTGGTTAGTTGGTTGATTGTTTATTTGGTTGGTTATTCGCCAGTTAGTACATTGAGTGGTTGTTTATTTAGTCTATTGGTTATTTAGTTAGCTGATTGGTTGTTTATTTAATTGATTAGTTATTTTGGCTGGTTGGCTGGCTGGTTGGTTGGTTGATTGGTTGGTTGGTTTTTGAAAATTAGTTAATTAGTTGCTCATTCAATTGATTGGTTAATTGTTTTCTTGGTTGTCTGCTTTGTTGGTTATGCGGTGGATTGTTTAGTTGGTGGATTGGTTAATTAGTTGATTGGTTGTTTATTTAATTGATTTGTTATTTTGGCTGTCTGGCTGGCTGGCTGGTTGGTTGGTTGTTTTTTATGAGTTAGTTAATTAGTTGCTCATTCAATTGATTGGTTAATTGTTTTCTTGGTTGTCTGGTTTGTTGGTTATGTGGTGGATTGTTTAGTTGGTGGATCGGTTAATTAGTTGATTGGTTGTTTATTTGATTGATTGGTTAATTATTTTGTTGGTTAGCTGGTTGGGTAGATAGTCGGTTGGTTAATTAGTTAGTAGATTGAAGTTTATTTAGCTGGTTATTTGGTTTATTTATCTGGTTGGTTATTCTGTTCATAGATTATTTATTTACTTGCTTAGTTGATTGGCTGTTTATTCAATTGGTTTGTTTAGTTGATTTCTTATTTTTACACTATATTAACTCTTGTTTGGACATTTGATTTCGAAGTGAGTTTTTTATATGATCATCATTCGTAAACAATTATATTCAACTATATATGTACCACTACTGGTTGAATAGGTTTATGCGTGTATCACAACGTTTTCAGTGGTAGTCTGAGCCTGTTGTAACCTCACCGTGGGAAAAGGTGACGAACACGAAAAATTCTGTCTTGGTTCACTGACACAAAATTTTATATGCTACTACCCTTTTTTAAAGTAGTCGTCGATAGAAAGAAACAGAGTATAAAAACTGAGTCGTCCACGTTAGCTGAACAAAGAGAAGAAACATGTCATGAGGAGAGAAAGATAGCAGACACAGACCTTGAATTTTCTTCCACGTTTCATCTTCTAGTTCTAACACGTGCATCTGTGCATGTGAGCTCCAACGTCTCAAGCTGGTGTTCAACTCTCGTCTTTACCTCGTCACGTCTCTCAGTCAACTATCTTTCAAACCCGAGTCGTTCCCTTACTTCTGATTGATGTTGGTGGAAGGGACATGCACGTGCAAAAGATTTGGGATCTCCATTTTTTTTTAGTAATTTTTAATTACTGTAGTCATTCACCCGTGACTGACTGACTTACAACGAGTACTTTGGCCTGACTCAGTCAGAGGTCAGTTGGCTGTTCCTATAAACTCTCAATCTACTTTTTCTTATAATTTTTTCTTTCCTCTCTCCTTCCTCAGAAGTTATCATTATAACGTGGACCTACCATATCACGTTACATATATAATTGTTCGTAAACAATTATATTCAATAATATATAATTGGATAAGTGGGTAGAGTGTTCACCGATGGAAGACCGGGGTTCAATCTCAGGCTGAGTCATACCAAAGACTCAAAAAATTGTACTTGATACCTCCTTGCTTAAGCATTATAAGTTGAGTATCAAGGATAAAGTGGAACGCTCTCCCCTACACCTTGATGTAGTAGCTATTGAAAAGGGAGCCTCCGGGTCGCCCTCGACTACGGTCGCTAACTATACTTACAATATAGAATTGTGTAGTAGCTATTGAAAAGGAAGCTTTCAGTTCACCCACAACTACAGTCGGCCAACTTACAATAGGTAATTGTTCATAAATAATTATATTCAACTATGGATAATTATTCGCAAACAATTATATTCAATTATATATTTTGTATCTTGAATCGTTACTCGAAGTTATAAATAATTTTCTCTGTAAATGTCTTCAAGTAATTTTATCAAGTACCAATATTTTTAAACAAAACTTGTTGATCCATATATTACACCTTAAAAGATACTATTAGTCCTGTGAATTCGTCTCCTCAGGAATTTTCGTGGGACACCTGATGCGAACGCAAGATAGATGCTATTAAACTAATCGCCTGGTACCAGGGAACCTTCTCCTCCAGGCAATATCTACTTGGCTGGCCTAAGTTTATCGCTTGGCGACTGAGGCGCCCCAAAATGGGGAATGCGAAGCGATCCAACATTTTTTAGGATGACCTCTCATGAGTCTCGATTCGTGCGTGGCCCCTACAATGAAATGAATTCTTGTCAAACCTGGCTTGGTAGAGGTCGGATAAATATTTCTCCTCACACTCCATCATCTTCATCGAACGACAACGTAAACAGCTAACGCAGTGACTAACCTTGCGTCCCTTTCATTACATAGATATGAACATTAAAATTACATTTTAATCCAATGAGGTCACAGTTCATATTTGGTAAATTTTTAGATGAAGTTCGATTCTTTTTATTTACCTTTTATATTGATTGTAATGAGAAAAAGAACTCATTCGGCGTACTTCCACAAACCGCACTCCAAATGTCAAGGAGATACAAAAAACTTGATTGTCCGTTACATCACTCAGCATTAAGAGATGGTATCACGGACACGTGTCAAAACCTTAAATTTCCGTTAAACTCCGCATAAAAACAAAATTAAACAGGATATCAAACAAAAAACATTTAGCTTTTCTGCCAGTTTTAGTGACGGCTTCAATAGGATTTTTTAGGTTTTAACACATATACATACATACATACATACATACATACATACATACATATATATATATATATATACGAGGATCATTAAATAAGTTTCCAGACTTTTTTCCAGTGGGCACTTTTATTGATAGTACACACATGAAACTCGAGTCTCCTTCGAAGTAAGCTCCTCCGGCTGCAATACACTTGTACCGTTCCAACAACTTCTGGAAGGCCCCCATGGAAGTCCTCTTGTGTGAGCGTGTCAATGACCTTCATCACATCCTCTTTCATCTCTTCAATTGTCTCATAATGACAGCCTCTGAGCTTAGGGAGCAAAGTCTGGACTATAGGGAGGGTGGGGAACTGTCTTCATGCCCATCTTGCCCAAATAGTCTGTGACAAGGATGAAGTGGTGGACTGGTGCATTGTCCTGGTAGAAATGCCACTGACCCGATTTGAAGAGCGCTGCCCTCTTCCAACGGAATTTCCATCTGAACTCCCTTAAAACCTCAACATAGTAACCCTAACCCTAACCTTTTGGCCAATCAACTCTGGTGTATTGACTTCCTTACTCCTCCCAAACCTCTCATCATCCCTCTCAGACTCCCTGCCTTCCTTGAATCTCTTATGCGAATAAAAAAACTGATGCTCGATTTATGCAAGATGCTCCAAAAGCAGTCTGAAGCGTTCCATACGTTTCTGTGGCATTTTTTCCAAGTTTTAAACAGAATTTTATTGCATATCGTTCTTCTAAAGTGTCATCACGTCCAGATTGCATTTTTGAAATTCACCAGCTGTGACAATCAGGCTTTAGTAGGGTGTATTCCAATTGCTGCTGTAGCTGTTCATTTGAACTCATAAAAATTGGTCAGTCATCTCATAAGATGTATAGCAATAACACACTGAGATTTCAAGAGACTACGACAATTTTAAATGCCAATATGAAAAAGTCTGGAAACTTATTGAATGCACCACGTATGTTTGTGTGTGTGTGTGTGTGTGTGTGTGTGTGTGTGTGTGTGTGTGTGTGTGTGTGTGTGTGTGTGTGTGTGTGTGTGAGTTCGAGGTGTGATGTATATTGTCTTAGGAAATAGACGGCGACCTGAGTTCAAATCCTCGACGAGGCTTTTTGTATTTTACGTAGTGCTTGAAGCCTTGGGAAAGGTAAGAATCCAACTGTTTTCTCTCCAGTTAGGAGTAAATAGTAGGTCAGACTAGGATCTTCAACCTTGGTAAGGCAACCAGTCTTGAAGAAGGCAAGCTCTGAATTAAAACCTGTTAAACTCTGTTTAAAAATTGACCTTATGTTGCATTCTGATGGAGCGGAGGGATTGTAATATATATAGCTAGGATTGTTTAGACAGTCAATGCTGTTTTGTGACTGCCAGTTTCTTGCCTAAGTGATCAAAGACAGTCACTAAGTGCCTGTGTGCCTAGGCTATCCTGAATTACGTATATATTTTTTTTTATTACCGATATTGAGCACTCCTTATTTTAAATATATAGCAGACTATAAAGGAGTCACGTCTGTTTTGGTATGTATGTACGTGTCGACTTATAACTCAGAAAAGAGATCTTATCAAACATTAAAATCGCGCAAACACTTTAATGTTTACAATAAGAAAAAAATAAAACTTAGTTTTTGGGTTTTTTTTACTAATTAAATGATATAACTTAATATTTAAAAATCAATCGATTTGTGAAATTCTTCACAGTTCTTCATATATACAAAAAAGTGTAATTCCTCAGTTCGTCTTAAAGCCACTATGTCTAAATATCAAAGATTCCGGTGGCCAAATTTTAATTTAACGCTTTTTCGAATTTTTTTTTTTTTTTTTTTTTTGTAATCTTGTACTTATAAGCTTCTTTTTATTGTTACATTTTTATCGGGTAAAAAAGAAAATAAATTAAATGAATACATTTTTATAAACAGACAAGAACTGAATTTGAATTTTTGACATAACTGAAAAGAAAAATCTTTTTTAGAAAAATCAAATTATACTGCTTCGACCCGCTCACGAGTTATATTTTTTTAATTGATATTTTTAAAGTAAACAAAAAAGTTCCTAAAATAAAATATTATTGTAATACGTAAATTTATACTTTTTTTTTTAATCATTAAGCATTTAGAGGGTAAATAAAAGTTCAAATTAAAACAATGCTGGCTTTTCAAAATTTAATAACAAAAAAAAAATCTTCTGTAACTGAATACTAATCATAAAGCATAAAAATTAAAAGGGAACCAATTTTTTTAAAAAATCATGAATATGTTTTAAACCTTTCCCCAGTATAGAGTTACATAGTTTTTTATATTGTTTTAGATGTAAAATTTTTAAAAAGAATAAAAAAGAAAAAACAATCCATAAAATAAAAAATAATTTTCATTTGAATAAGTAGTCAAAATCTTTCATCTCCAAATAAAGACACATTTTTAATTCTTAGCTTACTCCTCTCTCTTTCCTTTCTATCTCATTCACTCATCATCATCACCATCATGTCACGCTATCAGCACGGATACCCCTGACCCTCTCTCGCCACCCCTTCCTATCGTCCATTGCTTCCGTCATATTCTCAGGACTACCTCCCTTATCGGCACAGAGCTGCTGAGTGTAGGTTCTTGCTGGTCCTCCTGCCTTTGCCCGTCCATGTGAAGGGGTCCACCGAAGCACATCACTTACGAGTTCGTCCCTACTTCTCCAGCAGTGTCCCTCATGTCTGGTTCGTCTAATTTTGATAGTTTTCGTGATGGGTGGTAGGTGGTTGTACAGCTGCTGCTTTGTGGGATGCTGCCCCCAGGACTTGTTTAATATTGCTCGCAGCATTCTTGTGTAGTTACCGTCAAGCTTTTTCTCCATACGTTTAGTTAGTGTCCATGTAGTGCATCCATATAGCAGTATCGACACGACCACTGCTTGGAAGAAACTGCACTTCATTTTATCGGTCAGGTCTGACTTCCATATGACCGATAGCCTGTCGATAATGTTCCTTAAATCTTTTTAGTCCACTCATAGACCAAGAACTTCTGCCAGTAATATATATATACATATAGAGAGAGAGAGAGAGATAGATAGATAGATAGATAGATAGATAGATAGATAGATATGTGTGTACGTGTGTGTGTGTGTGTGTGTGTGTGTGTGTGTGTGCGTCGTCTTTGTTGCGATTATATATTTGTAGGAAATGCGATTTGTTTCTCTTTATATGTTAGGAGTATCCGCGGTGTAGTGGCTAATGTGCCTAACTGCGACATCCTAGAAGGCAAGTTCGAACTCTAGTCGCACTATTATGTTCACTTTCGAACTAATTACCCTTGGAAAGGTATATACTCCCTTATAGCTCGCAGCTTTTGCTTAAATAGAACTACTATTCTTCCACAAGATGGCTTTGACATTAGATAACCCTCTTGGGTTTTCATGCCACTCGACAAAGAAACCAAACCATCCTTAGATGTTAAGGATCAAATTATTTTGTTTTTGTTTTGTTTTCCGGCATATCAACTACAAGGGGTCATTTAATGCCGGGATCAAATTATTGATTATTTCTACTTTGTTTTTCATTTTAATGTTATTTTTATCGCAACGCTTAGGTCGTTTTTGCATTCTATGACTATTACTTTATTTTCTTCTATTCTATCTTATTTTATTTTCAAGTAAGCAGATTGGATCTGAAATAAAATGGAATCTTCAACGACATTTGAAATTATACCCCAAATCCTGGTACATCATCAGACATGGATAATGCCAGCATGTATGTGGTCTCACAAACCAACCAGCTTAGTAAGCAACATGGATGGTAAATAAAGAAGTTGCCTCCGACGAGATTTCAAATGATGATGACGATAAAAATATAAAAAAACAACAATAACATGAAGCTTAAACTTAAACTTGAACAAGTAAAATGCCGTTAATCTAAAAATTGTAGACCACTGCAGTTTCTACAACTACTACTACTACCACTACTACTACTACTGCTATACTATTACTACAACCGCTACTACTACTACTACTACTACTACTATTCAGGCTGCTGTCTTTTTGTGGAACACGTTTCATTGAAAATAACGTTTACTACAAAGCCCAAGATGTATTTATTAACTAAAGTTTACGTACAGCTGTTAACAATTTATCGAGACTTCCTGTGATTGATTGATTGATTGGTTGGTTGATTGATTTTAACGGCACGTAAATCCCTGTTGGGTTATTTTATGCCTAGAGATGAGGGAATTGTGTTTATATATATATATATATATATATATATATACATTTTTGTGCATTGTTTAAAGTATTTTTTTACACGGTTTTTATCAAATGCGAATAATTTTTACACAGATTTATTTGACGCATAGATGGGACCCTAACAGGAACTATATCTCCGGGTCAAAGAGGAACGGGGAGTAATGGCAATGAAAGGTTGCTCTAAACTCACCAGATCTCCGGAAAAGATGCAGTTTGGAGTCAAAGCCAGGACACGAGACCTCTTGTGTATTAAGTGTTTATGAGTTCGGCGAACAGAAGATTGTTAGTGAGTTCGATTCTCACTGGGTAAACTATACTTCTGGCCTTGAGCTAAACTAGTAAATAACTGCTTTTAACTTTTCATACCAGTTATTTTCCTGCATTATGAAAACGTGACGCTTACAGCCAAGTAGCACTTAAAGCACCTGTTCTCATCAGATTACATGTTCGAATCTGAAATGAGTGAATACTTCGTAAAAGCTATTACTTTAAGCCCACAAAATAAAGCTTAATAGATATACCTTAAGAAGTTATGGGTATCAGACTATTCAATGTTTAGTAAATAAGTATTGTAAGCAACATTGAGGTCCGTGTAGCAGACAAACTAAAGCTTAGTACTTAAAAAGTACTATAAACAGCCTGTGTACCTGACTAAGCAAAGCTTAGTAAATGGGAGCATGTGACACTGTCAATTTTATAACTGTAATATTACAAAACACTCTAGAAAAACTAGAAAATATTGAAAATCACTACACTTTGAAAGGAAGCTTTTCAAGCATCTCAGATATGAAAAAAACGGAGAGTTTTTATTTAAAACTGAACCAAATCTGAGAAATCAAGTCACATGACAAAAAAAAGAAAACGAAAACTGTTAAAAAGAAACTTTTTCTCTGTTTCTTTATTATCTTTTTTTAACGAAACGTGCTTAAGAAAAAAGCAGCTGCCTTAATATACCTTATATATATATATATATATATATATATATATATATATATATATATATATATTGTGTGTGTGATTCTAACTTTAAAAAATGGCATATAACAGCAAGAGTTTTATTAGGGCAATGCGAAATATGTTAACATTAGATAGTAAACACAATATGACGCGGAAAAATTCAAATGAATGTTGCGAGATAAGTAGCTTGACCATTACTTATCTGGTTGGTCTTGATCGTCCAGACTATCCCTGAGGATATTGGGTGTGAGTCGAAATCTCGTTGGAGGTTCCTTTTATTTATTTCCTATCCAAAGTGTTTATTTGACGTATCATTTAAAATTACCTGGGCTTTGCGATAATGATAATAATAATAATAGTGATGATAATAATAATAATAATAATAATAATAATAATAATAATAATAATAATAATTGTGATAATAAATATACATAATAATATAAACCAGTTAAAAAATTGATTAGGATAATGCTTCTTTTATGAAATTATTTAATTCAATGATACACTCTAGGAGTTTAGTTTAGATAACTTAATATTTCTGTGCGCACATGGTATATTTAGAGGCCAGACTACATTAAAGTAATCAAAAAGGCTTGGCTTCATGAGCGAAGATCAAGAAGGAGAGGGTCCAAACTGATAGCAGACATGTTTGTGGTTGATAAAGTCAATACAGGTCAAACAAACACGATGATAGTGGCCGCCACTGAAAGTCTGGTCAGGGCTTGATGGCATATAGTTGGGGTTGTTCCTCTTGCGCTTTTTGACCTTGAGGGTGGTCCTGACTTGATTAAAGTACGAAATATGCAAATATGAAAGTCTTATAACTATCACTTTGTGTATTCAGAGTTAAATTTGCAGCGTTTTATTGAAGTTCTCGAAAATAATGTATAAATTATGGAAAATTATCAATAATAATATCTTAGCAGATAATTACCCAAGAACAATTAGTTATATAGTTGATGGCCAAGATGGTTGGTATTACGGTATCTCAACCTTTGCTGGGTTATTGAAAGCCGTAGTTTGTTTTTGTTTTTCTGGCATTTGTTGTATAGCAGAGAAAGACAACAATCCTGATCTATATAATCTGCTTCTTTTCTTTCCTTATTATCACCGAAAATGTACGTATTTGAAGAGTGAGAGACTCTAAGATGGCTGGGTTTTCACGCACACAGGGGCGATGGTTAGGTTCTTCTGTGAAACCTATCTGCCTTTCTTCTTCGTTCGGACTGGGTCAAAATCTTCCGGTTTACATAATTTTCCGGGCGCCCACGCAATCCCGGGAGTCACATCTCCCGCCTACACGTTGCCTGCGGAGACACATCCTTCTAGAATATCACTAACGCAATTTATGCAGCATTTCCACCGATCTCCCCCGTTTCCGCTGGGGCACCCACGTCTTGTTTAATTCAGGAAACAGGTGTACTTCCAGTTGTTTTTCTACTCCTAGCATCTGTCCCTTTTTGCATACCACCTAGGCAATTTCCGCGGCATTTCTGCTGGGGCATCTGCGTCCTGTTTATTTTAGGCAACAGGTGCCTTTCCGGTTATGTCAATCACACAATCTACGCAACATGTCAAAGGGATCTTCAAGTCAATATCCAACACAATTATATGATTCCAAGTAACTAATGATTATAATTGTTTGTAGAAAATTATAGCAACAATTAACTATTTTTAATACTTATAATCTAATTAAGACACTTTATCATATACGCTGCTCAGCTGTGCACAAACTTTTATCGAAATGTCAAATGGTAAAGTTTTACACAATTTATTGACTCAGTTTCAATGATTTGTCATCATCATTCGTATCATAGACTTTAAACTGAAAGAAAAGGTTATCTACGTTCTCGTATGCACATGATTTGATTAGTGGCTTTGTAAAAGAAATTAAAATATTTCTAGGGTGGAGAATTACCGTGGTATAGTAGCAAACGCGCTCGACTGAGATATTGTAGTAAGTGAGCTCTAACTGCAGACGCACTATTACATCGACTTTTGGATCAATACCCTAGGTAAAATTATAAATCTCCTTATCCACCCAGCTATGTGTTAAGTGGTATCACTGCAGTTCTTTTACAAGGATATCATTGGCATTAAATAACTCCTGAAGGTTTTTATGACATTAAACAAAGAAACCAAAACAAGTATTTCTTAGAAGTGTATGTTTGTTTATTCTGGAGAAAAATTGTAACGTCTTATTGAATATATGAAAAAAATTAGTCAACCAATAAAAAGAGATATTGAACATTTTTGATTATATCTTACCGAATAATTTCTACATAACAATAAGTTATATATATGTATTTACCCCACCCCGAACAGGCAGGATTTGACACAAGGTCAATTTTAAGTGGAGTTTAGCGGACTTTAATTCAGAGTCTTCCTTCTAGACTAGTTGCCATACCAAGGTTAAAGAAAAGTCTGCCCTACTATTACCAATTAGTTAGAGGGAGAATAACTGGATTCATACCTTTCCTAAGGGTATCAGCACTATGTGAGATGCAAGCAGTCTTGTCGAAGATTTAAAATCGTATTGCCGTGTCCATTACCCTACGGCACATGCAGAATAATTAGTTATTTGGCTGGTTGCTCGGTTGGTTGGTTTCATGGTATGACAACCTTTGTTAGGCTATTTTATACCAAAGCCATTTTTGCAATCAATTGTATTGTTTCAAATAACTCATAATTATTTGTACACAATTATAGCTTCAAATGACTATTTCTAACAAAAGTACTTGATACAAATATTTTGATCAATAGATGGGTCCCAAACAGATACTACCACTCCGATTGAGAGTGGACCTGGTGTAACGTAATGGCCAAGGGATTTCGGTTCGTGCCTTTGAGTTTAGTTAGGCGGAGAACCTTTCGGCTCAGCACATGGGTTAGTTAGGTGCAAACCTTGATGTAGGTGGTAACGCGCGCGTGGGGCGGACGTGCCACTCAGAGATGTCACAATAGCCCGAGATGACGGAACGGGATGACAGGGTGCGGGTGACGTCACGCACCGGAAGCGCGCGGAGGTTTGTGGGAGATTTGAAGAAAGTTAGAGAGTTGAAATTTAGACACCAAACGAGGCGGTCGACTTTTGGGGATCGCCGAAGCAGGTGAATTTGCGCCCTATAGGAGTCGCACGAGATGGGGGCCAGATGAATAAGACAGCATAGCAAGATTGTGTCTCTCCTCCTTATGTCGAAACCTTTAACTCAAAGTTTATAAAAAGGTTTCGTACCTGAACAAGAAGTCGTTACGTGTTTTCGAATTTCGAGATTCCTGTGTTCTATCGTTATGAACATTATATGTCTATTTCGCACATGGCGTTAATTGTGGCTATAGTACACTGGGAGTAATGGCCATGAAGGGCAGCAAAATTGGAGCTTTACCACCTTATATGGTTTAGTGTCCTATCCTCTTTCCTCAATAAAAAGAAATCACAGATCTTAATTATAAATTTATTAAATTATACCTCATTTTTTAAAAAAAGCAACTACAAAATAAACTCATTTAATTCTGATATCGTGGAAATTACCAAGACGATTTTAAGTACTCATATATTTTGGAAATTTGAATTTACTTGATTTTTATTTGAAATACGGTAATAATCAAATCTGAGTATTTCAAGAAATAATCATGTAGAAAAATGCTATCACTTTTGTTTCTGGCTAAGAAAATTTCGGTCAACTGTTTACTTTATACTGTTAAATTAAATTAAAAGATTCATTGTCGCTAATCAGACTTATATGATATAAGGGTCTAATTTAGAATCGAACTTACCTTCTAAATAGAACCTCACACTAAAAAGTTTAAGATATGGAATCTAAAAATAATGATCTACAAAAACATACTACAGGGTCCTATCATAAGTCAGCTGGTATTCTTATCTTACATACATTAGTTGTATGCAGACACTAGATACTGTCTAGAAGACCTGCCAAGAGTGATGGATGGTAGGGTCGCATGACGAAAGAGAGAGAGAGGGACAGTGAACTCCGTGCTATCAGCATAACTTGATGTATATACATATAGTAATCAGACTATTTATCACAAAAGGTCTTTTTGTCCGTCTACCTGTCATCGTATAGATATTTACCTTGTTCCCCACGAAGCCAAAATATGACACAAGGTCAGTTTAATGAAGGATACTCCGAGGGAAACGAACCTCACTGTTATGGGATAGTGAAAAATATTGCTTTATTTTCTTGAACACGTAAAAGTTCATGAATAAAGTAAACTTGGTGACCCAAAGGCTCCTTTTTCAATAGCTACTACACCGAGGTGTAGAGGAGGGCGCTACCCCATTCTCTTGACTGCTCCACTTTACCCTTGAACCGTACTTTATAATACTGAGTGTTAAGCAAGGCGGCGATAAGTACCTTTTTTGAGTCTTTGGTATTACTCAACTGGTGATAGAACCCCTATCTCCCGGACCATTAGCAAACACTTTACTCATTAGGCCAATGGCAAATGACTGAAACTTATTCATATTTGAATTGTGCATGTAAGAATTATTTTTCTTTCTATATATATTTTCTTTTAACATTACCGCTAAACTTAGGATTGCCGCTAAACTTAGGATTGCTAGCTAGCTAGGAACAGGATAGATAGATAGATAGATAGATAGATAGGAACAGAATTAGAAATATCGAATAATAATTACATTCTTTATCTACTTGCAGACGAGGAGGTTTCAGCTTATGTGGCACACATTATTGACATTTCGAAGGAAACCTTACTGAAAGAGATGTCAAACCAAGGTAAGTTTGTCTTATTATGCAGGACCTCCAACGACCAAGATCAACGTTAGAAGATGGATTATCCTCCACCAGCACCCCGCCTCTCTCTCTCTCTCTCTCTCTCTCTCTCTCTCTCTCTCTCTCTCTCTCGTATTTGCGCTCACTCTATTCATTATTCCGACATATTTTTATTTCTATTTATTATTACCTTTTTTAATTTTATTTATCTATTTATTTAACGATGTGACTGGTGGTAGGGAAGGTATTTAAACAAGTCTCGACAGACCAAGAACTAAGATTAGCATTATTATATCCGTGTAATTCTAAGATTGAACACGACAGAAAGAATTATGTGATAAACCCATTTACACATACAGAAACATTTAATATATAAATAATATACATGCAAATAGTATTGAAAAAAGAGTACACGAATGTGTCATAACAGATAAAAATGTGCATATTTTGTTCCACGAACAAGCAGTATATGAAAGGAGTGCAAAAAATGGAGAAAAAGCTTACGTGACAAGTGAGGTTAACATTGCATTGAGATTCCACTGTTCCCTGGCAGAGAAAGAGACACGTCTAAAGATTAGAATGAGATTGGATTTCTGGAACTTTCATGTGACACCCCCTACAAGTGTCCCAACGAATGTACCCATTCTTAAAGGGATAGCGTCATTATTTCCCTACAAGTTATTTCTAACAGTGTCTTTGATCACTTTCTCCAGAGAAATGCGTGTACGGAAGTGAAATTTCCAAATTTTTTTTCGATACTTACTCAGCCAAACTTCTAAATGGGAAGAAACTTCCTTCTTTCACAATCAGCATCCATGGAAAATAATTAGGGATTTTAATTATCTTATTTGATTATTTTTATTTTACTGATAGATTGTGTGCTAGCCACAAACTCTGAGTTCGTAGTTGCAGGTTTTCGATTTCTAAAGGTAAGGACTTGCGTAGACATTATTTTGCGTTTGCGTGCCACAGCTGTCAAAAAAGAGTATGATAGGTTTGTCTTAGAATCATCAGTAAGCAAAATTTTATATTAAAATGAACATTTAAGATACATGTCAGCTAACATTTAGAATGATGTGGCATTAAAAAGTTCTTGTGATTACGTGTGATTAACGGATTATTAATTAAGAGAAGGATTAGAAGAAAATATATAAGAATATTTTAAAAGACGCAGAGTCAGATGGAGTTTGGGAGTTGGTCAGTTTGAGTGGGCCGCAGCCGACAGCGGGCGGGCGGGCTCGGTTAGGGCCGGGCCGGTTAGAATAAATGTCTAAGTTTGTAGGTTCCATTTTAACTTGCATAATAACTGTCTCTGTTTAAATTTTCAACTCCCACTCTTTGTTCTATCTGTCTAAATTTTCGCCTCCTACTTTTTATTCAGTCTAAATTTTTGCCTCCCACTCTTTTTTCTATCTGTGGACTTAATAGACTGAAGTAATTCCTTTAATCTATCTATCTCATTTCGCTGCTACTAGGAAAAAGAGTTTGTAGCAATAAACTTTCGTGTCTTGAAACTAACACAGTTGTTTTGTATTGGTGTTGTGTCACAACCTTCGACATCATCGCCAGGGATTCATTTGGAAGTATAGCTTTTACAAGGGCGGGAACATTTGCTGTTAAGGATAAATATGCAACTGTCTCAGATACGGGCTAAGTCTATGAATCTGATTATTGATTTACTCGGCTTGACTTAATTTGGCACCAGGCTAAATCTTGGAATAAAAGAGTTAGAAAGATTGTGCTTCGTTAATCTCACATTATCCTAAGGAAATATTAAACTTGTTCTGTTAACTCTACACAATTGCAACCTTTAATTGGTCTCAGGTTGGTTTCTTTTTTGGATTGGTTTCTTTCTTTGTTTAATTGCATATCATCTTTCATGGGTTATTTAATGCCAAAGCCAAACTTGTAGCAGAAGAATAATGGGACTATTTAACCTATAGCTGCGGGTGGGTATAAAGGGTTTCATATTTCGTCAAGGATATTATTCCGAAGGTAAATATAATGAAATTCGGACTCGCTGACTACGATGCTGCTGTCTGGCACGTTATCTAACTGCGCTACATCCAGTAGACAACTACAGGGACCAAACCCTTCAGTTGGTCTACTTTGAAGCAATACTAGTGGAGCAGGATAAATGACATTAGATATCAAGATTAGTTTTTCTTGCTAACAGAATTTCAATGCTGCTGAGGTCGATAATAGATAATGCCTACTAACATCCGTTTTGATTCAAAAATGTTCCTCTAGAAATAACTAATCCAGATATCTCTGATTAAGAAGAAAACGAACTTTTTGTAAAAATTTTACATGAAGACGGAAATTACTTAATTAGTAATTGATACTCACCAAAAAGTGATCAGACAGACAAATGCTTCTCTTGCCATTGTCATTCCACAGAAACTCTACATTCTTCGTTGACTGACAGTTTTAGCCTTAATCCTTTTCTTCGGAAAATCATATGAGGGTTATCAGAAGAGAATGTGCACCGTTTCGGGACCTTCCTCTCAACGGTCTTATTTGAACACCGCCCCACTCACTGAATATAAATGTTTATATCACTGAGGCCCTATTAGTTTTTTTTTACTTAGCTTAGCTTAGATGTAACGGCGAAATGTGATTTGAAAAATAACCGCGTGCGTTATGAGAATATTACGTGAATCTTGTAATGCATTCGCGATCGAGTGTCAGTTTAACGAACTTCATTTTGAATTGTTCCACGGAATATTTCTTTTGTTCCATATCCACATGGAATTATTTTCCGTTATTTCTATGAGGCGTTTTATACGTTTGGCTCTGTTATGCCCTTTGATTCCAATTTGACTCTAAAATTGGTACAGGGTGCCTGTTACGAAACTTTTTGCTCCTACTTCTACAGCTTTCACGATCACCCTGTACCCTTCCTTCCCCAGCTTTTTTTCAAATCTTCATATTTGCCGGTTTTATACTCATGGCTTTGATCCATCCGGCTTTCATATGATATTAATAGTTCTACCAAGATGATTTTAATGTTCGCCCTTGACAAAAGAACAATGTCTGGTCGCAGACCTTTGCTGGATATTGTTTTTGGGTAATTGTCATGCCATCCTGGTAGGTCGGCAGATATCTCCCAATCTCCACTTAATCCAAGAAGGTTTTGACCGGGTACAGCTCTGCTGAATTGTTTGCTTAGAGTCAGCGAATATTCTGCCACTCTCTGAAACAAATTTCAGGGTTGAAATAGTTGGTTCTGATTTCATATAACTCTTTATAAATTTGACCAACTCTTCCAATACTCTGTTGTGCCTCCAGGTGTATCTTCCATTTCCAAGAGCTGAGGACATGCTTCAATATTTGTGGTTTGTCATTACATAGAAGACAGGTAGGGTCACTTCCTTTCTTCCATTTAAAAAGATTGTTTTTAGAAGAAAGCTGATACGTGGAGCCTTTTAGAAAACTCAACCTGAGAAGAGCCATCTTTCCAAGTAATAGACTTTTGAAAGGTCACCTCCCAGTTTGTCCATTGGTCTTGTTGGGATTGCTGATCTTGAATGACCATATCCCGGCGATTTTTGCCGTTAGTTTTTGACCACCTTTGCTTTTCATTATTTCCGAAACCTTGTCTCCCAGTTTAAGTGTGTCCTATGATTTCCTTGAAAGCAAGATTGTCTTTAGCACTTTTTATGGTGTCCCTGACTTTGAACTTTTTTCCTGTTTTCAATGTAGGCTTTAGTCATTTTATTACTTCATCCTTAGATTCATCCAGCATCATTTGGAGTCTAATTTTTCCTGGATTTGAATTCCTCCACAATTGATTTGAATGGTATTTTTTATTTATTTTGCTTGTCTGCAGTACAAAGCAACATCAGACAAGTCTGCCGGTAAACCCAACCATTTTCGGGTATATTTAGCCTCCATTGACTCAACCCTACTTGTCGAAATTTCGTATACGAATTGCAGCCATAATAACATAGGAATAAATATATGCTGAAGGCACCAAACCTTGAATTTTCCATGTAGCGGACAGCTATCAATTTTATGGAGACCTTCTTATACTGTCCTCGATGTTTCTTTCGCTTGATTAATGTCTTTCAAGGACCCATCAGACCAACATCCCAAACTTTCCATCGATTTTCGACATATAAACTGTGTACTTACATTTAAATTGCGTACTTATACTAAACTGAATTGTTTGAAATGGAACAGTTTTTGAAATAGAAACTGTACTTACACCATACTGAATGGTTTAATATTGAACTGTTTTAACATTTAACTGTGTGTAAACAAAATCTATACTTATACTAAACTGAATTGTTTGAAGTGGAACTGACATTGAAACTGTACTTACTCTATATTGAATTATTTAATATAGAACTGTTGAGACATTTAACAGTGTGTAAACAAACTGAATAGCTTGGAACAGAAATGTTTTTGACAATTAAACTGTACATACATTTAAACTGCGTATTTATGCTAAACTGAATTGCTTGAAATGGAACTGTTTTTGACATCGAAACTATACTTACACTAAACTAAATTGTTTAATATAGAACTGTTTTGACATTTTTCTGTGTAAACAAAATCTGTACTGATACTAAATTGAATTAGCTGAATTAGAACTATTTGAATAAACTGAATAGCTTGAAATAGAAATGTTTTTGACAATTAAACTGTGTACTCATGCTAAACTGAATTGTTTCAAATAGAACTGATAATTGGCATAAAAATGGATTTGGCGTGAAATAACTTACAAGGTTAATATGCCATAAATCCAACCAACCAACCAACCAACCAACCAGCCGTGTATTGACTGGAATGCTTTGAAGAAATCTTCGAGCAATAGTGCTATCTTGAGATTTTTTGTATATTCTTCTATGATTCAGCAGATAATCAGAATCTGTGAAGTTGAAGATCGATTTCTTAGAAAGCAGTTCTGATTTTTCCTAGGAATTTTCTCACCGTCAGGTCAGATGCGATTGAGAAGCGGAGTATTATAAACCTTAGCAGCTATTGTAGTAAGAGTTATGCCTCTGTAGTCCTTAGTACCAGCTCTTTGGTCTAACGGGTTGAGTGTTTGCCAATGGCCTGGGAAATCGGGGTTCAATCCCAGGTCGAGTCATACTAAAGACTTTTAAAATAGTACTTGATACTTCCTTGCTTAACACTCAGCATTATAAGGTACGTATCAAGGGTAGAGTGGGACAATTCATGAGGGAGTAGCGCCCTCCCCTATACCTTGGTGCTGTTGCTATTGAAAATGGAGCCTTCGAGTCACCCTCGACTACGGTCGCCAACTTTACTTAGTTCTTAGTGATTCCGAAGTCGCCTTTCTCGGAGTAAGGGAAGATGCAAACTTTTGTACATTTCTCCATTGTGTTTTGTTTATACACAGCGTTGCATAATCGAAGAATTATTTTATCATATTTTCTTGCCTTCCATACTTCACGAGGTATTTCGTTGAATACTGCTCCTTTCCTACTTTTTAACTTTTTTCAGTACATTCTTCTTCAGTAATTGGCTATTCATCTTATTTCTGTTTGTTTATCAGTGATTATAGAGAGTTTCCGAGCAGTTTCCTGAAATGTTTTCTCCACTTTTGAAGTATTTCTTCTTGGCTGGCAACTTTTAGTTTTGCTCTTGAGGTCATTCTCTTTCTGCCGATTTATTTCCTGTCGGCCATGCTAATCGCGATTGTCTATCTTCTACCAAATTTTTGATTTTATTAATTTGGCATTGAATGAATTTTTGGGATTCTTTTTGGCGTATGTTCATTAGTTCTCTCTGAGATTTCTTAAGTTTTTGAGCATTTGTATCTGTTAGATTTCTTTTATTAAGTATGGATGCTTTTTTCATGTTATCTCGTTTTTCCCTAACGTCTATTGGAACTTTATTGAAATAATAAAACAGAAAATACTATATTTGGCTCTTGATTTGGTTGGTATGTAACCAGCTGCTATTTCTATATGGGCGGTCACAAAGTTTTCATATTAGTCATTCGGAGTATATCCTACAGATGTCTCCCGAAGACTATCAAACTTGTTTCTCACTGTTACAGTATATTGATGGCTTTTATTTTAAACCCATTTATTGGAGATCCAGTCGAATGAATTTATTAACCAGAAAAAAAAAATTCGACTGTATTGTATTTTTGGAAGAATGAGGTTAGTACATCTCGCCGGGGAAAATTAACCGTAATGGATTTTAAAAGAAACATTCAAAAACGTATTATTTGATGAGAATGGAAAAGGAAAAAAAAGTTGTTTTCCGACTGAAAGAACTGTAGGAAATACAGGTTAACCGTTATGTCTACGAAACAGTGTAAGGCAAGATCGATGGTAGATTTAACCTGGGAAGGTCAGGGTTTGTCTATTAACCAGGGGGATTGCCTGGGGACTAGAATTCGGGGATAAGATTTTTTTTTTAATTCAAGGTTTGAAAAATTTTCAAAACATGATATCACGCGAGCAGAAATAGTAATATTTCCAAATTAGGGAAGAGCACCCTTTTGGGTAAAACTGAGAGGGTATTAGACACCAAAAACGATTGGTGGAATCGAACGAGTTGAATTAATAATTGAAATCAAAATTAGGTGAAAATTGATATTGCTAATAGCTTCGCCATCCCCCTCCCTTCGAATAAGAGATATGCATAAAAACAAGGGGTTTCGACCCTCGCCATAGACGAGCGCGAACCGGATACCAGGCTCTTCGATAGTCTGAGTTTCATCTATCTCGGCAGTACGATCTCATCTACTAAAACAATATCAACATACGTATAGGGAAGGCGTGGGCTGTTATTGACAGGTTATCAATCATATGGAAATCTGATCTCTTCAATAAAATAAAACGGGATTTCTCAAAAGCTGTGTGTGGCAAGGTCAATACTACTGGTTGGATGCACCAAACATGAAGGGGGTGCCCTCGTGGTGTAATGGTTAAAGTGTTGGACTGCGGAATCGTGGTACGCGAGTTCGTACTCCAGTCGCGCTATTACGTTCACTTTCGAGCAAATACCCTTTGGAAAGGTATGAACCCCCTTATCCTCCCAGCTATGGGTTAAATAGTTCCACTACTGTTCTTCTAGGAGAATGGATTTAGCATTAAATAACCTAAAAGAGTTGATATGCCATTAAACAAAGAAACCAAACCATCCAGTCGCGTTATTACGTTCATTTTCGGACAAATACCCTTGGGAAAGGTATGAACCCCCTTATCCTCCCAGCTATGGGTTAAATAGTTCCACTACTGTTCTTCTAGGAGAATGGATTTGGCATAAAATAACCTAAAAGAGTTGATATGCCATTAAACAAAGAAACCAAACCATCCAGTCGCGTTATTACGTTCATTTTCGGACAAATACCCTTTGGAAAGGTATGAACCCCCTTATCCTCCCAGCTATGGGTTAAATAGTTCCACTACTGTTCTTCTAGGAGAATGGATTTGGCATAAAATAACCTAAAAGAGTTGATATGCCATTAAACAAAGAAACCAAACCATCCAGTCGCGCTATTACGTTCATTTTCGGACAAATACCCTTGGGAAAGGTATGAACCCCCTTATCCTCCCAGCTATGGGTTAAATAGTTCCACTACTGTTCTTCTAGGAGAATGGATTTGGCATTAAATAACCTAAAAAGAGTTGATATGCCATTAAACAAAGAAACCAAACCATCCAGTCGCACTATTACGTTCATTTTCGGACAAATACCCTTGGGAAAGGTATGAACCCCCTTATCCTCCCAGCTATGGGTTAAATAGTTCCACTACTGTTCTTCTAGGAGAATGGATTTGGCATTAAATAACCTAAAAGAGTTGATATGCCATTAAACAAAGAAACCAAACCATCCAGTCGCGCTATTACGTTCATTTTCGGACAAATACCCTTGGGAAAGGTATGAACCCCCTTATCCTCCCAGCTATGGGTTAAATAGTTCCACTACTGTTCTTCTAGGAGAATGGATTTGGCATAAAATAACCTAAAAGAGTTGATATGCCATTAAACAAAGAAACCAAACCATCCAGTCGCGCTATTACGTTCATTTTCGGACAAATACCCTTGGGAAAGGTATGAACCCCCTTATCCTCCCAGCTATGGGTTAAATAGTTCCACTACTGTTCTTCTAGGAGAATGGATTTGGCATTAAATAACCTAAAAAGAGTTGATATTCCATTAAACAAAGAAACCAAACCATCTAGTCGCACTATTACGTTCATTTTCGGACAAATACCCTTGGGAAAGGTATGAACCCCCTTATCCTCCCAGCTATGGGTTAAATAGTTCCACTACTGTTCTTCTAGGAGAATGGATTTGGCATTAAATAACCTAAAAGAGTTGATATGCCATTAAACAAAGAAACCAAACCAAACCAAACATGAAGAAAAACCTGAATTGGAACTACACAAGAATTCTGCGTACTGTTTTGAACAAATCCTGGAATCAACAACCCTTTTAACAGAAGTTGTACGGCTACAAACCATCCAAGTAAGATGAACAAGACATGCGGGCCAATGCTAGAGAAGTAAGGACGAACTCATAAGCGACGTTTTCTCATGGACTACTACACATGGACGCACAAGTGTTGGCCGACCTGTAAGGACTTACATACATCAACTCGTGGTGTAATAGTTATCGACGTAGGTTAAGGACACAACGACCCGAGTTCAAATCCTGGACGGATCTGATTGTATTTCTCATCGTACTAAAACCCTTGGGAAAGGTATAAATTCAATTATTCTCCCTCCAGCTATGGGTAAATAACAGGACAGACTGGGTTCTTTAACCTTTATTAGGCAAACAGTCGTGAAGAAAACCTCTGAATTCAAACCTGTTAAACTCTGCATAAAAAATTGACCTTGTGTCACATCCTGCCGATGTGGAGGGGTTGGTAAATACATACATACATCAGCACTGCGCGGACACTGGATGCAGTCGAGTGAACCTGCAAGGAGCAATGGCCAATAGGGTCGAAAGGTGAGGGAACTACGTTCTGTCAAAATAATTTGATGATAATGATAATGACTTATCTACTTCTTCATCTAACTTATACGTTTCTCTTAATGCTGTGTACCTTTAAAAATGGTAGTTTGATTGTTTTCATGCCGTCCGCCAATATTCTTTATCTTTTCTAATTTCCCGTTGGTCAATTCGTTTTCTCATTGATTACCTGTTTAATTTTCTCAAAAGATTTTTTATAATATTGTGACAATACCCCTCGGTCCCCCGTTACATCAACCTCTTCGAAACCATTTCACTTCTTGGCCGGTGATCAACTAGTGGTTCCGATAGGGGCATCGCAAATTTCTTCATGGCTACAAGAAATACAATCAAGGGAGTGGGAGGAAAGAACAAAGAACAATATGAGCTTGGGTTAACTCAAAGTGCAAGAAGAGGAGTTATGTAACACTCTGCATTCCCTGTAGATTAACGCTAGCGTGTATTTCTAGCAAAAATTCTACAACCCACGAGGAGTGCTGACTCATCTTGACTGGTCTTCCCTCAGTGACTCTGGACTCTCTCTCATGCCGACTGGTATCTCAGCTGTCCAGTGTCGGCTGCCCTTCTGCCACCCTGCGTCTCTCGTAGCCAACTCCTTCTCTCAGTTCCTTTGTCCAACTCTCTCTCGCGTTCTTTTCCTACTTCCGGTCGCGTCGAGATCTCGAGTCCAAACCCTTTGTCTGGTTTCGCGCCAAAACAGACAAAGGAATCGTCTGCTTGGCTGACCACCTACATAGTGTCACAATATAGTGTAAACCAGAATTTTCTTCATTTGGTTGATTTTAACGGCATGTCAATCCGTCTGCGTATATTTTTTACCTAGGCGTTAAGGAAACCCGTACATTGTCCATTTATATTCATATTTTTCTTGCAGATAGTTGTATGCTATTAAATATTCCTATGTAATTCTAATAACTTATACTCAACTTTATGATTTAAAGTAACTATTTCTATCTAATTATTTCCAAACATTTATATGGTTTTAAGTATTTCTATCTCACATCAATTATTAGCGAGTAATAATACGGTTTCAAGTTACTAATGGTAATTGTCCTTAGTAAATAATTATACCGTCAATTAACTATTTTAATATTAATAATTTGCACATAGTAATAGGGTAACAAGTATATCTAATAATTTTAGAGAAAACTATTCGACTCAATGACGGAACCCTAACAGTTACTTCCACTTCATCTCGGAATGGAACGAGAACTAATGGTAATGAAGGAATATTCCACACTCACCAGTGTTCCAGAACCTGAATCTTACAATCAGATGCATTTTAGTGTCATATCAATATTTGTTTATTTATTTAATTATCGTTATTTATTTATTTATTTATTTTTAATTTAATCGTTTATTTATTTATCTTTTTTATTTATTTATTTTTTGGAACTTGTTAACTTAGAAAAAGAAATTTGATAAGCATCCCTCGATCTCAAATGTTTCTCACATTATTTGTGATCATGGACCTAAGAATATTTTCCAGAACTTAAAAAAAAATCCGTTTCAGAATGACGTACTGGTGTGGATAAGTACTTTCAGCTGTGAAGTTGATCAAAAAAATCAAAACGAAATCACGATTGACTGATGAAAGTTTTAAGAATTCTCAATAACTAATTTTACTGAAGACGTTAAATAAAAACATGGTTAAACAGTTAATAGATGCTATGGGGTCTCATTGAGCCCCCGTTGACAACTGGGATATCGGCAATGTTGCTACGACTGTCAGGATATTTTATGCTGTTGCAAGAGAATATTTATTTCCTCAGTCCTGCCGCTATGAGCAGGATATCACACAAAGTAAATTTCTAAGCAGAGTAAAGTTGGTTTAAATTCAACTTTCCTCCTCCAAGATTGATTAACCTATTAAAGCAAAAGAGCACAGTCTGCCTTACAATTTACCCAAAGCTGTCGCGGAAGAGTAGTGTGCTTATAAAATTGAAACACAAGTTGTAAGTTGGATTGATCTTCTTATTCTTTTTAATATTACTATACAGGTTCGATGAAATTTTTGTATGCAACACTAAGTGATTTCATATCGTCAGGCTTAACATTTTAATTTCTTAAATTGATGTCATCATCTCATCATCTTATCATGCCATCAGCACTGATATTCCTGACGCTCTCTCACCACTTCTCCCTATCGTTCATCGCATCTGGCTACTGCTATATAGGTTCGAGCTGGTCGCCCTGCTTTTGCTCGGCCATGTGAAGGTGTCCATAGGAGTACAGCACTTATGAGCTCGCCCCTACTTCTTCGGCAGTGTCCTGCATGTCTGGTTCGTCTAACTTGGATAGTTTTCGTACAGCTGCTGCTTTGTGGAGTGTTGCCTCCAGGACCTGTTCAAATTTATGCCATAATTTTTAGTTTATAAACAAAAATATTTGTTTTAAAGGTTAGATTTATTAGTTTAATGGCATATCAACCATTGATTGTTACTTAAAGCTAAATCATGTTTAAGCATGTGTATATTACGTGATTTTAAGTGAATACTTTGTAGGTAACTTTTTTGTTTGTTTGTTTGTTTATAGGCATATCAACCTTCTTGGGTTATTTAATGCCTAGTCCATCCTTCTAGAAAAACAGAAGTGGTACTATTTAACCAATGGCTGGGAGGATAGGGGGGGTCATACCTTTCTTAAGGGTAGTTTTTTTTTAATCGAGTTTCTGTTCATTTGTTTGCGCACAGTTAAATGATTTTAAGTATTGCCATCTAATACTAATAATTCTATTTACACGCCATTAAATAGTTTCAATCATTGCAATTTAACCTGAGTAATTTTATTTAACAATTATTCTTATTTAATTTTATACTAATCATTTGTTTTCACACTGTTAAATGGTTTCAAGTATTAATATTTAACATTAATAATTATATTCCAAATAGATAATTGAACAGTTCTATTTGATTTATAGATGGGACCCTAACAGGTTCTACAACTCAGGGTCAGAGTTGACCTGATAGTAATATTAATGAAGGGTTACCCCACATTCCCCAAATTCCGAGACTGGAACCTCGCCATCAGTCGTAGCTTAATGTCATACCCTACACACTAAATGGTTTCAAGTACTGCTTTCTAACTCTTATAATTCTATTCGAAGTTTTTTCATTCGTTTGCACACAGTTAATGGTTCCACGTATGGTAAATTATTAGATAGTTTTATTTGACTATTAGATGGAACACTAACAGGTACTACCACTCTGAAATGGTAATGAAGAGGTAATTCACATTTCCAAAAGCTCTAGGACTCGAGCATCACCATCAACTTGTTTAGTGTTATATCCAAGATACCCATCTTACCTTTCTGCAGAGACGCAGTCAGTGTATTCTACAGCCCCAATTGACTGCTTATTTATTCAAAAGTAAAATTTAAATGTATTTTAAAGCTTCGGTTTGATTTGATTTTATGGCATATCAACCATTGTAGGTTATTCAATGCACACAGATCAAATGTAGGTTATTTAATGCATACATATCAAATATATATGATTTGTGAACACATTTTGTTGATAAGATTTTTAAACGGGTCTGAGCTCATTTGTTTGCACACAGTTAAATAGTTTCAAGTATTGCTATGTATGAGTAATAATTCAATTAAAAATCGGTCATTTGTTTACACACAGTTAAATGGTCAAACAGTTCTATTTCTAACAATTTATTTTAGCATAAGCCAACATGATAAAATGGTTCTATGTATCACAAACAATTCAATTAAATATCGATCATTTGTTTGTAATCAATTTAAATGGTCAAACAGTTCTATTTGACCAATAGATTGAACCCTATCCGGTGCTACTACACTGGGTCAGAGTGGACTGGGATAAATGGCAATGAAAGGCAACTCCACATTTTCCAATTCTCCAGTGCTGGAGCCTCACCATCAGATTGCTTAATGTCGTATGCAGGACACTCGTTATTGGGGGTCTTACCCCATCAGCAGAGATGCAGTCGGTGTATTCAACAGCCTTAGCTGATTGGGCTGTGTATTTTAAAGTAATATATATAGTACAATTTGATGGAGACTCAAACTCGGTTAAGTCGTCATAATAAATTTATTTCGGCAGAGAATATTACTATACTCACCGTCTCGTCAGATGACTATTTACATGCTTCTCTCTAGTAGCAGAGTAGCAAATATATATATATATATATATATATATATGTGTGTGTGTGTGTGTGTGTGTGAAAAAATCGTTTAAAACATTTTTTCTCAAACCAAGAGAGTGCTCAAACACTGGCCAGCAGAGCAGGATAAAACCTAAAAGAAACTGTTTCCTCACTTTCTGCATGTTAGCTTCATTAAAGTTCCGTGCATTAGAAAGGATAAATACACTCGTCATATGATACACGTTTCACATGACAATTTTTTTTCCGAAACATGAAACTGAAAAATTGCTTTATCCAACGGTTTTATATTTACCATTGCACCAGCTCTCTTTATTTGTTCATTGCTACAGACGTAAACTTTTGAAGAAAAAAACGATGTTCCTTCGGTCTGTTGTAGTTTCGGTGAAAATAAATAGTAGACATTATTTTTGGAGCGTACATCATATTTATGACATCCGTGTAAATACACATGCGCACACGACACATACTTACACTGAAATGCCTGTGAACACTTGCGGGAGCTCGAGTATATGTGATTTTATGTTTACCATTGCCCCAGCTCTCTTCGTTTGTTCATAAAAACAGACGTAAATTTTTGAAAAAGATAGTATGTAACCAATGTAACCATTGCGTTTTGCCCGTTGCTTTTGTTTTTGTTTTGTTTTTTTTAACTATTTATTAGTTTGTTTTGTTTTGTATTTTTTTGTTTTGTTTGTTTGTTTGTTTGTTGTTTTTTTTTTTAAGTACTTCTAATTTTCCACTACCGTCTGATTTTTTTCTTTCTTTTTTTTTCTTTTTCATTAATTCATCTATCTTTCCTCGACACACTTTAAATCGTACAATTTACTCTGCTGGGACTACCTTTACAGCAAAGATCCTTCTGGAATAGGCCCTTAAAACACACACACACACACACGTATATTTATATATATATATATCTGTTCCAGCTGATGAGTGTGAGCACACTATTGAACGACCCCTATCACTAGCACGCAAGAACCTATTAGAGAGATAGAGACTGAGAGAGAGAGAGAGAGAGAGAGAGAGAGGCGAGGAGAAGGGACAATGAGAGAGAGAGAAAAAGAACCACGAAGTGTTGAAATAACTTAACATTTTCCTTGTTTTTTTATGTGTTTTTTTTTTTTATTTGAAGCCTTGAACCTTTTTCATTGTCTAACAGGGGCCAAGAAAGGTCTAGCAAATAAAAAGGTACCTACACAGATCTCTCTGTTTTTGGAAGACGGACAAACTGTTGTGCTCACAGAGAACAGCGAAGAGGAAAACTTGGAATCAGATGCTTTTACCGAGGTGTTGACTCTTATTCAAGACGATATGGACGATGAATGCTACGAGATTGTTTGGATCCACTGATGGAATAACTAACTGATTGTTTTTTTAAAAACAAAAGCGAAAAAAAAAAAGAAGATATTTTTACCTGTTTTAGAAATTTTCGGTTTCTAAAAATGAAGCCACACCTGAAAATGGAATTTTGAAAAGAAAATTCAATGAAAGATGCGTTAGGGAAAATTAAAACTTAACTAAAAAGTTTCTTAGTCGAAATATTAATTTTGTTTTAATTTTTATTCCCGTCTGTTATTCTAATGCGCTATTATTTTCCCAGTTTTCATTTGCGGCCATTTTATTATCGGTTATCGATTGGTTGCTTGATTTTACATCATGTTAAACTCGTGTTAGGTATTTTATGCCGAAGTCAGTATTAACAATAATGATCTTCAATTATATACCATACAATCATTTCAAATCGAAAGAAAATACTTCATTATCACAAAAAGATCTATTTGATCCACTGATAGGACAATAAATTGTACTACGACATTGGATAGGGTTAGATGTGGGATTAATAGTAACGAAGTGGTCAGGTCTCTTTTTTTAATAAATCTTCGTTAGTCATTTAATGCCAGAGCAATCCGTTAGGATGACTGTAGTAATGGAAGTATTTAACTCAAAACTGGGGTGATAAGAGATTCTAACATTACCCATGGGTATTAGACCGAAATTGAACGTAGTAGCGCGATTGAAGTTTGAACTTGCTTTCTACGGCGTCACAGTCTAGCGCGTTAGCGACTCCGCTACGGTGACTCGTCCAGCAACAAAGAGGAGACTCAAATTTTGCCAGAGCTCCAGAATTGGAGCCTTACCACCGGATTCAGTTTTGTGTTTTGCCCAGAATGCCGTTTTTGTTGGGTTTTTTTTGGGGGGGGGATTTGTGAGAGTAAGGGTACTATGTTTTATTTATCTATTTATTTATTCACCAACTATACGGACACTTGCCCCCCACCATCACGAAAACTATACAAGTTAGACGAACCAGACACGCGGGACACTGCTGGAGAAGCAAGGACGAGCTCATAATGGACCCCCACATATGGCCGTGCAAAAGCAGGACGACCAGCTCGAACTTACATACAGCAACTATGTGAGGACACAGGATGTAACCCTGAAGACCTGCCGGAGGCGATGAATGATAGGGAGAAGTGGCGCGAGACGGTCAGGGATATCCGTGCTGGCGGCACGACATCATGATGATGATGATGATGACACCTCTGCAGTCGGAGTTTTCTAGGTCTCTCTGAAATGGTGTACTTTGGGTTGCCGAAAGAATACGAAACCAAAGCAAATAGATATTAAATCATTTTCGATCATAAAGTAAACAAAAATTATTTCATCAATGAACTTTGTTGAACCATTTGCATGGAACCTAAATTCTAGAAAAATGAAAAAAATTATTATTATTATTTTACTCTTTGAGAGTTTTTCACATCAGCGTTAGCCAATGGTTTTCCACTGGAGTTTGAGTGACAGCAAGTCTCCCCAAGTCTCCAGATCACTTCCCGGTATTCTGGCTTGGACAGTTTCCGCCCGTCCCGTTATTTCCAAGTCCTCCAGTCCTTGTACCAATCCTTTGGTGACTGAACAAAAAGCACCAATTACAATTGGTATAATCGTCACTTTCATGTTCCACAGTTTTTTCAATTCCTTGCAAGGTCGAGGTACTTATCCTTATTTTCGCATTCTTACAATTTCACTCAGTCGTCCACCAGGCCGTCCTAGAGAATGAGATTTCTAAAATTCTCTGGAATTTTGAGGAACAAGCTGATCACTTAATCCCAACCGAAGACCAGACTTAGATATAATTTACAAAAAAAAAAAAAGGAAAAAGAAATGAGAAAAAGAACTTCCGTAAAGTGGACTTTGCTGTCCCTGAGAACCATAAACTGAAAATCAAAGATAGCGAAAAGATGGCCGGATATTCGGACCTTGCTAAAGAACCAAGAAAGTTGCGGAAAATGAGGGCGATGTTGATACCAAATGTAACTGGTGCACTTCGAGTGGTTCCCAAAAACTTGTGTGAAGCGAAATTGACTAAAATCCCAAAACGGGACTTTATTTTCGCACGTGTGAAGACGGGGCAGGTTGGCACTTGATTCCCTATAGAATAAGTCCTCGTTCAGAGTTTTTCTCTCAGGCATATAAGAACTGGCATATTACGTGAGGGAATAATTTAGGACCAGACTGACCGCCGCTGGCAAGGGGTTCCAAATTTCACACTATCACACACCCACCAGGCCGCTTTCTTCCTTCCCCGAGACAATGGAAGATAATGAGCCTATAGGTTTTAGTCGTAATAATATTAATGTTGTAGTAGTCGGCAACTCCGGTTTCCCGTGTGATATTTTAGGAATTAATAGGACAATTCTAAGCAAGATAACATAAGGCGAATAGAAGCTGAAAAGAAGCATGAAATAACAACATAGACCACATGGTAACATAAAAATACATGAATTCCTTTACTACAGTTATGTACACTTTCACAGTGTCAAAAACATATAATAAATTGACAGTCCACGAATATAAATGTCTTTTCTTGACTTATATCTTTCTTCAAATTGAGAGAGAGAGAGAGAGAGTGGTATATAAAATTTGGGTATAAAGGAAAAATGTCCCCAAAGTTACTTATCTTTTTCTCGACGGGGTTCCACTGGAGAATCGTTCTTCTTTCACGGGCTAATAGACTTTGTTCTGTTTTTAATACTGGCTTGAAGGACTTGGGGTCCTTCGTGTCTCAGTAATTCTTTTGTCTTCCACCCGGAGTAAAATGGCTATGGTTCGTCCGCTCGTTACGAACCCTGCTCAAAAACTGTTTTTCTTATCCTTTACTTCCGCTGAGGGGAAGGGAGCCCCACTTCCGTTTTGGGGTCCCAGCCAATCATTTGGCTTCTCTCTCTTTCCCCTTCCGGTGTCCGGCGACCTGAGGTTACTAAGTACCAACACCTGGTCTCCCCTGTGTGACCCACATTCCTTCCTTAACGGTCACTTTTTTTGACGGCTTGATACTGTCAATTCAAATACGAGTAGTAGTAATTTTATCTCCCTCCTCCCAGTGGGATATCACGTGACACTTGGAAAGTAGATAAGAAAAGTTGGAAATCGGAGAACGAATCAAGACCACCAAAACTACGGCATTGTTTGAATCAGCTAGAATATTGAGAAGAGTTTTGGAGACTTGAGGAGACTTCCTGCCTCTCAGACTCCAGTGAAAGACCATCAGCGAAATCTGGTGTAAAAAACTAACAAGAACTAAAGTAGAAGTAATAATAGTAATAATGATAATAATAATGGACATGGCTAAGAAAGGAAAGCATCAAGAGAGAAACTGAATCTCTACTAATAGTAGCACAAAACAACGCCTTAAAATTAACTATGTCAGAGCAAGAATAGACAAGACGCAATAAATAGCAAATGTATATCATGTGGTGATAGAGGCGAAACGATCAATCACATAATAAGTGAATGCAGTAAATTAGTGCAAAAAGAGTATAAGACTAGACATGACTGGGTGGGGAAGGGGACCCACTGGGAATTGTGCAAGAAGTTTAAATTTGACCATACGAACAAATGTTATATACACAACAGAGAATTCGTCCTAGAAAATGAGACGCACAAAATTCTCTGAGATGTTGAGATACCAACGGATCACCTAATCTCGGCCAGACGACTAGACCAAGTGCGAGTCAACAAAAAAGAAAAAAAGAACGTACTGAATAGTAGATTTTACCGTTCCGGCTGACCACAGGATAAAACGGAAAGAAAGCGAAAAGAGAGATAAATACCAAGACCTTGTTAGGGAATAAAAAAAACTTTGGAACATGAAAGTGACGGTGATACCAATTGTAATTGGTGCGCTCGATACAGTCACCAAATGATTGATACAGAGACTGGAGGACTTGGATGTGAGAGGACGACTGGAGGCCATCCCAACAACAGCATTGTTAGGAGCAGCCAGAATACTGAGAAGAGAATTGGAATCTTTAGGATACTTACTGTCACTCAAACTCTAGTGAAAAGCCATCAGCTAATGCTAGAGTGAAAAACTCCCAAAAGAGTAAAATAATGATAATATTAATAATACTCAAAAAAAGTATAAGATTAGACACGACTGGGTGGACAAGGGGATCCACTGGGAATTGTGCAAGATATTGGAATTTGACCATATGGACAAGTGGGATTTTGAGATACAAGTAGATTATCTAATCTCAGCCATACGACCAGAACTACTGATAGTCAACAACAAAAAAAGAGTAACTGCCGAATAGTGAACTTTGACGTTCCGGCAGACCACAAGGTAAAACTAAAAGAAAGAGAAAAGAGGGATGAGTACCTAGACTTTGCTAGAGAACTAAAAAAATATGGACCATAAGTGACTGTGATATCAATCATAATTAGTGTAATCGCTAAAAGAATTGGTAAAGGGGTTGGAAACCTTGGAAATAAGAGAACAAGTAGAGATTATCCAGACTACTAAAAAATGGTACTTGATACCTCCTTGCATAACACTCAGCATTATAAGGTATTATCAAGGGTAAAGTGGGAAAGGAGAAATCCAGGGAAAGGAGTAGCGCCCTCCCCTACACCTCAGTGTAGTAGCTATTGAAAAGGAAGCCTTCTGGTCGCCTTCGACTACGGTCGCCAACTTTACTTACTGCCTTATTAAGATCAGCCAAAATTCTGAGAAGAGACCTGGAGACTTGACAAGGCTTGCTGTCGCAAAAACTCCAGTGGAAAATCCTCAGCTAATAATGGTGTGAAAAACTCTCAATGGAGTAATAAAAATCAAAAAATAAATTTTCAAATGATTTTCTAATTTTAAAAGCTCACAAACAACTCACATTCAGTGGGCTTTGGTCAAGTCTCACTGAAAGAACTAGTTATCCTCAGATTACAGAATATAATCAACGATAAGCTTGTTAATTACTACTGTGGATGACAGTTTATTAACGAGAGTAGTATCAGTAACCGATATCTGTGGGCCATACAGAAGAATGTTCAGTAAATAACAATACATGTTCAGTGCATGTTTCTAAGACGAGTTATGAGGTGCATACGATAAGTTTCCAGACTTTTTTCGTATTGGTATTAAAAATTGTCGTAGACTCTTGAAAACGATATGCAATGAAATTCTGTTTTAAACTTGGAAAAAATGCCACAGAAACGTATGGAATGCTTCAGATTGCTTTTTGAACATCTTGCATGAATCGAGCATCAGTTTTTGAGTGGCATAAGAGATTCAAGGAAGGCAGGGAATCTGTAAGGGATGACGAGAGGTGTGGGAGGAGTAAGGAAGTTAATATACCAGAGTTGATTGACCAAAGGGTTTGGGTTAGGGTTACTATGCTTTAGTTTTTTAGGGAGTTCATGGAGAGATTCCTAGGGAAGAGGCCAGTACTCTTCAAATCGGGTCAGTGGCATTTCCACCAGTACAATACACCAGTCCACAACTCCATCCTTGTCACAGACTATTTGAGCAAGATGAGCATCAAGACAGTTCCTTAGCCACCCTATAATCCAGACCTTGCTCCCTGTGACTTTTGCTTATTTCCTAAGCTCAGAGGCTGTCGTTATGAGACAATTGAGGAGATGAAAGAGGCTGTGACGAAGGTCATTGACACGTTCACACAAGAGGACTTCGATGGGGCCTTCCAGAAGTTGTTGGAACGGTACAACAAGTGCATTGCAGCCGGAGGAGCTTACTTCGAAGGGGATTAGAGTTTCATGTGTGTACTACCAATAAAAGTGCCCATACGAAAAAAGTCTGGAAACTTATCGTATGCCCCTCGTATGTCATCAAATTGGGGCTTGCAAATTCGGAGCAAGCGAGTTCGAACATCTATTGCTCTCTTAACATTCACACTCGAGAAAGTTATGAACGTCCTTAGCTATCATCTTCTGCTATGGGGCAAATATCGCCACTTTTGTCCTTCTACAAAGATGGCTTTGGCATTAAATGATCCACGAAGGTTAGTATACCGTTAAGCAAAGAAACCAAACCGTCATCAAATTCTTTTATCATTATTCAAAACCAAACAAAAACTTTGTAGGATCTAACAAAGCCAAACGTGTTATAGAAATAAATTTGTTTATTTCAACAACTTGCTTTTCATTTTTTCCGTCATAATTCTTAAACCTAAACTAAATATTTCATATTATTTTGTTGTATACAGCAAAAAAAACAAAAAAAAAACGCTAAGAATTCTGTATAAGAATACAATTTGCTTCTTTTCTTTTTTTTATTACTCAAAATATTACGTATGGGTAGAGTAAGAGCAAGTTAAATATGACTGAAATGCACACACACACACACACGCTGGGGCGCCGGTCTGGTTTTTCTCTGAAACCTCTCTACCTTTCTGTTTCATTCTGCCGGAGTGGATATCTTCCCTGGCTTGATATTTTCCGAACACGCATGTAGTTCTCGTGGTCACATTTTCAACTCTGTATGACACGTGGACACGCTGCCTGTCTAGCATGCAGTTTACGCGGAACTTCCAATGAGGAAATACCTGCGTCCAGGTCACTTTAGAAATCAGGTCCATATCCTGTTATGCCACCCACAGAACTTACGTGGCATTTCCACAGGGGGTTTGCGTCCTGTTTACTTTAGGAAACAGGTGCATATCCTTTTTTGCCACTCGCGCAACTTTTGCAGCATCTCAAAGGAATATTCCGGTCGATATCCAAAAATTTGAAGGGTTAACATTAACCACTAAGAGCACCTTTATAGTGTAAAATCTTAACAGTACACAAAAAATGAGAGCAATATTATAATATATTATCAATTATATAAAAATACAGATTAATACTACATTATCAATTATGAAAAAATGCATGGCAAGGTAAAAACTCACAACTACGAGTTTCACGTCTGTGCTTTTCAGGTGAGCGTGTAATTCACATGTCTGAGTTTGTGTGTAACTCGACTAGCTGATTACTAGCTCACCTGACGATCGTGGACGTAAAACCGGGTATTGTGAGAATGGTTCAAATGTTCTCCCCTGGTTCGGTTAACCGGTGTTCAATCCCAGGTCAAATCATAGCAAAGATTTAAAAAATAGTACTTGATGCGTCATAGCTTAACACTCAGCATTATAAGGTACGGATCAAGGGTAAAATAGAGCAATCCAGAGAAAGGAGTTGCGCCTTTCCCTATACTTCGGTTTAGTAACTATTGAAAAGGGAGCCTTCAAGTCGCCCTTGACTACGGTCGGCCAACTTACTTTTTTTTATAATTGTTAAAATTTTATGATATTATTTGGATATGTTAATTAAACTGTGGCATTATAACCGCTGCAAGATTTAAAAATATGAATAAAGTAAAAAATATCGAATATTGTAGTGCTTAGGATTCGAGGAAAATAAATAGTAATTTTACATGGCGAGATAGAATTGATACTGCTGATAGAATTCGCAGTTCAAACAGGAGAAAGGCTGTGACATCAAGGGAGAGTTTCAAAGAATCAGAGATGTAAGTTCGGGTCTCGTCAAATGTTTATTCTTTATTTTTATTCTGCAATATTTGATGATGACCATAGAATAGCAGTTTGGATAGTGACGATAAAAAAGATAAAAGTAAGATGAAAGAAAGGCAGATCCAGAATTAATGATAATTGGATAAGTTTATTCTTGTGCATAAAATCGAACTGATTACCATCTTTGAATCACAACTCCACGACAAAACCTGCTTCCAAGAAGTAGTAATTTATAACCAGAATTTCCGGATTTTTTTTTTATCTGCGGAGTCTACCCGGCAATAGTTGAGTCATAAAGTAGAACGAAAAACATGGGCAACCATATTAACCTTTGGTACCTCATAAACTTATCTATGGATCTCGTACACTTTCCAAATATCTGCAAAATCCTAATTCGGTATCACTATCAGCTGTCTAGACACGTTTTCCCTTATCTGTTGCATAGCATTTCGATGCTGAATTTAGGATTGAATATCTCCAGAAATTGTAATAAGCCATCTCTAGACCCTAGCAAGGTGCTGAAAAAATTGGGTGATGCAAAATTTTTAAAAAGTGGGGTACGTCTGCACAAGACGAGGAGAAGCGGTTATTATTGACTGCGACAGTCACATGATTCACAAGGTCATTCAAAAGTATTTCATTAAGGACTGAGTTAACATACGAAAGAATTTCCTGTTCACTCTGATGCAGAAATATCTTTCTGATTGGATGTCAAGGCCACGCAAATAGTTTCCGAGTAAGATTGTTAAAATGGCCAAAAACGTTCAGAAGAAACCTTATTTATATTTACCCAATTCTCAGCATGAACAGGATGCAAGACCAATTTTCAAGCGGATTTTAACAGATTTGAATAGACTGGTTACCATACCAAGGTTAAAGAACCCAGTCTGGCCAATTATTTACCGATAACCGGAGGGAGATTGATTTAATTCATACCTTTCCTAAGAGTATTAGCGCTAAGTGAAATGCAAACATTCTCGTCCGGAATTTGAACTCGAGTAGCCGTTTCCTTTTCCTACGACAGTAACCATTTAGATTTCAATTTTGTTGTTTAATTATCAATTTATTTCAGGTCTATAAAATTACCTTCTTCAGATGGATAAAATATAGTTATGTATTTGAATATAATATAGACAGGCTTACATTGTTTCCAGTGAAGTGAGAATTTAAAAAACCCTTTTAAGTTTTTAATAAAATGAAAAAAATTTTAACGGTGGAGATATCATTATATATTAACCAATATGATGTTTATGCATTCCTCTAAACACTGACCAGGATTTTATTAATTTTAGTAGGACGTTATACAATAAAAAAATGTTATAAGATATGTTGAAGGTTTGGTTTCCTTGTGTAATACATATTTACCCAACCCCTCCGCTCGGGCAGGATATGACTCAAGGTCAATTTTTAAGCGGAGTCTAACAGGTTTGAATTCAGAGTTTTCCTTCTCCTAGACTAGTTGCCTCACCAAGGCTGAAGAATTCAGTCTGCCCTTCTATTTACCCATAACTAGAGGGAGAATAATTGGATTCCCAAGGGTATTAGTGCTATGTGAAATGCCATCAGTCTTGCCCAGGATTTGAACTCGTGTCACCGTGCCCATTTCCTACGATGATAACCATTACACCACGGACACCTCCACGGGGTTTCCTTGTGTAATAATGTATCAACGTTTTCTGGTTATTTAATGTTGAAGCCCACCTTGCAAAATAACAGTAGTAGTCCTATCTAACCGATAATTTGGGGTGTTAAAGGCGTTTATACCTTTTGGGGGATATCAGTCCAAAATTGAATGTAATAGAGTTATGGGAGTTCGAACTCGTTTTCTACAAAGTCGCAGTCCCATATGTTAACCACTACGCTTCGGCAACTCCCTCATATATTATTTTGTTTTCAGAGTTTCCATGCTTTAAAGTTTGATAATAAATTATATCTAATCATATACGTTTTGACAGTAAAATATTTCACTAGAAATAGAATAATCTTCATGTTCACTTAAGAAAAGAAAATAACTAGAAGAAAAGAAAGAAAATAAGCTTTTTAAAATATTGATGAGAATTTACTCATCTATTAATGATACTGTATATATGTGTATATGTGTGTGTGTGTGTGTGTGTGTGTGTTTGCCAGTAGCGTTTTTCAAGTGACCTGACATAAGCAAGTCGAAAAGTCATGTGACAAGACATGCATATTGGATAAAAATGAAGTTTACCGTCAACAGAAAGACTTGACTCGTTGCCTGTTTTACAAACGATCTGAGAACAAGGTTGCTTTTAACCAGTAATAGAAAAGTGCGTAATAATATTAATAGTGAAAGTACAGGGCCAACAAATATTGAAAAAGCATTTATTGCTGCAGGGAGCCTCATCCAGCTTTTAAAAGCCTTTCTTAATTTTAGACAATATGTCATCATCATCATGTCGTGCCGCCAGCACGGATATCCCTGACCCTCTCTCGCCACTTCTCCCTATCATTCATCGCTTTTGGCAGGTCTTCAGGTTTACATCCCGTATCCTCACATAGCTGCTGTATGTATGTTCGAGCTAGTCGTCCTGCTTTTGCTTGGCCATATGCGGGGGTCCATAGGAGTACATCACTGATGAGTTCGTCCTTGCTTCTCCAGCAGTGTCCTGCGTGTCTGGTTCGTCTAACTTGTATATTTTTCATGATGGGAGGCAAGTGGCCGTATAGCTGGTGTCTTGTGGGGTGTTGTCGACAGGACTTGTTCAATAGAATATGTAGATAACCACAAATGGATAATGCATTAGCGGATACAAAGTTAACACCAAAGAATGATCATTATCGCAATATCCACTATATGCATATGAAAGAGAGGGTTACTCACGAGGGAAATGGAAACAGCAGCCCAAGTTCAAATCCTGTACGAAGCTGTTAGCCTTTTACATTAAACCAATACCCTTGCGAAAGGTATCAATCCAAGTATTCTCCTTCCAGCTATGAATAAATAATAGGACAGATGGGGCTCCTTAACTTTGGTATGACAACCGATCTAGGAGAAGGAAAACTCTGCTTTAAAACATGTAAATAAATTCACTTTGTGTCACACCCTGTTCCTGCGAAGGGCTTCAGTATTCATATATATATATATATATATATATATATATATATATATATATATAATGTCATCCATAGACAGACTATTTCGTTGTATCACAACTCTTCAGTGTGGCTAGACAAGCAGAACGCTTCCAGCTGGGATTGAAACCACCTAACTTTACGTGAGACATGGTATTAAACCGGTCAGCCATTTCGGTGGCATACAGCAGCTCAAGAATTATAGCGCATATGTATTAGCTTTCGTTTGTTTACATTTTGCGCTATCGGATACCAGAGTGCTCAATTCATTAAAACAGCTTTGCATTACGCAGGTGCCTGCCGTTGATTCCTTCGCTATAGTGCTCAACCCTTGGGAGGGGAGCATAGATAGATAGATAGATAGACTTTCATTGATATTTTTGTTTTTTTTTTTTTGGCCTTAAAGGTTGACTTTATGAATACATGACACTGAACGATGTTTGGGAAGACTCATGTGTTAATAAAAATGGTTGAGAGATAAACGTTTATAGTCCTTTGTTGACCATTGTTCGCGCATAAATGCAATATAAAAAGTTTTTATTTTTTCAGTGATTGAAAAAATTTCAAGGAAAAAGGTCATTACTTTCGTTTCAGCTAAATGTCAACTTGAACAAAAACAAAGAAATAAAGATTCCTTTTAACTAACCTGAGGAACATTATATTTATACCGTAAATCGAAACATTTTCTAAAAAATTAAAAGTTTTGGATATTTCAATGAACTTATATGCTAAAAACAGGGCCCGCGATCCTATTTATGACTCTAGAAAAGTAATGGTTCTAGTTCATACACATTTAACCGTCTTTGAGTGGTGCGATGAGAGTCAATATAGAAACTAAGGATTATTTCTTATAGTCGAATTTTCAGCAAAAAATTATAGTAAATATTTTGATTTAAATATGTACTGTTATAAAAATTATTAAAGTATTCATATTTTGGTTTGGTTTTATGGCATATCAACTATATTAGGTTATTTAATGCCAAATCCTATTTATGCATATATATTAGATATATGTGATTTGGTTTAGTTTGGTTTGTTTTTATAGCATATCAACCATTGTAGGTTATTTAATGCCAAATCTTCCTTATACATTTATATCAAAAATATATTATTTGCTTTGGTTGGGTTTTATGACATATCAACCATTGAAGGTTAGCTAATGCCAAATCCCCTTTATATATATATATATATATATATATATATATATATATATATATATATATGATTTTGTTTAGTTGGGTTTTATGGCACATTAATCATTCTGAGTTATTTAATGCCAAATCCTCTTTATACATATATTCAAGATATGTATGATTCGGTTTGGTTGGGTTTCATGGCATATCAACCATTGTAGTCTATTTAGTGCCAAATATTCTTTATACATATATATTAGATATGAATGATTTGGTTTGGTTGGGTTTTATGCATATCAACCCTTGTAGGTCATTTAATGCCAAATACTCTTTAAACAATATATTTGATATATGATTTGTAAACGAACTTGGTTGACTTTTTTAAAGGAGTATAAGCTTATTTTTTGCATTTAATAGGTTCCAATTATAGCTGTGTATCATTAACAATTCGATTAAACATCAGTCATTTGTTTACTCGCAGTTAAATGATCAAAAAGTTCTATTTTTAACAATTTAGTTTAGCACGAGTCATTTGTTTGCAAACTGTTGAAATGTCAAACAGTTCTATTTCAACTAATTCGATGGAGCATAAGTATTTTGCTTGCACAGAGTTTAAAGTCAAACAGTTTTACTTGACCCACAGATAGATCCATATCAAGTGCTTCTACTCTGGGTCTGAATGGATCTGGGAGTGATGGCAATGAAGGGATTCTTCAACATTATTGGAGCCTCACTATCAGATTGTTTTTGTCATTATCCAGGACACTCATTCAAAGAATCTGACTTCTCTGCAGAGATGCAGTCGGTGTATTTTACAACCCCTTCCTTATTTTGAACATAACATGCACAAAATATTATATATATATATATATATATATATATATATATATATATTATCATCATCATCATGTCGTGCCACTAGCATGGATATCCCTGACTCTCTCTCGCCACTTTTCCCAATCGTTCATCGCCTCTGACAGGTCTTCAGGGCTATATCCCGTATCCTCACATAGCTGCTGTATGTATGTTCTAGCTGGTCGTCCTGCTTTTGCTCGGCCATATGTGGGGATCCATAGTAGTACCTCACTTATGAGCTCGTCCCTGCTTCTCCAGCAGTGTCCTGCATGTCTGGTTCGTCTAGCTTGGATAGTTTTCGTGATGGGAGGCAGGTGGCTGTATAGTTGGTGCTTTGTGGGGTGTTGCCGCCAGGACTTATTCAATATTGCTCGCAACATTCTTGTGTAATTGCCGTCTAGCTTCTTCTCGATCCGTTTTGTTAGCGTCCAAGTGGTGTATCCATGCAGCAGTATCGACACGACCGCTGCCTGGAAGAAACTGCGTTTCGCTTTATCGGTCAGGTTTGAATTCCATATAATCGATAGCTTATCGATAGCTGTCCATGCCTTCGTTAGCCGCGTGTCGATATCTTTTTTTGGTTGATGAGACACTGCTTCCAAGGTAGGTGAATTTGTCTACCAGTTTCAGAGAAGTTCCCTCTAGTGTGAAAATGTCGCCTTTTTGATTAAAGCACATATATTCAGTTTTGTGTGCATTGATATGGAGGCCAATGCCCGCGGCGGCTCGTTCTAAACTATGCAGTAGTGTTTCGGCTTGGTTGGGTGTATTTGCCAGTATCGCTATGTCATAGGCGTAGTCGGCGTCGGTATATATAATTACTATTATGATTAGAATATATTACTACAATTGGGTTTAGAATTTATATATAATTACAATTAGAATTAGAATTTAAACTCAAAATGTTATCGATTAGCAAGATCTTTAGTAATCTCTGAACGAAAATTAAGAGCAAATTTTTCAACAATAAAAAGGATAATAATGAAATAATATAAATTGGAAAAACTCACGAGTGAGAGTTTCACGTTATCAATCCTCAGGTAAGCTAGTATTTGAAACACTTACACACCAAAAATAATTTCTGATCTAAATGTTTTATCAGTATTTATTAAAATGAATTGAATGAGTATTATGAAATAAATTTCAAGATCCTGTGTTGCACTTTTGCCAAAGGATCTTGAATTTTTTTTTTTTTTTTAATTACTACTGTTGATATTTATTTAGTGTATGAAAAAGCTTTTATCCAAAATGGTCATGAAAAAAGTTATCTTAAAGAATTTTTATTGGCTAAATTTAATCGTACTTTTATTTTGATTAATATATATATATATATATATATATATATATATATATATATATATATCACTATCAAGAAATCACTTTTTTAGGCTCTTTAATAGCAGTGATTTTTCATTTTTAATTTCGCTCGTTGTTATTGATGGTGAGAAGTTCAAGAAAAACCCGTTTTTTATTTTCCTATCTAAAATGTCACAAGATGCTTAAATATTTTCGTATTCTGTAAGTAATAAAAAATATGGTGCAGGGATTATCTTTGTGATTAGGGAAGATGCTGGTATTTTCTGCCCTAAACCGAACTCAGCTGAGCACATAGGATGATCCAAACGTACTTAATCACTTCTTTCACAACAATATCACATTTATTCTAAATACCGCCCCAATACCACAAACGTGTAAAAACAAAAAGCTCGCTCTTGATAAAGGACAATTCTAATTATCAAACCACATACAATATCATTTGAGCAAGGGATTTATGCTACAATGAAAAGTACACCCGGAAGAAACGATAAACATTTCCTTAAATCAAAAATCATTTTGTGTAGAGCCTAACCTTCCACAAAATCGGCATTCCCATTTATCTGCTTTTGGTCCAATCAAGAAAACTTTCGTGAATAAAACTTTTATTAAGTCAAAACTACTTTGCGAAATGGGATAGTTCCTGTGCTGAACTGTAACATTGTAGTAAGCGAGTTCGAATCCCAGTCGCAGTATTACATTTATTTTCGGAGTAATATCCTGAAAAAGGCATGAACACCCTTACCCCTCCAGTTATGGGTTAAGTAGTACAACTCCTGTTCTTCTACAAGGATGGCTTTGGCAACACATGAAGTTTGATATGCCATTAAAACAAAGAAACCGAAATATATTTAAAAGAGGGAAATAGGAACAAAAATAAAGACATAGTGTTAAAATGTTGAGACAGGTATAGCGTAAGGGTTATCGCCATATGAAATGGAATCGATGATCGGAGTTCAAATACGGGACGAGGTTGTTTGTGTTTCACTTGGTACTTAGAATAGATATTAGTCTGTTATCTTTTCACCTAGCTATGGATAAATAATTAGTCTGACTGGGCTATTTATATTTAGCCTTGGAAAAGCAACTAGTCAAGAAGAAGGAAAACTTCAAATTATCAGTACTCCACTTTAAAACAGTCCTTGTGTCACATCCTGCTCGTAGCGGAGAGGTTGGATAAATACATACGTTGAGTGTTTCACTTAAAGCAGTAACTTGATCGCAAGAATGAAAGAAATTTGCAAACATGCATTTACGATTAGGTTCCCTCGTTTAATAATGTGTTGATAATTCGGACCGGCCATCTTCGTTAGTTTACAAACCATCTTTCACATTCTAAATTGTATATCGAAGCCTCGAAAAAATAGGTATTAAATACGTTAAAATGTGTACGTCTCTTTTGTCGTAATGTAGACATCTGATAGCCAAAACTTAAAAACCTAATCTCCTCAGGGCTGTTTCAATTGACCTGACCTCTGTCTATCAAACGCCCCACACCTCCGCCAGTACGCCCGTGGTGATATATTACATAACCATTATTATTAGTAGTATCTTTATTATTATCTTGCGCAGTCGGCTGGGGGTGTAGAATACACCGACTGCACCTCTGCAGAGGGGTAAGACCCCTCTACGAGTGTCCTGGATATAACACTAAACAATCTGATGGTGAGGTTCCAGTAATGCCGGAGCTTTGGAGAATGCGGAGTAACCCTTTATTACCATCGCTCCCAGGTCCACTCTGGCCCAGAGTGGTAGCATCTGATAAGGGTCCTATCTATGGGTTAGATAAAACTAACGGCATACTTATGTTAAACTGAATTGTTTGACTAAACGGAATTGCTTGAAATAGAAATGTTTTCGACAAACTGTAATTACGTTTAAACTGCGTGCTTATGCTAAACTGAATTATTTGAAATGGAACTGTTCTTGTCATTGAAACTGTACTTACACTAACCTGATTTATTTAATAAAGAACTGTGAGTAAACAAAATCTGAACTTGTACTAAACTGAATAAGCTGAATTAGAACTGCTTAATTAAACTGAATAGCTTGAAATAGAAATGTTTTTTCACAATTAAACTGTACTTACATTTAAACTACGTACTTATCCTAAATTGAATTGTTTGAAATAGAACTATTTTCATAAAAATGGATTTGGCCTTAAATAACCTACAAAGGTTGATATTCCATAAAACCCAAACAATTAACCAACCTTATTATCATTGTTGTTGTTGGTGGTGGTAGTAGTAGTAGTAGTAGTTTGAAAGTATTCAAAACTAATCAATTAAAATGTTTACACAGTAATCAAGGTCCGATTTATCAAATACTGAAGGAGAAAATTCAAATCATTTCTTCTTTTTTTTTAGTTTTATGATTACTGAAATAATTAATTTCTTTTTTGGTTTAACACGTAAATCTACATACTTTTTAGTGGAAGGTTATAGCAGTTTATTTCTTCTTTGTAATGAGATAAAGATAGATTTGAATTCGGATTGTCGGTATAGGAGGTTTTTTGAATAAATAATGAGAATTTTGTTAGAAAAAAGCTGCATATTTTTTCAGATTTTTTTCTCCATAAATTTAATTGCTTGGAATTAGTTTATAGCAAAAATCATTTCAATCTCGCAAACATATTTCTTTTGGGGACTATTCAAAGTGAGAGTGAATCAAACAGAGTTCGCGAGTCTTGAACAGAGATCTGTCATAAAATTTTTAGTAGCTGAAAAGTACAAACCATGGGAATCTACAGAGAATGTGTGATATGTTAGGAGAAACTTTGATTTCGTTTGATATCTTTGTTCAATGGAATATCAACTTTTATGGGTTATTTTGTGCCAAGGCCACTCTACTTGAAAAACAGTAGTGGTACTGTTTAACCCATTTTACTAATGGTATTTGTTCGAAAGAGAACGTAATAGCCCGACTGGAGTTCGAACTCGCTTACAAAGATGTCACAGGGAGGGAAACCTGCTTACAAACTGGCAGGGATGGCGTGTGTTACTCGGAATAGAAAGAACGACTCACAGATACGGCATGATAGATGTTCTAACTGAGGTTACATTGAACAATTAAATGAAATTTCCTTCCGTTCGGACAAGTGGCCTGAACCCTCGCGATCGCTACCGACTCCCGACCAGCCAAATAATAAAAATTTTACACTGAAGTTTTTTTGTCGCTCTTTCCCCCCGCACCCCACAAAAGAAGACTATCTCTTTAGAGATTGAATTTCGTTGTGAACAACGTACCACTGTCGGAGATAGTGTATAGCCACATAATACATATACATCTGCATGCAGAATCATAACGACGACACAATAAAGACGAGCGACACAGTCTTTTTTGAAAAATATACCTCTCACTTTATTGAAAGGGTTGTGTGTGAGAGAGAGTTGGAGACCGAACAGAACTGCAACATAGTGATCCCCACTCTTATGGCCATCAGCGTTTCTTTCCCGTTCTCCTGGGCTGCTCAACCTGGGGCCTAGGGGCCCAGCCTCTCTGGGTGCTGGTTTTCTCTACCGCATCTTATCTCGTCTGATCCCCAACTGATCTGATCTCCAAACTGATTGAACTTCATGTGCACTGTGTAATATAATTGTTCAACGTACACCTTCTTCTTGTGGGCGTCACAAATCGCACTCATTCAACCCGTCCACGGTCAAGGTTATATTATGATATTCCTCGACCGGATGCACCTGTTTTTTACATAGGAGCATTTCCTATTTTGACAACGTGGCCAGGTCGGAGGTTAATATACAACAGATATAGTCGGCGTATCCCACTTTTGATATATCTGATTATTTACAGCATCTTATCCATAATCTGTACTAATGTTTTTAATCATATATAAATGATATGGCGGCTGTTCTTATAAAGATATATATAAATGTACCTTAAACATATATTTAAAAATGTTTTTGGTTTCAGTGTTTTACGGCTGAAGAATTTGCTCTGAAATGGTATAGAATACCAGTTTTTACTGCATGATGTTCCGCAAGAAATTATTTTTAAAGTCGTTTTGTTTTTTGCTTAAGAAAAAAATTAAGGTTTTATTTAAAAAAAACAATTTGGTGTGGTTTGGTTTCAACCATTGTAGGTTATTTAATGCCAAATCCATTTTATACATATAAATAGTTCTATTTCAAGCAATTCAGTTTAGCACAAGTACAAAGTTTAGTTCTATTTGACCCATAGATAAGACTCTATCAGGTGCTACCACTCCGGGCCTGAGTGGGCTTGGGAGCGTTGGTAATAAAGGGGTACTCCACATTACCCAAAGCTCCGGCATGACTGGAAACTCACCATCAGATTGTTTAGTGTTATCATATTTACCCAACCCCTCCGCTCGGACAGGATATGACACAAGGTCAATTTTTTAAGCGGAGTTTAACAGGTTTGAATTCAGAGTTTTCCTACTCCTAGACCAGTTGCCTCACCAAGGCTGAAGAATTCAGTCTGCCCTACTATTCAACCATAGCTGGAGGGAGAATAATTGGATTCATACCTTTCCCAAGGGTATTAGTGCGATGTGAAATGCAATCAGTCCAGGATTTGAACTCGTGTCACCTTGTCCAATTCCTGCGACGATAACCATTACACCACAGGCACCTTGCCTAGTCTTATACTCAGGACACTCGTTGGGGGATGGTCTTAACCATCTGCAGAGATGTAGTCGGTGTATTCTGCCAAAAATGTTTGGGGTAAACTTATTCATGGACAACAAAAGGGCACCTGGTGGGACGGTTATCGGCCTTAAAAATGAAATTGGTGATCTGAGTTCAAATCCTGGACTAGACGGACTGTGTTTCACTTTGTACATATGCCAAGTATACTTGCTTTTACGCATAGCTGAAAATATGTACCAAAGAGGTTTGCTGTACAATGAAACAATGAAACAACAATTGCATTATTCATATCAGGTTGGAACGAATGCAGCGTTCAATTTTAGAGGATATATTATAAAAAAAGACTTCTATCTATGGAAATGATTATACATGTACATTACTTCTGTACATTATACTGTCCATTACTTCTTAGAACGAGATTCCATCCACTAAGCTAATATTTTCAGCAAACCTCCTAACCACATATTTTCAGCAAACCTTAAAGTCTTATATTTTCAGCAAACCTATCAGTCCCATATTGTCAGCAAACCTCCTTGCCACATATTTTCAGCGGACCTATTTGGCACAAATTTTCAGCAAACCTCCTTGCCACATATTTTCAGCAAACTTCTCTGCACCATATTTTCGGCAAACCTCTTTGTCACATATTTTCAGCAAACTACCCTGCCACATATTTTCAGCAAACCTCTCTGCCCCATTTTTTAGCTAACATCTCTGCCACATGTTTTCAGCTGACCTATATTTCAGCAAACCTTTAAGCCCTATATTTTCAGCAAACCTATCAGTCCCATATTTTCAGCAAACCCCTTTGCCACATATTTTCAGCAAACCCCTTTGCCACATATTTTCAGCAAACTTCTCTGCACCATATTTTCGGCAAACCTCTTTGACACATATTTTCAGCAAACTACTCTGCCACATATTTTCAGCAAACCTCTCTGCCCCGTTTTTTTGCTAACATCTCTGCCACATGTTTTCAGCTGACCTATATTTCAGCAAACCTTTTAACCCTATATTTTCAGCAAATCTATCAGTCCCATATTTTCAGCAAACCTCCTTGCCACATATTTTCAGCAAACCTCTTTGTCACATATTTTCACAAACCTTTCTTCCCCATATTTTCAGCAAACCTTTCTACTCCATATTTTCAGCAAACCTCTTTGCCACATACTTTTAGCAAACCTCTCTCCCCTATATTTCAGCTAACATCTCTGCCACATATTTTCAGCAAATCTTTCGGACACATATTTTCAGCATACCTCTCTGACCCATATTTTAAGCAAACCTCTCTGACCCGTATTTTCAGCAACACCTCTTTGCTACATATTTTCACAAACCTCTCTACCCAATATGTTCAGCAAACCTCATAGCCACATTTTAGCAATGCATTAAAGGGGGTTATGCGTTATGTAGTAATTTACGATTCTTAGTTTGGTGAAATCTTAGTAATCGTTGCTTAGAAGTAAAAAAAAAAGACCTCTTTCTTTTCCTTTTTTTAACTCGACACACTTAAAGCCTGGAAATTATTTTTTTCTATTCCCATTATTTGTGTTGAGTGGCAACTTTGTTGCATCTTTTGATGAAATATTGCGGAATGTTGTCATGATTAAAATAGTCACGAGGATCATTAAATATGTTTCCAGACTTTTTTCCTACGGGCACTTTTATTGATAGTACACACATGAAACTCTAGTCACCTTCGAAGTAAGCTCCTCCGGCTACAATGCACTTGTATCGTTCCAACAACTTCTGGAAGGCCCCATGGAAGTCCTCTTATGTGAGCATGTCAATGACCTTTGTCACAGCCTCTTTTATCTCCTCAGTTGTCTCATAATGACAGCCTCTGAGCTTAGGGAATAAGCAAAAGACACAGGGAGCAAGATCTGGACTACAGGGAGGCTGAGGAACTGTCTTGATGCCCATCTTGGTCAAATAGTCTGTGACAAGGATGGAGTTGTGGACTGGTGCATTGTCCTGGTAGAAATGCCACTGACCTGATTTGAAGAGTGCTGGCCTCTTCCCAAGGAATCTATTCCTGAACTCCCTTAAAACCTCAACATAGTAACCCTAACCCTGGTGTATTGACTTCCTTACTACTCCCACACCTCTCATCGTCCCTCACAGACTCCCTGCCTTCCTTGAATCTTTTATGCTACTCAAAAACTGATGCTCGATTCATGTAAGATGCCCCAAAATCAGTCTGAAGCATTCCATACGTTTCTGTGGCATTTTCTCCAAGTTTAAAACAGAATTTTATTGCATATCGTTCTTCTAAAGTGCCGTCAGGTCCAGATTGCATTTTTGAAATTCACCAGCTGTGACAATCAGGCTTTAGTAGGGCGTATTCTAATTGCGGCTGTAGCTGTTCATTTGAACCTGAAATCATAAAAATTAGTCCGTCATCTCATAAGATGTATAGCAATAACATACTTAATTTTCAAGTGTCTACGACAATTTTAAATGCCAGTACAAAATATCCGGAAACTTATTGAATACACCACGTATTATAGATCACCATCAGTAAGAGGAGAAAACTTGCAACAGTCTCATGTACAATTTGTAAGAGAGATATACCATTAATCTCTCTTTTTTTCTTTTCTGAAGATCTCTCAGATCTCGGTGAATTTCTCCTTTATGTGAATGCATATTTCTAAAATCCAGAAAAAGCTCTCTTTAAATCTTTCCATGATTGACCATTCTTGTCGACTAATGTAGACATTAGATCCACGAAATGTAATCGAAGTGTATACCTGTTGCTATCTGTATTTGGTATTCCAGGACCGCCTTCGTACAAATGGACGTAACATGTTTCCCAACCTTGCCATCAGAACCTAGTAGTTCCTAAGGAATATAGATAGGGTCCTTTTTAGACAAGTCGGTTCTGTGCACCTAGTTATTTGGATATCCTCGGCAGGTGCTCTTTTGTTTTTAGTTCCTTTGTTTAATGGCATATCAAATTTTATGGGTTATTTAATGTCAAAGTCACACTTGTAGAATGTCAGTAATGGTACCATTTAGCTTATAGCTTGCGGGAAGATAAGAGTATCAATTCAAAAGTGAACGTTATAATGCAATTGGAATTTGTACTCTCTCACAACAATGTTTCAGTCCAGTACATTAGCCACTGCGATGACTCTCCCTAACCTTGACGAGAGAAAAATCGTCCGAAGAGACTAGAACTAACGTTGAATGGTTTTCTTTTTACAAAGGAACCTGGTTTCTTCACGCAAATGCTGTTGTTTGAAGTCAGTTGTCATTTATGATATATCGATCAGCTGAATTTCAATGTTCTTCCGCACGCAACTCTGGATCTATGTTCAGCCGCTCCAGAAGAGAATTCTTAAAACCTATTCCTAATTACCAGAACCGGATTCCAAGATTTTGTTTGCTAGATTACAAGATCAGTTCAGCCTCAACTACAGCCACTTCATTTATGAAGCGAACTCTCCTCGTATTGTAATGCTTAACAAGCAAATATCACACATGTTCACTTATCGTCTTTTACGTTTTTCTTTAGTGTTTTTTAAAGTGGGTAGTTTAAATGGCCGTACGTCTACTGTTTTGCAGGGTGCTGCTTTTAGATATATATGTCTACTCAAACGTGACAAGTTTTCATGGACCAATGGTCCCTTTAAAATTGTACTTGAGACTGCCGCAACATCAGAAGGTATGGCAATGTACGGCTATGTGCTGGACAGGAAGAAGACACGTTAACAGGAATAAAATAAGGGGAATAAGGCAGTGCTTAAGTGCAAAGGAATGAAGCAAGTGAGAAAACAAAACCACAGTATATATACATGTATACATACACACACACACACATATATATATATATATATATATATGTGTGTGTGTGTGTGTGTGTGTGTGTGCTTTGTAGTGAATTCAATCTTTTTGGAGTCCTATACTTCTTGTCTTATGTGAAAGTAAGCAGAGATTAGTAATTGTCAACAGCTGAATAATGAATTCAATCCTTACGAAGAGGCTCAATTCTTTTGGCCTTGGCTCAAACTAAGCTAAGATTTGTAAATATCAACTGCTAAATAATGAATTCAATCGTCGCTACGATACACAATTCTTTTGGCTTTGGCTCAAACTAAACTCGGATTAGTAAATGTCAATTGGTGAATAGGGAATTCAGTCCTCGCTAAGAAAACCAATTCGTTTGGCCTTGGCTCAAACTAAGCTAAGATTAGTAAGTGTCAACAGCTAAATAATGAATTCAACCCTCACTAAGAAAACCAATTCTTTTGACCTTGGCTCAAACTAAGCTAAGATTAGTAAATGTCAACTGCTAAATAATGAATTCAATCCTTGATGATTGTTGTTCAGAAGAATCTCTGGCACAATGTTGCACCATTCTTCTGTTATTAGCTCGTCCAAAAAGTGTAGCAAAAATTAGCGTTTCCACAGCAGTAATCGAACCCAAACCACCTGGGAGAAAGCCATGAATCTTAACCTCTAGTGTCTGGTTCTTCACCAGTATAACCAAATCACCTTTGTACATATTTACCCGACCGCTTTGCAACAGACAGGGTGGGACTCAAGGTCAATTTTAAGCGGAATACATTTTTTTCCTTGGCTGGTTGCTGTACGAAGACTAAAGAACCGAGTCTGTCCAACAATTTCCACATAGTTAGAGGAAGAACAAATTGATTCATGCCTTGCCTAACGCACTAACGCCAAGTGAAACGCAAACAGATTCGCCCAGGGTTTGAACCCGTATCACCGATTTCATTTCCTACAGTCATAACGATGATGCGAACTCGGCCTCCCATCACAAATCCCCTGGACATATAGCCCAAAGGTTGGCATCTGAAATGCTAAACATTCAAATGTTATTCTTGACGGAAAAGTATATATATATATATATATATATATATGTGTGTGCGTGTGTGTAGACTGACATAAAGATAATGCGGGATGCATCGTTTAACACCTAAATACGTAATGTGACGTTATGTGAAACTGATATATATATATATATATATATATATATATATATATATATATATATATATATGTGTGTGTGTGTGTGTGAGAGAGAGTGTGCGTATTTACTTAACATCTCCGCCACAAACAGGATGCAACACAAGGCCAGTTTTATTTTGCGGAGGTTAAAAATCAGATTTTTCCTTCGAGACCGGTTTCTATACCAAATTTAAAGTGGCCAGTCTTCCCTGCAAATAACCCATAGCTGGAGGGAGACTTGTTGAATTCATCCTTTCCTAAGCGTATTGGCACCATATGAAATGCATAAAGCCTTGTCTAAGATTTGAACACGGGTGCTGTGTCTATTTCCAACGACGGTAACTATCTCATCAGTAGTACATCCATGAATATATATAAGATCTGCTTCTTTTTCTTTGAACGAGGACATATTCATGTTTTTGGTTATAAGGTTTAAACGCAGTAAAATATGGTCATAAATAATATCTACTAATAAGAGTTTATTTTCTATAATGTTCCACTGGAAATAATAAAATCTTGGTGACTTTGGTTTAAAACAAAATTACTTTTAGTAGGAGTCGATTCATTTATGAAATAATCTGTATATCAAAATACGGAAGAAGTAAACTTTATTTTTAAATTTTAAATTCCATTTTTATGCGCAGCTGATTAACTGATTTTAACGACATGTCAACACATCTAGGGTGATTTCATGCCTCGAGGTAAGAGAATCGCGTTCATCATACTTTCATATTTACATTCTTTTGTACAATTGATTCTGAAGAGGTTTTCTTATACAAAGTCTTATCGAATTTGATTAATTTTTAAGAGATTTATTTGGTGCATAGATGTGATTCTAACAGATACTTTGGGTCAAAGTTGACCTGAGAGTAATGGCAAAAAAGGGCTACTCCTCAACCCTCAGATCTCTTGAACAGGAACTTTTCTAACAGATGTAGATTAGTTTCATACCCAGGGCAATGATTTGGGAGGGATCTTACCCCTCTGCAGGGCTACAGTCAAGGTCTTCTTAGCTCCACTTACAGGATGATACATGCACAGCTGAGCAACTTTTATGATAAAGAGATCATATCTGGATTTCTATTTTGTTTAGATTGCTTTAGTTTGGTTTATGGCATATCAACCACGGTAAGTTATTTAACGCCAAATTCATTTTTATACAAATAATCAGTTCTATTTCAAACAATTCAGTTTAGCATGAGTACACAGTTTAATTGTCAAAAACATTTCTATTTCAAGTCATTCAGTTCGGTAAACAATTCCAATTCAAACAATTCCCTTTAGTATTAGTATAGTTTTGTCCATACACAGTTAAATGTCAAAACAGTTCTATTTCAAGTAATTAGTTCTATTTGAACCATTGATAGGAACCTATCAGGTACTACCACTCCAGGCTAGTGTGGACCTGGGAGCGATAGCAATGAAGGAGTACTCTGCATTCCCTTAAGCCCCAGCAGTACTGGAGTCTCACCATCAGATTGTTTAGGGTCATATCTAGGACACTCATTGGTGGGCGGTCTTACCCTTTGCAGAGGTGCAATTGGTGTATTTTATAGCCACAGCTGACTGAGCAATAGTTTTGTTCAGTTTAGTTTTATGGCATATCAACCATTGAAAGGATATTAATGTCAAATCCATTTTTATGCATATAAACAGTTCTATTTCAAACAATTCAATTTAGCATAAGTACACAATTTCAATGTAAATAAAAACAGTTCTATTTCAAACAATTCAATTTAGCATACAAAAACAGTTTTATTTCAAACAATTCAGTTTAGCATAAATACTCAGTTTAATGCTACTGCACCGGGCCAGAGTGGATCGTGGAACAATAGCAATAAAAGGGTACGCTGCATTCCCAATAGCCCTGGCATTACTGGAACCTCACCATTAGATTGTTTAGTGTCATATCCGTCCGCGTATCTCTCTCACACCACAGAAGCGTTGACTCCAAGAAGAAAAAAGAGAGTTCGGGTCATTGGACCAATGAGTAAAGTGTTCGACAATGGTCCGGGACACCGGGGTTCAATCCCAGGTCGAGTCATACCAAAGACTAAAACAAAATGGTACTTGATGCCCCCTTGCTTAGCAATCAGCCTGATAAGGTGAGGATCAAGGGTTGTGGAGCAATTCGAAGACTGGAGTAGCGCCCTCCCCTACACATCGCTGTAGTAGCTATTGAAAAGGAAGCCTTTAGGTCACCCTCGACGAAGGTTGCCAACCTTACTTTTACTTATAATCAAATGTTATAGTCATCCCTCTATTTATATATATTCCCTCATCACGGTTACACAGCATTTTAATCAAAAAGGAGACATCTCCACTCAAAATGATGGTTCTCTGAAATTAGTGAACAAGTTCATGTACCTCGGTGGCAGCGTCTCATCAACTGAAAATGACATTACTATGCTCCTAGTGAAGGCACGGATTAATATCGATAGGTAATCAATCTTATGGAAGTCCGGCCGATTCAATAAAATAAAAAGCAATTTCTTCCAAACAGCAGTTATGTCAGTTCTACGATATGAATGCAACTCAAGGATGCTGACAAAGGGAATTGCACAAGAATGCTACGTGCGATGTTAAAGAAATCCTGGAAGCAACGTCCTACAAAGCAACAGCTCTATGGCCACCTAACTCCCATCTCTTAAACCAACCAAGTAAGACGTGTGAAACGTTACCCCCTCACACACCCCCACATTATCTCAGTCTTCTAACCATTCCACTTCTTAGCCGGCCGGTGATCAACTAGTGGTTCGAGGGGGTAACGCACATTTCTTTCTACCACACAAGAATACGATCGAGGGAGACAGGAGAAAATAGAAAGACAAACGAACAAACAAAGCTTGGGGTTAACAAGAGCAGAGGAAGGTATGCAACACTACATGCATGTGCATTCCTGATAGTAGATATGGACTAACGCTAGCGTGGGTTACTAGCGAAAATTCCACAATGCTACTGGAATCAGACATCTTGAGACTCTTCTTCACTGGACCCTATCTTGTCTCCTCGCCTCTCTGCTCGGTGTCTGGTGTTGACTGCCCTTCCGTTCTTCCACGCCAACTTCTGCTGTTCGCCTCTCTCCTGTCCAGCCGCAACTGCCTCTGCTGCCTGCCTCTCTGCTCTCCAGCCACCAACTCTCCTCTCTCCTGTCCAACTGCCAACTGCCTCTCTCTGGGTCGCGTCGTCAACTCTCGTTCGCGTCCCCTTACCACTTCCGGATACGGCGAGATTTCAGGTCCAAGAATCCTTTGTCTGGTTTCGCGCCAAAACAGACTCGTCTGCTTTGGCGGCCTACCCCCATAGTGCTACAGACGAACAAGAGTTGCGGCAAGTGTTGGCCGACCAACCACAACTTATTTACAACAGCTCAGTAAGGACACATGATGAAGTCGAGAAAACTTGCCGGAAGTGATTAATAATAGAGACGAACAAGGAGAGAGAGTCAGTGAAATCCGTGTTAACCGCATGAGATGATGACGATGATATATATACAAATATATACCAACCATTAACCACGAACACCTCCCTATATACGAGGATCATTAAATAAGTTTCCAGACTTTTTTCGTATGGGCACTTTTATTGATAGTATACACATGAAATTCTAGTCCCCTTCGAAGTAAGCTCCTCCGGCTGCAATGCACTTGTTGTGCTGTTCCAACAACTTCTGGAAGGCCCCCACGGGAATCCTCTTGTGTGAGGATAACTAGAGTCTCTGAGCTTAGAGAATATCCAAAAGTCACAGGTAGCAAGGTCTGGACGACAGGGAGGCTGAGGAACTGTCTTGATGCCCATCTTGCCCAAATAGTCTGTGAAAAGGATGGAGTTGTGGACTGGTGCATTGTCCTGCTGGAAATGCCACTGACCCGATTTGAAGAGTGCTAGCCTCTTCCCAAGGAATCTCTTCCTGAACTCCCTTAAAACCTCAACATAGTAACCCTAACCCTAGACCTTTGGCCAATCAACACAGGTATATTGACTTCCTTGCTCCTCCCACACCTCTCATCATCCCTTACAGACTGCCTGCCCTCCTTGAATCTCTTATGCTACTTAAAAACTGATGCTCGATTCATGCAAGATGCTCCAAAAGCAGTCTGAAGCATTCCATACGTTTCTGTGGCATTTTTTCCAAGTTTAAAACAGAATTTTATTGCATATCGTTCTTCTAAAGTGTCAGATTGCATTTTTGAAATTCACCAGCTGTGACAATCAGGCTTTAGTAGCGTGTATTCCAATTGCTGCTGTAGCTGTTCATTTGAACCTGAAATCATAAAAATTTTCAGCCATCTCATAAGATGTATAGCAATAACATACTAAATTTTCAAGAGTCTACAATAATTTTAAATGCCTGTACAAAAAAGTCTGGAAACTTATTGAATACACCACGTATATTGAGACTGTCGATGGCTCTACAGTGAGATATCCTACTGAGATAGAGTCAGCCGGGTTTTGAATCCTGCATGAAGCATATTGTGTGTTTAGCCACACGAATGAGTTGTGATACTCTGTCTGTGGATGACAATATATATATATATATATACCCAGATCCTTCGCCCTTGCAAAATGTGCCACAAGGTCAGTTTTTTAAATGAGTTTAACTGGTTGGAATTCCGAATTTTCCTTCTGCTAAACTGGTTGTCATACCAAGATCAAAGTTCAAAGTCCCCCTATCTTTTTACCTATGGTTGTTGGGAGAATCGCTGGCTTCGTAGTTTTCCCAAGGGTATTAGCGCTGTGAAACGCATACAGCTTCGTCCAAGATTTGAACTCGGGTCACCGAGTCCATTTCCTACGACAATATACCACTAGCTCCTTCCTGAAACACTCCCACACACATGGGTTGAGCACTCTAGTGAAGGAATTTACGGCTGCCACTCGCATAAAGCAAAGCTCTTCGAACGAATTGAGCACTCTGGTATCCGGTAAGGTATAAATGTAAACAAACGAAAGCTACTACTTACTGCCTTATAATTCCCGAGCTGTGCGGTATGATACTAAGTCTAACGTAAAGTCGGGTGGGTTTCGATCCCAGCTTCAACCGTCCTACGAGTCTAGCCACACTGAAGGTTTGTGATACAACGAAACAGTCTGTCTGTGGAGGACAATATATATATATATATATATATATAGAGAGAGAGAGAGAGTAAATATTCTGCTATGTAAAGAGCACTTCGGAAATAGGACTTGACTTCGAACACCCTGAATATGTTTGTAGCATCAGTAGTAGGGTCTGTTTGTCCATAGCCCGACTTGTTGATCATGAGATCTAATGACAACAAACTATCGAATACTCATTTTGACAAAAGACTGGCGGTAACTCGTGCCAATTCTGTAATAAAGTACGTGGATCCTCAACAGGTTTTACGAGTCATATATGAGGATGTACGGAGACAATATCAACGGATAAGTCAACTAACTCATTTGTTGCAATAGGACTTACAAGGATATACTTAGCTTGAGGAATCACACTTGGCTATAGGTACTCTTAGTGAATCGAGAAGATGACCTTCTTTAGCAAAGAAGTTGCAGTCAATATCCATCTTAATTGTATAATTTTATAAGAGAAATAATAAACTGTATTTATGTTTCTGTAAGAAGTAAACTAACTCCTTATGGAAATGTTATAGAAATACTTATGCATAAGACTATACACACACAGATACAAATATGTAAATGTGTGTATGTGTGTGTGGATGTGTGGTTTGTTTTGGTTTACTTGTGTTTGATTGCATATCAAACCTTGTGAGTTATTTAATGGCAAATATTGTTTATATATATATCTGTGTGTTTTTCAAGCGAATAGTTTGTAGGCAGCATTATTTTTAAACGAACAAGGGCTCATTTACTTTCAGAAGGTGAATTCATTCAAATATTGTTATCCAACACTAATAATTCTATTTAATAATAAACACTCGTTTGCACACAGTTAAATGATTAAAAGTATTCCAATCTTATACTAATAATTCTATTTAATATTAAATGGTTTCAAATATTACGATTAAACACTAATGATTGTAAATAATTCTATTTAATATTAGTCATTTGTTTGCACACAGTTAAATGGTTTAAAGTCGAGTAGATGATTAAATTGTTCTATTTGCCAGACTCTAAAAAGTACGACCACTTCCGGTCAGAATAGACCTTGGACTAAGGGCAATGAAAGGATGCTCCATATTTCCTAAACTCCAGAACTAGATCCTCACTACCAGATGGCTTAGTGTCATAACTCGGGCACTCATTGGGCGGGCGTCTTACTCCTCTGGAGAGATGCAGTCAGCATATTCTACCGCCCAAGCTGTCTGGACGAAGGCGTGTATGTATGTCTGTATATATTCTGAAAGTAATTACCGTTAACTAAATAGAATATCAAAAAGATGGAAGTTAAATTTATTCAAATATATTGTCCAAAATATATCTTTCGTTTTCAATGACCGTAGCCAAACGGAAAGGCAATTTTTTGTTCTAACTTTTAAAGAAATCTGCTATTTTCCTTGAAAAAGGTTTAAAAGACCGTTTTCAACTCTTTTTTTTTTCGGTATGTTCTGCCACTTATAAAATATTCAGGTGATCGAAGCGAACGAAAATTTGCAGTTGCTTAATCTAGTAAATGTAGAAGATGCAGAAGAACCTCGTATCCTAAATATCTTATCTTAGATTTGTTGGGTTTCAGACCTTGAAATTAAAGATGATTATTTTTATGATTATTTGTGAATAAAATTTTAACGTGCATTTGCTTTTTTACACTCTCTAGTAAAATGTAACTAATTTCCAAACACCCTAATAGATAGATAGATTGATAGATTGTTTGGTTTAGTTTTTTATGACATATCAACGATTGTTGGTAATTTAATGCCAAATCCATTTTCATACATAAAACAGTTCTATTTCAAACAATTCAGTTTAGCATAAATACACAGTTCAAATGTCAAAAACATTTCTATTTCAAGCTATTCAGTTCAACTGAAACAAAGTTAAATGGTTACAAGTATTGCGATGTATCACTAACAATTCAATTAAACATTAGTTTACACACAGTTTAAATGTTGAAACAGTTCTATTTCAAACAATTCAGTTTAGCATTAGCACACAGTTTAGTTCTATTTAACCCATAGATAGAGCCCTATCAGGTGCTACCATTCCGGGCCAGAGTGGACCTAGGAACAATGACAGTAAAGGGGTACTCAGAATCCCCCAAAGCTCCAGCATTAGTGGAGCCTCACCATCAGATTCTTTAGTGTCATATCCAGGACACTCGTTGGTAGGCGTCTGCAGTCATGTAGTCATTGTATTCTACAGCCCCAGCCGTCTGGGCTATTATAGATAGATTGATAGATAGATATTTTGTATATCGGGGGAAGAAATTGACAACAACTCTTATATATGAAGACATCATCTCTTTATTAATGAAAAGGCTCCCACGTGGTGGGTATCCCTTTATATATTGCAATGTGGGGCATGAGAAGGGTGATCTTGTTCGTGAGGCATTGATGCTTAATCTGGCGTATTAGCCTAAGCTTGTTTACAGTACCAACTTTTCTTAAGTGGTCAACCATTTAAGTACTGACCAGTCTCATCGCTGCTTTACTTGGGAGATTTGACAGAAGAGGTGTCCTGCACTTGCTTGTTATAATGTCATCAGCCAGTTTTGTAAACAAGGGTTTATGATGGAACACTATGCCTAGGTCACCTGATTGACAGAGGACACTGTTAACGAACAAGAAATACCGTAGAATGTTGTATGTACGGCGCACGTGTACATAAAGCCTACTCACAATTTCAGATGAAAATTTCAAGCAAAACTGCGCATTACTTTCTCTTTTAGATGAAGAATTGATGATAATATTTACTTACACTGGTTGTCATATCCGTAACGCCAACAGTCCTACGGGACAGATCCAAATGAATTTTTCGGATTTACAAACCAAATGTTTTTATCTACAGATATTGGCGTTCAGTTTATAGCGTTCTAAGATAATTCATCTGGAGATCGTGGGTTAAATCCTGACTACAAGCAACAACAAAAAAGATAAAATAACAAGCAAAACTTAACAATTGTACCCGGTCATGGTTAACGGAATCAGAACAACATACCTACGTGGATTAAATGAACGGTTCAGTTAGAAGTTCTGTGAAGGTTTTCCAATTCGATTAGAAGGCTACCGATTTCGATAAGAAGGTTCCTGAGGTCGACAAGAAATACCTGAAGAAGGCTTAAGCGTTATGAATTTGACAATAAAGATTAGGACAATAGTCCAAATACTCTCGATAATATATGGTTGGCCAGCTCCACTAAAAAGTAATAATAAAAATGAGGACAAGAGTCTAAATACTTTAAATAATATCAACTAAAAAATAAAAATAAAAGATTCTCTGCACCATAATTTTTATTTATTTACCGGCTTACTGGGCCCTTCAAATTTCTTTAAAAGTTAGGAGAAAGCATTGGTTGCAGCCATCAGAAGATTCATATTTAGGTCTGGTTTGGTTTGGTTTCTTTGTTTAATGGCATATCAATTTTCATGGGTTATTTAATGCCAAACCAATCTTTGTAGGAGAACAGCTGAGGTACTATTTAACTCATAGCTGGTGTGGGGTTCATACTTTTTTAAGAGTATTAGTTCAAAAGTGAGTGTAATACCCCGACTGGAGTTCGAACTCGCTAACTATGATGTCGGAGTCCAGCATGTTAGCCATTACTCCCCTTTCATATTTACGTATAAATAGTCATCGTCCATTTTGTTCTGGTTGCGGTGCCTTATTCAAAGAATTTGTTATAAACAAAACTTTTAATATTCCGCTGACTTCCCACCAAGACCTTACGTGGATGGAACCTTGGTAAAAATGTTGGTATAGGATTTTTTTTTCATTCAGTGTCCCGTATTTTGAACAATTTAATATAAATCTTTTGTTCATTCTATTTAATCTTTGTGATTTTTATTTCTTATTCTACTTATTTGACAAAACTTGCCGAATAACACCGATTGCTCACCAAGGCCTTTTTCAATTTTCTATCTCACGTGATATAAGTGGTTGGGTTTGGTTGGGTAAGATTTTATGGGATTGTTGGTTATTTAATGCAGAATCCTGTTCTTACATATATATTAAATATATGATTTGTAAGCTAATATACTAAGAGGGCTCATGCTTTCCCGGGGGATGTTTCTCCGAAAATAAACGATATAGGCCGACTGGAAATCGAACTCGCTAACTTCGGGGTCACAGTCCTACTCGTTAGCCATTACCCTACGGCGAGTAATGGTTAGCAAGCTACTTTAGCCGACCATATTTAGCGAGTTCAATTCTCACTTGGACTACCGTAGTTCTGGTTTCGTACAATAACCAAGCTTAGCTTAGTAAATAATTACACACACACACACACACACACACACACATATATATATATATATATAAGCAGTTGTAAAGTTGGTGACCGTAGTCGAGGGCGACCAGAAGGCTCCCATTTCAATAGCAACTACACTGAGGCGTAGTGGAGGGCACTACTCCTTTCCCAGGATTGCTCCACTCTAACCTTGATACGAACCTTATATTGCTGAGTGTTAAGCAAGGAGGTATCAAGTACCATTTTTAAAGTCTTTCGTATGACGCGACCTGGAATTGAACCCAGGTTTCCTGGACCATTGGCGAACACTCTACCCACGAGGCCAATGAGCCGGTATATATATATATATATTTGTTTTTTCAAAATATGTTGGTCTACGAAGAGATTTGTATTTTTTTAAAATTTTGTTCTTACATACGCGTATGTTTCCAGGTTGTTGCTTTCGTTAGAGAACATATATAGCACAAGGCCTTCTAAAAAGGATACTCATTGAAACTTGAACTCACTCGTGTTTGTAGTTTGAAAGATTTTCTCTTGGTTATGGGTTTATATAGAGGTCATCCACTCTTTTTCTTAGAATGTGTTTACCTTAGTCTGCTTTACCCCTCATTGATATTTGATATGTTTTTGACGTTGTGTGTGTGTGTGTGTGTGTGTGTGTGTGTGTGTGTGTGTGTGTGTGTGTGTGTGTGTGTGTGTGTGTGTGTGTGTGAGTTTGAGTGGAAAAAGACCTTTTAACAAACTTTATCTCCACAGCCAATAACTTCTACGGACTACCAAAAATTCACAAGTTCAAACAAATAAAAAAACGCCGTAGAAACACAAAAATTCGAATATATAGAAATCCCAAACCCCAATAACCTCGAATTTAGACCCATTGTAGCAGGCCCGTCATGCTCGACTATAAAACTTAGCAAACTAATAGACATTTTACTACAAGCTTTCCTAAATGAAATAAAAAGTTATATAAAGGACAACATAGATTTTTTTAAACTCCATACGAGAAAAAATTGATCCTAACACACTCATAGCTACATTTGACGTCACAAATCTATATTGCAATATCCCACGTGAATTAGGAAAACAATCTTATTTTGGATAGATAAATACCCAGACACATTACATCTAAGATTTAACAAAAAATTCATCATAGAGGGTATAGAAATAATCTTTTATAATAACTCCTTCCAATTCAATAACATTAACTATATCCTGAACCAAAGAACAGCAATGGGGACTAAAATGGCGTCAATATACGCTAGCCAAACTTTAGCATATTTAGAAAAAAAACCTATATGAAATAATAGGTAAAATATACAGCAATGACATAAAAGAAGAATTGACCAAATCATGAAAAAGATATTCGCATATTTTGCTTCATATTCTACCCATGGGAAGACATTAACGAATTACACAACCTACTACAAAATCTACACTTCAAACAAAATTTTCTATGGAATACAGCTCAAAAGAATCGCCATTTTTATACATCCTTATTAAAAACGTGAATGATCAAATCATCACAAATATCAACCACAAACCAACAGACATCCAACGATACCTCCACTTCAAAAGCCACCACCCCAAAACTGTATAAAATCCATCCCTTACACCCTAGCACGTAGAATTCACACAGTAATCACGGATAAAGACCTGAAAAAAATTCGCCTTAAAGAACTACACACAATCCTACACCAGGGAGTATACCCAATAACACTAGTAAATAAAGGATTGAAATTCGCAGAAAATCCCTCAAAGAGAATTAAGGAACCTGAAAATTTTGAATTTTAAATTTTAATTTAAAATTTTGAATTCAATTTAAGATAAGTATTACTGTATCCTTATGTAAGGTTATTAAGGAATGTTGTACTTCCCTAGATTATTATTACCTCTGGAGTTTTAAGTTGAAATATATATAGAATTTAAAAATTTAGAAAAATTAATTTACTATAATTCCAACCGGTAATAAAAACTAAAAACATAAGCTAAATGGAGAGGAAACTTTTCACCCCTCTTCTACCTGCACTCACCCTTCCTTCCTGTGTCTATTCTGAATTATTTTATCCATTAGATCTGATGAAGTCCAGTTATTTTTGGTGTTATTGTTTCGTATCAATACCCACAACTGGATGGAAATAAATTCATAATCCTAATGTGACCGGTTTTTATTTTTCTTAAAGAAATTATTGCTCGGTGGATGTCAGTTACATTGAACGCTTTATCAAGTAAATTTAAATGTTCATAGTTGAATGATTTTTTGTCCGGACGGAATTATTCCCGACTCCAGTTTAACTGGACCGAATAATATATATATATGTGTGTGTGTGTGTGTGTGTGTGTGTGCACATAAAAAAATCTCAAGACACACATTCACACACACAGAAAAAATAACTTTTTGTGAAATAGGAAACCACTCCAACACACACACACACACACAATGTATCAAATATCAAAAGTAAATAAGTGATAAAGTAGGCTAAGAAAAACACACTCTTAGAAAAAGGATGGACCAGCATTCATTAAAAAACCCCATAAGTTATTAAAACCATTCAAACTAAAATTACGAGTAAGTTCAAGTCTCATTGAATACCTCATTAACTAGACCTTATGCCAGACATGTTCTCTGACGAAAGCATCAAGCTGGTAACACAGACACACACACACACACACACACACACATGTATATATATAGATATGTATGTATATACACAGACAAAAACTGTTAGAAAAAAGTTACCTGTAAATTACAAACCACACTACCACATACACACACAAAATACCCAAGACACACACACATACATACACAGAGGTAAAATGACTGCAAGTGAAATCCAAATCCACTGCAACACACACACAAACATATAAACACACACAACGACAAAAATATATCAGAGGTAAAGGAGACTAAGGTAAACACACTCAAGGAAAAAGAGAGGATGACCTCAAAATAAACCCATAACCAATTGAAAATCATTCAAACTACAATCATGAATGAGTTCAAGTCTCATTGAGTTCCCCATTAACAAGGCCTAATGCCATATATGTTCTCTGACGAAAGCAACAAGCTGGAAACATACGTTTATGTAAGAACAAAAATAAATAAATTCAAAAAATACAAATCTGTTCGTGGACCAACCTATTTTAAAATATCTCTATACTTTCTTTAGACCTCCAACAAAAATTCATGAATATATATATATATATATATTCATGAATTTTTGTTGTAGGTCTAAAGAAAGTATAGAGATATTTTAAAATATATGTATGTTTGTGTGTGTGTGTGTGTGTGTGTGTGTGTGACTTATTCTATGACCTTCTAATAGACGAAACCTGCCATATTCCATTGACTGCTCACCAAGCCTTTACGTGTGTAGAACCTTGGTTTAAATGTTGACATTGAATTTTTTTCAGAGTCTCATCATCATCATCATCATGTCGTGCCACTAGCACGGATATCCCTGACCCTCTCTCGCCACCCCTCCCTGTCATTCATCGCTTTTGACAGGTCTTCAGGTCTACATCCCGTATCCTCACATAGCTACTGTATGTATGTTCGAGCTGGTCGTCCTGCTTTTGCTTGGCCATATGCGGGGGTCCATAGGAGTACATCACTGATGAGTTTGTGCTTGCTTCACCAGCAGTGTCCTGCGTGTCTGGCTCGTCTAACTTGGATAGTTTTCGTGATGGGAGGCAAGTGGCCATACAGCTGGTGTCTTGTGGGGTGTTGCCGCCAGGACTTATTCGAAACAATTTCATGTTAACTTTTTTCATGTATATTTTATTCATTTGTTACTATTTTGGATTATTCGAACAGACAAACCAAATGCTCTATTTGTTACTCACCAAGACCCGATGTGGGAGGAACTTAGCTGTCTGATTGATTGCTTGGTGTATAATATGATATCAAACCTTTTGGGTTAGTTCATGCAGAATCCTGTTTTTTTTTATGATTTATAAACGAATGGTTTTTTGGTAACTTTATTTTTTAGCTGTTTATAAGTGCCCTTTTGTTTGCACACAGTTAAATAGGACCTTAAAATAGTTGATTTGACAACGAAGGGGTATTGCGCATTACCCAAAGCTCTCGGACAGGACACTCACCATCAAATGCAGTTTAGTGTGATACCCAGGACGCTTGTTCTATTTGACCCTTAGATAGGACCCCAACACGTACTACCACCCTGGACCAGGGAGTAATAGCAAAGAAGGAGTGTTCTACATTCCCCAGAGCACCTAGACTGGAGCCTCACCATCAGATACAGTTTAATGTCATACCCAAGACACTCGTTGGCGTGCAGTCGGCGAGTTCTACATCCCCAGCCAACTAGACGGATGAGCTTCAGTGAAAAAATGTTTTTGCTCCCAGTCCAATAGTCTGAAAAATTTCGTATTAACCTTATTGTTATATGATTAAAGAATTTTTTTTTCTTATAGTCATTTTTCATTAACTATATTTTACCATTCAGTTTGGATGGGCTTTGAACTATTCGGGTTAAGAGTTCAGGGATGTAGTCAATTGGTGCAGTTTACGTTCGCGCGCAAAGGATATGACAATCACCATTATCATAATAAACCTCAGACAGGAAATGGGACAGGAGTGTGGATGACGTCATGTCCCGAAGAGATAAACTGAGAATTTGGAAGATTTTGAAAAAGATTCAGTTGAGTTTCGACCATGGTTTCAAGAAGTTGGGGTCCGACCATGGTGTTTAGAAGTTGGGGTCCGACCATGATGTTGAGAAGTTGGGGTCCGACCATGATGGTGAGAAGTTGGGGTCCGATCATGATGGTGAGAAGTTGAGGTCCGACCATGGATTTGAAGGTTGACATTGGACCATGGAGGCAGACAGTTGAGTTTTCTATCGTTGCGTTGGCGGTTAAGTTTTTCGGGTCCCGACCAGCGAGGATGAATTGAGATCTAAAACATCACGAGATGTGCCGAACGTTAGGGGTGTTGTTAGCATAGTATGATACGAAAGACTTTTAAGAATTGTCTCTCTTTTCGTGTCGAAGAAATGAAGTCAGAAGTTAATAAATACGTTCGTACCTGAACAACAGGGTGTCCGCCTGTGTTTTGTATTTCCCTGTATTTGCATTTGTATATGTACTGTTGTTATTGATATCATTATGGTTGTGAGTATACAACATTATTATTTCATTTGATCATTTATCTGATTCTATTTTGTCTTGTAGCGAGTCCCTGTATTTCTGAAAACGAGCAGAATGTCCCGCCGGAAATACCACGTGCAAGTATAAGTATCAACACCGAAGAAATTGTTAAGTGTGATGTGAGTGTGCAGGTTCCTAGTGAGGACATTGTGGGACTCGACAAATGGACAAGTAGCACCTTGGATCAAAATGTGAGCGCCAGAATGGAAGCCCTGAAAGTGATCACAGATTGCGAACATTCCAAGTTGTGGAGAAATGAATCTAGTGCTCTTATGACGCAAACTTTTTAATCTAAACTGGGGAAAAATGATTTAATAAAGAAATATGGTTTGTAATACTGTTTTATATGTATCTTTCCGAATGTGGTGATTCGTAATAATAAGAATTTTTTTCATACTGTTTTATATGTATCTTTCCGAATGTGGTGAATCGTAAAGTAAAGGGGTCATTTTTTTTATCTATTTTATCTTTTTTTTAGTTCGTAAAAATGATTTTTGTAGTTTATAAAAACATTGTTTATTGAGAACTAAGTAATTTTTAATTAGCCATGCTACTTAAATTTAGTACTCGGTAAAATACAATCAGACTAGTCCTGGATTTGAACTCGTGTTGCCGTGTCTATTTCCTACGGCTATAACCATTAAACCACGCACACCTCCAAGTACTGTAGTATATTGAGTTAGCTAAATGTACATACATATATACACATAAGAAAGTGGGAGTACAGGTAGGTGTGTATGTATGTATGTACAAGCGTGTGTGTACATGTGTATGGTTGTGAGTTAACCATCAGTATATATATATATATATATATATATATGTGTGTGTATATTTATATGTAGTACCGGGCAATTGGGCTAATGAGTAGAGTGTTCGCCAATAGTCCGGGAGACCGAAGTTTAATCCCAGTTCGAATCATACGAAAGACTCAAAAATGGTACTTGATGCCGCCTTGCTAAGCACTCAGTACTATGAGGCGAGGATCAAGGGTAAAGTAGAACAATTCTGGGAATAGAGTAACGCCCTATCCTACACTTTGGAGTAGTAGCTATTGAAAAGGAAGCTTTCGGGTCACCCTCGACTAAGGTCATCAGCTTTACTTTATATTATCCGTCCATATAGGGTCTGGGACATATTTGCACGGGTATGTTGAGTGTGTGTATGGACGTTTATATTTTGTCCGGGAACCACTATTCCAACCATATGAGTATAAGAGATATTCAGATCAAGTGTAGCCGCGACTTAAAATAACCTTAATTTTATCATAGCACCTTTTATTTTGTCCTGAAGACTTACAGTCTGGCAATATTTTGTCTCGTCTACGGGCGGCCGAAAACCCGGAATAAAACTTGTTCACTCCTGCATATATCAATCAATCTGCTGGTTAGAGGAGGCCAGAGAGAGTTTGCTAAGAGGGTCCAAAGAAGATAGAAACGACGTCAAGCCCGAAAACGTAACAAGTTCAATTTTTAGTCAAGAGAATTTCGCCAGCAGTATACGTAGCCAATGTGAGAACTCCGCACTCCGCTGTCATTTGGTGAAATGTCACACACACCCTTCCTCTGTTAAACAACACATATTCAAGCTTCTTTGTTTTCGCCTTTTTCTTCCATCTCCTCCTCATGCACTTCGATCCAAACCTACAGAGAAATGCAACACAACGTTGGGTAGGATTATACAGACAAGGGTGCATGAGCCACGGACGGAATTTCCACATACTTAGAAAAAAGAAACTATTCATCTATCAAAATATTTATTAGTTAAGCTTTGTTTTAGTCAAACTCATAGATATTAGGTTGATTACGATGTTAGAGTGTTCGCCAATGGTCCGGGAGACCTGGGTACAATCCCAGGCCGCATCATACCAAATACTTAAAAAATAGTACTTAATACATCCTTGCTTAACACTCAGAAATATAAGGTACGTATCAAGGGTAGAGTGGAGCAATCTTAGGAAAGGAGTAGCGCCCTCTCCTACACCTCGGTGTAGTAGCTATTGAAAAGGGAGCCTTCTGGTCACCCTCGACTACGGTTGCCGACGATGCCTTTTGTTACTATGTGTTGGTTGATTGGTTGATTTTACGTCAACCAATGCTAGGTTATTTAATGCCGAAGTCAATCTTTTTCTTACTATCATCAATTATATGATATCGAGTTATTTATTATTTAATAATAACCCTTTGTTTGGACATAAATATATTTTCAATCATTCCAATCAAATACTAACAATTTTTAAACAGATCAATTTGACCAACAAATGGGACCTTAACAGATGCAACAACCCTGGGTCAGAGTTCAACGAAGGGGTGCTCCATCCTCCCCAGTATAGGATTTACACTCCTATATTTTTAAAATGACTGTGATACCACTTGTTCCCGAAACAAAGATGGTAGATGTCGGTAAACTAATCAGTCTCGAGAACCTATTGGTCAGGAAAGTCACGTGATTTGTGCTCATAACTACGTCATCACCTTTGATTTTATCCCGCACATTTGAAGCCGACCACATAAGAAGGATTCTCCATATATACTTGTGACTTGCGGTAACTCCCTCCCTCACATTTTGACTTCCAGAGACAGCACTCTTTCTCTCTCTATCTTCATTTCAACTTCCAGAAACAGCTTGACCTTGCCTGTTAGTAAGACACAACTCAGTACACGTAACATGGGAGCGTATACATTCTGTGACTTTTTTCTTTCTTGTTCTGCCTTTTCGGTTAGACTTGTTCCAGTCTCGCGCATGGCTTCAGATATTTCGTCAAATCCCGAGACAAACAACCAACATGGGAGAAGACACGTTCCTCCTAAAATACATTGCTAGATTTCTGTATATTGATACCTTGCATGAAATACTTAGTCAACATACATTTTATAGTCAACGGGACACTTTTAATATTTAGTCTTTCACCATTATATTCGTGTTAGTCACACACACACACACACAGAGGAATATCTTACAAAATATATCAGAATATTCGTAATGTTTTGTAATGTTTCCTTTTTATGTATTTGTTGATTAATAAATTTATTTTTGTTTGTACTGCTTTGTTTTGAATGTTCTTTTGTCCGCGTCGTTTTACATCGTTTACTTCGTTTGCTTTTCAATAATGAGCCAACATAAATTGTAGGAGCAAAATATCCAACAAACAGTACCCCCACACCAGCACTTTAGAAGTGGAGCCTCACCACCAAATACAATTTAGTTTTATACCAAGTTACCCCTTTCGGGGAGAATCTTACTCCTCCGCAATGGATGCAGTCGGAGTATTCTAAGCCCTGCCGAAAAAGTGGTTTTTTAAGAGGTCACCAAACTAAGTACTGAACACTCATCATTGCTTAGGGGGTGTCCTCGTGGTGTAATGGTTAAAGCGATGAACTGCGGAATCGTAGTACGCGAGTTCGTACTCCAGTCGCGCTATTACGTTCACTTTCGGGCAAATACCCTTGGGAAAGGTATGAACCCCCTTATTCTCCCTCCAGCTATGGATAAATAGTAGGACGGACTAGGTTCTTCAGCCTTGGTGAGGCAACTAGTCTAGGAGAAGGAAAAACTCTGAATTCAAACCTGTTAAACTCCGCTTAAAAATTGACCTTGTGTCATATCCTGCCCGAGCGGAGGGGTTGGTAAATAGTATCATTGCTTAACTTCTGTGATCTGGTTGTAACTTGTGAGTCGTTGTCTATTAAGCTTTCCTTTGTCGAACTGATAGTACGTACATAGTAGTCCCCCAGCTGAGTAGTGAACAAATTCACCTCTACTTTGGTGATCTGGCAGTACTAATGCTTTTAGTGTGACTTGATTATTAGGAAGCGGTCTATTTACTTAGCCATGCTTTATCTGGCATACAGGCCTCAGGTTGCTTACATTAGATACTGATATTTTGATCACTCATCCAATAACTGAATTGGCTATCGGTGCTTAATTTCGGTTCGTGACTGGACCGTAAGTTATCTAATCAGGGAATGAGTTTATTTGTAGAATTATTGGCCAATGTTAAACGTTGGACCTTCAACAGGGCGTGTAAGTTAGTAAATGAGACAAGAGGGTGTCCTCGTGGCGTAATGGTTAAAGCGATGGACAGCGGAAGCGTAGTAAGCGAGTTCGTACTCCAGTCGCGCTATTACGTTCACTTTCGGGCAAATACCCTTGGGAAAGGCATGAACCCGCTTATCCTCCCAGCTATGGGTTAAATAGTACTACTACTGTTCTTCTAGGAGAATAGCGTTGGCATTAAAGAAACCAAACCTAAATGAGACGAAAGAGATGAGAAAATTTTTAAAATCCCACGTTCGCTGGTAGCGCTCAGTTTCGGATTTGGGAGATGCAACTAGCGTTCCAAAAGTTATCAAAAAATCCATATCATATCTATTTATCTATCTATCTATGCAACTACAGAACGAGAGGAGCAACGGACATGGAACGAAAAATCCCAAAGTAAAACAGTGATTATGCTATAATCTTTAACTTTGTTGAAATGCTAAACAATGTTTCCAGTTAGCAAATATTCTAAAAGTATCTGCTGCACTATCCAAGTAAGATTTTAATGATTTGCTTTTTGAATGTTAAGTATAAGTTTTGTATATGTTGTTGTTGCGGGGGCTTTGTAGGGAGTAGAATGAAAAAAATGCTTGCAAAATAAAAAGAAAGCTATAGAAGGGCCCTTTCTCCTTTCCCAAGTCATGGGACTAGAACACTTTTAACAAAAAGCTGGTGATCAGTCACAGATAGGGATGGTATAAATTATATTCTATACTTGAAACGCTTTGCAAAGGTCATAATAAACAAATATCAAAAAGTTGCTGGAGGTTTAAACAATTTAAGAATATCAGCTACAAGCCGATCTAACAGTTTAAATAACAAATGTTTATATAAGACGAATATCTGTCTAAATTTCTGAGATGAAGCTCTATAATTGTTATGACTTAGAATAATACTTGGACTATCGACCTCATCTTTATTGTTATACTCGAACTCGGGTGCCCAGAAAGACTCTGTTGTTGGAATTGAAATCGCCTAGAAGTTGCAGGTTCAATCCCAACAACAAGCAAAAGTAACAGAGAATACTTACTATAACTTAACACCTGTACCCGGCCATGGTAAACAAAATTGGAAGTTCCCCCGTGATTCAAAAAAAGGGTTCAGTTTGAGATTTTGTGTGGGCTCCTGAATTTGGCATGAAATATCTGAAGAAGCCCGAATGACATATCTACCGAAATGTTGTGAATATAACAATAAAGATGAGATAACAATTGACTGAATATTCTAAGTAATAACAATAAGACAAATAGTTTTCAAAAATGTTAACTGTTTAACTTTAACTGAGTTAAAAAAACAACAATTTCAAGATTATTTTTTTTAATTTTGTTTGAGTGACTTGCTTAAGTTTCCTATGGCTATTAAGAGTATTTGGTTTTATCTATGACTGGAGCGCAGATAATGAGCAAACCCCCTCGTCTGATAAAGCCACAATATAAACCCATGAAAAATGAGATCAAACATAATTCAACGAGGGACAAAGATAACAGGTCTGGGTGTCATGATCGGCTGGTGCTCCCTTGGTTACCTACATTTGAGATCCGGTGCCATCCAGCGAATGTTGGCTGCTCTAATTGCAGGTATACAAACAATGACTAAAGCAACAACCCGAAACAAAACGGTGAATACTTAAAAGCAAGAGACCTGAACTAAATTGAAACGCAAAATAATGAAAACCGAAACAACGCACACTCCAACATTACAAAACAAATGTTAACACAAGAAGACAAAAAATGTAGATTTAATAAATAAAATCATGACTAAAAACAAGATTACATTACCATCCATTAGGAATCAAGACCGAAAAAAAGTCAAGACAGATACCGAAGAGATAAACAATTATCAACGTATATCTCAACGGACAATATCTCTGAATTAAACAAGATAATTTGGGTGGTGTTTTTAAAAGTTCCCATCCATCCACGACAGACTGTCAAGCGAACTGTGTAGATTCTTAGAATAAACAAATACACCCGAACTGATTACAAACGAAAAGACTACCCTGTTCCTGAAAGACCGCAAAAAAAAAAAAAATCGCCAGCAACTATAGAACGATGACGTGTCTACCTAGGATGTGGAAAATTCGAACAGCACAGATTAGGAAGGAGATCTATTACTTGCAAGTAAGCCTCAGACTGTTTCCCGAAGAACAGAAAAGATACTACAAGAGAACGAGAGGAACAAGTGATTAACTATACATTGCAAAACGAGGCGCAAAAATGTAGCCATGGAGTGGATTGACTACAGTAAAAGTAAGTAAAATTGGCAACCGTTGTCGAGGGCGACTTTAAGGCTCCTTTTTCAATAGCTACTACACCGGGGTGTAGGGGACGGCGCTACTCCTTTCCCAGGATTGCTCCACTTTACCCTCGATACGTACCTTATATTTCTGAGTGTTAAGCAAGGAGGAATCAAGTACTATTTTTTAAGTCTTTGGTATGACACGACCTGGGATTGAACGGACATCATCAACAAGAGGAGATGAAAGAAATAGATAATAAATAATATCTCAGACAAACAAGTAGACTTCTCGAACTCGAGCTCTGTAACATAAATCTAATGAAAGGGATAGACACCTGGGCTGTCCTTCTTGCAAGATACTCGGGGCCATTCTTAAAATAGATGATGATAAGAACTCAGACAAATGGACCAGAGGACAAAAAATCTGACGATGATATACAAAGTCTTACATCCAATATATACGAGGATCATTGAATAAGTTTCCAAACTTTTTTCATGCGGGCACTTTTATTGATAGTACACACATGAAACTCTAGTCCCCTTCGAAGTAAGCTCCTCCGGCTGCAATGCACTTGTACCATTCCAACAACTTCTGGAAGGTCCCACTGAAGTCCTCTTGTGTAAGCGTGTCAATGACATTTGTCACCGTCTCTTTCATCTCCTCAATTGTCTCATAACTAGAGCCTCTGAGCTTAGGGAATAACCAAAAGTCACAGGGAGCAAGGTCTGGATTATAGGGAGGCTGAGGAACTGTGTTGATGCCAATCTTGCTCAAATAATCTGTGACAAGGATGGAGTTGTGGACTGGTGCATTGTTCTAGTGGAAATGCCAAAGACTCGATTTGAAGAGTGCTGGCCTCTTCCCAAAGAATCTCCTCCTGAATTCCCTTAAAACCTCAACATAGTAACCCTAACCCTAACCCGAACCCTTTGGCCCTCACAGACTCCCTGCCTTCCTTGAATCTCTTATGCCACTCAAAAACTGATGTTCAATTCATACAAGATGGTCGAAAAGCAGTCTGAAGCATTCCATACGTTTCTGTGGCATTTTTTCCAAGTTTAAAACAGAATCTTATTGCATACCGTTCTTCTAAAGTGTCCTCACGTCCAGATTGCATTTTTGAAATTCACCAGCTGTGACAATCAGGCTTTAGTTGGGTGTATTCCAACTCCGGTTGTAGCTGTTCATTTGAACGTGAAATCATAAAAATTGGTCAGTCATCTCATAAGATGTATAGCAATAACATAGTGAATTTTCAAGAATCTACGACAATTTTAAATACCTGTACAAAAATGTCTGGAATCTTATTAAAGGCACCACGTATATACAGACAGATTTTATGTGTCTGGAAAAGAAGAAAGAGGATTCGTTAGCATTAAAGATAGCGTAGATGCATCAATACAAGAAATCGAGGACTATTTTAAAAA